>CM053416.1:8511763-8642191 GCA_028644305.1 Xerus rutilus | reverse complement strand
CTAAGCACTGCCTTTTCTGTATCTGATGTATCTGGGTAAATTGCATTTTTATTTCCATGCAGTTTGAATGTTTTAGAACCTATTTTGAGACATCTTTGTTTTTTTTATTTTTTATTTTTTCACTGAGGATTAACGCAGGGGCACTTTACCATTGAGCCACATCCCCAGCCCTTTTTGTGTTTTATTTTGAGACAAAGTCTCAATAAGTTGATAGGGTCTCATTACATTGCTGAGGCTGGCTTTGAACTTGTGATCCTCCTGCCTCAGTCTCCCAAGCCACTGGAATTATAGGCATGCACCACCACACCCAGCTTTTGAGACGTCTTTATGGAACCAATTGTTATTTAAAAGTATAATGTTGGGGCTGGGATTATGGCGCAGTGGTAGCGTGCTTGCCTAGCACGCATAAGGCACTGGGTTCGATCCTCAGCACCACATAAAAATAAAATAAAGATATTCTGTCACCTACAACTAAAAAATAAAACATTTTTTAAAAAAAGTGTAATGTTGAATCACTGAATATTTGGATTTTATTCAGCCATGTTTCTGTTATTGGTCTCTATTTTAACTTCATCGTGGTCAAAGTGCTTACTTTGTATGATTTCTATTCTTTCAAATAGGTTAAGGTATATTATATGGCCCAGAATGTGGTCTGTTTAATAAGTATTTCAGATCAGTTTGTAAGGAATGTGTATTCTATTGTTTTTGGATGAAGCTGTCTATAAATGTTGTGATCAGGTTGATTGATAATAATGTTCCAATAACTATATAATGACTGATTTTTCTGCCTGCTGGACCTGTCAGTTACTAACAGAAGGATATTGGAATCCTAAATAGTGATTTTGTCTCATTGTTCTTACACTTTGGTCAGTTTTTGGCTCACCTATTTTCATACTCTGCTGTTAGGTATGTACACATTAAGGATTGTTTTATCTTTTTGGAGAAATATCCCCTTTATCATTAAGCAGTATTCCTCATTATCACTGATAATATCACCTTCCTGTGAAATTGGCTTAGTCAAAAAAAATTTTTTTTGGTACCAGGGATTGAACTAAAGGGCACTTGACCACTGAGCCACATCCCCATCCCTATTTTGTGTTTTATTTAGAGACAGGGTCTCATTGAGTTGCTTATTACCTCGCTTTTGCTGAGGCTGGCTTTGATCTCACGATTCTCCTGTCTCAGCCTCCCAGAGTGCTGGGATTACAGGCATGTGCCACCGAGCCCGGGTATAGTCTAAAATTTATATAGCTACTTCAGCTTTCTTTTGATTAGTGTTAGCATGGTATATTTTTCTCCAAATCTTTACTTTCAATCTTTCTGTGCAGTGGTATTTTTAAAGTAAGTTTCAGGGCCTGGGGTGGTGGCTCAGTGGTAGAGCGCTTGCCTAGCATGTGTGCAGCACTGGGTTCGATCCTCAGCACCACATATTAACAAAAAAAAAAAAAATAAAGGTCCATCAACAACTAAAACATATTTTAATAAATAAAGTAAGTTTCTTATACATAAAATATTGTTACTATTTTTAATGCACTCTGGCAGTCTCTGTGTTTTAATTGATATGTTTAGATTTTTCACATTTAAATTGCCTATTGATATAATTGAAACAACATCTACCATGGAAATAATTGGTTTATTTTTAATACTCTTGTTCTCCTTTTTTTAAAAAAATATTTCATTCTTTTCCTGAATTCTCTCTTTTAAAAATGTTTATGTGTTTTTAAATTGTGATAATATATGCATGTGTATATGACTATACGCCTTTTAGCCTTTCTTAAAGTGTTCAGTTCACTGGCATTAAGTATGTCAGGTGCTTGTACAATCATTAAAAGCATCCATCTTCAGAACTTCTAAATTCCCTTTATTTTTAAAACAATGGTAAAATACACAAAACATAAAATTCGCCTTTGAACCATTTCTTTTTTTTTGGGGGGGGGGGGTACCAGGGATTGAACTCAGGGGCACTCACCACTGAACCACATCCCTGGCCCTATTTTGTATTTTAAAGACAGGGTCTCACTGAGTTGCTTAGCGCTTTGCTTTTGCTGAGGCTGGCTTTGAACTTGCAATCTTCTTGCCTCAGCCTCTCGAGCTGCTGGAATTATAGGTACGCACCACCGCCGTACCCTGCCCTTTGAACCGTTTTTAAGTTTACAGTTCAGGGTGTTAAGTTCATTGTCATTAGCTACATTATTGTGCAACCGTCACACTATTCATCTCCAGAATGTTTTCATCTTCTCACACTACAAGCCTGCATGCATTAAACAAAAACTCTTCATTTTCTCTTTTCCCCCACTCTGACAACCAACTATTTTATGCCTCTATTATTTGACCAGCCTAAGAATCTCAGATAAGTAAATTATATCACATTTGTCCTTTTCTGACTGGCTTCTCTCACTTACCTAGCATCTTCAAGGTTCCCCCATGTTTCAGTGTGCAATGGACATAAAATGTCGCGTCATTTCATTGTAAGCATATCTGCATATCTGTTCTGGTGTCTGGTCTCAGCTATCTTTTGTATATTGTCAGTAATGTTGCTATGAAAATGGGTGTGCAAATGTGTAATATGCTTTTTCTTTTCTGGTATCAGCGGTTTGAACCTAGGTGCACTTAACCACTGAGCCACATATCCAGCCCTTTTTTATATTTTACTTAGAGAGATTCGCTTAGGGCCTCACTAAGTTGCTGAGTCTTTGCTGAGGCTGGCTTTGAACTTGCAATCCCCCTATCCCAGCCTCCCCAGCCTCTGGGTTTACAGGCATGTGGCCCCATGCCTAGCTTTGTAATATGCTTTTTTCTTGTTCTTTTCTTTTGCAGTGCTAGGGACTGAACCCAGGTCCTCACTTATGCTAGGTGAATGCTCTGCCCCTAAAATTCACTCGCAGACCTGTCATATATTCTTATCATAAAATATTAAAGATCCTCAGAACTAAAACTTGATGTGATACAAAGTGCATAATTTGAAGTGAGATACCTCAGCTAATTAGCTGTGACACCTTTCAAAACAGTGTGTATCTAGATCTGGAAACACTGAAATTCAGTTTTCCCATTTGCTTCTGTTTTGAGGAGCTATTTAAAATTGCAAGGTTGTCCTGTGTTTGAATGGACATGAGAGATGTTAACAACATTGACTCAAGCATTTTATGAGGCTGAAGCTATTTAGAAATGTTCAACCATTCATCATAACTGGTACTGTGCAATATGTTAGTTACATTTTTAAATGGAAGAAAGTAACACTATTAAGGTATAAGATAATGTTAATAAAGCCTACCCAGGTCTTTCATCCCTGATGCTGTCACTCTGAGTCAATCAACTCAGGCCTCTGCAATTATCTCCCTGCATATGCTCTTGGCCTTTTATAATCAGTCAATATTTTAAGGAGATTTGTAAATAAAATAATGTTCCTTATTCTGACATGGTCAGAATCTATTGAAGATCATGTCAGGATCCAAATGTTACTCCTTTTTCTATTTATTATTTGGTTGGGGAGTGGGTTCTGTACCTTCTTTGGATTTAATCATGAATTTTATGTGATTCTATTTTCTCTTCTCTTCATCTATAATATACTTAAAAAATATACTGGTTACCTTAGAGTTTCAGTTGCTATGGACTAAATTGTGTACCCTCCAAATATATATTTTCAAGCCCTACTCCTCAGTGTGATGGTATTTGGAGATGGGTCCTTTGGTGGGTAACCAGATTTAGAGGAGCTCATGAGGGTGGGGTCCTTGTCATGGGATTGCTCTCTTCTGATGTTTTGTAAGCCTTTTTGCATGGCTGATAGTTTTTGTTGAAAGTGGGTGCTGGAATTTGGTCCCCCAAAGCCTCAATTATTGATGGCTTGATCCCTAGCCTGTGCTGCTATTAGGGGTGGTGGAACCTTTAGAAGGTGTGGCCTTGAAGAAGGAAGTTAGGTCCTTGGAGGGTAACCTTGAAGAAGGTGCTGGGACCCTGACTCCATCTTCTCTCTCTCTCTCTCTCTCTCTCTCTGCTTCTTGGCCACCAAAAGATATATAAGCTTCCTCTGTCATACATTCCTGTCGGGTTACACTGTGCCACCACAGGTCCCAAATCAACTGGGTGAAGCTACCATGGATTGACATCTCTGAGACCATGAGCCACAATAACCCTCTCCGGCCTGCGAGTTGTGACCACAGGCATTTTCCCCGAGGATAGAAAGTTCACTCCCACTGTCATAACAGACACAAAGGCCTTCAGTGTGAGGATGGACTTGTCTCTGGTGGTGGAGGTGTTCTTGCTCCTGGTAACCAGAGATGTTATTCTAGACTTTCTCCTCTCTGCCTTTGCTTGTCTCCCTACTGTCTGTGTTTCCTAGGAGACTCCTTCTGCTCTAGAGTCTGAGTCTTGCAGTTCTTTCCAGCTGCAGCCCCACTATTCCACAGAAGCCCTGTTGATGTGGTAGGAAGGTGTGGGGAGTCCTGTTCTGCAGCCCTGTCATTAGGCATTAGGTCTTTTTGTGCACTGGGCTCCTTCACAAGCACTTTTTTTTTTTTTTGGTACCGGGGATTGAACTCAGGGGCACTCGACCACTGAGCCACATCCCCAGCCTGATTTTGTGTTTTATGTAGAGACAGGGTCTCACTGAGTTGCTTAGCGCCTCGCCGTTGCTGAGGCTGGCTTTGAACTCGCGATTCTCCTGTCTCAGCCTCCCTAAGTGCTGGGATGACAGGCGTGTGCCACCACGCCCAGCTTCACAAGCACTTCTTACCATCCCCACCTACTTGGGCATTATAGCAAGACCAAAAGAAGCTGGAGTTCAAGGGCTGGGATTGTAGCTCAGCGGTAGAGCGCTTGCCTCGCATGCATGAGGCCCTGGGTTCGACCCTCAGCACCACATACAAAGCAATAAAATAAAGACATTGTGTCCATCAACAACTAAAAAAATATTAAAAAAAAAAAAAAAGAAGCTGGAGTTCAGTATTTCCCTTCTCCCATATTGAAGCATAGAAGGTACTACAGTTGGCTATTTCCTTTCTGTCTTGTTTTTCAGACTCCAGTAAAATTCATGTTGGTTATACTTAGGTTTTCTTGTTTGTTTGTTGTTTTTCATTGAGAGAAGACCTTCATGAACAAGAACATGTACAAGAATGTACCACTTCAGTACATTTTAAGTGGTCATTTTTCCCACATCCCTACCAGAAAGAGGAAAGGAGTTTTATTTTTTCATCACACTGAAAACCTGGTGAAATTTTTGGAGACAGAACTCACAAAGTGAGCCAGGTGCGGTCATGCCTGCCTATAATCCCAGCAGCTTGGGAGGCTGAGGCAGAAGGATTGAGAGTTCACAGCCAGCCTCAGCAACTGAGTGAATAATTTATTCCACCTTGCATATATGTGCAACATGGCCTCCCTATTCACCTAGAATTTTGCTTCCTTACTGAACCATCAATAATTGAGGTACATTTTATTTTTAGATTTAATGCACTAAAATCTTCTTCCTAAATGAACATAAGTATACATGTTCTTCTACATGTGGGTACATTTGCTTTTCCTTTGAGCATTTTTCAAGAGTTGCAAATATTTCTTACTCTTCATTGTGATGAAGTCTTCAATTAGATGACATGGGGATTTATTTAGTAGAAAAAGGATTAACATCAGACAGAATTAAGCTACACAGCTAAGTGACCCAGTCTCTTTACTTACTTAGCATAGTACAAAAAAAAAAAAAGGCCCCCAAGTAGAACAGTGAGTTTGTGCCTAATCCTAGGAAATGCCCTTCTTCATTGATGCAGGAAAGAAATTTTTCAGCAAAATTTAGTCATGGATTTGCCTCCAAGGTGCTGTTCTTATTTATTGGCTCTTACAGAGTTGACACTGTAGTATCTAATATCACATAAGAGTCAAATGATTTGCAACATTGTTTTTAAGGTGTTTTTGTGTGTGGGGGGGGAGGTGGGCTGAGATTTCTTTGCAAAATAGGAGGGTCAGGGATGAATCATGAGCTCAAGAAATAGGTTTATCATTCCATACCCCTATGTTTTTTTTTTTTTCTTAGCCTCCAAAACATTATAAATTTGTTAACAGGAAGAAATAACTTCATAATCTACTTTTAAGATCTCATTTCTTAAGTCACTTTAGATATTATACAGTAAGTGATCATCCCTACTTTAAAATACTTTATTGTGAAATATAGAAGAACGTTTTGATGACTGGTGATCACATGTCATGCCAAATTATATTGGCATAATATGAGGAAAGAAAGCTCAGTTTAGATTTTTTTTTTTCCTGTAACTATTTTACAGCTTTAGAAGCTGTTTATCTTTTGGCAGTATTGCTTATTTTTTGTTTATAAGAATGAAACAAATGAAAATGGAAAACCCATTTCCTCTTTTTTTAAAATATTTTTAAATTGTGTCGTAGATGGACACAATATCTTTATTTATTTATTTTTATGTGGTGCTGAGGATCGAACCCAGTGCCTCACGCATGCCAGGCAAGCACTCTACCACTGAGCCACAATCCCAGCCCTCCCATTTCCTCTTGATGGGCTTTAATAGATTGGGGCAGAGGGTGAGCATCTTGCTTATCTCTGCAGCACCTTATAGGCAGATTACAGCTGTGGCAAAGGTTAGAATATACATTTTTCCATATTTTTTATTGATGCTTTGCAGTTGTACATAAGAGTGGGATCTGTTGTTACATATTTGTACTTGCACATGATAGAGCAATATAATTTGGCCACTGACATTCTGCAGTTTTTCCCCTTTCTCTTCCTTCCTCCATCCCCTGCTCTCTTTCCTCTATTGATATCCCCTTGATTTTCCTGAGATTAGCTCCTCCTTTTCTTTTTCCTCTCTAGGAATAATACAACCCCTTGGCCTTCGGAATTTGGCTTATGTCCCCTCACATAATGATCTCAAGTTCTATACATTTTCCTGAAAATGACATAATTTCACTCTTCGTTATGCCTGAATAAAACTCCATTGTGTGTTTGTATCCTATTTTTTTTGTCCATGTGTCCATTGATGGACACTTTTCATCTTTTGAACAAAGTGGATGTGCTAGAGAAGGCTCTGTGTCTGGTGCTTATGCTTTGATGTGAAAACTAAAGCTGGCTTCTTTTTGTGGGTCACTGCAGCTATTCATATAATTTTATTAGCCATAATGACACTTTGTTCTTACTCTGTTTCTTTCATCTAAATATCTCTGAACATTTTTTAAATTTTATTAAAAAAATACTTTGGTATGAGCACATGATTTCATATTTGGTCCAAAGTCACTACAACTATGGGGGAGAATGGAGAAGAGATCTCGGGTGAGGGTCTCTATCATTTGTCCCCATCTCTGAGGGAACTGTAAATGGACTTTCAGTGTCTTTTGATACTTTCCATTCTCATTTATGTTTTCCTTCTCTTCCTTTATTTTTTCCCTTTGCTTACAAGTTCAAGACATATGTGCACAATAAAAGCAAACAAGGCTATAAATCATGTGAAATTCAAATTACTACCACTAATTAAATGTGATAATCTCATTTGCCTGAAACAAAAGTGCTAATGTAGAGGTTAATAAAAGAAGTACAGAAATTTGGATCTTCTGATACTTAATTTATTTCTGTTCTCTCTCTCTCTTTTGAAAAACAGGACTAATGCTTCCCTTCATAGCATATTATATAAAATGTTATTAGTAGCCTAAGGTTTTCTCAGCCAGGTTCAGGATATCCAAACTCACCTTTAACCCAAACTCTGCCATTAATTAGTTTTCAAGCACTGCTTTTAATGTACATACTTATGAACGCGCATACTGTGTGGTCTTGTTTAACTGAGGAGAGTGGTTAGTAATACCCATGCTATAAAAATCCAAATTAAATTAATATCAAGTCTGAATCCTGAATGAATTAGAGACAAATTTTCACTTGTATATTTATTCACATCCTATTTTCTATTAATGATCTGGTGCACTCAGTACAAATTTGACCTCAACTTCAGTGTCTATTATCCTGTGAATATAGTACTAACTGCTTCCAAGCAGATCATTATGCACTCAGTATGGCTATGCTAACGTTGTTGTTTAAGTTTCCTACTCTTCCTTGCTAAAATCATGATGTTCCAAAGGCCATCTGAGCAAATGCTGAGCTGGGTAGGTTTACAGCAGCCATATAGACCAGGGGTTGGCAGACTTTTATTTTCTTTTGGTTATAAATCAGAGAGTAAATATTTTAGGCTTTGAGGGATGCCATGGCATATGGCCTTATTACAGCTACTCAATTCTGCCATGGTGACACAGATACAGAGAATATAGTTAAATACATGCATGACTGTATGTTACCTATGCTTGATTTTATAAAAGCAGGCCAAATATGACCCATGGCTGTAATATGTGGTCCTTTGATCAAGACATTGTATTGTTCAATATTGTAACCATAAGCACATGTGTGTATTGACATTAAACATAAATGTCATTAACATTTTTGTCCCTCAGTTGTATAAAATACATTAAAAATGTCCAAGAACCTTACATGACTAGTGGGTACTATACTGGAACAATGCAGATATAAAATGTTTCTATATGGAATATTTTTTTTATGGGAAAGGGAAAAGTCCGGGAGACTGAATTGGAGTCAATTATAGTCCATGCTTGGATATTTATGTCAAAAGGAACCCTAATATTATATATAACTAAAATAAAATAATAAAAACCATTAAAAATAGTAGATTTCATGCTTATATGACTGTCTCTAATTATCATTGAACTAATCACACACAATGTAAGAACATATGTCTAGGAGAGCTCAGAAAATATCGCAACACATTTCCAGGCCTCCCCAAGGTAAATCAGCTCTGATTTTAGAAATGTCTTAAATATAAAGTGAGTTAAAAATCTTGGCTCTGGTAACAAACATATGATCCTATAAAAGTTTGTGTCTTTGCCATCTTATCTGTTACATGGGAATAACAATACCCGCCTAGTTTATAAAACTGTGGTTTCAAATAGGAATGTAGTTTTTGAGGCAATTGAAAAATGCTATAGGAAGAAGAAACAACACATGGCAAGAAAGTATCTTAGGGAAGGAAAATGAGAGTAATCACTCCGATTATGGGAATACAGCTGAGAATTCGAATCCTGATTTTTCCATTTTTTCCTTATGAACGTTAGATCCTTAAATTATTGAAGTCACTATTGTCACCAAAAGAAAAATGCATGTCGATGTTCCTGAATTGTCAAGAAGGTCTATAAGATAATAAAAACTGCTTTACACAATGAGGATTGGCCACTGGTGCTGTTGCTATGCAGAGGAGGGAAGGAGAACTATCCTAACATTAGGCAACAAGATTTCCTGCCAGAGCAGAAATGCCCAAGTGTGGAAGCACATTAAAAAAAAAAATAAAAGTAAAGACAAAAGACAGGCTACAGGAGTCAAAGAAAACACAAGAAGTGAAGAAGATAGACATTTTAGTGAATGCTGATTAGAGGAAATGGATCTGATTGTAGGCTTGTGGAATTTGGGCTGACTTCATAAGGGAAGGGTAAAAATGGATAAAATGCAAATGTGATGTAAAGTAATCAAGCGTCCATTGAATGAGATGAAATTTCTGGGCATACCTTTATGTATCTAAGGTCTTTCCATACATAAGGGATTATTATAGCTTTTCCTCTTTGTATATAGGATGTTATTGATAATGTGCAGGCTTTTTGGAAACCCACAGAAGTAGGTGACTGATTCCTGAATTATAGCAACTTGTCCATCCAAGCCCTTCCATTCCACAAGTGAGGCACACACAGTGGGATAATGGCATAAAATGCAGTAGAGCCACCTCTAGGTATCTGCTAGTTATTAGTGACAACTGTCTTGGTTTGCACAAGACAGAGATTTCCTGGCACTCATGACTCAGTTCTGGGCAAACCAGCACACTTGGTCCTCTTGGTGATGAGGAATCTGGGAAGAAAAATGATTGGCTTAGACAGGAGATAGCATGGTATGGTTAACATTAATGGTATGATAAATATTAATGCTGGCCATCAATTAAGATTAATGCTGGTCTGCTTTATTCCCTCCAATGCAATGAGAATACACTAGGAATGTTTGGGCTCTGAACACCAGTTAGAGAATTCTGACCTTAAAATGTACCAGTTGGTTCATTCTTCACAACTCTACTATCCATGGATGTTAAATTTAGAAGTAACCTTAGAAAACAGCCTTGTAATTTTAAAACCTTCTTTGAAGAAAATATCAAATAATAATGTTTTATGAAAAACAATGATAAAAGTAGGCTAAGAATCCTAGAGTCTGACCTATTCTTGCTTCTCTTATAGTTCTTACCCGACAGAAAGTGTTTTCAGAAGTTATAGGGATTCCCAAGAGCACAGCTAAAAAGCCACTAATCTATTGTGCATGATTCCATGTGACTTGATCCATGATCAAGTTCCGTTTTTGTTGTCCAATAAAAAGGGGATGTTGACACATCATTGTTGTTTACTGATGATTCAAGCTGTTTTCTTCTCAGTGGGCAACTGTGGTGCCATGATAAAATTTGCTCCCAGGTTCTGAACTTCATGACAGTAAGAGCGATTACCTGTAATAGAAGAATTTTTAGTCTCTTTCCCTTGACCAATCTCATAAATATTTTATATCACACCAGGAGCTAAAGGGTATCCTTTAAAACTTTGAGAAATTGGGTCCCATTTGGTCTGACCTGAGCAAATTCATGAAAGGATTCATCACCAAGAAACAATCCCCCTTTATTATTTATAAGGACACAGCAGATGGGCAATTGTTGTTTGTATAATTTTCATACATAAAATATCATGTGCATGGAAAATGGTGTCAGGTAGCTTAATGTGCTGCACTGATTCCATTATGGTGAATGGATGGTTGCCAGTTCTGTTTCCTTTGAAAATATCCAGTGGATTTCAGAGTCTTGCCAAGTGTCTTGTTTTATTTTTCAATAAGTTGTTTGTCTCTTTATTTGATGAACTTCTCAATGGTAGAAAATACAGAACATTTTTTTAAAAGATTGTTTCTCCTCCCCAGTTAATATGAAATCCACTGGTCTTTCAGATTGTCATATGCATGCTAAAGATCTCAAATGGCTCCATATCCCCTCTTTCTACTTTAACTCACTTGAAATAAGTTCTAAAATACTGAAAGTTCTTATCAACAGATTAGTATTTTTTTCTATAAAGACACTCCATGAGTAAAGTATTTCAGTAGAGCCATTGATCATTTTAAGACAAAAGGTAAAAAATGCTTAAGTCACAAAATCTAATATAAATCCCATTTGTTGCTCAATTTAACTTGGAGAAAGCCTTTTAATTGAAAAGAAATAGTCTCCTGTGGTTGAGGACATTAAGGGAGATTTAGAAATGTGAAGCTCTAGTTTCCTTTGCTGCTCATTTTCATATTGAAGAGGCACTCCTGTCTCATCTTAACTCCTGATTAGTGCTTCCTGATAATATTGTCTTTGTTTTGAGGAGATACTGTAACTAAATCATCTATATAATCTCTATTATTTATCAGTAATTTCTGTATACAAACATTGTTCTTTTTTAAAATCAGTTATATCTCTATCAAGCTTTCTGAGAATCCTTGACATAGTTATTTTTCTGAATTGCACCAAAAGAATTGTTTGCTAGCTGTGATATAATCCTATAGCATTTTAAAAATTTATTTCATTTTCTATGGCTGGCAGTATTTTTTTTTTTCAATTTTCAATATTGAAATGTGGAAAAGTGTATACCTAAATGTATTGGTAAGACTTTTGGTATTGCTGTGTAAATGGAGGTTTTTCTTTTTTCTTTTTTTCCTCCTAAATCTTAGCCAATGGATGGTTCTTAGACTCTTGGATATGCTACATTTATAATATCTTTCTGCCCTTGGAAAATATGGGCTTCTTGAGGGCCAGGGTTATGTTAATCCAAATTATCTATTTGCTATTATAATAATTGGCTATTGGGTAATTATCAATAAACTTAATGGAATTATTGACTAAATGCAAACCTTTATGCAACATCTTTAGGTGGGCCTGAGAAACCCAAGAAGAAATAAATAAGAAGGGATCACTTGTATGTGGTATAGTAGTATGACAGAAGGTTGGGATGGTCTCCTGCCCTGAAACACTGCCTTTGGGATCTGCCTCTACTGGGTTATTTTGAAGGTGCTTTCTCTCAAGTTTCTTGCAACCAAAGATAGACCCTTAAAGACTCTTTCTCTGTGAATACTATATGGGCCTCTTCTCAAGAAAAATGAATATAAGGTTTCATTCTGTGGTGGAAAGCCCACATAGTCCTATAACCTATGGGAATCGTTTTATACTATATGTACCAGATATGTCAGTTAATGAAGTCAAAGAGAGCTAAGCAGGACAAAAGAGGGAGAATGTGTGGAAATAGAGAAACGGATGGCAGAAAACAGAGAGGGGAAGATTGAGAACGCCTCTGGACTTGGTTAGAGTGCCTGGATACAGTTTTACCTGAATCATGGAAAACCATCTGTTTTTGTTTATTTAATTATGTTAGCAAATAGATTTCTTTGTCATCTCTCCTTTCTCTCTCATAAATATTTTTATCCCTCTCTGCCTTCCTTCCTCTTCCTCCTTTTAAGCAAGCATGGGTCTCCTTTCTGATGCTAGATTTCATATGGGAAAAATATTTAATTATGGAAAAAGTTGAAGAAAGTGTCAGATGTTGTGGGTTTTTTTTCAAATATTTATTTTTTTAGTTGTAGGTGGACAGAATATCTTTATTTTATTTTTATGTGGTGCTGAGGATTGAACCCAGTGCCTCCCGCATGCTAGGCCAGCACGCTACCACTGCGCCATAACCCCAGCCCCAGATGTTGTGTTTTTAAAACAGTCAGGTAATAGTACACAATCTAGAGATGTTTACTCATGATAATCATAACAAGAGTGATAGGTCTTCAGTACTACATTTATTTATTATCTTTGAAAACTAATTAGTTCAATTCTGTTTGCTAAAAAATGTGAAGTCATTGCCACAAAATATTTGGGTATATTCCAAAGAGCTAAACAAATTACCTTGGACAGAAAAATGGATAAATAATAATTTTGTTAGGCTTAGAAGGTATCTATAGGTTTCCAGAGGATATTACCTCTCTTTCCTACAATTGTCAATCAATATTTCCAGAACTGCAGGGATAATTTATTTTTTATTTTCATCATTGGGCCATAGAGTTGTAGTCCCGCTAACAATTTGTTTTTATAAATAGGAATAATAAGAGTTTTCTTAATTTGACTGTCTTCTCCATTATACATGACCCATAAAAAGCTTCATATCTCTGAAATTCATTTTTCAATTTTAGAAAAAAATGACACCCTGGAAAGGAAACTGGTCAAGAGAATTAAGATGAAGGTGACTTTTTGATGTGGCCTAATCTTATCTTTTATAAAAGTGTTTATTTGTTCATTTGGAATGAAAGAAATATAAATTATTGGTATCAAAGGTGAGTATCTTTTTCCTACAAGATGAGCAGTCTTCACATACACACACACACACATATTATAGACATGTGTGATTTTTTCCTGTTGTATTTCTCTAACAATATTACAACTTACAAAAATGATGTAAACAAATTCTCCAGACACACCAAAACTTTATTTTTAGTCATCAATAATATACATATTTAGTAGACCTTATGGTAACCATACCAAAAACCAATTCCACATGCTATCAGGTATTAGAACATGAGGTCAGACAAGTGATTTCAATACACTCTATTGTTTAACCTTAGTTTCATCTGTTAATTAATGGTGGCAACTAGATGAGAATAACCTCACAAGATCCCAACATTCAGAGAGGTTAAGCAACTTTCCCAAGGATGTACAACAACAGCACAAATTCCTTTTTCCAGATTCCAGAAAATTCATGTGAATTTTCACTGAGTTATATGCATACATAAATATACACAGTAACATACATGGAAGTTATATAATATACAGAGTTTTTTTTATATGTCATTACATTTATAAGTTTTATGTATAAAATATACTATGTGTAATTATACAGAAAGCTTGTAGATTTGTGCTAACTTGTATATAAAACTTCTATGTCTTCTATATTATAACTTACATGCATATTAATTTTTATACATATAAACACCCTTATGAACCAGGTGCAGTGGTACATGCCTGTAATCCCAGTGACATAGGAGGCTGAGGCAGGAGGATCTCAAGTTCAAAGACAGCTTCTGCAACGGCAAGGCACTAAGCAACTTGGTGAGACCCTGTCTCTAAATAAAATACAAAATAGCACTGGGGATGTGGTTCAGTGGTCAAGTGCCCCTGAGTTCAATCTCGGTACTCCCCCCCAAAACAAAACAAAACAACAAAACAAAAAAAATGCTTATGTGAAAAAGGACACTTCAGATCAGTAAAGGTAGGGCATAAAATAATGCTCAGTAGTGGCAAGAAAGTAACTTTAATTTAGGATGCTTTGTCTCATGAATCTCAACCAATAAGAGTAATATCTTTATACATTTACTTCACAATAAAATACGTAGTCATGCAACTCAAATAAAATGCCTCACAGCTATATCTTTCATTGAAGTGAAGAGACACAACCAAGTAACTCTCACTGAATTTTGTAAGAGGATAATAGAGAATCTATATTTGATAAAAGGATAATGAAATCTTATCTTTATTTCCTTTTTCCAGCACTAGCATTCCTTAGAGTTTCACTACTCTTCACAATGGAGCTTAAAGATGTGTGGTAAACACAGAAGGAAAGAAGTGGTTGGTAGTTTTGAGCCCCACGGGGAAGTGGACAGTGGGGTTTTCTGCAATCCTAGTCCTTCTTCCACACCCCGTGTTCAACCACTTCTGAGGATTGTTGCATTCCTCTTTTTTTTTTTGGTACTGAGGACTGAACTCAGGAGCACTTGTCCACTGAGCCACATCCCCAGCCCTATTTTGTGTTTTATGTAGAGACAGGGTCTCACTGAGTTGCTTAGCGCCTCGCCGTTGCTGAGGCTGGCTTTGAACTTGTGATTCTCTCATCTCAGCCTCCCTAAGTGCTGGGATCACAGGCTTGAGCCACCGCGCCCGGCTTGTTGCATTCCTCTTTGTCCCCTAAATATCTCCATAGCACATAATTCTCAGAAATCTCATTTTTTAATATATCAAATACTCAAAAAGCATTTTTTTCCCCCAGCACCAGCGATTGAACTCAGGGGTGCCTAATCTCTAAGCCACATCCCCAAACCATTTTTAATTTGAGACAGGGTTTCCATAAGTTGTTGAGGACCTCACTAAGTTGCTGAGGCTGGTTTTGAACTTTTGATCCTCTTGCCTCAGTCTCCTGAGCTGTTGGGATTACAGGCATGAGCTACGGCGCCCAGCCCCAAAAGCATTTTGAGAACATGCCTTTTCCTCCTAGTTAGAGACAGAATAACATGCCAAGAAATCTATGGACTATGGAAGCAGAAATGTGCACTCAGATTTTGCCACATCCTCATGTATAATTTTTTCAAAGCTCTTTGGCTTATTTCATTTTTTCCCACTTTATTGAGATATAATTGAAAAACATCTTGTGTGTTTAAGGTATACAGTTTGATGATTTGGAATATGTATACCTTGTGATAAAATCAACACAATCAAACTAATTATCATATCCATCATCTCATATCCTTATGTGTGATTTTAAAGAAAACAAGGTGTTCAGTTTTCAGTACTCCTTGAAATGGTAATAATGATATTCCAAAACCTATAGTTATGGAGAGGCTCAATATTTAAAGTTAATTAAAATGTGGAATTTAGAAAATGATAAGCAATCATACATTAGGTATAATTATTAAAATTATCTATCTCTTTTCTTTTCCTTTTGTAATTTATAATTATCATGAGGTAATTATTTTTTTGTTTTTTGGTACCAGGGAATGAACCCAGGAGTGCTTAACCACTGAGTAACATCCCCATCCCTTTTTAAAATATATTTTATATAGAGACAGGGTCTCTCTAAGTTGCTTAGAGCCTCACTAAATTGCTGAGGCTGACTTTGAATTTGTGATCCTCCTGCCTCAGTCTCCTGAGCTGCTGGTATTATAGGCATGAGCACTGTGCCCAGCTCTCATGAGGTGATTATTGAACTACTGGTTCTAATGGGAGTTACTATCATTTATGAATTAAGGTGAAGAAGGAAAAACTTACAAACTGTTATAATATACTTAATACCCATGAAGTATAGATTTTATTGATTAAATGTTACCACTCCAGAAATTTCTATTTAAAAGGAGATTTTGGAAGATAGTAAAGCCTTAATGCAAAGACAGATGAACTAGCTGGGCATTCCCTACTTACCAAGTCATACTTCTATTGATTCTCTATGCAGATAAATGTAGGTGGTTCTTCAATCTCTCTTAAATCATCTCTTGGGCAGTGTTGCGGGGCACAGGAACTAATGTACCTTGCTGATGCCTAGAGGAAAATTTAAATCCCACTCCATCCTACAGACGCTGGCAAATCCAAGTGTACAAAAAAATTAGCTCAGCTCTTCATAAAAATAACTAACCAAGTGTTACTTTGAGCAGGAGTCTGCTGTAACTTACTCCAATACTGTTATATGCTTGAATGAGAGTTCTGCATGACCACAATGGACAAAAACAAGTACAAACAACAGCCTCTGCTCAAAATATCATTGCTCTGAGACTGTATCTGCTGAACCCAAGGAGGTATAAGTGTCAGGTGGGAAGATCTGCTGGGGATGGAGGTTAACACTCTAGAAAACGTAATTAGTGTGTTTTCAGAGCCTGGCCAGACAGGACTCCCATGGCAGAGCTCACATATTTGGCCGTTAAATAGAATATTTACAATCTATGAGCAGATGGGAATGTCCCTCATTTTCCTTTATTTCTTTTAATATGCATTACTGTAGTTTGGACCTGGAATGTTCCCCAAAAGCCCATGTGTTGAAGGCTTGGTCCCCAGACACTGATACTATTGAGAGGTGGTGGAACCATTAAGAGGCGGGGCCTACTAGAAGGTCTAAGGTCATTGGGGGAGTGTCTCAAAGGAGATCCCAATGACCTAAGACCTTCCAGTAGGCCCCGCCTCTTAATGGTTCCACCACCATATGCTTTTTGGCCATAAATTGAGCAGTTTTGCTTTGTCTTGTGCTTGTGTTTTGATGTGCTGCCTCACATCATGCCCAGAAGCAACGAAGTCAATTCACCATGGACTGAAACCTCCAAAACTGTCCTGCACTCTTCTGAATCCCCTCAATTAGGGTTTTATTTATTCTGTTATCTTCCTCTACAGTGTCTTAACCATGTTTCTCCATTTGATGAAATCTTTCTTGCCTATTGAGCACTGGCCCAAATGTTACCTCTTTCTTGAGGCCTGAAGTAGATTCTTTTAAGAAGGTCTCAGATCTAAATTGATAGCAGTTTCACTTTGTCCATGTCTTATTTCTCTCTTTTCATGCATACATCTTTGTCAGGAAGGATCCTTTCTTGTTTGTGTGTTTATGTCCTATAATACTTGGAAATGATGATACTCCAAACATTACAAAAATAAAGAAGTCAGACAAATTGCAAGATAATAACTTTTCTGGGAACTATCATAGAGCTAGAGTCTCAGAGTAACCCACTAAGAGAAAATGCAAGGAGAGACAGGTCCCTGCGGGAAGAGAGGGAATAGGAGCATTTGTTTACCTAGGGCATAGGGTATACACATTTTTGCAGTTTCTTATCTTTCCTTCTTACAGTGGTCAGCCAGTATTTCTAAAACTTCAGGAGTAATTTATCTTTTGAGTTACTCTGGGATTACACACTTATAGGATTTGTAGTCTTGCTGACTGAAGTTACTCATTTTTTATTAATAGGTGTGAAGGGCACTTCCTTAAGGTTCATCCACTTCACTGTTTTTCCCATAATACATGATCCATGAAGCACTGAATCACAGCAAAAAATGAACTTGGGGAAGTAAACTGTTGACTGGACCTTTATGATGTGACTTTATCTTTCCTTAGCTGCCTTTGATAAATAGTAGAACTCCTCGACATACCACTGTTTTTCAAGGTAAAAAATTTTAAACAACATATGGAGCTGCCTGATTGCTGAACCCAGGGAAGTGCTACAAAAGTAGAGTGCCCAAGAGGTCATGGAAAGTCTGTTGTCACCTTCCCCATATTTTCCCCTGTGAATTGCTCCCTTTTAGCTGTTCCTGAGTTGAATCCTTTATAATACAATCGTAAAAGTTAGCTAAGACAAACTCCTAAGTAACAGCACAGAAATGGAAAGGGACTTCATTCTACCTCCGCACATATAACTGCTATGGACCCAGATACTGGAGTCATTGATAGGAAGGGGCTGTTGAAAAACCCTGAAGAACTATTTACCTGATGCTTCTCAGAAACTTCCTTTGTAGAAACAAGTGTACAAGTGGCTTCCACTTTGGAAGATCTGCTTTTATTTTTTAGGGAAAAAAATTGGAAGCCTTATAGTTAGTGAGCCTATTCATCAGATGCTGCGATGATGGGTCCAGTAGGGTAGTGTAGTAAAGGGGTTCAGACCCTGGGAGGTTCCCATCTGGGTTTTAATGACAGCAGTTGTTACTCAGCAAGTTCTCATTACCTGGCCTGTGACCATCTTTACCCTGAAGGTGCATCTCTACTTTTGACTTTTCAGAGTTTTGTATGGTTTGAATTTATTCTAGGAAAGTATTAGAGGTGATTTGAGAATAAGGAGGTATGTTTTTGGCAACTAACATGTTAAATAAATAAAAGTTTCTATAAAATTATTTCCATTGTTATTGTAGCTATTATACTTCCCCAATCCCTGGCATTAATGTCAACAAGGAAAGAAAGTTTAGGAACTCTATCAAATAGAGGCAAAATATTTTTAAAAGTCTTTTTGTTGCTTCTCATCCGTTGATGAAGAAGTTTGAAACAACAGATCATTGTTTCTGGTGTGCCTTTAAATGTTAACACGCTCATGAATTCTATTAGCTGGTCTTTATGTGGCTATTAAGTCCTATTGACTTTTCACTCTTTTTTTTTTTTAACTTTGTCATTATGAAACAGGGTTTTACTGGAGTATGGAAATTATAGACCTTATTTTTATATTCAATTATGTCTCTATTAAGCCATATAAAAGTAATTTGCTTGTGTATACCTGCCATATACCCACCTGGGATTCCAAGTACAATAAAAAAGAAAATGGAATTTAAAAGAGAGTGGAGTGGGAGGAAGAAAACAGGAACATAATTTTAGGTACAAAAAATATATTTTTTTGTAATGGAGAAATGAACAAAAGTACTCACTGAAATGATATGTGAATAAATAAGCCCACTTATAATGTTATGGTTTATTGTAAATAAATATGAATCTCAATTATAGGGAAAATATGTTGAACACAAAGAATGAAAGATAAGGCTGCTGACCATGAGTTCACTTGGAAAGCAGACAGCATAGGTTTTCAAAATTCTAGTCTCAACTGCATTCAGTCACTTCTGAGGACCATTATATCTCCTTTTCCTGTCATTCCTTAATGAAATAACAATATCTGATGAACCTGGCAGGTACCAAGTGCAGGCTTGCAAGAAAGTGTTCAACCCCTTAGGGTGGCATATGGAGGTAGTTTATTTCATCTTGCAGGCTTTTCCCCTCCAACTCCTATCAGTTGCTCACAGGGGAGAATGGAAGATCCTTTGCTTCCTCATAGGGCTGATATGAGGGAAGGCAGCAGCACTTGCTGTGATAGAGTCAAGGCATTTTCCTCTGTCTTTCTTCCCATCTCTTAGGTAGAAATAAAAATCTTAATCCAAGGGAAAATGACAAAACCCTTGGAGTATGGGGGAAAGGAATAGTGAAGCAAAACAGATATTTAGGGGCTGGGATTGTGGCTCAGTGGTAGAGCACTTGCCTAGCACGTGTGATGCACTGGGTTTGATCCTTAGCACCATATAAAAAAATTAAATAAATAAATAAATAAATAAAGGTATTGTGTCCATCTACAACTAAAAAATATTAAAACGAAAAACAAAATCCCCAGATATTTGTAGGTCCAGGAGAGAGGCCAGAATATGTGCAGGAAACACTACAATGATAGGAAGAGCAGGAAAAAACTACAGTGATAGGAGCAATGAATGAGTCACACCATGATACCAGGAAGATTTACTAAGACTGAAAATTAATTACATCACCAGTGAACACTCCCCACCTCTAGGCTAAAAAGCATTAAGTAGCAAACAACAATGAATATTACCAGGAGAGTTGGAAGATATTGACCCTCACTGAGCACAGCTCCTAAGGAAGGCCTAAAACTAAAATTAAAACTCACTGGGAAAACCAACCCTTGGGCTACACACAGACATATCTAGGGTAATTTGAAGTCTGTGGTATACTCAGGGTAACCATAACAACACCAAACCTCAAACCCAGACTGACTCCTAAATAGTGCTTTGCAGAAACAATGTACACTAAAGGACCAGCAGAAGAAAAGACATGCCCCTTTCCATGCATAAAAACATTCTTCATTTTGTAGCCTGATGAAACAGACAACAAACATAAAGCTACTCAGACACAAAGAAGAAAAAAATGTAAAAGCATACTTCAAAAAGACAAACCAATCTACAGAACTATACTCTAATTTGACATAGATTTTGAGAATGAAAGGCAATTTAAAATACTCTGATTAATATATTAAACATCAGGGTAACCAAGATCAAATGTTATTTTGGAATAATTATGAAAACTAAGAAAAAGTCAAATGGGAATGCTAGGAATACAAAACACAGTAATAGTGATGATGCACATTTTCAAAGAACTCATCATGAATAGATATGACAAAAATGAGGAAAGAATCAGTGAACATGTTGAGAAACACAAAGAGAATGAAGAGGAAGATTGACAGAGCATCCAAGAGCTATGGGATAACATAACATCAAATAACCTGCTTTATGTGTAATTAGAATCACAGACAGGAGAAAGAGTTCAGAGCAGCGGAAATATTAGAGAAATTATGACTGAGAATTTTCCAAACTTAAAGACCTGCACAAACCACAGAAGAAGATTGAAAAAAAAAGAAGATTGAAACCACAGGTTAAGAAAAATCTCAGCATCAATCAGGATTAAATACATAATCCATATCTAGGAAAATCATCTTCAAATGGTTAAAAAATGCTATAGTAACATCCTGCATGAAGCCACACATAAATGATAAAAGGCAAAAAAAGATGTGAACAAAGCACAAGAACTACAGCAGACTTCTTATCAGAAACTACACAGCCCAGAGGGCGATGGAGTTACACCTTTAAAAAGTCGAATGACATGAAAATTAACATGTAATTTTCCAACCATTGAAAATATATTCCCAAAATACAGAATAGAGACTTTATGAGCAAACAAAAAAAATGGATGCACTTATTGCCAGATGAGCTGTACTGTTTAGAAACATCAGAGGAAATTTTGTAAGGAGAAGGAATGTGATACCAAATGAAGCATGAATTATACAAAGAAATGAAGAACAGTATAAATGAAATAAATGAAAGTAAAATAAAACATTTTCTCTCAATTTTAAATTCTCTAAAAGACAGCTGTCTGAAGCAGAAATAGTAGCAATCATGTGGGTTTATAATATATGTACAAGTAAAATTTATGGAATAATAGCACAAAATATGATGGGGCAGGCAGAGAGCACGCTGTCGTGAGGCCCTTACAACAGCATGTGCAAGAAAATAATGCTATTTACAGGATTCTGGTTAATTCCAGAGGCTCTATTGCTGAGCTCAGGCAACCACCAAAAATAAAATGTAATAATGAAGACAGAGTGGGATATGAAACATGTTCATTCAACTTAACAGAAGTCAGAAAAAAAAGAGCAGAGAAAAGATGGAACAAATTAAAAAGAATTTTAAGGTCTATTTCATTTTAGCCATATGAATAATTTTATTAAAGATAAATAGTCTAAATGCTGTCCTTACAAAATCAGAGATTATCAATTGGATAAAGAAAGTGAAATCCGACTACATCCCATCTGTAGAAAACCTGCTTTAAATATAAAGATATCTGTATAGACAATGGAGTTTCATTCAGTCATAAAGAAGAAAGAAATTATGGCATTTGCTGGCCAATAAATAGAAATAGACAACATCATGCTAAGAGAAATAAGCTAGTCTCAGAAAATTGAGGATTGAATGTTTTCTCTCATAGATGGAGCTCAGAGAAAAATAAGGGAAAGAAATGGGAAGTGGTCGGATGTCATAAAGATACAAGAAAGATCAGTGGAATAGAAAAAGAAGATTGAAAAGGAGGGAGAAGGGATAAGAAAGGGGAGGAA
Source organism: Xerus rutilus (assembly GCA_028644305.1). NCBI lineage: Eukaryota > Metazoa > Chordata > Mammalia > Rodentia > Sciuridae > Xerus > Xerus rutilus. The sequence continues at coordinate 8,619,945 of CM053416.1, read as the reverse complement.
TGCAGAATGAATTTAACAAAATCATCTTATATGAACATACAAATACACCACAGGGAATTTCACCTTTATGTATAAGTAAAAACAAGCAATCAAAATTAAGTGAAAGAAAACTCAGTAGTGTAGAAGAAGGATAATAGAGGTATAAGGGGAAGGAAAAGAGGAGGAACAGGGACTAAAATTAAACTTCATACATGTATGATTTTGTCAAAATGAGCCCAACTAGTATGAATAACTATAATGACCTAATAAAAATAAAGACACCAATAGGTTAAAAGCAAAAGGATGGAGTAAGTATAATACTCCAACACTAATCAAAAGAAAGCCAAAGTGGCAATTTCAGACTACAGACTTCAAAACAAAGAATAGCATGAGAAGTAAAAGGATGTGTTACAGAATAATAAGTCATTTCTGCAAGAAAACACCCAATCCTGATTTTTATTAGGTACATGCATGTGAGGCTAATAATAGAACTTCATGTTATAGGACAACACTGATGGAATTGAAAGGAGAAATAGATAAACTTACTATTGCAGATGGAGATCTATACTCTTGTCTAGGTATATGATAGAATAAGTACACAGAACATGAGATGTAGAAACTGCATAAGCAACACTACAAAATAACTTAAGCATAAACAACTGGGTACTTACAAATCAATCCATGCAATAACAAGCATTTTTCTCAGTTTGACATGGAACATTAACCAGCATAGATATAAGCCCCAAAACCACCTTAGCACATTTAAAAGGAAAAAATATAATACAAATTGCATTCTAAGGCTGTAATGAACTAGAACAAAAAAAAAACAAAACAGAAATATAGCTATAAAATCCCTAAATATTAGGAAACTATACAACATACTTCTACATAAATTAATGGTCAAGGAGGAAGTCTAAATCAAATTTTTAAAAGATTTTGAACTTTATGAAAATATTAACTACTGTTTTAGTTAGCTTGCATCACTGTGACCAATATACCTGAGAAGAACAAGTTGGAGGAAGAAAATTTATTTTAGCTCACAGTTTCAGATGTTCAGTCCGTGATGAGCCAACTCCATTGCTTTGGGCCCAAGCTGAGGAATAATATCATGGTGGAAGAAAGATGCTTTGTTCATTACAGCCAGGGAGCAGTGAGAGCTCTCTTCACCAGAGACAAACTGGAAACCCCAAAGTCACATCCCCAGTGATCTACTTTCTTCAGACACACCCCAACTTCCCATAGTTACCACCTAGTTAATCCTTACCAGTGGAATGATCCACCAGTTAAGTTATAGCTCTCATAATCTAATCATATCACCTCTGAACATTCTTACATTGTCTCATACAAGAGCTTTTGGGGACACCTCATGTCTAAACTATAACTATATACATAATTTAGGGTATATAGCTTTCTATCCCCTTAGGTGGAAAACTCTAGCAATATGTTTTTGTTAGGAAAAAAGTCTCAAATGAGTAATCTAAACTTCTTTCCTAAGAAACTAGTATCCCAAGAAGATAGAAAGAAGGAAATAATTAAGATAAAAGTTAAAATTAAGAAAATTAAAAATAAGAAAGCAATAAAGAAAAACTATGCAAACAAAGACTGCTTCTTTTCAAATATCCTTAATTTCTATCATGATTTTTACCTTGGTTGAATAATATTGTCATGATTAAATGTGTATTCAAAATACAATGCATAACTGCCCTGTTTACCATGTATACCTAAGTAGAGGAAATAAATTAAATAAAAAAAACATAAGTTGGAATTCAATCTGTTAGTGAGTTGAGGCTTCTTTTACTTAAGAAATTATTTTAGAAACATAGTCCTAGAATTTGACAGGCTGGATAGAATTATTCAGCTGTAGCCATAAGAATCTGGGCCAGCTACATGATTTGCAGGGCCCAATAGCAGGTCCTTTGTTCAAAAAGCAGGAGAAAAGAACCATCAAAGGCTAGGAATGGTAGCTCAGAATGCTGATCTAGCATGTACAGGGACCTGGGTTCAATCCTTAGAACCACTAACAACAACAACAAAAATCCATTTAAAAAATCCATTGAAAGTCCAAAAGCATAAGGCCTTTGTCTTTCCTTCCACAGTCTCATCTTGATTTGCCATAGTGTTTCTTCTTTACAATTAAATGCATTGTTGTTCTCCGTACAAAAATTAAATAAATAAATAAAAAGACTGGGAGAAAAGGTGTCCCCGATAGAGCAGCTAGCAGATGTGAAGACCCAAAAAACATACGAGCCAAATGCTAAAGCCTGCATAAAACAAATAACCTTGTTAGCATAAATTACATATTGGTTCTTTTTTTTTTTTTTTGTAAATAATGAGCTTTATGTTTTAGAGCAGTTTTAGATTCACAGCAAAATTGAGTGAAATGTTCAATGTCCTCCTATATCCTCTACACTCACACATGTACGACCTCCACACCGTCAACATCCTGTGCGCAAGTGGTAAAGTTGGTACAGTCAGTGAGCCTAGTCTGATGCAGTATCATCACCTGAACTCCACAGTGCATGTGAGGGTACAGTGAATGTGAGGGTTCGTTCCTGGTGTTAGACATCCTATGGTTTTGGATGCATGCTTGCTGGCATGTATCCATGGTTAGAATACTATACAGAGAATTTTCACTGTCTTTGAAGTCCTCTGTGCTGAACCCGCTCTGCCCTCCCTCTCCCCAACCCTGGCAAGCATTAATCTCTTTTACTATCTCGATAGTTTTTCCTCTTCCAGAATGTCATTAGTTGGAGTCTCGAGTGTGCTGCATTTCATATCAGTTTTTTTCACTTAGTGATATTTCAGTGTCTTTTCATGTCTTAATAGCTCATTTTCTTTTAGCACTGGATAATACTCCATTGTCTGTTTATACCACATTTTATTTATCCACTCACATGATAAATGGTATCTTGATTGTTTCTGTTTTTTAACAATTAAGAATTAAGCTACTGCATTCATCCTTGCAAAGGTTCTTGTGTGATTTCAACTCCTTTGGGTAAACACCGAGAAGTGTGGTTTTATGATATGAGTATATCTGGTTTTCTAAGAAACTGCCAAACTACCTTTGAACAGTCTGGTCATTTTAAGTTCCTACCAGCAATGAATGGGGACTACTGTTATTTCATATTCTTGCTACCATTCAGAGTTGTCACTAACTTGAAATCTGTCCATTCCAAGGGAAAAATACTTGTATACCATTATTATTCTAATTTGCATAATCCAAATATATATGATGTTGAACATATATAAATGAGCTTAATTGCTATCTACATCTCTTCTTCAGTGAGATCACTGTTTGGATCTCTGAGTTTTTTTGTTTTGTTTTTAAACTTTTTTAAGTTGTTGATGGACCTTTATTTTGTTCATTTTATTTATGTGTGGTGCTGAGAATCAAACCCAGTGCCTTGCACATGCTAGGCAAATGCTCTACCACTGAGCCACACCCCAGCCCATCTCTGAGTTTTTAACATAGTCATCATGCATCTTTAATATAAGTGGTATTTATATTTTACTCTGAAAAGTTGCTAAATATATTTTAAAAATAAATTCTAATCCAAAAGTTTCAGAATATATTAATATATACTACATGATATGTATTATATGTTGACATGTAATAAATTTATATATTATATACTTTATTATATAAAATTATGATATATACATTTATAATTATATGCATGCCATTAAATATGTAATAATAATTATATATGATTATATATGTATATATAATTATATCATTATATATTAAATATGTAAGAATTATATGTAATATTTGATCATATATGTTAATTATTAAAATATAATATTTACATATTTTAAAACATGTGCTTCATAGGACAGAGTTTAAAAAACACTAAGCTGGAGAATCTGTGTTACTTTTAGTGCTCACATTTTTTTCTAAATGATTCCAAAATGTTGGCTAGGTAGAGGGAAGCAGATTCTCTCAGCAGAGGCTTATATTATAGTCATATCTGATAAAATATTCATCCCCCAAAGCAAAAGCAACTCAAGGTGATACACCTGCAAGGTATACGAACACTTCACCCTTCAGGTATTCTGTCCGATTTGAGGGACAAACTCAAATTACTAGTAAGAAAAGCATTCCCAACAGCATCAATCAGCATTTGCTGTAGCTGCTCTTTAAATTTTTTTCTTGCCTTTGTCTGTGAAGCCCCAAAGAATTATCCTCACAAATAAAATAGAAAGTTCTGCTTGTTAGAAGTAGATAAAGAGATTACATGCTTATCTCTATGGTATGTAAGCACCACAGAAGTTGGGAATTGAATATATCCATGTTCAAACAGGAAGCTGGCTCTTCATTTCTGTCCTTGTTCTTCTGTTCTCAAAAATTAAATTGTGATAGACATTATAAAAAGTAATGGTTGTACAGATCAGTATATAGCTGATTTTCATTGAGTAGATTTTAATCAAGCATGCCTTTCTTTGATTTTAACAAGGAGAGCACAAATGCCCTTTCAAAGGAAAAATTATTCAATCTTTCACTCTAACTACAATTACGAAGTTGGAGAGTAATTAATAAACAGCCCTTAGGGGAAATTTTCTGAATTGCATTTATATTCTTTTCTCTAAACTAACCATACAATAATTCACAGTGAAAGAGTGACATGTATCTGTGGTGAATTGTGACACTTCAAACATGCCGATGGAGAAAAAATATCCCTTTGTGGTTTCAATGTCTCTAATTATGTACACCTGTGTTTTTCCTTTTAAAAATTTAACTCGTAATATACTTGTCTTTTAGACTCCCATGATACTTTTTTTAGGAAAAATTCTTCCTGGATACTTAACTATGTAATTTGTCTATTTGTGTTGGAAGTAGACACCGTAAGAGTCAAATAACTGTGCTTTTCAATAGGACTTTGTTATGAGCAAGGATTTTGTACTTGCTCTTTTCACATTTATAAACTATGTTCTGGTTATTTTTAGCTGCATAATAAGTTGTTGCAAAACAATGTGTGAAAATACCTATTTTATTTTTCTTATACTTTGAAGGGGTCATGGATCTGGAAAGTTGCTGAATCTACCATTAGCCAAAGGCTTGGCTGGGCTGGAGCATTCAAGAGGACTCACTCTGCTAGCTGCCAGTGAGTGACTGGCCATTGGCTGGGCTTCTACTTATGCCCTCTCCATGGGTAAGAGAAATCTCACTGCATTGGTTCATTCCAGGAGAAGCCTTCCCAGGAGGGAGCTTTAGAACAGTCATTCAGCTGTTTTAAAGCCAAGGAAGATGCTGCCAGGCTTCCTCTAAGCTGGACCCAGAAGTCTCATTTTGAATAGAAATGAGTCACATTAAAAGGAAGGAGAAACTGTTCCCCAACTCCAAATTGGAGAAATACCAAAGGTTTGAAGTCATCTTTAATGCACCACATGCACTGTTCTTAAATGGCAACTTGGACATGCAGTAGTTATCAATTTAGCTGAGGAATTATCAATGTATCACCGACACCTTGTTATAGACATGCTAACAATCTTTCCCACGCCCACCTCTTTTCTGGGTTTTCAGCCTACTTTATATAGCTGAAGATGGATAGATATACTGTTTTCTAAAATATAGCCACTAATGTTTATTATAGAAAATTCTAAATATACAGAAAAATGTGGGTAGAAAATACACATTGACTCTAATACAATTACCTAGAGATAACTATATTTTGAACCGTTAAAACACACACTCCCATTGATATAATTTGGGTAATTGCTTTATTAAACAGTATCTCTACCACTAAAATTATTTTATATTTTTCCACATTTTAAATATTTCCATTATTTTTTATAACTCTTATATTCTTTATGTAATAAGCAAAGTAAAATCAAGCCTTTCTATCCTTAAGGATGACACTCATTTTGGATGTGGTAGTGATATGGTACAGTTGCAGAAAAAGATGGTAAAAACAAAATTTAATGAATCAGCTTATCTCAGAAATGATGTTGAAAGTGAATGGTTCAAGTCTTGGTCTGACATTTCCTAGGCCATTACTATAAAATTGAAAAGAATATCTGAAAACATCTTTTCTGTCTTTTTGTAACTTATTTAGCATTAAGAAAAGATCTAATCTGATGAGAAAATATTATCTTTTTGGTGGGGGAGGGGTGCCAGGAATTGAACTGAGGGGCACTAGGCCACTGAGCCACATCCCCACCCTATTTTGTGTTTTATTTAGAGACAGGGTCTCACTGAGTTACTTAGTGCCTCATTGTTGCTGAGAGAAAATATTATCTTTATTTCAAATAATATTGGGTCCATTCATCTGTTCTGCTGTAGATATATTAATATTCAATAATGAGTGCTCCTGCAGCCCATTTATATAATGGAATATTGAATAATTCTTTAAGAATGGAATTCCAACTGCTGCCATATGTAATTACTAATTTTCTAAAATGCCAAAATTTAAATTCTGAAAAATATTTGACCTCAATATTTGTCACAATAATAACTATATTTGACATCTATGGGTTACTTGTAAACACTGTTCTAGTTCATTAATATGTATTATACTTATTTATACTTATTTAATCCTGTAACATTAAGCAATATGAACAATTATTCATCTCTCAGATAATGACACGAAGTTGAAAAGCTATCTTATTAAGTTGTTAGCAAATTGTATTCAACAACATGTTAAGAATATTGTACATTATGACCAGAATTACATAGATGGTTTATTATACACAAATCAATAGAGATATATATTTATATAGACCTCTACTTTATAAATATAATTAAGAATAAAAATCACACAGTTGTCTCAATAGATGCAGAGAAAGCCTTTGATAAAATTCAGCACTCATTCATGATAAAAGCACTGAAGAAATTAGGAATAGAAGGAACTTAACCTCAACCTCATAAAGACTATATCCAATAAACCCAAACCAACATCTATGAATGGAGAAAAAATCAAAAGCATTTTCTTTAAATCTGGAATGAGACAAGAATGTCCATTCTTGCAAATCATACTCAATACAGTGCTCAAAATTCTAGTCAGAGCAATTAGGTAAGAGAAGGAAATAAAAAGAATAAAAATGGGAAAGGAAGAAGTCAACTTATTACTATTTGCAGATGATATGATCCTATATTTAAAAGATTAAAAAAACTCCACCAGAATTCTGTTACATCTGATAAACAAATTCAACAAAGTAGCAGGTTACAAAATCAACATACACAATTTGATGGCTTTCCTATACAACAATGACGACTCTGCTGAGAAAGAAATCAGGAAACGATCTCATTCACAATAACCTTAAAACAACAATAACAACAACTAGGAATAAGTGTAAACAAGGAGGGGAAAGACCTCTGTGTTGAAAACTATAGAATACTGAAGAAAGAAATTGAAGACACTAAAGAATAGTAAGAACTCCCATGTTCATGGATAGGCAGAATTAATATTGTTAGAATGGCCATACTACCAAAAGCAATACATAGATTCAATGCAGTCTCCATCAAAATACAAATGACATTCTTCACAGAACTAAAATAAATAGTGCTAAAATCCATTTGGAAAAATAAAACAACCAGAATAGCCAAAGCAATTCTAAGACAAAAAAAAGCAATGTCAGCAGCATCACAATAACTGACTTCAAATTATATTACAGAGCTGTAGTAACAAAAATAGCATGGTACTGGCATAAAAACAGATACATAGACCAATTCTACAGAATAGAAGACAAACAAATCCTTACAGATATAATCATCTGATTCTTGACAAAAGTGCAAAAAATGCATTGGAAAACAAATGGTGGTGGGAAGATCTATACGCAGGAGAATTCTTATCTTTCACCCTCCACAAAAGTCAACTAAAAGTGGTTCAAAGATCTAGGAATTAGAATAGAAACTAAGTAGCTCCTTGAAGAAAATTATTGGCTCAACACTTCAACATACAAGGTAAGACAATGACTTTTTCAGTAGGAACCCTAAAACTCAGGAAATAAAGCAAGAATTACTAAATGGGATGGCATCAAATTTAAAAACTTATGCACAGCAAAAGAAACAATTAAGAGTGTGAAGAGAGAACCTACAGAATAGGGACAAATAAACCCATGCTAGCTACTCTTCTAATAGAGGATTAGTGTCCCCAGTGTATAAAGAACACAAAACAGCTGGGCGCGGTGGCACATTCCTGTAATCCCAGCATTCTGGGAGGCTGAGGCAGGAGAATTTTGAGTTCAGAGCCAGCCTCAGCAACGGTGAGGTGGTAAGCAATTCAGTGAAATCTTGTCTCTAAATAAAGTACAAAATAGGGCTGGGGATGTGGCTCAGTGGTTGAGTACCTCTGAGTTCAATCCCTGATACCAAAAATAAATAAATAAAAGAAAACAAAATACACACAAAAACCCAAATAACTCAATTAACAAATGTGCAAATGAACTAAATAGATGGTTCTCAAGAGAAGAAATACAAAAGGCCAACAAATAATATTGATTTTTTAAATATTTAACATCTTTAGCAATTATGAAAATGCAAATCAAAACTACACTAAGATTTCATATTGCTCCAATTAGTATGGTAGCCTTCAAGAACACAAATAATAGTAAATACTAGAGAGAGAGGATATGGGAGAAAAGGAACACTTTTACACTGTTGGTGGGATTGTAAATTAGTACAATCACTATGGGAACCCTTATGGAGATTCCTCAAAAGTCTAGGAGTGGAACTATCATATGACCCAGCTTTATCTCTCTTAGGTATATAACCTAAAGGATTAAAGTTATCATACTATAGTGATGCATGCTCATGTTTTTAGCAGCACAATTCCCAATAACCAAACTATGGAACCAGCCTACGTTATCAGATGAATGGATAAAGAAAATGTGGTATATATATACAGTGGTGTTTTATTCAGCCATAAAGAAGGATGAAATTATGTCATGTGCAGGAAAATGGATAGAACAGAAGACTATCATGTCAAGTGAAGATATTAAATAAGAACTACAAATTGGAAGATCTATGATTCAAGCCTTTGTGTTTATCTTTGACATTATTTTGCTTGACTTATTCCTTGACAGACATCTTCCAAACTCCACTGAACTACCTTCAGCAGTGCAGAATGATGACTCTAGGTTTTCTCTCCATTTTCCTCTTTCTGTTGAGTATTTTTTAAATTTTTTTCTCTAAATTCAAAGAATTTTGCCAGAGTCCAGGGCCATATCTAACCTGCCCACCTGAAACATTGCAATCTCAGTTTTGTTGCTGTTTTAATTTTTCTTTCTTGTTCATTTGTTAATTTCTAACCTCCCTTCCCTCTATTCCCTGCCATGGATACTGCCTAATTCTATCTTCTGAACTGTTTTTTACTTAATATGAGATGCATGACACTGTAAGGTAAAATTTTGTATCTAAAAAGAAAGTCAATTGGATATTCATAAGGCCTTGAAAATTAATGTGAGTCTATGCAAAGGGATTTGCGGATGAGATCAAAAGAAATTTCATCAGATAGCACTTTGGTAGTCTTTTCAAAATACCTTTAAAAGCATATTCTCTTAGCCGGGCATGGTAGCACACACCTATAGGGAGACTGAGGCAGGAAGATTACAAGTTTGAGGCCAGCAAGGCCCTAAGCAATTTAATGTGACCCTGTATCTAAATAAAATGTTTAAAAAGGGCTGCAGATGTGACTAGTGGTTAAGCACCCCTGGGTTCAATCCCCAGTATCAAAAAGAAAAAAAAATTCTCACATTAATTGTTAATTTGCTTTTCTGTTTCTTTCTTTACATCCCTTTGTAGTCATGGGCCTCCATCATTTTGCCAACTCCCCAAATTCTTTTATGCCTTACTCCAATTGCATTCTGGACCCATCCTCTCCTTGTCTATGTAGTTCCTTGTTATTTATTTTAAGCAACTCATTCCTTGTTTCAAACATTTTCCTAGCAGTTTGCAATGGGTGTTGGGAGACGTTTCCTCAACTGCATTTGTTTCAGATGTGTGTGTGTGTGTGTGTGTGTGTGGGTGGGTGCGCGCGCACGCGCGTGCGCGCGCTCTGTGCTATAATCTGTGCATTTCAATTTTTGAAACAGCCAGAACTGACATATGTTGGTAGGCAATTAAAAGCTTCACACTCTAATTCAACTCCTGTCGATTTTTTTTTTCTCAAAGATATGCTTCCTTGTTATTTGTTCAGGTCTACATTGCTCAGCAAAAGTGTTCTTTTCTTGTATTATGTATAGTTATTTTAGTTCTACTGTGATTATAATCTAATTAAGGATACAGAGCAGAAATGAGTTATCAATGGGGATAAGAATAAAGCCTACTTTATTCTTATAAAGAGAGATGTGACTGTCCTGAAATTTTTCTGGACTCATTGGATGCCTCCTGTAATTTCTGTCATATCATCCCCAGAGCAGTTGCTTAACTGCTAGTTAACAGATAGTACAGAGTATTAGCTCTCAATAAAAGCAGATGGATGCATGAGATTTTGCTTGCTAGCCATCTTCTAACCCTTTCCTATTTTTCATTCACACTTCTGCTATTGCTCCCATTTTCTAAGCCATTTCCAGCATAGAAGGCAAATCGTGATATGGAGGTTAATCTTACTGAGGTCTTCCCTTCAGCTTTTTCTGGAACACTGTCCTAGGAGAGGAGAAGTGACAATAAAATATATGTCAGGATCTGAGTTTCAGCACCAGTTGAAACACTTTTACCCCTAAAAGCAGAAGCACCAACACTTCATTGTCTTGACATTTATGAACTAACACTCAAAGCTAGACTTAGTTGGTAATGTATAAAGAGCGTGGACTATGGTGAGGGGCAGAATAAGGCCAGAGGATACATGTGTGTAGAACAAAGAAGGAAAGGAATTACCTGGGAGTTTTTTTCTTCCTAAATCAGCTTTTCTCTGCTGTAACAAAAAGGCCAGACAAGAATAATTAGAGGAGGAAAAGTTTATTTGGAGCTCATGGTTTCAGAGTTCTTAGTCCATAGATGGCTGACTCCATTCCTCAGGGCCTGAGGTGGGGAAGAGCATCATGGTGGAAGGGAGTGGCAGAGGAAAACAGCTGGTGACATGGTGATCTGGAAGCAGAGAGAGAAAGACTCCACTCACTGCGGACAAAAATATATACCCCAAAGGCATGCCCCCAGGGATCTACCTACTCCAGCCACACCCTACCTGCCTACAGTAACCACTCAGTCAATCCCTATCAGGGGAATCATGCAATGATTAGGTTAAGACTTTCATAACCCAATCATTTCACCCCTAAACTCTCATTGTTTCACACAAGAGCTTTTGGAGGACATCTAGTATTTAAGCCACAACAGTCATTTACTTTATAAAGAATATATTCCTTTTGGATCTGCAGTGGACTTCTAATTAATTCTGGGAATAGTATTTTGTCAGAATAATTAAAATAATTTTCTTTCCTTCATTCATAGATACAAGTACAAAATGAAAATTCAAATGCTGTTGTTCAAAAAAGCAAGTAAAAATTGCACTAAGGACACCAGAATCTAAAACCCTTTCCTTTCTTTTGTGGTCTCTCTTTAAGCTGGTCATGGTTATTCTTTATTTAAGATCTTTCTAAGTAAAGAAACATTTAAAATTTAAATTACAAGCATGGCTTGTACCATTCTTCTTTATCCTGTGCAATGCCAGTTTTAAATGCAAACCTGGAAGCATTTAACTCATAGGTGGCGTCATGAAAATTGCACAGCCCTGTTTTCTAGCTCATATATGCATATGCATTTTATTCTTAACATAAGAATAGAATAGAAACACTGCACAAAAGCACCTCAACTGTTCCTAATTCACTTTATAGGCATGCATTCCACTAATGCGATGGCTTAGGAATGAATAAGGAAGGAATGGAAGAAAAAGAATCTCTGTGTTGCCCCGTATTTCCCTTTCCTTCTGGGGCATCATTTTTGCACAAAGAGTTGACTGATAGAGGAGTCCTTAGTTGTGTGTGTTTCTTAGAATGCTTTTGTCTTCTTTCTTCTTCTAAAAAGCATATTCTGGTTTCATCAGAAAAGCTGATCTTCCAGAACTGATAGCATCCCTACTTAAAAAGTCATAAGATAACTTTCTTACCTTGTCTCCTTGAAAGCCCATGTGTGGTGGTACCATTGAAACTCTGCATTTTTAGGGCACCCTCACCTCTACATTCAAATAGGGTGACATGGTAGATAACACCTATTGCATTTATCTCCCTTGCTCAAGTTCTTGCTCCACTGTCCTATTAGACCTCACTCACAAAACAGAAGTGCAAAGATACAATTACTAACAATTCCAAGATGGCAGCAGCAGAGCCTTAAATTAAAATTGAGTCCCTTCTGAGTACGACTGCCCAGTTCGCATACTCATGAAGTCAGCTCTGCCTACATGTTATTCTTGTTTTCTGGAACAATTATAGTTCAAGAGTGAGCAGGGGAGAGAGAAAAAAAAAATACTTGACTCCAGTCCCAGATTGAGACCTAAATCTCAATTACTTTTTTAATAATCTGGATACATTATAATCTGGATTCCACTGCCAATGATAATTTCATATTCAATTAAATGCTATTTTGGTGAAAATCTGCCTATCCTTGAGAAGAATAAATAAACAGCAAGAGATACTTGGAAAACACATGGTGCATAAACAGATGTTGCCTAAGTAGGAAGCTTTAAGAAAATCATCACAGAAGGACACCCGGCAGTTTCTAAGTCACAAACTTGAATTCAGATGGTGTTTAAATAATTTTATTTCCCCGTCCTCTCTATTTAATTCCTGTTTTCTTAAAAATAATAATCACACATCATAAATCCTGAATCACAAAGCTTCTCCTACCCTAGGTAGAAATCATGTTTTCATTGCAGAGATTGATCCATCATCAAATCAGGAGACGTGGCACTGAAGACTTTAGGGCTACCTATGCCTGGCTAGTGAAGTTGCACCTGCTTATTTTGGGTGTCTTTGAGCTCTGATTCCACAGACAGATAGCAAGGCAGGAGTGGATTTGTACCTTTTACACGTCATTAGCTTACATTCTCCTTGCCTGTCGGGCAAGGCAGAGATTTGTGCTATAGGAAGGCTCTGCCTCACTGCTTCTCTTTCCCTCCTTGGGATAGTATATTTATTTTCATCTTCCACTTTTGACTGTTGAATTTCACTCGGGCAAGAATGCACAACTGTGACTCTTAGGGCTGCATTTGTGTAGCGCTTCACCTATGTGCAGTGTTTAAGGGGGCCAGGGGACAAACCTAAAATCAAATAGCACAGAACACAACCAGTTCAATGAATTTGAGAGTTTTCTTTGGGTGGTAGTGGTGCATTTTAGAGAATTTATCTTGCTGGTGAAATCAGAGCCAGTGAAATGCAGGTGCCTGGATGGATAATGGGTTAGGTCTTAAATTACAAACATTCAGGAAACTTCCACATATTTCACTTCAGGGGAAACTTGTTTTCTGAGCTTACTGAAAATGATAAACGGTTCTGAATATTTACTTCCTCAATTTTTAAGTGTGACTCAAAGTAAAAGAATTTTTTAAAATCAAATTTCCATATGAAAACTCTACTAAGTGCAGTAAAATTCTTTTTTGTTTTGGCATTGGTTGAATAGTCAAAGAAGTTTGACCCTGATCATTGCTAAACACATTTTTTTTTAGCTGTTATGTAATTGCACATTATACCATGCCAACTTTCGGTGCCTCCAAAGGCTGTGTCTGAAAAATGTCTATAATCCCGAACTTGGTTGGAAGAAACATTGGTGAACTTTCAACACTGAGAGAGAAAGAGGCCCTGGCACGTACAAGGTGTAATTAATATGCTGTTGGAGGTGAATTAATATGGATGGATTCGTATGTGCTTATTAAATACCTACTAATGATGAGCACTTTGAAGCTGTGGAGAATATAGAGAGTAAGTCTCTGTTTTGAAGGTGGGAGACCAGTGATGGATATGAAGCAAAAGTAAACAGGACAAGATCATCACATTACTATGTGCCAGCAAGCACTTGAACTGCCCCGATGGACTAGTTATGTTATGTGTATAAACACACCATTCCTTAAATGGTCCTGAAGGTTAGACTCGATGTATATCATTTCTATTTTAAAAGGAGCCTAAAGTACTGAGACATTAGAACATTTCTCAAATTCACACAAACGGGACATTTTGAGTTTGGGTCTGACAGATTGTTTGACTCCAGTCTCCAGTCATGCCCTTTACCAAATTTAAAGGCGAAATTTTTTTTTTTTAAATCAGTCCTTTTGGATTTAGCCATATGCAAGAGAGCTTGTGGGTTTGGCGTTCATTTGTAAGAGCTTTCTTTCAATAAAACATGACTGTAAAATAATGTGTGTGCTAAAAAACCACAGATAGCATGTGAGAACAGTGTAAGAAATATACACAATGGAATATTATTCAGCAATAAGAGAGAATAAAATTATGGCATTTGCAGGCAAATGGATGGAACTGGAAAGCATGATGCTAAGTGAAGTAAGCCAATCCCAAAAAACCAAATGCCGAATGGTCTCTCTGATTAATGGATGCTGATGAATAAGGGAGGTGGGAATGGGAAACATAAGAGAAATAGAGAAACACTAGACGTGACATGGGGGAGGTGGGGGGCAGGAAAGGGGAATGGGTATAGTAAAGATGGCTGATAAAAATATATATAAAAAAAATATATATATATATATACTGTTCATTGAAAGTGCATATAAAGATGTTTAATATGAAGAATGTAATCTGCTTATAATTTTGTGCAAAATTAGAAAAATTATGATTGTAACAATTTTTTCTATTTGCCTCAACAAATGTTTTCAGTGAATAGTGTGTACAGCTTCTGATAATTTGTTTTTTTCTGTTATGTTTGCTAACATGTATTAAAATGCAACTTTTGGGAAAAAAAATAAAATAAAAAAAAATAAAAAATAAAATATTGAAAAAAAAAAAAAAGAATTCCCAATATTACAGAAGGTTAATTACAAATAATGTTGCTAGCTGGACATAGTGGCACATGTCTGTAATCCCACTGCTCAGTAGGATGAGGCAGGAGGATTGCAAGTTCAAAGTCAGCCTCAACAGTTTATCAAGACCCTAAGCAACTTAGTGAGAGACTCTGACTCAAAAAAAAAGCCTGAGGATGTGATTCAGTGGTTAAGTGCCCCTGGGTTCTATCCCTGGTACAAAAAATGAAACAAAATGTCAGTAGTAATTATACACTACATAATTATACACTATATAATCATACACTATATAATGTTGGTAGAGATTATGCACTTAAGATTCTGTATAATTTCATGAACAAAATTTTGATGTTTGTACATATGTGGTGATAATTTTTAAATGAACCCTCTCCCTTGTAAAGTCATTCTAGAAAATACACAGACTTGATATTCCAAAATGTTTCTCAAACTTAAGTCATTTATTCACATAGGTGCAAGCCCTCTGAAGACTATGTGAGATAAATTTTTTTTAAAAATATTTGGAGTTAGATGGTTAGAAAAGACTGACTTGGTTTGAAAATATTTTAACTTTCAATGAACAGTGGTAATAACTCATTTAACTCAAACTAATGTCAAGTAAGTTCTGATTTGCCAGATAAGTAACATAAAAACCTTCAGGGGAATTCTCAATATTATTTTATTGAAAGTAGAAGTGTTTACTCATGTTTTGGCATAGTTATTTTAGCCTAGAAGTACATCAGGCTGCAAGAGAAAGAGATTAAAAATAAGAAGATTCACTTGATTTGTACTGTATTTCTCTATCATTGTGAATGGCAGAGCATTCACTTAGCAAATTTATAAATATTTGGGGAGTCATGAGTGGGTCAGATACTATAGTAGACACAATAGTAGAAAAAGATAGGAAGACATGGTCTTAGTCAGTTGGGGTTCTAGAACAGGCCCAGTGTGGGCAGCAGTAAGCTCACTCAGGTACAAGCAGTTAGTTGGTACATTGATTTCTCTCTTCAGTGTTCTATAGTTTTCATACAGAGAAAATTTAACAACAGGAGTAGGAAGGGCATGGCAGCATGTAATCCCAGAGACTCAGGAGGCTGAGGCAGGAGGAGTAAAAATTGGAGGCCTGTCTGGGCAACTTAGCAAAACTTTGTCTCAAAATTAAAAAATAAAAACCACTGGGGATGTAGATCAATGATAGAGTACCCCTGGGTTCAATCCTTAGCATTAGAAAAAGAACAAAAAGTATAAACAAAAATATGAATAAAACTTTTCATAACTCTGCTCTAGCAATTGTAAACAGTGTTGTTAAAATAGCTCCCCATCATTGGAGAAGATTTTTCTATGAATCCCCTTCTCTCTTGTAAATAATAATAATAACAATGGCTTTATTAAAAAATCTGTCCAAATATCAAACAACTTGTGAATGGATAAACCAATTGTGATACTTTCATACAGTGGAATATTACTGAGCAATATAAAAGAACAGATTATAGTTGCAGCCAACAATATGGCTGGGCCTGAAAAATATGACAATAACTAGAAAAGTCTTATACAATAGTACATTCTTTATGATTCCATTCATGTAAAGTTCAAGAAGAGAAAAACCAGGGTATAGTGGAAAATAGAACCACGGTTGCCTCTGGAAGAACACGGAGGGATTTTACTGAGTGTAGGTGGGAATGCTTTCTTTAAAGGGGCCAAGTTAAATATTTTGCATTGTTTTTGTGACAGAGAGCTATGCATTTATCAGTATGCAATAAATTGATAGACTTTGCACATTTCACTATGTGCAAATTTTATATCAAAAGAAGAATATAAGCCAGGCATGATGGTACACGCCTGTAATCCCAGCAGCTCAGGAGGCTGAGGCAGGAGGATCATGAGTTCAAAGCCAGCCTCAGCTGGGGATGTGGCTCAGTGATTGAGTGCCCCTGAGTTACCCACCTAAAAAGAAAAAAAAAAGGAAGACTGTAGTTGGGCACTGTGGTACACACCTGTAATCCCAGTGACGTGGGAGGCTGATGCAGGAGGATGACGATTTCAAAGCCAGCCTCAGCACCTTAGTGAGGCCCTGTCTTAAAACAAAAAATGAAAAGGGCAAAGGGTTTGGCTCAGTGGATAAACACTCCTGGGTTCAATCCCTGGTACCTCCCCGTCAAAACAAAAGAAGACTAAAATACTTAGTTTAATTATATAAGTGTGTATTATTTATAGTGAAGTCCATTGAATTCTAAAATTTACTTTGAAATGTGTCAAAAATAGGATGTATTAATAGAGGGCAGAATGGATCTGCGAAAAATTTAATTAAGAAATCAAGTAGAATCTAGGTGGTAAGTAGACAAGTGTTTGCTTTAAAAATTCTTTCCATTCTGTTGGGTATTTGATAATTTTTATCATTCAGGGAAATGGAAAGATGTCAGGTAAATTGATAGAGAAGTTAAGCATTCCAGGCTTTCTGACCATGTGAATGCCATGTGCCAGTGGTGCCATGACCTTGAATAAGTCACCAGGATGACTTACGCTAGGCTAATTATCACCCATTCCAAAGCTGTGGGTGGTGGTCTACCTATACCCATTATAGTCCATTTAATTGTTAAAAATATGTTTCATAGTTTGCTTGTAGCAGATTATTGCCTATAGTAATAATTCTCACCCCTCTCCACACCCAGGAGACAGAAGGATGGTGAGCTTAGTTATCTTCATTCCCAAGCAGGGAGCTCCACGGGTCTTCAGGCCAGGACCACGCAGTAAGTGAACTCAGTCTTTTAGCGCTGCTGTTCTCAGTCTTGCCTTTAAACTCACTGGGATCAGGCAGCTTCTAGGCAGGAGAGAAAGAAGCCTTTCTATTTTTTTTCCCTGAGTTGTGTGGGTGCCTTCGGAGAGGTACCAGTCAATGATTCTTGATCTTTGCATCTTTTCCTTGCAGCATTTGTTGTATGTAGTTCAAGGTCTGAAATGGAAATTCAGCAATCTCCGACTCCCTAATGACCCCTCTCTGGGTTTTGTTAGTTTATAGAAATAAGTTCTGTCATTCAACAAATCACATCTTGCCTGCTGGACCAGGCAGACCTCAGGATAAATAGATCTATTTGTTTCCTTGGGATGTCTTTTTGGTAGCACAAATTCTAAAATATATGCCTCGGTTCGTTTCCAGCACCTGAAAGCCAGAACTGCCCTTTGCCAGTTCACAGCAATATTTCAGAGTGTTTGTTAAATATTTGTTCCACATTTGAAAGCCTTAACTTTACTAAATATAAACTACTTACCAAGAATATACTTTTACTTAGAGAAAAGCTTTGGGAAAAAGTCAAAAGACGAAAGAAAGAAAATCTAGCTTTTCTTTTTCTTTCTTAACCAGAAAGTGCTCTCTTCTGTTTGAAGAATCATTTCCTGATGTAATGAAAATGGAAGCATAACTAAGCCCAGATATTTCTGATGGCCTACGCGTGCATGTACACTGGAATCCTCCACTCAGCTAAGGCCTTCCGTGGGCAAGAATGTGGAAACCAGGACAGATGGAAAATCTGACATGCTGTTTGCTTTGGGCACCAAAAGAGTTTTAGGGCAGCAAAGTTTCATTTTTATTCCCTTATTTTTTTTTTTAAACTGAGTAAATCTTGGGAACCTTTGTCACTTAATTAGAGACCACTTGGGCAATCTGTACTAGGCTTCCTGGGACAAGAATTTGAAATAGAGGGTCCTGGGGATGAAACAATTACAGCATTGAGTCTAGCAGACAGTCAAACCAAGGAAGATTTTTCTCAAGCTGTAAGTCTAACGGAGGTTTTGCTGGGTTTGGGACCCACTTGTAACCCATCAACCATTTACTTGCTTCCCATTTCTCCATTTTGCAGTTGGAATCCTCTGCTTTTCCCATTGTAATCTGGAAGCATACCACTTAACGAGTTTAACAGGTTCATAGCTGGAGAGGAATTTTACCTTGAGTCTTGCCCTTATCTCATTTAGATAATATTTAGATAAGACTCTGGACTTCAGACTTGAGAATTGATAATAGAACCAGCTAAAACCTTAGGGCCTATTGGATTGGCATGTTTCATGTGGGAAAGATGTGAATTTTGGGAACCCTGGGGCAGAATATTATGAATTGAGTGTCTGCCTTCACCCTCGCCCCCAAAATCCATATATTTAAAATCTAATCTCCTGAGTGATGAAATTTACAGGTTGGACTTTGAGGAGGTAATTATATTTGGATAAAGTCATGGGTGAAGCCACCAGAGCTTTCTCTCTTCACTACATGAGGACACAATGAGAGGAAGCCCATCTATCTGCAAGCCAGGAAGAGGCCCCTAACCAGTCATGAAATCTCCTGGAACCCTGATCTTGGACTTTCAGGCTCCATAACTGTGAGTGCCATCACTATAGCTCCATAACTATTCTTTAGGCATGAATAGTAGTGTGTGGTATTTTTGTTATAGCCACCCAAAATAACTCAGGCAGGCGTGTGCAAAAGACTATGATAAAAAAGGCAGGGGCACTTAGCAGAAGAATCATCTGGACAATTAATTAAAAATGCAAAATTTCAGGACTCAAAGCCCCATAGGTTTTTGCTTCAGCAGGGCTAAAATTGGATCCTGAGTATGAATTTTTAATGAAGAATTCAGCTTACTTTGATGCAGGTGATTTTAAGGCTCTATTTTGCAGAATGCTGCCTGGGCTCCCGTTCAAACTTAGTGTGACATAAGAATCCATACACACCTAGGGCACAGTTAGAGGCAGAGAGAGCTAAGCCCGAATTCTAACCTTCTCAGTTACTTTCTGGGACAGTGGACAAACTCTAACCCTTCTGAGCCTCAGCTTCTATAGCTTTATTAAAGAAATAATGCTGATACATGCTTCACAGGGTTTCTGAAATGACTGAATGGGATTAACATGTAAAATTTAATCCCACCAAATATGTTCCATTATTATAGGGCACAGCTGTTGAAGTAGGGGGGCATTGACCTTTACATTGTGAAGATCTTACCTTCCAGGGTGTAACCTGACTAAATTTCTGGGGGTGTGAATGGGCATGGGAAAGAAAGAGGAAGAAAACTATTACTATTCAGTACAAGATTACATCTGAGGCATGATGTGGACACTCCCAAATGGTACATTTCATCATCACAATGTGATCACCAGGTGAGGGAGAAAAGTTAACAGATTGATGCAGGTTCTCATATGTAGCAGCAGGGTCCGTTTCACTGCCTGTTTATTTAATTTCCAAATTACTTTAAATAATGGGAAGTATTTGCTTTTTTAGGCTCCTTAACCATTTTTCAGAGATTATCCTAAGATAGGAATCCTCATGAATCTGAGGCAGCAATACAGTGGAGGAGAACAGAGAAACTTCAGAGAGACAGAGAGAGAAAGAGGGTTAAAAGAACCATTATAATGGAAGTCTGTAGAATATTATGACATTGTGTTTACAGTGACAATTTGTCCCATCTTTTTTTTTTTTTTCTGGAATTGCCATTTTGTCTAGCCATAGTCACAGAGAGCTTGCACAACGGTAGACTCCATGCTCCAACATGGATCAATTACAGTTCTTCAAGGGGGCCCTCGTCAACTCCCACAAAGCCTGTCTGAATCTCAGTTGGAAATCGTGAGACTAAATCTATTAGTACTAAATAGAGTAATGTGCTTTATCACATATGATTTCTTTAGGGCCATTCTCAACCTATGTTATGATTTATTATGGGTGTGGCAAGGTGAGGGTTAACTATGATTTGTTTGGGAGACAAAAAGTAAAATTGTCATGTTTCTGAGCTTCCCTTGGGGGCCAATATATTTTGTATCCCATAGTTATTTCCAGCAGCAATCTCAGGTTTCCATGATAAATCTTTCCTGGTTGAATTAGATTACATTCAGAAAAATACCTGATTGACTGTATCCCATCATTTTAGTTAGGTGACTGAAGTCCTTCAGGGAGTTCCTATGTGAGAAGATATCATTTTTTCATGAGGAGAAAACTGATTAACCAAACTCTCTCCAGATTTTCATGTCTTAGCTTTCAGGCCTGAGCACACAAATTGGTAGAAAATAAAATGTTTGAGTTCTTGGCTACTAGGCATTTGCTCAACCTGTGGATTATACCTCTAAAGAATATGAAAATACATGGGGCAATCCCAACCATTTTTTTCTTTGCATGTCAATTTTGTTTGAAGATTGGGAAGAAATAAATGATCTTTAGGATCCAACAAGTAGAGAACAAGTATGAAGCTGAATTTAAAATTGACCTGACTTCCTGTGCAGTTCAGCGGGCTGACAGAGGGCTCTGTACCCAGGTGCTCTGAGCTGGATTAGTTTATTTGCATGCCTACCTTTTGCCTGACAGTATGACCAGGGCTCCATTTGCCCCATCTCATTTTGCATTCATAAAACAATAAGATAGCTTTTTAAATAAAGTATTACTATTTGTAGATGAGAAAACTGACATTTGTAGACTAAAATTATTTTTCCATAGTTGCTTAGTAAACTGCATAGCTTGATCTGAGGCTGATGAATTTTGTGTCCTTAACTCTTGAATGAATATTGATCTTCTGAGTTAACTTTATAGCTGTGAATAGGCTTCAGTGGATGTATTTAACAGTGACTAAAGTAGGAAATTTTGTTCCTGGAAAGTCTATGGGGAGCTAATCTTTTAATTTCCAGTATTCAACTGATTCATTTTTTCATTTAGGCTTAGTAGATTTTGTGTGTGTGGGGGGGTGAGAAACAAAGAAAAATAAGGCATATTTCTTACACTGCCTTAAAAATAAACAACTTGTTCTTTAAGAGGAAAGACAAATAGTGATTGCTCCATAGAGCCATCTTCTTTTGCAGAAATTAAGTTACAATGGTTTTTGGTTGATAGTCAATGCACTATCTGTGCACAGAGAATTCTCTGGTATTCATGCAGTGGGGGAACTCAGGGTTAAAATGAGTCTACCCTTAGCAGTAGAAGCTAGTATTTCTGCGTTTTTCCCAAGCTAATTGTTTTGCCTTTTTGGTGTTAAAATTTCATCCCAAATCCTTGAAAGTCAAAGACAAGTAGTTAGCTCCTCTCTGAACTGGACTTACACTATAATTTTCCAAATTATACACATGAAATCAAGGTGGGCAAACTCTCAATTGTCTCTGGAAAGTGCTTTTAGTCTCAATTATCTCTGGGCAACAAAATCACCTCATTGCACTGTGAGCGCTTCGTCATTCATTAGGAGATTTCAGGTAAATTATCTCATTCAGTACTCACAACTACACAGGAGGTCTGTTATGATTATGCATATTTTATAGATTCAGAGAAATTAAGCAGGCAGCTGGGATGTGGTGGAACAGTCCCAAACCCAAGCCTTCTGATGCCAAGTCTGATCTTCCTCCTAAATCATCTCTGTCTCCTGTTGCTCCTTCCTGCCTCACAGCAGCAGGCAGGGTGTGCTATGTGATAAATGTTGTGAATGAATATACCACTTCTCGGTGTAACATTTATAAATGGGCTGATGAGAGGAAGTGTTTTCAGTGATTTTTCTCTTGTGCTTTGGGATCTGTCAACCCCTCTCTCCCTTTGACATTCATCCTTAACCTAGAGATCTTATAGAGGACTCCGCAGTGCAAAAGTCTCTGGCTTGGAGCCTGCTGGTAATGCCTGGCCTTTCTCCTGCTCTAGTCTCACTTATTGAGAATTCTGCTTTCTGGTTCTGTTATACTCAGAGTTGTCACTACTAAAAAGTGGGATAAATAATTCCCCAGCAAAATCTTTGCAACTAATGATATAATCACTAACACTTTTCTGGGATTTATTTTAGTTTTGATGAGAAGATGTTCAAAGACTATAATGACCCATCCAAAAGGTGTAAATCATTACACCTGCCTACCTGCCTGCCTTTCTTTCTTCCTTCCTTTTTTCCTTCTTTGGATCCGTTATCCAAGGGAATGGGTATGAATATCCCTATTGTCTTAACTGTGGACAAGAAAACTTTGATAAGTATGTAACCAAAACCCAGTAGAAGAAAGAAGGAAGCCGGGCGCAGTAGCGCAAGCCTGTAATCCCAGCACTTAGGGAGGCTGAAACAGGAGAATCGCGAGTTCAAAGCCAGCCTCAGCAATGGTGCGATGCTAAGCAACTCAGTGAGACCCTGTCTCTACATAAAACACAAAATCGGGCTTGGGGATGTGGCTCAGTAGTCGAGTGCCCCTGAGTACAACATCCAGTACCAAAAAAAAGAGAAAGAAAGAAGGGGATCTGGGTCCATGAGTGCAGAAAACAAACGCCAGTTCTGCACTGTTTGCTTCCATGGCCTGATGGTGCATGTGTGAATTGGAAGGACTAAATGATTTGAGTTGAAGTTCTGAGAGCTCTATTGCACAGCAATTAGGTCTGAGTTTGGCAATGTGAAGAAGTGAGATCATCTTCTCTTAGAGACTCAGATGATCTCTGTGGGCTTCAGGTCAGTGGATTGCTAACTCAGCACTGCACTGTACTCCCTGGGGCTAGATAGAGCTCTTGAGTGACACAGAATTCATGCAGCAGGAAAAACCATGGCCATTGAGCACTAAAACGAAAGCCAAGGTTTTTCCTTGTTGAGGTAAGAGGACCAATTCAAACCTATTGGAGGCTATATAATTTAAGAGAGCGCAAAATCCTGTAAAGGGTATAATAAATGCCCCACTGGGGAGGAGTTCATTATATAGAGAACTGTGATTACTAAGATTAGTAGCATAATGTTACTGGGTTTTTTAAAAAACCAATTTGTGGATTAGTTCAAACAACTGTTCTAGTTCCATTTGTGGAATAGATTTGGGTCCCACTTCATACTTTATATCTCCATGTCAATTATGTCCATCATGGTAACCAGTGACTGTGACCATGGAGGGCAGCAACTGACCTGGGAAGATGTGAAGTACGTGATCACATTTTCTAACTTGCAGTTTTTGCATGGGACAAATTACATTTCTTTTTACACAAATTGATCCTCTGAAAGTCTGGCATGTATCATACAGTTAAGGTCTGAAAAGAGCCTAAGGAGTTGAGAACACCTCATCAACCAATTATGATCTATAGCAGTTATTTTTAAGTGTAAATTCCTATATAAGTGGCTCTGACTGGAGATATTCATCTCTGCCATTAGCCCTCATAATATGCGGTAATGAGAAGAAACGTGTGTGCATATTTCGCTTCCTGACAGGCATTATTTGATTGCCTCATTTCTCGTTTTTATCGGTTTAGGGTGTTCAGTTCCAAGACGGATGAAAATGTGCAGTGCCAAAAGGTTCCAAAGGAGAGTTGGACTTGTAATAAGCAGGAGGGAATTTAGAGGATCATCATTCACAATAAATACAAAATGCCCTCCATCCTGGATTTGTTGAATTTGCAAAGAACAAGTTTTATACAAAAGCGAACTATAAACTCTTTACCCACTTCTGATGAAATGGAAAGTGAAAGTGGTTATCTTCCCATCCAAGTGTTTGAGAAGAATGTGTCTGAGGGAACTTGTGTGTGAAAGTGTTAGCAATCTCTGAACTGCTTACCCTACCCAAGGAGCATTGAAATAGATGGTATAGGGGCTGGGGTTGTGGCTCAGCGGTAGAGCGCTTGCCTCGCATGCATGAGGCCCTGGGTTCGATCCTCAGCACCACATATAAAGCAATAAAATAAAGACATTGTGTCCATCTACAACTAAAAAAATATTTTAAAAAATTTTTAAAAAAAAGAAATAGATGGTATAACCCTCCTAATTCAGCATGGTTATAATAGATGTGACAATGATGATTTGTGTTGTTGTGGGTATTATATCTCTCCAAAACTCACTTTGAAACACTAACCCCCAAGGAAATGGTATTAGGAGGTAGGGCCTCTTGGGAAGGGATAAAGTCATGAGGATGGCACCCTCTTGCATGGCATTAGCACCCCTATGAACAAAATCTGAGAAGCCTGCCTGGTCTTTGAACGTACCAAGAATTCAGCATGATGCCACTAGAAGAGGGCCCTTACTAGACCCCAACCATGCTGGCACCTTGATGTTGGGTTTCCCAGACTCCACAACTATGAGAAATAAACTCTGTTGCTTACAAACCACCCAGCATATGGTGTTTGATTGTAGCTGTCAAAACACGCTACACAATCAATGAATGGATTTGTGCGAATTTCTCTAAACCATTAAAGAAACTTGTTACTTTGCTAGTTTATTTTTTTAAATATATATACATATATATATATATATATATATATATATATATACATGTTATATTTGGTTTTAGATGGACACAATACCTTTATTTTATTTATTTATTTTTATGTGGTGCTGAGGATTGAACCCAGTGCCTCACATGTGTGAGGCAAGCGCTCCACCACTGAGCCACAATCCCAGCTCAGCTAGTACATTTTCCTCTCATTTATTGTTCAGAAAGAGCCCTTCCTGGATGGGTTTGTTCTTTTGGGTTAATGGAAAATTGGTGGATATAGGTAGAGAATCAGATCAAATGGGTAGTAGGAAAACGGGAAAACTTAGCAAAATAAATTATTTATTAAGAGTGGGAAGAAACGATGAGGTATTCAAACCATGAGTGCAGAGGATAGAGAAGGAACTTTTCAGTAATTTGAAGATGGAGATGTGTTAGAACATCTACCACATGCAAAGTGTAAGGGAGAAAAACTGGGAATTTGCTATGACATAAATACTATTTTTATAGTATTAATTTTTCAAGTTAAAAATTCTTTTAAATTTACCACATGGTTTCTGAACTGCCTCAATGAATGCAGCATGGCTCTAGGATCGGACCAGGTGTGTGATATTTTTGGAAAGTTACATGTAAGGTATTTTCTAAGAATTGTTTCATTGAAGACAGAGGTCTGTAAACTCCAGGGTATAAGACAAACCCTATTGCTTCCTGTCGAGGTGAATAATGTTTTATTGAAATATAGCCATGTTCATGGACTTCCTGTTTTATCTTATTGATTTCATGCTGCATGGACAGAAGTGAGTAGGTCGCAACTGAGATGGGACCTGCAAAGCCAAGCATATCTTTAGCCTTTTTCCCCTTTAAATTTAACTTTTTAATTAGAAATAATTTTATTTTCACATGTATTTTTAAGGAATGACACCTTTGCTCTGGTAACCATGTTTTGGCATTTAGTATTTTTTAAGATTATCTATTTCAATAAAAGCAAATCACAGTTGCTTCTTTTGAATGATAAAGGGACATGTGTATACATCTTTTGGGTTCTACATGCACTAAAACATAATGCCAGACACAAGGCCTAAGAAAAAAGTAAAATGCATACATGTGGGTGAAGAAGGGACAGCGTAAAACTAGTGACAGTTTATACTTCAACTGTTGTGATATCATATTAGTATTGAAAGATGTTATCAGTGGGAAAAACTGAGTACAGAGTGAATGAGATAGATTGCTCAGAATATAATTATTCACCTACATGTACTTTACTGTCTTCTTAGGGCTTTCCTCTGGCATTATGTGTTAGTGCATGCAGAACTTAAGGGTAGATATACAAGTTCCTTTATTATTCAGAAGAAACTCATCTCACTTGCTTTTATTGAGATAGATAATATTGCAAAAAATAATAAATGCCAAAATCTAGTTACCAAAGCTGACATAATTTAAATGTTTGCAATTAACAAATAATTTTAACACAAAAGTATAATTCATGATAACTATGTAATTTGCAGGATAGTTATGTAAGTGTTAGGAGTAGTTCTTAATGTATTACTATGGCCTGGTCCAGTACTGAAACACATATTTAAAGACACATGAGAAGAATCTTATCCTTAGTCTTGCTAATGTGCCAATACTGAAAGTGTATCTCTAGTGTTTGGAGATAATTTCAGGATTATATTTTTGATACTCTTTATAAATGTAAGATCCAAGCAAGCAGCTCTCCCTTGGCCCGTTAGGAGGTTCATCTGGGGTCAGTTCAGCCTCTACAAAGCCAAGGCTTCACTGTATGCTAGATACAGTGTAGATGGCATGCACAGTGATATGTTCATAAATCTGGCAATGAATATAACTAATATAAAGTCCACAAGCAACTAAATCTACCATAGAGATAATCCAGCCAAGTCATAGGCAGGATGCAAAGCCAGCTCTGGAATTCCTAGGAAAATAGACATGGAAATCTTGAATGTATGAGTTAAGTACATTAGCAAGATGCCCAAGCATGAGAAGAGATTGGATGCCTCAGGCACGGTCCTCCTGGATGCTCCTCATGGATCTGGGAGCAGGTAAATTCTCCATAAGTGCCAAGTTAGATATTCTAGTAACCTAAATAAGTGACTCCTAAGGGATAGCTTGACACATACCTGTATATCAGCTTGCTCAGTAAGTACAAAATCAAAATGAGATGGTGTGACTGACCCATGTAGACTGTAACATAGGGTTTGAAGGATGACTTTAGACCTAGATAGATCTGGGTTCGTATTCTAGTTGTGAACTAACTCTGAATGTATTTGACATTTTCATGGAAACAAACATTGCCTCTTCTATAAAATGAAGATATTAATATTGCATCCTACCTCATAAAGTTTTTGTACAAGTTCAGTTTGGTTCTCTATATGAAGCACTTAGCACAGTGTGGCACAAAATGAATTTGTGACATGTAAATACTGATTATTATTACTATTTAATTTGGGGTCTTAAAATTTAATAAGATGTGTTTCCCTAAGACTCGGATAGATGTTACAGTGAATGGTTAAATGTTGGTAGAACTTTGCAATTCATTGGTTGATGAGTGAATTCATATAACAAATACATGTTTAACATTTATTATATTCAGAAACTTTCTATAAAAGTGTAAGTTAAGGTCTTTAAAAGTAATTCTTGATTTTTTTTCATTCCTTTGCTTTATTCTGCAATTTTTATTTTCCTATAAATCTCTATCTTTGCACTTCTGTTAGGTTATAAAAAGCTCAAGAATTTAAAATAGTTCAATTTTACTTAAAATGAGGAAGACCTTATAAAGCCCTTATTTCTAGTGGTCTGTAGAAGTATTTATTGAAGATAATATGCCCTTTCTCCATATCGTAATTCTTCAATTGTGATAATATAATCTTGATACACGTGCTAAAATCAGATTGTGCCTGATCACATTGTAGGCACACAGCCAAGCCCTGGCTTTGAGTTACAGGCAGTTCCTGTCTAGCAGAGTGCTCTGCTGATGCCTTCGAATCATTCTTATTTTCTTCTGCCAGCCACATACAGCTTGGAGCTGTAGTCTCAGAGGAGGAGGTGAGAATCCATGTGGAAATGTCTCGCCCTGGTGAAGCCTAAAGGGTCCTCTCTAGAAATGCAGGCCTGCCTTCTGCTCCGGTTCCTCAAATAGCAGAGGCACAGTGCTGGGCAATTTCCAAATGTGGCACCATGGAAAATCAGGATGCCTGGAGTTTTCCAGGGACTTGCATAACATGCATTTGCATGCAGAATTAATTTTCTCAGAGCAACTATGCAAATGGAGCAAATGGTCCCCTAAAGGACCTGGAGTCCATGTTTATCTCCTGAGTTGAAAATACCAAGATGTGAAAGAAACCCCTCAGAATGGATAACTGTTGAGTTCTAATGACAGGACAGTCAGTCAACATTTTAATGAGTTGAACAATAGTTTTGACTGGTTGTTGCAGGAAGGCAATGTTTAAAGAAATTTTGAAAACAAGAAGCTAAGTGAGAAGCTAGGAGGAAAAAGAGAGCTAGATACAGTGTAGATGGCGTGCACAATATGTTCATAAATCTGGCAATGACTATAACTAAACCTGATTAAGCAGCCAGTCCTTAAAATTAGAAGAAACTAATGTTTCTCAACCTCAGCATTGATGACATTTCACATCAGATAATTCTCTGTTGAGGGACTGTTATAGGCATTGTGGGATGTTTGGCAGCATCCCAGGCCCCTTCCCACCAGATGCCAGTAGCAACCCCTAGCCCCAAGTCATAATGACCCAAAGTATATTCAGACATTGCCATGTGCTCCTGGGTGACATCTAAAAGATATTGTCCAGATATTGTTTAAATATGGTTAAAGATTTTCTGTAAAACTATCTAAAAGTTAGTGTTAAAGACATCTAAAAATATTGAAAGAAGGCCTTTTGTTAAAGCAAACAGTATCTGATAACTTAGGATTTACCTAGGTACGAGGCCTGGCTTGGCTACTTTACCAATTTCTAAGATGTCACATCTTTATTTTATAAGAGAGTTATGATACATTCCTAGTACATGTTTGTTTATTTATTTATTTTTATTTGTTCTAATCAGTTATACATGACAGCAGAATGCTCTTCAATTCATTGTACACAAAAGGAGCACAATTTTTCACATCTCTGGTTGTACATAAAGTAGGATGACACCATTCATGCAATCACATGTGTACCTAGGGTAATGATGTCCATCACATTTCACCATCTTTCCAATCCCCGTGTCCCCTCCCCTTTTCCCCTTTGGCCAGTCCAAAGTTTCTCTACTCATCCCATGCTCCCCCTTATGGATTAGCATTCACTTATCAGAGAAAATATTTGGCCTTTGGTTTTTGGGGATTGGCTTACTTCACTTAGCATGATATTCTCTAACTCCATCCATTTACCTGCAAATGCCATAATTTTATTCTCTTTTATTGTTGAATAATATTACATTGTGTATGTATACCACAGTTTCTTTATCCATTCATCTATTGAACCTAGTACATGTTTTTGACAAACTAAATGAGGCAATGTACTCCATGGAAAGAATTCCATATAGCCGGGAATTTTAATGTGTGTGTGTATGTGTGTGTGTGTGTGTGTGTGTGTGTGTGTGTGTTAGAGTTTACAAATGTACCAACTTTGGCATATCCATTTCTCTCTCTCTCTCTCTCTGTAACAGGGATTGAACCCAGGGGCACTTAACCACTGAACCATGTCCTTACCCTTTTTTGTTGTTGTATTTTATTTAGAGACAGGGTCTCACTGAGTTGCTTAGGGCCTCATTAAGTTGCTCTCAAGCCACTGGGATTACAGGCATGCGCCACCACGTCTGGCGCATATCCATTTCTTGATTTTGTATTTTGTATTTAAGAATGACATTTGACCCCAAATCTACCACCCTACAATGTTCACCTCCTTTAAACATATTAAAGTTGAGAAGTTTCCTTCTTGTCTCACTGTTAGGTTTTGATCCATATGGGCATTTCATGGACCAATGTGTACTGCCCATGCACTTCATTATATTTAGCACTTTCTCAAAATAGCATGGAGTATGTATTATTATGAAAAAATTCTTTTTAAAAAGGGTTGAATAATATGTTTATATATCTATTGGGTAATATGTATCCAATACATATGGAGTGAGTTTCTTTGTAGTTGCTGCAATATAGTCTAATGTTGTATAGATATTACCACAATTCGTTTAGCCTTTCCTCTTAGATGGATATTAATATTTTTCCAAACTTTTGTTGTTACAAGTATTATTGCAGACAGTATCTTTGCATATGTCTCCATATGTATTTTTGGAAGAATTTTTATGCTACAGATAGCAAAGTGTAAAAGTAGATACTGGCGCCATTCACAGTGGTATACTTCTATAATTCCGGACTTGGGGAGGCAAAGGCAAGGGGATCACAAGTTTGAGACCAGCTCAGCATCTTAGTGAGACTCTCAGCAACTTAGCAAGACTCTGGCTCAAAATAAAAAAGAATAAAAAGGGACTGGGGTTGTGGCTCAGTAGCAGAGAACTTGCCTAACGTGTGAGGCACTGGGTTCAATTCTCAGCACTGCATATAAATAAATAAAATAAAGGTCCATTGACAACTAAATATATATATATATATACATGTATATATAAAATAAAAATTAAATTAAAAAGAACTGGGGCTGGGGCTATAGCTCAATGGTGAAGTCTCCCTGGGTTCAATTCCCAATACTAGAACAAAAAACAAAAAACAAAAAAAAGAGATGTCAACATATTCTCTAAAGGATTAGTTTTGTATACAACCTGTGTGATCATTATTCTCTCATTTTATTCAGCAATCACAATTATCAGTTTCCTTAAACTTTTTGCCAATCCACTGAGAGGAAAATGTTACCCTTTAAAATTTGTATTTTCCTTGATTACTCCTGAGATTGAATTAATTAATTTATATTCCTGAGATTTAATTTCTTTGTATACTTAATTCATGGAGTTAAACTGTAATTCAAGTAATTACAGATGTAATTCATGGAGTTAAACTGACCAGTCTTTTCCTTTATTTCTGTGCTGCGTTGGCTGCTTTACAAAATATTTTTCTAGAGTAATATCATCAGCATGTTTTTCTATATTTCCTACTCAATGTTTTAGAGGATTTAAAAAAAATATTTCAATGTATAATCCATCTGGACTTTATTTTTGTTCTTTTTACCATCTTCTATTTTGTTGACTATCTTTCCACAGCATTTCATTTCCACTCTTCTGTATTTGGAGGTCAGTATCTCTCAACTCCTGTCAGTCTATTAAGATACTTGTTAAATAATCAGATTCTGCCCTGTTTACCTAGTTTTAAAAACTTTCTCCAAAATGATGTTGTTTATGTCTCCTGTTTTTAATATTTGAGTTTCTTTCTTGTATTCATAGTGCCTGTTGCTTCTTGGCATTGCTAGGCTTGGCCATCCCTGTGCAGAGTGGAACTATAAAAGAGAAAATTTCATGCAAGTTAGTATTGAAGCAATTTCTCCTTGCTTTTCTCCTATTAGGTAAGAATACCTTAGAGAGTATTTTTTTCATGTGCAGATGAATAAATGGAAGAATATACATTTATAACCCTCTCACTAAGTACTGAGAATCTTAACTTGCCTAAATTGATTCTTACAATAATCCTCTGAAAGACTTATCACTATTCTCATTGTTTGGCACATATTTTAAGCCCAATTCCCCATGAATTAGTTGTTAGCATTTCTCTTTTTGTCCAACTCAAGGAAGCAAACCCATGTATAAGAAAAGTACAAAATGCAGCGGATTCCATTGAAAATGAGTTAGAAAAGAAGATGTGCCTATTCTACTTACCGATAAAATCTGACATCCGTGATAATGCACAGCACTTAAAATCAAAACTCAAAAGAAACTCATTTTTCCCCAAATTATACAAAAATATGCATTTCAAAGACTGGTTTTAAAACAAATAAGCAACACAAATGGCTCTGATCTTTAAAAGTTGATAAATATAAGCAAATTTCCAAGGCATCAAAAATTGAATAATTACTCAGTAAAATCATTGTATGAGATGGTCTGTGAAGAAACGGTCGCTCTGGTGTTGGTGTTCTCGGTGGTTGACTTTGGATAATTGCTTCGGAGGCATTGATGACATGACCCATGGGTCAGCTTTCCTCTGCAGGAGACCAGTGCTCTCCTATTCATCTGGTCTCCGCCGACCCAATCACTGTACTCCACTCTCTTGCACGCCTTTTCCCTGCTCACACTTGAATTTTTATTTCTTGTCTTCATGCTATTTTAGATAGGATTGACCATTTTGGATTTTAAAAAATATCACGGACATTGTTCAATAACTGAATGCATCATTATGATTCCAGAGCCCTAGCAAAAGGTGGTTAGAGATCTTTCTCTAGTTAAGCCCATTTCATAGTAACAACCAGTCCAGTGCTTAGCAACACTCCCTCTGATATGAAAGATATGTTACCATTTCATTAGGTGTCCCTAAAGGACTCTCAGCTTTTTAAATAAAACATACTTTATTGTTGAATAATGTTCAATTCATAGTCAATGAAAAACAGGGTTTTTTTTTAGTTTGTTTTCTTAGATGGTCTCCTTTTCCTTTTGATGTTTTACAATAAGATGTTTCACTCTACTTTTCCTTTCTTCTTCTCCTTTCTCCTTTCTCCTTCTCCTTTTTTTGTACCAGGGCTAAACCCAGAACCCAGAGGTGCTTGACCACGCATCCCAAGCTCTTTTTATTTTTTATTTTGAGACAGGGTCTCACTAATTTGCTGAGGCTGGCTTTGAACTTGTGATTCTCCTGCCTCAGCCTCCCCAGCTGCTGAGATTGCAAGCATAGGCTATGTCACCTCGCCTACTTCCTTCTGTCTTATATCACTTCTCTGATTAAGATTGTGTCAGTGCTACTGTCATGGATAACTAAAATAAAAAAACAAAAAATTTTTTAAAAAGATTGTGTCAATGTACTTAAGCTTATGTGTAATACAGTGGAATACAATATTGACAATTCAAATATATAAAATATTTTATTCATGTACCCAATAATAGAACATTAGGATTTGAAAGAATCTTTTGAGAATGTTTTTGCTTAAAATATTTTTACATAAATATTACCTATAAATTCCTGACAAGGGGTTAGTATCACTCACTATGTTTAAATCTAGTATCAAAAAAAAAAAAAAAAAAAAGAAAAAGAAAAGAAAGAAAGCAACTTGTTTTCGGCATGGGTTTGGAAATGAGATATCCAGGCCTGAATTGATTTCTTTTTCCATTATTGATTCCATTGAGACTCTCGGTCTAGTTTCTTTGTATTTGAAAAATGAAAACAGTAAAACATACCCAGAGTATTAACATTAAGATTACACCAGATATACAAATATTGTGCATGTTAATTAGTGATCAATACATTTTAGTCCCTACCTTTATTTCTTGGCCATTTCTGTCTGTGGGATGTGAAAGATCATCACATGTAGAAGTTGGTGAGCCTGCTCAGATGAAAGGATTTTCCTTAAAAACTGTGCAAGTGTGGGCGTCAGCAATTTCAGATGTTAAAAAAGCACAGCAAAAGAGATTAAGAACAAATGCAAAAATTGCAGGCCCCCTTGTTATCCCCAGCGATGTTCACACAGGAGGCTGTCTTTTAAGGCGTGCATTTACTTTGTTGATGTATAATCCGTGATGAAAAGCTGAGAATCGCTGTTGAGAAGCCGACTTGCCCTTGATCACTGTCTAGAAAGGCTTATTGACAGTTTGTTCCACTTTGTTGTGATGGGAAGAGAGGTGATACAGGCAATGCCAGATGAGCATTGCCCAGGAAATAAATTGGGCATCAAGGAGGACTCAGGTGCATGATTCCTCCCTGGGCTTTCTGTGTGATCTATTAAGCAGGTAAACTGAAAAGTCATTTTCAAATTGTAAAAATGATGATACTGCTTTTTGAACCTTTTCTAATGAGCTCTATTAGCTTAAGCATTCTCCACTGTGTAGAGTTTCTCAGACCTGTAGGTAGGTCTACAGTTAGTTCTACAGTGGAGCTGGTGGGAGAAACCTACCAATGCCAGGGTAGTGATTCTAGATTATCCAGTAGTGTGCAGACGTTGGAATCTGGTTCCTCCAAGTGTGCTTAACCACTGAGCAACTTCCCCAAACCTTTTATTTTTTTTATTTTGAGAGAGAGTTTCCCTAAGTTGCTTAGGGCCTTGCTAAGTTGCTGAGGCTGGCTTTGAACGTGAGATCTTCCTGCTTCAGCCTCCCGAGCCACTGGGATAACAGGCATACAATAAGATGCATTTTTAACGAGATCCCCAGAGGAGTCCTGTACATGTAAACCATTGAGAGTCTTGTGCCTGGCCCCAGCTCTGGAGATTCTAATTCAATGATTCTGTCGTGGTGCTCAGAACTCTATATTTTTATAAAGCATCAATTCCTTTCTTTATAAGGAATCAGTGTCTCCCTTGGGTTTAAGATATGGGACTTCCTTCAGTCCTATTAACATGTACTAACACTGTGAAAATGTCTATTCTTAATCCACACAGTGTCCTTTTATAGCATGGGTATTTCCTCTGGGAAAATCCAGAAGACTGGAAACTTAAGGTGTTAATTCACTGGTCAGCCCCTCTCTGAGGCTGGACTACTTCAACAGCACCACTGTGTGTTTTACATGTGCACTTTAATATTGAACCTTGAAAGCAATAGTGAGATATATACTTGCATGTGTATGTGTGCACAAATACACATCCTCTTATGTTTTACTTTATGAATTTTTGAGGTATCACACAAGAATACACTAGGAAATAGGAACATGATTTTTTTTCTGCAAAAAATATGTTTCTGTTAAATAAATGGACACATTTCTCTATATTTGGGGAGTTTTGCCATAGTCTTTGAGTATCAATAGAAGTGCTGCTTGTTTCTGCAAAGTAAATTCAATGTGTTTAATCAAATTAGTCCAAGGAGATGAACCAGCAGTAGAATACAGTGGGAGGTGACCTCAGGCTGGGTTCTAGTTTGCAAGCTAACACTTCCTTTCCATGTTATTTTTTTAAGGGGGTAAAAGGCCAACTGATTTTGGAGTATCTGTGCCAATCTTTATTCCCAATTGTGGAGAACCCTGTTAAGTCAGAAAGAGAAAAGGAGTAAGATTGGAGTTATAGGGGAAGGAGAAGAAGTGTATCATCCCAGAGAGCAACCTGAAGGAATTTCAGGGAGAAAATTACAGAAAGGTACATTTGTTTATTGAGAAAAAAATGTTTTATTTGCTCTTTGAAAGGGATAAACATGTGAGAAGGGACATACTTCAATACATATGAAGCAAGTGCTTACAATTTAGAATTATGGAATGTTAAAGGTGGCAGGGTGCTTAGATATCATATGGTCTACCTGTGTTGAGTAGATGAGATAACCAAGATTCTCAAGAGAGACAGAAATGGAATCAACATCTCCTGGGTTTCTTCTAGAAACCTGGAAATCATCATTGTTTCCTTTTTTTCCATCGTGACTATTTCAGTTCATTGGTAAGCTCTGCAATTTGTATTTCCCAACCTACTCATGGCTCCTATCTTCTATCCAGGTTCAGGATGCCACCCTAGACTCCTCTCTCTCTACACTCCAGCCATACTAGCCTCTTTTCAGTTCCTCAAACCTGCTGTCTCACCACAGGTCCTTTGCATATGCCATTACCTCTACTTCCTTGTTCAACAGCCATATGTTCTCTGCTGATTTCTGTACATGGTGCAGCTTAAATGTCTCTTCTCCACAGAGGCTGGCCCTAAAACATTTTATATTTACCTTCCTTGTTAGTCCTACCAACATATACTTAATGTTCTTTTTTTTTTTTACTTATTATAACATCCATGTTTTTCAGTCTGCTCTGCTACAATAGCTTGCTAAATAGCAAAATAATTATTATGACTATATAATTTGCTGTGCAAACCTAGATATGTCAGAGGTGGGAAATGGTGGTATTAATAATTGTGCCATGACTATAGACTTAAGCTAAAACAAGTTGGTCTTGTAGCTAGGTAGTTGTAATGATACTTTGGTATGGAAGTAGTGTTTTTTTTGTTTATTTTCTATTTGATTTGTCTTCTTAGGCAAGGAAAGACAGAATAATTGCAATGGATTTTAGAACTTCATCATGAAGGCAAAAGAGTTCTAAGCTTATCTGCTTCCTAGAGATGCTTCAGTTCTACTTTAGGGTTGAAGGGCTTTAGGGAAGGTAGGGACATTTAAAAACAATACCTGCACCTAGTCTTCTTCCCCACAGAGGTGCACACCTACAGCCTAGTAATTAAGGCTCTTTGCACTGTGGTTTTGTGAGCTTTTAAAATACCCCAAAATACCTTGCTTAGGACACCCAAGTTATCAACAAAGTATAAATTATTATTTTAGTTATTGCTCTGGTTACAAATTTGCACAGGTTTTGAGTGATCTGCACTGATTTCTTATTTTTCCTATAATACTTGCTATTGTGCTGCCCAGTTTTGTAGGATAAAAGGTTCTTTAGGAAGCAATAAATTGAGCCATAGCAGTAACATACAAATCATATGTGAATATATAATATAGTGCTATAGTTTGGATCTGCAATGTCTCACAAAAGCCCATGTGTCAAAGACCTGTTCCCCAGCTTGGTGCTATTAGGAAATGGTGAAAAATGTAAGAAGGGAAGCCTAATGGGGGACCTGACAATCATGACTGGAACCTTCATAAGTGGGAGCCAAAATAAATCTTTTCTCTTTATAAGCTGATTATCTCAGTTATTTGTTATAGTAACAGAAAATTGATAAACCCAACATATAAAATGATTTTACCCATATTTGTTTATTGTTTTTCCTTATGAGAAAGCAGTTTCTCAGGACAAGGTATCTTTTCTTCATTCCATTGATCCCACTTAGGACTGCAGATTACATAGTAGAGCTGCAATAAATATTTCAGTAGAGATTGAATTAATTATTATTATATTAATTCAAATACCTTCTTGTGAGTTTAAGGAATTTTAAAATATCTTAAAGTTCTTCAAATTTGGAGCTCATCTAATCTACACTTTTGAGTATTTGGGGCCACAGCTTATAGTAGAAAATATATTCTGTTCATATATCATATATAAACATAGATATAATACACATATATATGTAATTAGACATATATATGCATACACATGATCATATCATTTGGAATTGTTTGACCATCCAATTTATGCATTCTATGTATGAGGGCTCTCTAAAGAACATGCAATAAACTTGTACTAAATACATTGAGCTTAACATTATGCGAGGCTATCCTAATGGACATTTCTTGCAGGCAGCCAAAGGATTTGAGTTAGAGCAATGTATATCACCATCTAATCTGTACGAATTGATGGGATCTGAGTGGGTGAGAGCAGAGAAGGGAAAGAGCAGACACATGGGGCCTGGAACTTGGGGAATACTGCTGTCGAGGATGGAGATAGACAGAGGAGCCAGCAAAGAGGCAAAGAGACTCCACTAAGAGATGGAAGGAAGCGGGACAATGTGTCCCATGAGGAAAACATTTTGGAGAGGAGAAATGGGCCATGTCCAGTGTTCTTCATCTAGTGCCTACTGAGCGTAGCAGCTTCAGGAAAGCAGGGTCTTTTTTTTGTTCACTATTGAACCACTGAAATCTAGAGTATAGCACATAGCACAGAGTTCCTTTCTGTCTCTTTCTCATAAGGCACACTTTAATCTTTCTCTTTTTTTTTTTTAATGGAAGAAAAAAATTGAGTGCCACTTTGAATTTGACACCAGGCTAGATACTTAGGAAGTAGGAATGAATAAGAAATGTCGCTGCCTTTAAGGTCTTCTCGATCAAGTGGAAAATGAAAATGTCAAGGAGGGTGTGCACGTTATTAAGCTACAGCCCTGCAGCTCCAAATGCGTTCTCCTGCTCTCAGCTTTATGATACCTAGGTTGGAAGTTTGAAAACTACAGTTCTGCCTTTCCCTGTATGTTCCTGTAAGGTCATGGCATTTAGGGGTCTTAGAAGGATGTCCAGGACTGAAAAAGAAAGGAGGATTTTTTTTTTCTTTCTTGGCTGCTTCTTGCTAACTCCCAACAGCATCCATGTCTGTTCCCTACCCCTGAAGCACGCTCCGTCAACCTTGCTTCGCCTCCCTGCCTCACCCTAGCCTTGCTCCTTCACTCCAGTGGTGGCTAAGTCCATTTTCCCAGCAGCATGACAATCCAAATCATGCTTTTAAAATATTTGCAGATTGAGCTTTCTTATGCATCTTTCAGCATGAGCCACAGTCCCATCCTCCGAATCTGGGCTGCAACTTATGAGAGTCATCCTGAGCTCAGAGAAACCAGCACAAGCTGAGTGGTGCCTTCTTCTCAGCAGTCTGAGTTGGAGCTCCAGAGAGCTCTGCTATAAACTTCTAAGAAATTAAATGGGTCCAACCTCTTTTTTGTTTGGCCAGGTCTCTGGGCAATAGTTGCTCCCTGCCGTTGTGACTATCATAATATTTCACTGCTTCCTTTTTTTTTTTTTTTCCTGTTTCAGTTATTTAGCAACAGGTACATTCTAACTTATAATTCTGCATGTTGAAGCATCTATGTTAAAATAACTGGAGTGTGGTCTCTGCCTCAATTGGACCCTTATTACAGAAACTGGTACCAGAAATGGTCCCAGGAAATAGACAATTGCAGATACATTAGAGAAGAGGCTCACGGAGAGCCCGAGAGTAAAACAGGTTCAAGGCCAAATGTCAAATTTATACAAAGGGAAAGGACAGTGAGTTTTTTTCATTTCTGTATGAGTCTCTTTAATTTATGTGTCTGCAGTGCTAATGGTCATTGCTGTGGAGGCTATACAGAAGAGCAAATTAATCCTGCAACAACCAGAGTGGCATGATTGCATTATTAGCAATAAGTAATACATATCAGATGATTTTTTGACTAATGAATACATGGTACTATTTCCATTGCCTAAGTAGAATCTAATTATTGGGTTTAATTAGAATGTAACAGTTGTTCCATTTATGTGATATTATTTATAATGCTGTCTATTTCAGCCTCATTATTTGCAGAATCATTATTTTAGAATAGGAATTGTATAATTATTTACACAATTGCACTGTGTGTGTGACATGAAAAGGTCTGACATAGGTAGTGATTAGTGATCTCCCTAAGAAGGGGCAATTATGATTTATCCTTCTATCTAAATCCTTGAAAATCTCTCCTCTCTTATAATCTATACCAACAAGAATTTCTATATTTTCACTATACATAAAAGACTTTATTATGTGGATCTTACTCATATGTTTTCAAATGCTCATCCAATTTTTGCAGTGTCTGCATGTGGCACACGTATTTGGCTACAGTAAACATGATTGGCATCTGGGTAGTTACCTTGGTACTTTTTCTACACAAAGAAAATAGTTATATTTCATGGATGTATTTCCTAGGAAATACTGAAGAATCAATTTTGTATGAAATGCTGTTTAGTTTTTCCTGTAATTTGTGTGTGTGTGTGTGTGTGTGTGTGTGTGTGTGTGTATGCTGGGGATCAAACTCAGGACCCTGTGCATGCTATGTGAGTACTCTACCACTGATCTACATCCAGGCTGTTGCTTCTACTCTTTGTTTTAAAATATTTTCTTTGTTTTAAAATATTTTTTAGTTATAGATGGACACAATACCTTTATTTTATTTATTTATTTTTATGTAGTGCTGAGGATCAAATCCACTGCCTCACACATGCCAGGCAAGCACTCTATTGCTGAGCTACAACCCTAGCCCCTGTTGCTTCTACTCTTGACTGGTTATATGACCTTGGACATAGAAATTAACCTCCAGTTTTCAGTGTGGTTATTACTTTGAATGAGAAATGAACATTATCTCTTGGTTCCCTTGAAGGATGTATTCAGAACATGCATTAGAATACTATGCGCTAAACCTCACCCAGAATACTTGATTATTATGGGATAATATCATTCATTCACAAGACAGAAAAACACAGCATTTTATGTATTCGCACGTTTATTCGTGCATTCAGTATTATCTGTGACACTCGGGAAACTTAAATCAAGATAAAGATTAGAGCCGAAGCAAGAGAAATAGAGACTGGAAAGACAGTAGAGAAGATCAGTGAATCCAAAAGTTGGTTTCTAAAAAAGATAGATTAAATAGGCAAATCTTTAGTTAGGCTAACCAAGATAAAAAGACAGGGGAGTCAAATAAGTAAAATTAAAATTAAATAATAAATCTTCACTAGGAAAACAGTAGGGAAAACGATTCTTGATATCCACACAAGCAGAATAGAGCCTTGGCAGTAGATTTGTTTGCTAGGGCTGTTGTCCCCAAGTACCACAATCAAGATGGCATAAAAAAACAGAAATTTTTTGTCCCATGGTTCTGGAGGGTAGAAGTCAAAATTAAGGTGTTACCAGGGCTACACTTCCTTTGCAATGTATAGGAAAGGATCCTTCCTTACCTCTCCTGGAGTCTGGTACTTGCCCAGTCTGTGGGATTCCTTGTCTTGTGGATGCATCTGCCTGATTTCCCACTCCATTATCCCATGGCCATCCCCCTACATTTCTTCTCCTCTTTCCCCATAAGTCTATCAGTCCTGCTGGATTATGGGCCCACTCTAATCCAGTATGACTTTACCTTAGCTAATTGTATCTGCTAAACCCTAAGGGGATTAGGAATTGAAACTTGTATTTTTTTTTTTTTTTTTTGGTACTGAGGATTGAACTCAGGGGCACTCGACCACTGAGCCACATCCCCAGCCCTAATTTGTGTTTTATGTAGAGACAGGGTCTCACTGAGTTGCTTAGTGCCTCGCCATTGCTGAGGCTGGCTTTGAACTCGCGATTCTCCTGTCTCAGCCTCCCTAAGTGCTGGGATTACAAGCGTGAGCCACCGCGCCCGGCTTGAAACTTGTATTTTTTTTTAATAGAACATAATTCAATCTATAATAGGTAGTTTTCCTAGAAGGGACAATCTTTGGTAGTCTGAGATAGAGTTTTCCAAGAGTAAAAGCTTCTCTGGATCCACTACAACCAAATATATAAGCAAATACCAAGAAGCTCTGGTAGTCTTCAAATCACTTAATTTAGTACAAGAAAAATATCCAATAGTCGTTGAAGAAAGAGAATATAATCAGCAGCCAAAACCAAAAACATTTACATCTGACATCTAATAAAAAATTACCCAGACAGACAAAAAAGGAGGAAAATACTGCCTATATGTGGGAAATCAATAGAAATAGATCCCTAATAAAGATCATGTAATTAATAGGCAACGTCCTTAGAGAATTTATTATAAACATTGTAAGTATGCCCGTGATAGAAAGTGAAACATATACTGAATATAATGAAATTTTTAAAAGAATGCAAATGAAAATTCTATATATGGAAAATAAATATCTATAATGAAGAGAACACTGAAAGAAATAACAGTAGATTAGATGCTGCAGATGAAAGATTGAGGCCAAAAACATGGCAATCCTGACTATGTATATGAGGTGCAGAATGTTTGAAAATTCTGATAAATAGAAGTAGCATTGAGCTGGGGGCCAATATCCAGTGATCCAAGAAACACAAAATTGGAGTCCCAGAAGTAGAGATTGAAGAGTGACAGAAAAAAAAATATATTTTCTGAAATAACGACTAACATTTTTTGCCAAATTTGATGAAAACTATAATAAACTCAATGGTCCATAGAGCTCACTGGACCTTAAGTAAAATACAAAGACCAGTTCAAAACAATCAAAGTACTATAAACCACTAGTAAATAGCAAATCTTAATAGGAAGTCCAAGAATACATTATGTCTTAAAGTTTTTGTTTTGTTCCTATTTTGAATGACTTTCTTTTCTGCACAAAGAGTCATGGGTTGATGGTTTTACAAAACATTGTTTCATGGTCTTCCTGCTTTTGCTATTTATAAGAAGCTGCCTAACTCTCATATTGGTTTCCCTGTATATAAGAAGTATTATTTTTTGTCTCCTGTGGAAACTTACAAAATTATTTTTGTTCCAGGTTTTTTTCTGTTTGTTTGGGTTTTTTGTTTGTTTGTTTTATATTGAGGATTGAACCCAGGGCTGCTCAACCACTGAACCACATCCCCAGCCCTTTTTATTTTTTATTTAGAGACAGGGTCTCCCTAAGTTGCGGAGGCTGGCTTTGAAGTTGTGATTCTCCTTTTTCAGCCTGAGCCACTGGGTGTTTTAGGTTTTTATCAGTTTGATGGTTATATCCT
The DNA here is from genome assembly GCA_028644305.1 of Xerus rutilus. Classification (NCBI taxonomy): domain Eukaryota; kingdom Metazoa; phylum Chordata; class Mammalia; order Rodentia; family Sciuridae; genus Xerus; species Xerus rutilus. Next base: position 8,577,699 of record CM053416.1, on the reverse strand, counting down.
AAGGAGTACTTCTCACTGTATTTTTTCTATTTGAACTTTACTAAGCTTCTTAGATTTTCAACTTGACATATTTAACTAAATTTGAAAAAAATGTTGTCATTGTTTCTGCAAATACATTTCCCCCACTCATTTGTCTCTTTGGATATCTGACACATATATTAGAATATGTCATATTGTCCTAAAAGCCACAGATTCACTGTTTTCTCCTTATTCTTTCTTCTCACTCACCAATGTCTCTTTTTTTGGCATTCACTATGTTATCTTATTAATCTTCGCTCTGCTTCTAAATCCATTTTTAATCATTTTAAATAATGTATTTTTCCATCCTAGACTTTCTATTTCCCTCTTTTTATAATTTCTACTTCTTTGATGAAATGTGATTCTTTATATGATTCTTTTAATGCCCGAAGCACATTTGTAAGAAGCGCCTTTATGTTCTTATGTGATCATTCTAAAACCTTGGTAATACCAAGGTCAATTTTGAATGACTTTTGTTCTCAGCAAGTTTCATTTTCTGCTTCTTTACCTGCCTTGTGATTTTTATTGTGTACTGGATGTTTGGTATGGTGTAGAGACTCTGAATTATATTGTTCTACACTACGTGATGGTGGTGGTGACGGTGATGGTGTGTGGGTGTGTGTATTTCTTTTTGGGAATTTAAGTTACCAATCACCTTAATTAAACTTTATTTTATATTATAAAAAAAATTCTAAGAGGTATTTACCAAAACAGTACAATTTAGCAGAACACAAACTATACTTTCTTCCTGTGGTGGCTGATAGCAGCTGAACTGTGTTTATTCAGCTTTTCATGTGGTATTTCCCATGGAACACTTGGGAGTATGTATCCCTCACCCTTGAACAGTTCAAGAATCTACCTAGAATTTGACTTGAAACTTGGGATCCCCACCACTATGATTCTGTCCTTTCAGGATTTCTACTTATTATTTTTCAGTCACTTAGGCAGCCAAACTCTATCCTCTGATAATTTTTTTTTGGTACTAGAGATTGAACTCAGGGGCACTCGACCACTGAGCCACATCCCCAGCCCTATTTTGTGTTTTATGTAGAGACAGAGTCTCACTGAGTTGCTTATCGCCTCGCCGTTGCTGAGGCTGGCTTTGAACTCTCGATTCTCCTGTCTCAGCCTCCCTAAGTGCTGGGATTACAGGCTTGAGCCACTGCACCCGGCTTATCCTCTGATAATTAAAGTAAATTAAGACTGTATATTTTTTTAGCATATCATGATTTTTTTATTATGTGATTATAGCTCATTATTTTACAGGAGTAAGCATGTAAAAAAATGTGAGTGTTTTGATGAGCTCATTTCATTTAACTTGCTACATATAATCACACTATTTGAAAGTATGTGTTAGACTGTTTATTTCTGCATACAATTAAAGTGCTTTTCACTAAGCACTAAGGGCATCCCCTAAGGAGAATGACTCTGTAGCGATGGAGCTCTTCCAGTGGTCTTCGTACTTTGGAAGGACTGGATGCTTTCTAGTTTATGTCTGTTGTTGTTCACGCTTTGAGTTATATTTGATGTTTTGTTATCTACGGAATACTCTAACATAAGATACACTAGCATCAATGGAACCAGAAGATGAGGTTAAGTTTTGCCTCTAAATCTGCAGTCCTAGCATGGAGTTTCATAATTAGTAGATTGCCAGCAAATGGATATTGAGCAAATAGATATGTATTTGTTTAAAAATGACCCCAGCCAGGACAAAAGCACAGTGTAGAAGACATAGTGGGATTTCCTTTCATGACAAGGGCTGCTTGTGATTCTTTTTTTTTTTTCTTAACTTTTTTTTAGTAGTTGATGGACCTTTATTTTATTCATTTATTTATATGTGGTGCTGAGAATTGAACCCAGTGCCTCATACATGTGAGGCAAGTGCTCTACCACTGAGCCACAACTCTCGACCTGCTTGTGATTCTTAACAGGCATCATGACACAATTATAGGCCACAGATATTTTCTATGGTTTTGAATTTCAAGTAGTTCCACCTTGGAGAACTTCTCCTATGCAAACTTTTCAGTTATTGTATGAACTTTTAGATCATCCCTGTCTTCCCCTCTGCTGTCTGTGAGTTGAAGAGAGAGTCCACATTTCCAGTAACCCTGAAACACAGACAGAAGCTGCTCTTCTTACTGCTCCCAAGTACCTTAGGGGGGCAGCAGGGCCCTGACTTTCTTTGCTCTCTTTTTCTTGCTTTTCTCAGTATCAGATAATGTTTAAAATTAACTTCTCTGATACTTTGTCTCTGCTTAGGTTAATTGGAAAGGCTTTATGCTACTTTACTTTCTTTAAATGAATTAACACTTTGGTGAAAGCTATGATTTTGAGTTTTATCCAAACCTACTCTGCTTAAATGTATAATTTCTGTTTCCACTGCCACAGCTTAAAACCTTTGCTATATATCATCCTTTATCATAGTTACATTTACTCAGGGCTTGTGAACAACACAAATTTATGCCATCAGTCTCTATAATTACTCGTTTCCCTTTCTCAGCCAGTTTTGCCTATAATAGCTTCAGAATTCCCAGAGACAGAGAACATGTCAATCAGCTTGCCTTGTGGATCAATATGCAATTGAGTCTGACACCAGAAATTTAAAGAAATATGTGATAATGTATTCTGAGATGTAAAAACACAAAAGACTTGAAACTAATCATTTCTTATCCCTCTCCTCCTGAAACTACATGTACCCTGCCCAAGGATTGAAATTCCTAAATCAAGTCTTGCATTACGAACTCACTCAACAACTACCTATGGGGGCTTTTTCTCTGATAGTATTCTACATATAGGAGGTTCAGTGATGAAAGATGTTTAATGCAACTCATGTGACTCAGTGATAAAAGGCATAGCCTCTGAGCTTGAGACCTTCAGGCTCAAAGGAAGGCAAGATACTTAGAATAGCAAAGCATGATGTCAACAGGGATTTTAATATGCTGACTATAAGGGCCCTCAATTGCAATCTTCTCTACCTATTAAGATGTACAAGAGAAGGAATTGGTTGAGTTGCAGCTTAAACATAGCTCAGAATCTTGAGTCCAAATCAATTTGATTCTTGGTCAGTGGAACTGGTGAAGATAAACTTCCGCCATATTTCTCCTTGGAATCTTTGTTTATTGTCTGAAGTATAACTGAGTGGTTTGTCTTGGGACATTGGATGGGAGGTGTCAGTGTGGTGTTTGGAAGGATGTTATTGTTCTTGGATGGATAAGAATAGAAGACCAGGATCATGGAACATAGGAAGTGACATGTATCTTCCCCTCTCTATCTCACACTGTTGGGTTGTTTTGGATTAATTTCTTTGGAAATTAATTAATATAGTTCATTATAATAATTATATGTATTAATATAATTAATATAGTTGAGGATCTATAGAAGAAAGAGTGGGTGTAAGACAAAAGACTAAGAAATGCGGGTCTGGGATCGTGGCTCAGTGGTAGAGTGCTTGCCTCGCATGCGTGAGGCACTGGGTTCGATCCTCAGCACCACATAGAAATAAATAAAATAAAGATATTGTGTCCATCTACAACTAAAAAAAATATTAAAAAAAAAAGACTAAGAAATGCTAGGCACAAACGAAGATGCTTTGAAACCGTAGTGTAGGACTATTATTTCTGCTCATTGGAACATCTATTTACTAACTTCCTGGTGACATTCTTCAAGTTTTCCTTTTATTGTTAGAAAGCAGCTTTCTTCTCGTCTTAGGTCAAATGCTTCAAGGGAAGGGTGGGATTTCTCCACCTAGTGCATGGATAGAACATGATACAGGTCTCTTGGTCAACATGTTCTCTCTCTTATCTTTGGTTCAAGAATGGGCATGTGACACAAAGCAGGTACCATGGAAATTATATAGTCAAGAAATTACATGAATGACTTAATAATTTTTCTTTCTTTCTTTTCTTTTTTGGTACCAAGGATTGAACCCAGGAGCACTTTACCACTGAGCCACATCCCCAGCCTATTTTTGTATTTTATTTAGAGATAAAGCCTTGCTGAGTTGCTTAGGGCCTTGCTAATTTGCTGAGACTGGCTTTGAACTTGGGATCCTCCTCCCTCAGCCTCTCTAGCCACTGTGATTACAGGCACACACTATTGTGCCTGGCAGCTTAATAATTTTCAGTTAGATTTCTCAAAGATAACTTGAATAAATAAGAGTGTGAAAATGCCTGTTCTCCCATATCCACCCTTCCTCAAACCTGCAATTTCTAGTTCTTTTTTTTTTTTTAATATTTTTTTAGTTGTAGATGGACACAATACCTTTATTTATCTTTATGTGGTGCTGAGGCTCGAACCCAGGGCCTCACATGTGCCAGGTGAGCATTCTACCACTGAGCCACAACTCCAGTCCCACAATTTCTAGTTCTTGATAGACTACTAAAGTCTGGGCCTTTCAGAACTTAACGCGACTACTACTGAGTAATGGTTTAGTCAATGGTAGAAGAAACAGCTGCCATCCCAAGCAAGTGGCCTGTGGGTTAATAGATCAAAATCAAAGATGTTGAAACTTCATAAGAACCTTCAGAAATGGCAAGAAAGTTGCTAGGGAGAGCAGATATCTCGTGGTCACATAGGTGGGGCTCAGTATTCTGGTAGTTTGGGTATTGATATTACATGACTTCTTTTGTGTTTGGTGACAAGCTGGCTGGAATGTTTGAGACACATTACCACAGGGCACACTCAGCAAAATGCACAGTAGGAAAAAAGCATTCCAAAGACTAAGAATGGCACCTGGGCATTTTGGGGCATGCCTGTGATCACAGCAACTTGGCAGGCTGAGGCAAGAGGGTAGCAAGTTCAAGTCCAGCCTAAGCAACCTGGCAAGGTCCTAAGCAACTTACTGAGACCCTGTCTCAGACAAGAAAAAGGGCTGGGGATGTGTCTCAGTGGTTAACCACCCCGAGTTTAATCCCCTATAATCCCATACCCCCCAAAATAAAAAGAGTAAGAATGGCATTGACAGAGAGCAGCATGAGAAAACTGGGCATACATGGGTAATAAGGTATCCTTGCTGTCGTGGGACCTTTGGGTGATGGCTGGTGTGTGGACAGTGAGAACAATGCACCAAGACAAAGAGAAATGATTAAGAGAGTTGTTGGAGGAAGATATCCTGTGAGAGCGCTGTGGGCACAGGGCAAAGGCATCCGCCCATGGCCTCAGTGTGGGTCTGGGCATACATGTGCTTCTGAGTTCTTCATTCTCTCTTGGCAAGCTTTTTGCTAGGAATGGTTTATGCTAAGCAAGGGTTGATTGACAGATTCCTGTGCCCCGCCCCTAATGTCTACTGCACATGCACCAAATGCTCATTCCCAGGTTTTACATTAGATGCCCAAGATACAAGTAATATGTATAGAGGGTCTTAAAGTGCCGGGAGCCATCGTGAACTGTGCATGAACCAATCAACATGGAAGTCATTGGGTAGGAGAGTCTTGTATCTGGGAAGTCCCAGCAGCACTCCTGCTGGTTTGAGACCACCCACTACATGTGACTTCCTATGCAGCTCTGTCAGGTTCAGCACTGCACTGAATATGGGGTGACCCACTGGAGCCACACAGCCATACAGCCTCTCAGAGATGAGTGTGGCTTGCCAAGATGCCAATCAACTTGTTTGCAGCAAGACTCCTCCCGCTGAAACCTTATCGCTGCCTTTGAGGTGCTCCCTAGAGACATTTTCTAGTTGTTCAGTTCCAGCTCCTATGTGGACTGGAGGACATATTAGGTGCTCCATTTCCCTTTTAAATCTAATTTCTGGCTCTGCCTCATATTTCTTTACTAATTATTTCAGACTTTCTTCTTCTCAGGTGGCTTGCCCCTTCTGAGCAGGAAACGACCTTGGCTGGGCGCTGGCTGACCTGTTATGTTAAACGGGTTTTCCCTCATTAGGTTACTATAGATCAAACTTAGGTCTCTGCACATGCTTCTTGGAATGTTGGGAAATCTTTAGAAAAAATGATCAGTTCTGCCAATCAAGATAGGATGGGACCTGGAACAAGGGTCCCTAATTTACCCCTCTCGAGTTGGGAATGAGTGTAAACAGTGAGATTATGTTTTTAGAAGAGGTTGTGTATTAGATACCTGAGGCTAGCTTGCTTCTTTCTTTAAGAAATACTAATGCTTACATTGTACTCTTTTTAACATTTTGTTTAGCTCAGGCTTCAAGATATATTTTCATGTTAAACCCTCCCTCTAACTCTTCTTCTGCTAGACTCATCCCTCTTCTCCTGAGCTGGCATATCGCTTCCTCCCAGTTTTGGTTTAAAACCGTTCTCTGCACCTGTACCGTGCTCAGCACTGGGACCCATTCCATTCTGCCTGATACTAATGATGAATTGTTTCACACGATGATTTATAAGGTGCCTCCATCTTCTCTTACCAAAACAGTCTTGAAGCTCACTGAGGTGCAAAGGAGAGCATCTTACACTCCTCATTTTCTATCCTAAAGGACTTGGTACACTTCCCAGCCTATGATTTCCAATGAGCAAAGGTCTGATGGTTTGTAGATAAGATCAGAGAATATCAACTGTGGTTTTCTTTGAGCTTCTGATGTTCCTAGCAAATCCTGGGATCAGGCCAAATTCCTGGCCTGATAATTTCTTAAAGAGATTTGGAAGGAGGAACTCTGATCTCCCTCTAGAAAGAGGTCCTTGTACTGAACTATTCCAGCAGATCACAGCAAGGCCTCAAAGGCTCTCTATCCCTGTTCAGTAGCACCAGCTGCAGGGCTTTCCAAGATTAACAGCTGTCAGAAGAGAGGTCTCATGGTAAGAAGCTTGTGGCACTACTAGTGATTGTACTGAGCCATAGAGTTCCCCAGGAATGGTTATTTTGTTTGTTTTCTTCTACAATCTATAAAGTTATTACTCGCCCCCTAGCAACCTGGGAGTTGACTTAGCTTTGTCACCTGGTAATAATCCCCAGAGACCTTTTCCCCCCAGGGAAGCTGTATCTAGCATGAAAATGGATGCTCATAGAAAGAGCAGTTGATGAGAGGAGTAACATGCTCCTTGCATGTTACTGAGCTCTCATTACAGAAGACAGGGCTTGTGATTTTGTACCTTCTGGCTTCCAAGGCCAATTTCAGAAATTGTGCTTTTCCTTTTGGGAAAGGCCTTCACTGTCCTTTCATATTTTGAATAAGACAAAAACATTTACCTGCTTGCTCACATGAATTATCAAAAGGGAACCGAGTTGATACCTTGAGAGTAAGAATGAGGTAGAAGATTATTTCCCAAGGGGTTTTCCTTAAGTACCTCACTCTGCAAGAGACTAGTAGGTACTATGGCTTCTATGATCCAACAGACTAGGGAGTTTCTAAGTTTCATTACCATAACTTTCTCAGGGCTTGTGATTTGCTTGTGCGCCTGATAAATCTCCAAATGGTGATTGTAGAGTGTAGCACTGGCCCAACTCACTTAACCACACAAAGCTTTTCATAAAGCAATACCAATTCAAACCTTCTTGCAGTTGACATTTAACAAGCAAAGCCATTCCAGACATTCAGGGAATAGCAAGAAAAAATATAGTTCCCTTATTAATGAAGTGCTCCTATTCTTAGATTGGCTCCATGGACTGTGAGGAAATTATTCCTTTTGTGTGTGTATGTGTATGTGTGTGTGTATGTGTGTGTGTGTTTGCGTGTGTGTGTATGCACGTGCATTCATTCATTCAGTAAAATAAAAATTCGTGGTGTCAGATGATAGTTGTGCTGGGATTCACTTTTCCTCTAGGCCCACTGTAAGTCCCCTGTATAACATGTATCATGACTTCTCCCCTCTGGTTGTCTTAGAGGAAGAACTACATCAGAGCTTTATGACCCCTTATAAGTGACAAATCCCATGGATCCCCTACACACTGATTGTTTCCTTGTTAGGATCTGGTTGATCCTAATAAGGATCAAGAACAATCTCTTGTTCCTACTAGGAACAAGGTGCACACGGGAGATAACATTGATATTTAATTTTACCAACACATAGTAGGAACAAGAGATTATGAGTTTATTAAAATATTAAATTGTTTTCATTCTTAACATTATACTAAAATTCTATTTCATATCTGTAGGAAGAATAGCAACACTTCTTTTTACAGACCATACTTTTTGCACGTGTAAATTAAGGACCCTCTTATAATAACTCCAGTGTCCCCAAAGCTCTCCAACCCACAGAATGGAAAGCATCATCTAAAGCAGGTTCTCTGAATCAGTGAGACCTGGATTTGATTTTAACTCAGCCTATGACAAGCTGTGGTGCTCCTAAGAAGTTAGGAGTTAGCTCCAATTTTTGAGAATGACATGAGGTTAGAATAACTTAACATAAATAGGAACACTGCCTCTAGACTGTAAATCTCTCAACTTCCTCCTTCATTGAAGTCAGATACAACACTATACTTGGAGAGCATATTTTGAGGCAAAAATGTTGCTGTAATACTAGTAGTCTTTTTTTTTTCTAGTAGTCTTTATGTAGTTCCAAAGCAAATGTAGGAAGAAGTCACTCTCATACATTTTGACATTCTAAATAAATAAATTATATGAAATTAAATAAATTATATAGAGAACTGTGTGTTAGGTATGGCTTTAAGTATTTAGCATGGCTTAATTCATTTGATCCTAACAAAAATCTTGTAAAGTCCCTTTCATATCCCCAATTTTAAGTAGGAGAAACTAAGGCAAATGGTTTATAAAATCTAGCAGCCACATTTTTGGATGTATCTTTTTGTTTTTTCAAATTTTTGTTTGTTTTTTCTTTCCTTTTTTTAAAAATACATACCATGGAAAGGGCTTATTTGCCATGTTTTACTAACTCATTGCTACCACGGACCCCATGGCATTGAGAGACCATGCTCTTCACCTGGAGTAGTAATCCTATTAAGGATTTTAACACTGATATTTAATTTTGCCAACACATAGCTCTATCAATATACAGAAACTACTATTTATCATTCTGAAGACTGATCATTTTGCCGGTATATTAAAACTTACTCCTAATCTTTCCTTCAAACTTGAACTGTATTACTCCAGCAAGACTTAGCATTTTAAATAAATAGCTAAAAGGAGCACTGAGTTTTCTAGTAAAGACCTATGTTAATTAGTCACAAAGTTGGAGATGACCAAAGGTCATCTTGTTTGTTCTCCTGTGTAGAAGTCACAAAACATATTCAATATCTAAGACTGTGCCTCTGTGACTATGTTTCTAAGGCTGTACCAGTTACTGGAGGTACAAGAAGGAAAAACAAATATCCCTATCTTTGAGGGGCTTAAGATTCAGGAGAGGGGCTGGGGTTATGGTGCAGTGGTAGCGTGCTTGCCTAGCACGCATGAGGCACTGGGTTCGATCCTCAGCACCACATAAAAATAAAAAAATAAAGATATTCTGTCTGCCTACAACTAAAAAATAAATATTAAAAAAAAAAAGATTCAGGAGAAATAGGTAGGTGAGCAAATCATGATCTAGCCTGGCCAATGGAATCATGTGTAAAGAGCCTATCAGAATTAAGGAAGACAGCAGGCATATCATAAAATGGTAGGGTAAAGTTAGCAATTTCATTTGATAACTGACAACAGTTTATAATTGCAACTATAAAGAAATTCATTCATGGGTGTAGTCATTACTATTTCTTGATATATCATCTGTGTTTTCAGATTTCTGTTTACATGAACATATTATATAGAAGTTAATTATATGTGCTCTGGCATTTTACAGTATGAGCTTGAATCTAGTACTATCAGTTAATAACTCTCTGGCCTTGGTCCAGTTACTTAGTACCTCTGAGGTTTGGTATCATCATCTATATAATCAAGTAACATGGTGAGATGAATCATATAAACCTTTGATACATATTACTGGCAGCCCTTACCATTACTGTTCTTGGGTGTAAAATGATCAAATGCAAAATTGAGAGCAACATGTTTGTACTCTCAAGTTTAAGGTTTAATATTTATTAGATTTTTAAAATTTTTATTTGTGTATTACAATTGTACATAATTTTGGAGTTCATTTTCATAAATAATGCACACACAGCATATAATTTACTCCACTTCAGTTTTTTAAAATACACAATGATGAAGAAATAGAGTTATTTGGTGATGGTTTCCTGCATGCCTTTGGACATATCTGGGCTGTCACTCTGGCTGATACTGGTCATATTGGTTTGCTGAATGCATCATGCAATTGTGTATCTATCTGCATTGTTCCCTAATCACTGGTCAGAACTCCTCTGCTAGATAAATGATAGACTGGGCAAAAGAGAAGGCTCATTATTCTGGTGTCCTGTGTGAGTTGGCCTGGGATTAAAACAATCATGAAGAAAGCCTGTTCTTTAGATTGCTCTCCTTCCCATGGTCCTACCCATCTGTTCAGAGCAGTCAGATCAGAGTCAACAATTTTAGCAACAAATTTGCTTGTCCCTCGTGGCTTTGCTGTACTTAAAGGTGCACAGATTTGGGGTGCCATTGCTCTCTAGATAATTTGGACTTGAGTATGTAGGCCAGTGCTAGGTCTACTGTAGATGTTCCCCAAAAGAGCCATTTAGAAATTTGGGACTCTAACAATCCAACTGAGGTGATTAGTATTCTTTAAAATAAAATTGGCAGCTTGAATAATGGAGTCAATCAAATTGACCAGATGTTTTGCACTGGGTTAAATGCATTCTAATTAGCCAATCAGTATCAACAACTGATTTAATCCTTTACTAAAGAATTTCCATTGTAGACAGGGGAAGAACAATAATGAGATAGTTTAAACAACTTTCTTTTCCCTGACAGAGGAAAACTTGTGAGGGGTAAAACTGTTGCATCCATCCTGCACCTCTCCCCAAGAAGTGCAGCCCAGACAAGTCTGCAGAAGCAGCAAAGTTTATTGAAGCAATAGGCACACAGGCCAATCAATTGAGGTCAGCTCTCCTTTCCTTCAGAGAGTGACCCCAAAATGAGGGTTTCAGAGGTTATTATAGGGTGGGCTAGCTACATGACTCAGGAAAACAGGATTTGGCAAATATGCAACCTATAGTTATTTACAGTTCAACTGTGATGGCGCCTCCTATGTCCCTTTTCAGTTCCTGGAACTTTAGGTAACTGGCCAGGGGGCCTGGCAGCCTGTAGTTTGGCCCCATCCATGAGAAACAAGCATAGCAAAGCATTAATCAAAGAAGCACAAAAAGCAGGTTAGCAGATACATGCAGGCCTGAGCCAAAGTGACTCCATTTTGAGTTTGGATTTTACAAAACCACGTTAGATACATCTTCATCCCTAGTCCTTATGTAGTGTCCAGTGACCTCAAACAAGATCCTAGGATAACTTTGAAATTTTGATGGAAAAAAGAAAATTTCAAATGGATGAATGTAGTATTCAGAAAACTTTGGTAATGACTGTGTGTACTTTCTTACCTTGTGTTACATATGAATATGAAAAAATAGGGAAGCTCTATCTTATTTAAACTTGTATAGAATGTTTTACTTTTTGTATATATATTCATATATAATACCTTAGTAAAATATACTGTAGTAATTAACAACTGTGTTTAAAGCTTTGAACTAAACCTTGTATATCTTATCTTCTTGTATTTAACACTCTTTGGCTCTTCGGCAGTGAAAGGCAGGAATTACAGATGACGGAGGTGTGGCATTAAAGATGAATGAGTTGTTCATATCAGCCTTGTTGGTAAAACTGGAGCTAACCTCAGATCTCTCACATCTTAGCAAGTGGTTCTTCCCATTTTTCAGCCATATAATGAGAATCAAGATAAAGTGTTGATCCATTTTGGATTATAAATAGATGTAGGATTCTTTAATCCAGAATATCCTTTAATTGCCCAAAGTTCATTTATATGATATGTTCCTTATGCAGTTCAGAAGCTAAGATCAGCCTTGATATAAAATTGGAATCATGTGGGAATTCTTTCAAAACTTCTTACCAGATATTTGCAGCTTTTCAGTCTTGAGTCCCTTCAATACGAATTAGGGTTTTTTAGTTTAGGCAGGCATATTTGTAAGTTACCAGTTCTATTTTCGATGTACCTTTCTTCCTGATTACTAAACAAAACAAAAGCCTGCTTCTTGCAAAAGTAAGTTGTAAGCCAATTCAGATGACAATAGATAATCTGGGAGAAAATATTTATAAATCAAATCACAATCAGTGTTACTATACCTAAACATAAGTAACTCTCAAAAATGAGAAAAAAATTGAAAAACATATATACTAGCAGAAAATCACTGAAAAGATGCACAATTTTTCTCAAACATGAAAATATGCTCAGCTTCATAATAAGTAAAATACAAATTAAAATGACACTGAGATGTCTGTGGGATTGGCAGTATTTCAGAAAGTACATAACACACTGTTGGTGAAGCCATGGGAAAAATAAAACATCATGCATTGCTGGCACATGAAAGAGAACCAAACTGTATATGTTTCTAATGTTCAACCCAGAAATCTATTTTCCAGGAACTTATCTTGAAGGTAAATCTCCAAAAGTATAAACCAGAATGTTCAGTGATGGTTCAGCTTGTTGAGGTGTTATTTTTAATTGAAAACTAATGGAGACATTTACACACTCGTAGCAGACTTGCTGAATAAATCATTGCATATCTCCATGGAGTACTGTTCAGCTGTAAAAATAAAATGCAAAAGATTTCTATGATTTGATGTGAAGTGATTTATAGGATACATTAGAAAGTGAAAATCATATGTTGAAAAGTTTATGTAGCAAACTCCCTGATGTATAAGAAGGGCCAAATTAAAAATCATATATACTTCTTTATACAAAAGGAAATGCAGGAAGGATAAATCAGAAACTAGTAAAATTCATTTCTGGTTGTATGAGTATTAGATGAAGAGCATAGGAATGCTAAATAAATCTCTTATTTCTATCATTATTTATTTATAAGTTAAAGGTTTAATATGTAAAAAAAATAAAAGTAAATCAGAATTGGAAAAATTACCATGATTCCAGTAGGTGATTAATAGTTCTGCCAGAATTTCAGAATTACTGGCTAAGTCTGCCATAATAATGAACATTAAAGTTAGAGTCTGGTTTATGGGAGTATTTCTCTTAGAAAATGCATATCATGAAGTATACTCACCACATTAAACAAGAATAAAAATATGTATGCATTGAGAATAATAGCTTTTCTTTTGGTGATTGGAATTTATATTGTTTTTGTTTAACTCTTTTTTTAAATCTTCCTCTGTTGTTCACATTTCTGTAATAATTGTCCATTAGTTTTATCAATATATATTCAACAAATTTCGTCTTTATGTAATAAACTAATGCAAACTACGTACTCTGCTACTGGGACATAAATGTATACAGCTATATGACACATACAGTGTTTATTCATTCCTATCTAAAGTGTTTATACAAGGAATAACTGCTCCCTATACCAGGAACAGTCCTTCCCTATTTCCTTTTATGGTGAATTTCCTGCCTTTCAGGTCTCATATTCTCATTTGAACTCATCTTCAAGAGCCTTTACTGATCACTCTATAGAAGCTCTCTGATCAATCACCTTACTATATTCATGTATAGCATTATTGAAATCACTATATTGGTCTGATTTTCATTACTATGATGAAATAGTTGAAGCAGGCAACCTTTATAAAGAAAAAAAAAAGGTTGATCAAGCTTACAGTTTTAGATGCTGAGGGTCCAAATGGCATAGTGCAGGCTCTGGTGCCTCATGGTGGTAGGCAATGGTGGGAGGATGATATCACATCTTGAAACAGGAAGCTATAGAGAAATTCAGGGATCAGGCTCAGATTTTTTTGGAGGGAGGGGTACCAGGGATTGAACTCAGGGGCACTCAGCCACTGAGCAACATCCCCAGCCCTATTTTGTATTATATTTAAAGGCAGGGTCTCACTGAGTTGCTTAGTACCTCACTTTTACTGAGGCTGTCTTTGAACTCACGATTCTCCTGCCTCAGCCTCCTGCGTCACTGAGATTACATGGGTACGCCACTGTGCCCAGCTAGGCTCAGATTTTTGTACCAATTTGTTCTTGAGAGAACTCACTCCAGCAGACCAGTATTCCCTTCTAAGCCCACACCCCCAGTGACCTAAAGACCTTCCATTAGGCCCCACCTCTTAAAGATGCACTCAGCTCCCACATAAACAGGCTTTCAACAAATGAAATTTTGAGGTATACACTTAAACCATACCAAAACCAGAGCACTACCTGATATTTATCATTTTGTTTATTTATTAGATTTTTACTTATAGAACTTAAACTCAATTATAATGGCGAACTTACAATGTTGTGTTTATTACCACATCCCCAGTGCCACATAAGAGTACAAGCAAGGTACACGTTAGAAGCACATTAAGTATTTGGAAGAATAGAAAATTCAATAATTAATTAATAGAACTAAAATGGTAATGTAATAAAGTTTCAGCCTATATTTTCTGTCCACCCACCAAAATCATAAATGTTATCTTAAATTATTTGGTAGTGATTGCTTCATGTACATGATTTTTTGGAAGACAACCCTGAACATCCCAAGCAGCTCCTTCCTTGATAATCCATTTTACTTGGAGAAAAAAAAATGGAACATTTTAAAGCTTATAAATCTATTGGGTTAAAACTAGCAAATGGGAGGGAAAAAAAAAAAAAAACCAGACTGCAGACCAGTCTGTTAACCAACTCAACAACTCAACCCAATGGAACATACTTAGTATAATCATAAGAGATTTTTCTCAAACAATTCACAAGAAGGAAAAAAATGCAAGGCAGCTAATTTTCCACTTCAGGTCCCTTAACAAAAGCTTTCAGAACTGATAGCTTATACTGTATTAAGCAGACTATAAATTAATAAATACATACATAACCTTGTGACTAATTGTATTTACTGGCATTTCAGGGTCAGACACGAGAGAATGCCTATGACAAAATCTGATTCTCTTTCCTGCTGCATTTTTATATGCCTGATTACTTCTGCAGTCTTTAAAGAATGGTAATTCATTTTTTGAATCAAGAAATAAGTATGAAAACTAAACTGTAAGCCAAGAGCTATTGCAGGTTTGGGGGATACTGCCTTGGGAAAAAAAAAATCCTTGTTTCATGGAGTTTACATTGCAATGGATAGAGAGAAACAAATGAATAATTTTAAAAAATCAACAACATGAGTCAGTGTTAAATACTAAAAAGAAAAATAAAACAGAGAGGGTGGTCAAGAAGGACAGTAGAAAGAGACAGACATTATTACCCTACATACATGTATGTTTACACTGGTGTAGTAACTGAGCCACGTACAGCCAGAGGGATGAGGAGTTGTACTCCACTTGTGTACTATATGTCAAAATGCGTTCTATTCTAAAATAAATAAATTAATTAATTTTTTAAAAAGTATAAAGAAGAGGAGTAAAACAGTGGCCCTGAAGTGGAAACATGTCTAGTTTTGGGGATGGGCAGGTTTTTTGGGAGGATGATATTTTGCGGGGAGATGAAGGTCAGGAGTTTGATTTTTGGATGTATAACTTTTAAGAAGTCTGTAAGTGGCTATATGATTCTGAAACTCAGAGGAACATCAGCTAGTGATGTTACCAAGAGGTATGGGACTGGATGAATGGCCACAGAGAGAGCCTAAAGGTCTGTGAAGTAAATCAGAGGCACACTGAAGTTTAGAGGTCAGAAAGAGGAAAGGGTAAGCCAGTAAAGTAGGAAAAAAATCAGCAGAGAATATAATGTCTTAGAAGTCTATTGAAAATAGAGTTTGAAGGAATAATGGAGAAATTTACTTTGTTAAATATATGTGGTATGAAAAAAAAAACTTGAAAATCAACCATTAAATTTAGCAAGATGGATGCACCTATAAGTGACCCCAAGAAGAGAAATTTCATTTGTGTTATGGGGACAAAAATCTAATTGAAATGAATTCATAGAGATGATAGAAAATCTTTTGAGAAGCTTTTCTGAAAAGGAGAACTGGAAAGAGGATAAGTAGCTAAAAGTCAAAGAAAGAAATTCTGAAGGTGAGGGAATTTATGGTATGTCTGTATTCTTGTGAGAATGACCCAATAGACATGGGGAAGTTGGGAAAGCAATGGGGACCAAGCCACACACTGGAGGGGATGAAACACCTAGAACAAATGGAACCATGCAAGTTTATCTGTAGTCATGAGAGAGAAATTAAAATCAAATTTTTGATTACATTGCCATCGCTCTAGAGAGAGCAACAGTGTCAACATACGGGTCTTCTAGGCTTTCTGCTTCCTTTTTCTAAATAAAATAGGAAGCACAGGCACCCCTTCAAAGTGGAAATTGAAGTATTGTTGAAAAGTGAGGAGAGAACGAAGGTGATTGCAAATTGTCTTCCAGGAGAATGAGACTAAATAGATGAGAGAAGAGATCAACAAACTTTTTCTATGAAAGACCAGACGGTAAATACATTAGCCTTTGGGGACCTCCAAGTCTCTGTCACAGCAACTTAATTCTGCAAGACAGTGAAGGAACTATAGACAGTATATAAACAGATAAGTGTGGCTGTGCTCCAATCCAACTTTCAGTTTTTTAAAATAAAATCAAAGAATGGGCTGCATTTGGCTGTTGGAGCCACAGTGTGCTGACCTTGGGAAATCACAAAGTGATCATATGTTATACTTTGATCTGAATATTGGTGTCCCCCAGAATTTACATGTTGAAATACTTACTCCAAGGTGAAGGTATTAAGAGGTGAGACAGTTGGGAGATTAGGTCATGATGGTAGAATATTTATAATAGGAATTAGTGCCCTTAAAAAAAGAAACCCTGTGAGCTAGCTAACCCCCGCAACCTGTGAGGACGCAGCCAGAAGCGACTGTCCTAAGCCCAGAAGGAAACCCTCATGAGGTGCTGAATCTGCTTTGATCTAGGACTTGCTAACTTCCAGAACTAATTTTTTATTGTTTATAAGCCACTTACAGTATGGTACTTTGCACTAGCTGCTTACATGGAATAAGACCATGGTCATCAATAGGTAAGATCATTTAATATATTATGTATTTTCCTCAACACATTTCTCTGTGCTGAATAAGTGGAAAATCTGGTTTAACCAGGGTTGAGGGTATTCTAGGTAAGAGTAGCCAATTGAGTGAGGGAGAAGAAAATTCAGTATTTATTTCTTAATTTTTAATTTTGGTACCAGGGATTGAACCCAGGGGTGCTTAACCACTAATCCTTATCCCCAGCCCTTTTTATATTCTTTATTTAGAGACAGAGTCTCACTAAGTTGCTGAGGCTGGCTTTGAACTGGCAATCTTCCTGCCTCAGCCTACTGAGCCACTGGGATTATAGGGTGTGCACCAGAGCACCCAGCAAAATTGAACATTTATTCAAAGAACTATTATAGCGATTAATCATAGAATGTAACTAAGCTCATGAAGGGAGAAGAAAGGACATTAGGAGGGCAAGGAGGAGTAGAAAGTTGGTAGGTTCAAAGGATCCCAGTTGTAACTGAAGAAATGTTGGACTGAGTATAGGAGAGGAAGGAAATTAAAAAGACATGTATTGGTTGTTGAGTACAGTGGCTAAATTTATATTAAGGGAGAATGCAGTTAACTTACAATAATGTCCAAGAAACATCAGTGAAGGGGAGTTATCATGTATGAAAAGGACAGAATCCCTGGAGTAAAAGAGATGAAAGAATGGAGAGGTCAAAGAATTAGAAGAATCATTCACTGAAAGAAGAAACTTTCAAGAGTAATAGTGAATCTGATGTTAAAATCTCTAAGGAACTTTAATGTAGTATGACCAAAAAGAAGTATGGAAAATGGTGGGTATAGTCTACTGGCTAAACCTTCCATTCTGGAGAGGTATTTAGGGGAAAAGGAAGGAGATGTCGGAATGCAATGGCAAGGAATAGGGAGGATCCCCATGTACCTCCAGGTTGAAACAGGGCTGTAAAGGGGGCTAAGAAGTCACGGGCTGGGGGCTGGGGTTATGGCTCAGCGGTTGAGCACTTGCCTCTCATACGTGAGGCACTGGGTTCGATCCTCAGCACCACATAAAATTAATAAAGATATACCACAAAAAAAAATTAATAAAGATATAAAAAAATAATAGCACATCATTTAAAAAAAAAAAAAAAGAAGAAGTCACTGGCTGAGGGAAACAAGTGGAGTCCTCAAAGGAGAATCTGGCCTGGGAGCAAGAAGGCAAAGGCAATAGTCAGAAGAGAGGCTGAGGACATAGGAGATATGTCTTGCTTGATGTTCCCAAGCAAGGACAGGACTACACTTCCCAATCTCTTCCAACATTTAGCCCCCAGTTCTGAGTCGTAGGTTTGTATTAGAAGATGTTTGCCTTCTGCTCAAGATCTTCAAGAAAATTTAAAATACTAAGAATTATTTACTTCAATTCTCTCAAAAGAGATGATACTTAAAAGCCCTCCCCTCCTCGCAGGCCAGAGTTGTTCTCATTTCTTGTTCTTTCTGGTTAGCCCTTGACTACCATATTGCTGTCCCCATGGAGCTATTGGTTTGTCTTGGGTTCTGACGGGCAGGTTATCTTCGAGTTGAAAGCCACTGCAACTCCACAATGACAATACAGTTCTAAAAGCCATGTTTAGCAAGAATATGCATTGTGCTGAGCTGCTTTTTCATCCTGTGCCTTTATCTTCAAAGGCTTTGTAGAATTTGTCCTGTTTCACTTTCAAAACAGTAAAAGTCTCTGCCCTTCAAGTTTTTCAAAGGTGAGAATACTTTATTTTAACAACAGTTGAATAATAATGCATATTAGGGCAAACTACTTCTAGAGGTGGAAGAATAAATGCAGAATATAATAACAGTTCTCATGTGTTTAGAGCTAGTGGGTCTATGTCATTTGTTGTCCAATGCAGGCTACTTAGTATGAAAAGAAGAGTGAATAATAATTAATCAGGGGGCCTGGAGTTGTGGCTTCATGGTAGAACAATTGCCTAGCATGTGTGGGTTCCTAGCATGTGTAGGTTCCATCTTCAACCACATAAAAAATAAATAAATAAACAAATAAATAAAATAAAAGTATGTGTCCATCTACAACTAAAAAAAAAAAACAAATTAAAAAAAAAATTAACCAGGGCAGCAACTACTGTGTTAGTATGCTACCATTCTGCTTTAACCAAGACATCCCAAAATACAGAAGCTTAAGCAAGATAGCTACTTATTTCTCCCACATAGTGTTCCAGAGATGAGATGGTGATGCATGCACAGTCACCCTGAGTCCTTTTATTTTGTTAAATCTAAAGGCTGCTTACAGGCCAAGAAGTAGTATCCTTTTTAAAATAAAGAGCAAAAATTTAAATCATAAGACAAAAAAAAAGTGATAATTTACTGAGGTAAACAATGAAGCTTTCTACAAATATTTGCTTCTCATTCTCTTACTCTCTTTCTTAACATAAGCGGGACTGTATTTCCTGGCCTCATTGAATTCAGGCATGGCCTTGTGATTTCTTTGACATTGAAATGCTAGCCATTGTGGTGATCATTTGCAGGTGAAAGTTGGAAATTTGAAAGCCAATGTGTATTTTTCCACAATTCTTTTTCCTTTTACCTTTGATGGTTCCTTGTACTATTCCAGAGGGTGGCTGTGCTGATATTCTAGGCCTTGAAGTGAGAATCATAAGGATACAGAGAAATTGCCCAGCCATCCAAGATATGTATAATGTAAGCAAGAAGCAAACTACTGATGTTCAAGTTTATGTAATACCACAGCATAACCCAGCCAGTCTCTAGGGAGATAATCATCCAGCTAGGGAACACAGAAAGGTGAAAACCCCCAAGATTTATCCAGATCAGTAAGGAACATCATCTCTATTGTGGTGATGCAGTCACAGGTTTATACGTATGTCAAAATTTATCAAATTGTATATTTTAAATACACAGATAATTGTATCTCAAAAATAAGCCCATAGAACTGTTATAAAAAAAAATAAAAAGAAAAAACAATCAACAAGGGACATGCCCTCCAACTGGAGGGGGCCAGGCAGCTGTAGTTTCCGCCAATATGTATACATTATTTTATGTGTACATATACAAGGTCATATTTGTATTGGATTTAAAATTGACAGTATCTTAACACCTTTTTTTTTTTTTTTCCGTACCAGGGATTGAACTCAGGAGTGCTTACCCACTGAGTCACATCCCTTTTTATATTTTATTTAGAGAAAGGATCTCACTGAGTTCTTAGGGTCTTGCTAAGTTGGTGAGGCTGGCTTTGAACTTGAAATCCTCCTGCCTCAGCTTCCCAAGCCACTGGGATTACAGGCATGTACCATCACACTCAGCCTTAACACCTATTTTCTGCTCCCTGGAACATTGTGTCAATACCCTGAAGTTAATAGGAACCATGAAATCATTCCCATCTTACTTGTGAATATGCTAAAATTTGAAGAAT
Source organism: Xerus rutilus (assembly GCA_028644305.1). NCBI lineage: Eukaryota > Metazoa > Chordata > Mammalia > Rodentia > Sciuridae > Xerus > Xerus rutilus. Next base: position 8,557,345 of record CM053416.1, on the reverse strand, counting down.
TACCTTATCTGGGGACACACACTTACAGAATATAGCACAAGGTCATCCATCCCCCCAAAACTTTTTATTCCAGCAAAAATTAAACTTTATCATAATTGATTACATGTCTGCTCATTTCGCTTCCTGGATAACAGAAAGAAAAACACAGATTCACAGGCTTCTAAGGCAAAAACAGACTCACAGGGTTTAGAGGTCTCTTGGTCAATCCTTCTCATTTTATCATTGAAGAAACTGAGGCACAGAAATATTGAAACCTGACCAAAATTTTAAGCTAATTTGTTCTAGAATAAGAACATAATTATATCAGACAAGTTTCCCTAATAGTTTTGCTTATTTAATTCTTTCTGAAGTGAAAATACTAAGTGAAAAAAAATTCCACAGGGACTTCCAAGTGTCTGGCTGTAACTGGTATTTTGTTTTTTACCCACGGTCTCTCAAATTGAATTCATCAAAGAGACCAGGAGGCAGTCGGAGCACTACAAATGAATGAAAATGCCTTTTTACAAGGTATTACAGACTTAAATAGCATACTTATTTCATGACTTTAAGCATTGAAGTGAAGTATACTTCCCACTTTTGAGATTTCTTCTATGAGCTTTCCAATAAAAGAGAAATCACTTCATTATTTTGCATGCTTAAAAATACACAAACACAAATGCACAAATATCAATAGCCATTAGAAACTTCTGGAATAAAAAAGTGAGATGTGTTTCTTTATGGTTTGGAACAGTACGTATGTTTCCTATCTGATTTTGTATTCTTTCTTTCTAGCATGGTTTTTCAAACACTCACCCTTTAAACATATAGATGGTACAAACTAATCAATAACGTAGTGCTTTGAGCCAGAAAGCTCATGCAGAGAATCAGCATGGGCCCTTTAAGGAAAAGTGCTATTCAGAGGTCCAAGAATAGCACTGTGAGCTGCCTAGATAATTTTGAGCTTCCAAGAGGAGTGAACCCCACTTAATATGTGTGGTAATGAGGAATCTGTGTCCTCAGAGAGAGGCTAGGTATCTACAACCAGAGCCAAATCAAACACTGAGAGTAAATGAGAGTCTTAACCTCAAGTTTCATGGAAATCATTTCTGCAGGCCAAATAGGGGTGTCCTAGAGAAGGCTTTGACATCAGGGTCTTCTGTTTATTGTGGGAAACAGGCTCAGAAAAGGGAATGGTTCTCATCCTTTCAGGAAGTGGAGACAGTTTGTGTTGCCTTTAGAAGACCAGCTAAAAGAAGAAAGATCAAGAGGAATAAAAGAAATAAATCAAAGTGTCAAAAATTACATGGTTTACAAGAATTGTAAAATATAAGCAATGCCAACCACAGGTGTGGCAGGAAAATGAGAATCAGGTCGAAATTAGGGCTTAAGATTTTAAAGAAACTTAACTAAGATTAAAACATGCTGCAGACACTGTATTTTCTTCAGATCCTATTAATCTTCACCTTTTAAAATGTGCTGTGGATGGTGACATAATAAGTGATTTTGTTGGGCACAGTTTTGCATGCATATAATCCCAGTGGCTTGGGAGGCTAAGGCAGGAGGATCATGAGTTGAAAGCCAGCCTCCGCAACTTAGCGAGGCCCTAGGCAATGTAGTGAAAACCTGTCTGTTAATAAAATATAAAAAAGGCTGGAGATACGGCTCAGTGGTTAAACACCATTGGGTTCAATCCCTGGTACCAGTAGTAGTACTAGTAGTAATAATAATGATAGGAAGAAGAAGTGATTTTTTCTCCTTCTTCTAATATATTAAATTTTCTGTTTTCTACAGTGCAAATGAATGTTTTCATAATATAAAAATGCAATAAAATTTATCAAATAAAAAGGAACTAAAATATGCTGTGGGAAGGTAAAATTTTAATTGAAATTATAAATCTCATGAACATGTGAGATTCTGGCAGGAATTAGATTTTAAACCAAAAATTAGGATGTGTAGGTTAAAATACCAACACATCTTTTTCTCTAATCTGACAGGTATTTATTTGAAAAATATTCAGATGTTTACAAATTGAATCCAGTTTAGCTCTACATTCAGCAAGTTAAAGGAAAATTATATGAAAAGATGTCATCCATCCTAGAAAATTTGGTATAAGTGGTAGCTCTGTATGTTCTGTCTTCACTTAGCTAACTGATCTCAATGCATTTGAAGTTTATGATTCAGTAATGCTGAAATGTGTGGTAGACATTAAGAAATATTGTATTAGGATGATAACATTCAGAAGACCAAAGGAAGTTTAGGATCTTGCGAGCAAGATAGAACAGTGCAGGGCTGGGGTTGTGGCTCAGTGTTAGAGCTCTTGTCTAGCACATGTGAGACACTAGTTTCAATCCTCAGTGCCACATAAAAATAAATAAACAAAATAAAGATATTGTAAAAAAATAAAACAGTGCACATTTGAAAGTGTTGCTACTAGGCACATTGATAGTTTTTTTTTTTTTTTTTTTTTTTAATTTTTTTTTTTTTTTAGTTGTAGATGGACACACAATATCTTTATTTTATTGATTTATTTGTATGTGGTGCTGAGGATTGAACCCAGTGACTCACGCATGCAAGGCAAGCGCTCTACCCACTGAGCCACTGCCCCAGCCCCCACATTGATAGTTTTTAAAATACATTACCACTATTTCTTCATAGATACTTAGTGTTTAAAAAGCTAAAAAGAAAAGTACTGTGCAGCAGAAATATTGTATTTAGGATGATTTTTAAATAACTATTATATGACCAAACTTCATAGAAAATTTTCTTGTAAAGTATACATGCAAAATGACTACACAAATTAAATTGGACAGGTGTAGGACTTTTTATTTCAAACACTTCCATTCTTTCAATTCAACTTTATACAGACACATTGACTCCTATCCATTATTTCTTTGAATTAAAAAAGTTAACTGATTTTATTCAAGGTTTTATTTATGTATGTATTTTATTTTCAGTGCTGGAGATTGAATACCACTAAGGCACATCTCTAGCCCTTTTCTATATTTTATTTAGATAGAGGGTCTCCTGAGTTTTGTAAGGCCTTGCTAAGTTGCTGAGGATCCTCCTGCCTCAGCCTCTAGAGCCTCTGGGATTACAGGTATGTGCCACCTCGCCTAGCTAGGTTTTAAATTCATGACTATACCCTTTATTTCCCCTAAGGCTTCAGTCACCACCCTTCCTTATTAAGTCATCACACTATATTTTGATCTTGCAGTACCATAGGGGAACTGAATATTTTATTCACCCCTAAAATTATAAGACCTGAATGCATATGTTTCCATTAAATTCTGATGTCATTACATTGTTTAAACTTTTCAAATTTTAAGCACTTAGACAATTATTAAAGTCACATGGTCACATTAGGTGTGACTATGTTGTATCTCTTAGATCACTGCTCCCACTGTCTTCCCCCAACATGGCCTATATATACCATAGGGGGATAAAAAGTGCCATTGTGAATATCTTCTGCTAGAGAATATGATGTTTTCTGTTCATGAGATTGCAATGTATTTTATTACTTGTGGGTTTTGAAATATGATTCTTAAGCAGAGATATTTTTAAATCAGTCTTTCTTATTAGTGAAATTATGTAGTTGTAAGAGCTGATATAAAAGAGACATAAATTTCTGTTTGTGGGTGGTGATGATAATAGAAACAAATACCTTGGCCCTGATAAGATTGACATCTCAATAAAAGGACAGAATAAGAAAATGACATTATATTTCAAAACCCAGAGTGAATTTAATTTGTTGATTACATTGCATTCTTCACATAAGATGTGCTAGAAAGTTATGGCATGGAGAATTCTTACTTCATTTGCAGAATTTTATCTTGAAATCTGACTGTGATAACTGAAACATTGAGTTGAAACTAATTTTCAAAAGCTTTATTGAGGTATATGAAGAACTGCATATATTTAGCTTATACCTTTTTTGTTTTAATGAGATGTTGATGGATCTTTATTTTATAGATGTATTTATATGTGGTGCTGAGAATTGAACCCAGTGCCTCACACATGCTAGGCAAGTGCTCTACCACTGAGCCACAACCCCAGCCTTAGCTTGTACCTTTTGATGACTGGACATATGCATACACTGCCTATTGTATTCTCTGATTTGATAAAGCAGCCTAGTTTTAGACACGTCATATAATGGAAACCTGCAGAATTTTTCTTTCACAAATGGCTTATTTCTCTTAACATATGATGCTCTTCAGGTTCATCCATGTTGTTAGAAATGGAAGAATTTCCTTATTTTCTGAGGCTGAATAATATGCATGTTATGCATATACCACATTTTTGATCCATTCGTCTGTTGGTGTACATGGGTTATTTCTCTAATCTTGGTTACTGTGACTAACGCTGCTGTAACATGGGAGCATGTTTATCTCCTAGGATGTACTGTTCACCCAGCAGTGGGAGTGCTGAGTCATGGTAGCCATATTTCCAATTTTTTTGAGGAACTCAATCCTGTTTCAGTGGTTGCTTCATCATTTTGTATTCCCCACAGGGCACAGGCTTTATAATTTCTCCATATCCTCACCAACACTTAACTTTAGATTTTCTTGTACTAAGCATACTAAGTGTGAAGTGATATCTTGAGGTTTTTATTTATTTGCACGTCTCTTTTAATCAATGACATTAAACATCTTCTCATATACCCGTTGACCATGTCATGTGCCCTTTTGGATAAATGTCTTGTCAAGTATGTTATCTACTTTTTATTAGGTGATTTGGGTTGTACTCTTGAGTTGTACAAGTTTCTTATGTATTTTGGAACTTAACCCCTTATCCGACATATGGCTTACAAAACAAATTGTTTTTTTAATTCTGTATGTTAACTTTTTATTCTGTTGATTTTTCTTTGCTGCACATGAGTTTTTGACGTTGATGTTGTCCTTCTTGTTCTTTTTGCTTCAGTTGTTTATGCTTATAACGCCAATCCAGGAAATCACTGCCAAGACCAATGTCAGGATCTCCCCCTACATTTTCTTCTAGGAAATTCACACTTTAAGATCTTCTGTTAAAGATTTTTAAATCATCCCAGGTTGATTTTGGTGTATGGTATAAGATAAGTATACAATTTCATTCTTTTACCTGTGGACATTCAGTTTTTCTGGCACCAACTTGCTTGCTGAAGAGACTGTGCTTTCTCCTTGTATGTTCTCAGCACCCTTATCAAAGATAGGATGTGCCTGTGTTTATTTCTGGGCTGTCTGTTCTGTTCCATTACTCTAGGTCTGTCTTTATTCCAGTACCATGTTGTTTCATGACTGAAGCTTGGCAACCTACTTTGAAATCAGGTGATACCTCCAGTTTTATTTTTGTTTTCCAAGTATGCTTTGTCTATTCTGGTTCATTCACAGTGCTGTATGAATTTTAGAACTGTATTTTTTCCTATTTTTGTGAGGAGTGACACTGGAATTTTGATGTGGAAATTGTTGAATCTGAAGATAGTTGTGAGTAGTATGGACATTTGACCAAGATTAAGCCTTCCAGTCAGGCACTGTGGCGCACGCCTGTAATCCCAGCAGATCGGGAGACTGAGGCGAGTTCAAAGAGGATCGCGAGTTCAAAGCCATGCTCAGCAAAAGCAAGGCACTTAGGAACTCAGTGAGGCCCTGTCTCTTCATAAAACACAAAATAGGTCTGGGGATGTGGCTCAGTGGTTGAGTGCCCCTGAGTTCAATCCCCAGTACCAAAAAAAAAAAAAAAAAAATAGCCATCCAGATTATGAAAAGGAAACGTTTTTCATTTATTTATTTATTTGTGTCTCTTTTAATTGTTTTCATTAATGTTTTATAGTTTAGCATACAGGGCTTTCGTCCTATGGGTTAAGTATATTACTAAGTGTTTACTTATTTTGAATGTTTTCTTAGTTTCCTTTGCAAATGATTCATTGCTAGGGTATAGAAGTGAAACTTAAACTGATATACTTGGGGTGATTTTTCCCTATAAGATTAACTGGTATTTAGAAATTGTATCATTTCTTGAGATCAATTTATTTAAATGTAATTTTTTTCCTGGGATTAGGAGAAACAGGCAAGATTATCAAGTGGGCTACTGGTATCTGCCTATCTCCATTTTCATTTGGTAGACAGATGACAAGCAAATATAAATATATAGACACACACACACACACACAGAGGTTCTTGAAGTGTAAGGATAGTGTTACCACTATAATGTATTAGCCATTGTCATCTGCATCCTTGAAATTAACATCATTGTTATGATACACAAAAGATGTTATCAAGATAAGCATGAAAAACTGTTACATTTAATATGTCTCTTCAAAATATCCCATATTCAAGGGGAAAAGCACACTTTTATTTTTTAAAAATTAGCAATTGCTAATTTTTAAAACAAACACCAGTCACTTAATCATAGTTTACTTTTATATAGAATCTGTTCAATTCAGAGTAAAGTATATATCCAAGAAAATTCTATATTACTTTCTCTTTCTATCTCATTATTCTTCCATAATATCAAATATGAGGTCAGAAAAACACAAATTTCTATGATATTACACGTGTAAAAATATTCACTGATATATCACTTGGACAATAATACCATTCACACTGTAGTTAATGATAGTATGGAGTATACTATACAATATAATTAGTATAGTATACTATAAGATTAATGTGTAGTCAGTTACATTATTTACAGTATATGTTTCCCTTTAATAATAACCAACTATAGAAAAATAAGATTTGATCTTGCAAAAAAGGTAAAATTTATAGTTATTTTATATTCATATGTCTCTGTTTTTTTTAATTCTTATATGTCTATTTATAACTAATTAGGAACAGATCTTCACCTGAAAATTTTCTATTTTAATCATTACAATTATTAGCATACATCAAATTAGGAGCCTAGAAGCCTAGGAGACTAGAGTTCCAGGAGCCTAGGAGCCCAGGAGCCCAGGAGCCCAGGAGCCCAAGAGCCCATGTGATGGACTGTTGCTCATTAATGTAGTGGAACTACTACAAAATATTTTCTGAAATTGGAATTTTGTCGTGGTCCTAGGGGTTGCTGTTTTCTGCTCAGGCACAGATTCCTAAAAGGCTGCACTGCACTCTGACACAGCCTCTTCCATGTGCTTGTCTTGTTTCTGGATCTGTACTTCTAGCTGATTCTATAATGTGGCGTATTTGTTAACTTCTCTCCTCTAGAAAGTATCCTTCAAAGGTCTGGGTCTCTAGCTCAGTGGTAGAGCTGGAGGAAGGTGGGGTAGAGGTGGGGAAAAGTGTACTAGCTCATTTTTTGTGGTATATTTGTTAGCTTCTCTCCTCTAGAACGTAACCTTCAAAGGAATGCAAATGTAGCTCAGCGGTAGAGTGCTTGCCTGGCATTTGTGAGATCCCACATTCTACCACCTTCTGCCACCTCCTCTCACTTTCCCTTCTCCCACCTTCTCCCACCTTGTCTTCTGTCACCTTCTCCAACCTTCTCCGACCTTCTCTTCTCCTACCTTATCCCACATTCTCAAAACTTCTCTTCTCACACCTTCTCACACCTTCTCTTCTTTTCTCATACTTCCCAATTTCTCCCAACTCATTTTCTCTCACCTTCTCCCACCTTCTCTCAACTTATCCCACTTTCTCTCTTGCAGAATGTGAGAGAGAGAATTCATTCTACCTTCCTTGTCTTTTTTAAAGGTAGAATTAAAATGACTTTTCCAACACCATCAGCCTGTGCGGGCTTTGCACGGCATGCTCCCTTGTGGTACCTGCCCAACTCAGAGCTGGTCTTGCGCAGCACAGGATGCACTTGCAGGGTGCCACATGGAAACCAGTGTTTTGCAGGCCTGGCTCACGCTCCCCTTCTGCTGCAGAGCAATCCATAAAAAACTGGTGGAGGGGAAATTCATTAATAAAGCCTAGTCTCTGTCCCCTTTGACTTGGGGTATGGCCAGTGTGCTAAAGAAAGAAGCTCAGCACTCCATACATGGTCCCCCGGGCTTGCTATTCGAACACAGTGTTCACGGACAGGCAGCTAATGAGCTCCATAATGCGTGTTCTCTCCAGAGAATCTATGAATTAAAGCAAAGGACTGAATTAACTCTGCTGTTAAAACTCGAGCTTGTGACTTTAAATTTGCTGCATAAGGGATATTGTCCTGTGTTCAAAGGCAGACCAGTAACAGGCTGCCCTGCACTCAGTGACACAGCCAATTCCTCATGCTTGTTTTGTATCTGTATCTGTACTCTAGCTCATTCCTTCTTGTGGTGTATTTGTTAACTTCTCTCCTCTAGAAAGCAACCCTCCCAGGCCTGGGCCTGTACCTCAATGGTAGTGCACTTGCCTTGGATATGAGATACCTGGGTTCACTCCTCAGCACAGGAGGGAAGGTGAGGGAACCTACTTCTAGCTTATTTTTTTGTTGCATATTTGTTAGCTTCTCTCTTCTAGAAAGTAACCTTGAAAGAACTGGGTCTGAGAATGGGTCCTCTCCCAACTTTTCTTCTCCCACATTCTCTCCTTCCTGTGGTCCCTGCCCCACTCACAGCTGGGCTCAAGCAGCACCAACCCATAGATTCCCTCTCCACAGAATCTATGAATGGACGTAAAGGATAGAATTAACTCTGCTGTTAAAACTCGAGCTTGAGACCTTAAATTTAGTGCCTAGGGCATACTCCTTTTCTCAGAAGGAGACTTCTAAGAGAGTGGCCAGCACTCAGTGACACAGCCAATGCAACGTGCTTGTCCTGTATCTGTTTCTGTTCCCCTAGCTGATTCCTTCTTGTGGTGTATTTGTTAACTTCTCTCCTCTAGAAAGCAACCCTCCCAGGCATGGGCCTGTAGCTCAGTGGTAGAGCACTTGCCTTGAATGTGAGAGACCTGGGTTCAATTCTTAGTACAGGAGGTAAGGCGGGGGAAGTTATTTCTACTTTATTTTTTTTGTGGCGTATTTGTTAGCTTTTCTCCCCTAGAGAGTAACTGGGCTGAAGGTGGGTTTTCTCCCACCTTCTCTTTTCCCAAGTTTTATTCTCCCTGTGGTCCCTGGCTCACTGAGAGCTGGCTCAAGAATGGACTATACTCTTTGAAATCCTTAACCATTTGAGTAGTACCCAGTTGCCAGGCCTATTGTTATAGTGTCTGCCTGTCACTAGCTACTGGCCTAGGCACTCAGTGACAGATCCCATCATAGATGAGGTGAGGAGTTTAAGAGATGTTTTATAAAAGACACATACCACAAGTATCAGGTCTTATTTCACTATTAGTTACCTTATGTAAAAACTCACACATACCTGGCATAAATTGATTACAGTGATGTGCATCTTGTTGGCATGAATAAATTCATGAAGATATTCATTGGCATGAGAGTAAATGTGCCTATAACAAAAGGAAAACTTTTAGGGTGTCTTATCATTTTCTATGTAGTTCCCTAACAGTTTTCCTATTGTCTAATTTATCTCCTGTCTTGACATTATAATAAAGCCCATTGACCATCACATATTTATGTATTACTGAAAAAATATTTAGGTGGCCCTAATGATCATTTCTGCTTTTCTAGTTTCTAGGATTCTGCATCACTTTCTTTTATATATTTCATGCATAAATATATATATATATATATATTCAGATAGAAATATTATATATAGGTGCGTATATATGCCCCCCTTTGGTACAGAAGATAGAACCCAGAGACACTTAACCACTGAGCTATATCCCAGCCCTTTTTATTTTTTTATTTTGAGACAGCGTCTTGCTAAGTTGCTTAGGGCCTCTCTAAGTTGCTGAGGCTGGCCTTGAACTTGTAGTCCTCCTGCCTTAGCCTCCTGAGGTGATTTTATGGAGTGTTAATTTTGAATTCATTATTATATGACTTTTTTAAATGAATCATTTATTTGTCTGTTTTCCCCAGATCCTCATTTCATAATGAAGACTTTTATGGAGGGAAGGAGAAGGCTGTCTTTTCAAAATGAGATTCAATCCCCCTGCCTTTTTAATGAAAGAATTGATTCACATATTCTGTCTCCTATGTTAATATTTTTTAAAAGGGAAGTTGTGTGTGTTCACAGTTCCCTTTGGTTGAAGATGTGCTGAAATTGTGCCTGTAGACTGACAGCTGTATAAACATTTTTTCTCCTAATACCTTTTAAAACCACAACTTGGTCTCTAGAAAAAGTAATAACAGGTGTTAGAAAGCTCATTTACTACACTCAATAATGTCAGAGGAGTAAGAGATTTTATTAGGTTAAAAAGGGTGCTTTGTTTTATTTAGCGTATTTTTTTTTCAAAAGGAAAGACTATTAAGGAAGGTTTTTTTTTTTCCTTTTTTCCACCAACACTTTCCAATTATTCTGATTTTGTATAGATGATGTTGTAGTTCATTTTTCTGATCATTTTCAGAAGTCTTCTTGGCCTTGTTCCTCTGCAGGCACCCTTGTCTGGCAGAGCTAACCATTACATGCAGGATACCTCTGGACAGCACATATGTTCTTCTTTATCTTGCTCAGGCTTTATTTAGCACTATAATTTGTTCTGGAAATCCTGATCTTAAAGGTGGTTCTTTATATAATTAAATTGCACAAAATTGCTGTCTCTGAGAAATAACATTTTCTTAAACTGAGCACAAGAATATCTTTGTACACGTCTTTGATGTTTTTATGTAGTTCTTTCAAGGGGAACTAATGCCAGCAACTTCCACGGTTTCAGCATTTTAACTAATTTTGTTGCTTTGAGGTCATCACTTTTTTAAAATTTTTGCTTTTATTTTATTTTTCTTTTTTCCTCCTCAGTTTTACATTTGCTTGATAATTGGAACATTGCTTAGCAGCCCTAGAGATGTTCAGTTGACCCTTGTTGGCAATTTCTACCACACACTTCTTCCCCCACCTTCTTAATCTGCTAATTAATATTTATCTATTAGTGCAAGCTAGCTGCTGTAGATCATGAAAGGGGTATAGAACATTGTGTGCTCCTTGTAAGAAATTCATAATTCAATTGAAGAGATAAGGTATGAATGAGCTTAAAGGAATTTTTGCCCCTCCAAAAAGGTAAGATTTCTTTATCTTTTTCTGGCCCTTAACCCAATAATACTTCCTTCAGATGAGTCCATGGATGGTAGCTGAGAAGACTCAAATATTCAGAAAGGCTTTTGGCAAAGCTGGGACATATCACTCAGTGGTCAGATAGTATCCCCTTTTATAGGTGAAGTCCTTCTGTCTCTGTCCATCAAGTATTTACATATACCATGAAAGCAGGGATCTCCTCCCTTTGTGAAAACAAATAGATACAAAAATGGAGCCTAATTTTGTTTTATTCATATGGAGACTATAAAAAATATTAAATTTATATATTTGTATTTAAAATGTTATTGCTCAAAGCATTACATACATATAAGATATGATAACACTTTATTTACAAACCTCAATGTATTCTATAGTAATATGCAGAACACAGTCCATATTTGTATATAATGATGAATATAATCCATTTTATAGAATAGAGAAATATTCACATTTTGTTTATAGACTGTGACTGTAGTATATGTATAGCCTATAACATCCTATAACATTTTTAGTTTATACTGTTCCTCATGTATTATGGAATGTAATATTGTTTTTTATATTATACATATACAATATATGCACATGTGTTTGAAGTCCAGTATTTGAAGTCCAGCAAATTTTAAAATTTGCTTAAAGTAAAAATCATTTAAAGACATTGTTAAAAAAATATTACCTGGGCCAGGCGTGGTGGCACATGCCTGTAATCCCAGCACTTTGAGAGTCTGAGATAGGAGAATTGCGAGTTCAAAGCCAGCCTCAGCAATGGCGAGGTGCTAAGCAACTCAGTGAGACCCTGTCTCTACATAAAACACAAAACAGGGCTGGAGATGTGGTTCAGTGGTCGAGTGCCCCTGAGTTCAATCCCTAGCACCAAATAAAAACAAACAAACAAAAAAATTACCTGGTTCCAATCCAGACCTATAAAATCACGATTTTCAGGAAGAAATTGAGGTTATCCACATATTTAGTAATTACCCAATATGATCTTTCTCAGGAAGAATGACAGCCTTGGTGGCAGTCTGGTCAATACAGTTTGCTTGGCAGACGAGGGACTTGCAAGACAGCTTTCACCAACTTTCCCAACTACCTCCTGTGACTTTCCTCTCTCTGTTTACACCACAGCACCAGACTCCCATGATATCTGTGCTTTCAACCTTCCATTGGGTGTTTCCTTTTCTACTCTTTCTTGTTCTTCAGTAATTGAATTTCTTGCAATCAAGAAACTTCCTTAGTCCTCAAACCCATCAAAACTTAAAATCCAGGATGGAGATTGCATCACAGCGTTAGATTTGCTCTTAGACAGTTGATATTCCTGAAACCCATATCAGCTTACTTAATGTCCCTTATAATTTTAGTTTCCTACCCTATGAATGGGAATTGTAATTGCATCTAGGTCTCATAAACTGTTAAAAGGGTTGCATGAAATAAGATTGTCACATACTCTGCTGTGATGGTTGGGCATATTGAAACTAAGCCACAATATTTTTTTGATTAGACAGAAAGACAGACAGATAGATGTATGTGTGTGTTCACTACACACTTATTTATTCTAGAATAAAAGTGTTTGCCATTTCCCTTTTTTTTGATAGTTATTGGAGCCCACTAGCCCTGTTTACTCTATCCTCAAAAGCACACCTTGTGGGCTGGGATTGTAGCTCAGTGGTAGAGCGCTTGCCTTGCATGCGTGAGGCCCTGCGTTCGATCCTCAGCACCACATACAAAGCAATAAAATAAAGACATTGTGTCCATCTACAACTAAAAAATATTTAAAAAAAGAAAAGCACACCTTGTAAAGGGTGTTTACACGTTTCTCCTATAAAGGAAGGTATCTCTATTGTATTGTTGTCAGGCTTAATTTGTATCTTTAAGGTAGATTTGAGCAGTGAGTGAGAAAAATTACTACCTTTAGAAAGAAAACCACAGAATGGAGAAAGCACTTTCTATTCATATGTGTGGGGATTCACATCATTATGTGAATTTTGTTTTGAAAAATACTAAGTGTACCCCCTCTGAAACCTTATGTATCTGGACATTTATGGTAAGAAATGAAATCTAAGCTGTTTTCAATTCCTTTAAATGAAGAGTTTCCATGGGTTTTGATGACTTCAGTTAAACAAGAGATAGGTAAACCTTCCAACTGGTTTGAAAATTTAGTTGATTGACATTAAGGGAGATAGAATTCACTAGCCTACTTTTAAAAAAATCAAACCTTATATTAATTAGTGGTTAAGATTGGAAAATGAGTCCCATGATTTAGTGACAGCAGTCAACAAAAGCCTTCCCAGTGACAGGTCTATATGTCACTGTGAGGCAGTTTTCTGTTCTGACACTCATTAGGACCAACCATTGCAGTGAACAGGATGTTAACCAGGGCTTCTCAAAGCTTTAGGGCATAGGACTGAAGCAAGACTCTGTGTGTGTGTGTGTGTGTGTGTGTGTATGTGCGCGCGCGCGCCCGCACATGCGCATATGCATGTTCATGACATATTATCCAGTTACTCTCACTGAAAATGTTATTGTGGGTTAACGTATATATATATATATTTTTTTTTATTTTTTTTATTTTTTTTTATTTTTGCATTTCTGAGAACTGAGCCCAGGACCTGGTGCATGTTAGGAAAGCAGATTATCCATAGGGGCTTGATATATAGCTCAAAGGATAATACACACACACATACAAACACGAACACACCCACACACACACCACATAGCCTGTAAATAATTTTACACATTTTTAGTGCACCTGCATTCAGAGTACAACCCGTTACATGTCAAGTATGGAATTTTCCACTGGTGGCATTATATCAGTGCTGACAAACTTTTGGATTCTGGAACATTTCTGACTTTGGATTTTCATCTTAGGGATGCTCAGCCTGCATTAACAATGCGTAGTACCAATTTTTGAGAAAAATTGTGTATCATTAATAAATGTAGGGGTGGTAGTTAAACTGTTATTTCACTCATTCATCCATTATTAATTTCCATTTGGGTTTCATTATAATGATTAATAAATGTTAGAGTATGAGTACAATTATCTGTCCTATATGTAGAGAAATATACAAGGATGGCAGATCTATACTCAAACATTTTTATGCTCATCAGTGTGAAAAAAAAATTGTTCAAAAGCAACCTGTTGACAGAGATGCTACTAACTTTGTTATGAAGGTGACACTGAGACAGTTTATGACCTCATTTTGCAGGACAAGTTCGTTGTGAGAGAAGGAAAATGGATTTGCATTCTGGTGCCTATTGCCTAAGTCTTTACTAAGCCTCCTCTCATCTCCCTAGGGCTGCTGTAACAAAGTATCATAGATCAAGTGGCTTAAATAATATGAATGTTTCTCTGAAAGTTTTGGAGGACAGAAGCCATGTTTCCTAGGAAGGCTCCAGCAAAGCCTCCCTGCTTGCCTTTCCTGGTTTCTGGTGGCTCCCAGCAGTCCTTGGCCTTCCTTGCTTTCTGCCACAGGACTCCAGGGCAAATACCTCGGTCATCCTGTGACTTTCTTACACATGAGCCTCTGTATCCAAATCTCCTCCTTCTTTCTTTTAGAAAGACATCTGTCATTAGATATAGGGTCCACCAAAATCCGTTGTGACCACATCTTAACTATTACATCTGCAAAGACCTTGTTTCCAAATAAGGTCACATGGAAGTACTGAGGATCAGGCATTTAGTGTGTCTTCTGGGGGATACAGTTCAGCACACTGAACCCACGCTCTCCCCATCAGTTTCTCTCTCTCTGATCATTGCCTTACCATTATCTAGTACCAGAGAGGCCCTTGAGTTTCCTGGAAGTTCTGTGTTTTCAGATCCTTCTGCTGCAGCAAAAGGCTGTGGACCAAGTGGTAGGTAAGATTCCACCTGGGAAAGGAGCTGGCCAGAGCAGGACACGGATGGGTTATATGGCATGATCCAGCTATCATAACGTGCTCCCTTGTGCTCTGCTGTGCTCTGTGTTCTAAAACCTAAGCAATGGCAATTGTCTTTCTCTATTTCTCTCTCTTTTTCCTTTCTTCCTTTCCTTTCCTTTTCTCTCTCTCCCTCTCTCCTAATGAGCTTCCTGATACCCATTCTGTGCTATATTGTGTTTCCCTTTTTCATGACTCTGTGCCTTCCTCATTGTTAAATGTGGTTGTCTTTCTGCACCAAATCCCACTACCACCACCACCGGTCTCATACCTCTGATTCATCTCTATTATATGGAATTTCTCTAGCTTAGTACATCGTCATTTTATCTCCTCTGTATTTCCCTCCATTGCTGTCCAATCGTTCCATATTTTATGCTTTGTTTCAACTGCTGTGTGAGGCTGAAGCTGTCAGTAATGCCAAATTCATTTGTAGATTATCTTTCCAGAGTAGACCCATGGGAACTGGCTCCTTTGTCCTTATCTGTGGTATCACCTTATTATTAATGGCACTCTTAATAACTGAGCTAACTGGTCCAAAGAGATAATTTAAGAGAACTAGAGTAAATGATGGACACTGGTTTTTTGAAAAGCAGATTTACATTTTTCCCTCCAAAGGGGAACACAGAGTTCTTTCACTAGAAAATTAGATGTACTTTTATTTATCTAGTGCTCAGGAACATGTCTGCTATCTGGAACAAGTGTCATTCAAGCTGTGACAGTTTCTACCTCCCATATTATAATTATTGTAGAGTTTTGCACAATACCTTTGCTCCTTAACATATATTTTTCTAGCTTTTTCACGAGAGGCTTGCATTTATTTGTTTGTTTGTTTGTTTGTTTGTTTTGGTACTGGGGATTTATTCCAGAAGTGGTTAACCACTGAGCAACATCCCAGCCCTTTTTACTTATTTATTTTTAAATTTCAAGATAGGTCCTTGCTAAGTTACTTGGAGCCTCCTTAAGTTGCTGAGGCTGGCTTTGAACTTGCAATCCTCCTGCTTCAGCCTCCAGAGCTGTTGGGATTATAGCCGTGTGTCACTGCACCCAGCTGAGAAGCATACTTTTTTAAAAAGATTAGCATGCATAATATAAATTTCTTGGGGGCATTTTAAATACATTTCTTTGTATTTTAAACCTTTGAACCAGAGGCTTAAATAATGCTCAGAACTTATTTTGTCAGCCAGGCCCCCCTTCCTTACTTTTTTACTTTCTTGTTCCAGGAAAGTGTTACTACTTCCTTTTTCTTAAAAGTCTCAGTTCCTTATTTTACCTGTCCTTCTTCATTTGTTTTATTTTTTTGTTTTTTGGTACCAGGGGTTGAACCCAGGGGTGCTTAACCACTGAGCCATGTCCCCAGCCTTTTTTACTTTGAGATAGGTTCTCACTAAGTTACTTAGAGCCTTGCTAAGTTCCCAAGTCTGGCTTTGAACTTGCAATCCTCTTGTCTCAGCCTCCCGAGCTGCTGGAACTAAAAGCAAGCACCACGGCACCTGACTTACCTGGCCTTCTTTTAAGGAGTGATTTGGCTGCAGAAATGCTCTTAGCCATCACCAGTGTCTTATTCCCCAGCTTACATGTTGCTCACAGTCCTCTGGGGACATTCTTCATGTTTTTCTAAGATCCCCATGGCTTTTCTGTGCACATCTTTTATGTCTGTCATGTGTCCTCTGGAGTGTAACAAAGAAGGATATGCTTTGTTTTTTTTAAAACCATTGCTCTGTTTACCCCATGTAACCAATTTTTTTTAATTTTTAATTTTTTTATTTTTGGTACCAGAGATTGAATCCAACAATGCTTAAGCAATGAACTACATCCCCAACCCTTTTTAATGTTTTATTTAGAGACACAGTTTCGCTTTGTTGCTTAGAGCCTGGCTGAGTTGCTGGGGCTGGCTTTGATCCTCCTGCCTCAGTCTTGCCAGCTGCTGGGATTATAGGCATGTGCCATTGTGCTGGCTATACATTCTTTCAGTGCCTCTCCTAAAGCAAATTTGTACAAAGGCTTTATGGTTTGAGTTCAGCAGCCAGAATATTTTCCAATACCCTGTGTTTCCCAAGGAGTTGATCAACTTGGTCTCAAGGACTCTAATTTACCATTTCTACATAATGACCTGCTTTAGTGCTTCTAACTCTATGACCACTGGTGTTGAGTGCCTTTTTTTTTTTTTATAATAACAATGGATTGGTAAATCCAGGTCCTTGGAGTCTCATGGACTTGGGGTTAATCCTTGTATTGCCACTGATTGGCTGGATCACCTTCCTGAGTTGATGAACTGCTCTGATCTTTAGATCTTCACCTCTGGGATGGAAATAACAGTTCCTTAGTCATGGGGTACCTGAGAGGATTACAAGTCACTCTTTCTGACTGTGTATGAGGAATGTTCTTTAATTGCTGGCTATTGTTTTTCACAAGTGAATCTGGAACTTTTACCATAGTGCACAGTTGCTATTTCTCTAAGCAAATAAAAGGTACTCTCATTGTGTGTCCATCATTTCTTCTGACCTGTCTTATGCATCTGTTTAGGCTTTCAAAATATTGATGGCTCCTTCTCATCTAAGACTCTGTGTGTATCTGTTCTTTACATGTATATATATATATATATATATATTTTTTTTTTTTTTTTGTGGTACTGGGGATTGAACTCAGGGGTATTCTACCACTGTTCCACATCCCCAGCCCTATTTTGTGTTTTATGTAGAGACAGGGGTCTCACTGAGTTGCTTAGCACCTCGCTGTTGCTGAGGCTGGCTTTGTTTTCTTTACATGTATATTTTATATAACAGTTTACCATTCTTCCTTTCTAATGTAAGTTTTGAAAACTACAACAGAAAAAAACAATTAAAATCACTTCTGATTTTATCATCTGTCTGTACCTGTGTAGGGTTATATGTGCATGAGAATTGTGTGGTATGTGTGTGGATACATAATTATAGTTACAATTATATTTATATAAAAAGATTATCTCTTTACCACCATGCAGTCTTGCCTTTTTCGTCTCTAAAATAAGACTATAATTTTGCATAATTTGATATGAATCTGGCTGTTTATGTTACTATGCTTATAGATCTGTATTATTGTCATGTTTATTTTTATTTCATGTTTATTTTAATATTCATCTTTTATATACATTAAAAACTTACATTAGCTTTTTCCTTTACTTTTTTTTAAAATATTTTTTAGTTGTCAATGGACCTTTATTTTATTTATTTATATGTGGTGCTGAGAATCGAACCCAGTGCCTCACACATGCTAGGCAGGCACTCTACCACTGAGCCACACCCCAGCCCCTTTCCTTTCCTTTTGTCTCATATTGATACTACTTTCCTGTAGGCCTTAGTTATTATTATAAAAATTAATCATAAATAGCTAATTTATTTTACTTTAAAATTTCCAGGATATTTTTTACCTCTCTTATCTTATTCACTGACATGCTGTGAAGTGTGTTAAAATAGCTCACTTTGATGGCTGAAGATATTATAAGTCTCAAGGGTTAAACATTGGGGAAAGTACATTTCCAGCTACGCTGCAGGTCCCAGGACCCTGCACCAAGCACTATCCTGTATGGATTAAGAGCTATGCAAAACTGGTAGTGTTATCTTCCTACTATTTCTTACATACTGCTGTGAGATTGGCATATCATCTTGTTCTTACTTATCTCACTTTATCTTCAAAATTAGATTCATTAAACGTTCAAGGTCTTTCCTATTCTTCTTGATCTTCCCCAGATTAATTTGTCCCATAAGCATGACATATTCTGAATACATACTCGTTTTCCTAAATTCAAGCAACTGTGTTTTCTCTTAATAGAGCTTATCTGCATGCTTTCCTTTTTTCCAGAGGTAACGTAGGAAGCTAGGAGTAGGCAGTAAAGCCACCTACTAGTTCAAATATAAAGCTTCAGAGGTTCACTGCCTCATTCAAATCCTAATTCTGAGAACCTTAGCTGTGTAACTTTTGTCTGGTCCTTAGTTCCAATGTGTGTCAAATCAAAGTGGTTAGTAATACCTACATCCTATGATTGTAGAAATGATTAATGGACCCAAGATTTTAAGATACTTAATAGTTTTAAACATTAATTTTCAAACATTAATAGTGTTTGGCCCATAATGAGTGCTGAGAAATGTTAATTAAGATTGCTATTATGATAAGAATAAAGTAGAAGATAATTAGATAGCTTTCCCAGATAATATTGCAAATGATGATAAAGACCATTTCCTATACAAACTAATGTGCTTTTCACTGATCAGTTTTATATTAGCTAGCTTATAGTGAATAATAATTTTTCTGTATAGCATAAATGTGAATACTTTTATCATATTGTTCTAGTGTTTCTATAAATGCATATGAATTGATAATTCAGCATGCAGATACAATGAAACATAAGTAATCATAAATATGTTGACATTGTCAATGCATAATGTATATATCCTACACATATTATTTATATAGCAAAATATCTATTTTGTAATTTTTTTTTAATATTTTTTAGTTGTAGATGGACACAATGTCTTTATTTTTTATTGCTTTGTATGTGGTGCTGAGGATCGAACCCAGGGCCTCACGCATGCGAGGCAAGCGCTCTACCGCTGAGCCACAATCCCAGCCCCTATTTTGTAATTTTTATACCCTTTATAATGTCTGATAAAACAATTTTTAACAGACAAGTGAAGCTACAGTATTAAAATGCCTACTTATTTTAGATAAGAGAAATGTTTAGAGTGTGCATGAGTTTGTTTAAAGAGAAAAAAGCTAGTAGATCTTGGGATTTGGGTTGTTTGGGCCCCAAAATATGTGATGTGTTTGATATATAGATTCATATATGATATGTAAAACTCTTGTCTTTAAACATGACCAGTTTAGAGTGAGTGATCTCTGAATTTATTTCCAGCTATGACATTTTAGTTACCCTAGAATGAATAATGAATAGTAAGTTAGAACCTCATATTTACATTGTGGGCAAGTGTGATGTAAATTGTAGGGTATTGTCTTCAATTCTGAACCTGAATAGCAGAGTCTAGAGCAGTCTGCTCCTGGGGAAGGCATTGATCTACCTGATTTTGCACAGTAGCATCCAGCAATTATCATCGTTTCTATTCCACTTAAAACTCTGCAATAATGCTTTCCTAGTTTTAGGAACTAAACTCAGAATCCTTAAAACAACTACTAAGCAGAGCATAATCTGGCCTCAGTGATAGCTCCTCTCTCATCTCTACCGAGTCTCTACATAAAAGAAGAAATGTTGATTAGAAGTGTTTGTTGAATAGTGGACAAGTAAAATCTAGTCATTGGTATGCACAGGTTGAAAGTTAAAACACATGTTAGTGGACGGGCATGATGGTGCACACCTGTAGTCCCAGAGGCTCTGAAGGCTGAGGCAGGAGGGTCTCAAGTTTGAGGCCAGCCTCAGCAACTTAGTAAAGCTCTAAGTACCTTAACAACACTCTATAAAAATTTTAAAAATTTAAAACATGGGCTACGTTTGTGGCTCAGGGGTTAAGTGCTCTTGGGTTCAATCCCTTGTACCAAAAAATAAATAAATAAATTCCTATTACTATTAACACACTTGTTACCCAAGCTTACTACTGGCACTAAGATAACTTTTTGAGCATCATTTTCTATCTGTTTCCAATAACAATTAGTTTTGCTTGTCGGATATTCAATGTGATTATCACAGTGTACATGAATCATTAGTATTTAACTATAAAACTGTGGTCCAAGGACATCACCATGCCTACTTTACAGATTAATAAATACAGGCTCAGACAAGGTTGACAAACTGGGGTTTTCATGTACCTATGAGACTTCTATAAAGTCTCCAAAATCCATCCTACTGGAGGTATTTGAAATAAAATTAAGAGAGTAAGATAATAGGTCAACAGTTTATACTCCACCAATGCCAGATTAAATGCATTCCTACACCATTCCCCTTCATTCTTAGAATATAAAGTGATTTTTTTCTCTCCCTTAATGTGTATTAGAGAATAACATTAACACTTCTAGTTTATCCAGTCCCCCAGTTGTGTTTCTTTTTTTAGTGATAATAGCATTTCATGTAGGAAACATGTTTAAATTGAAAAACTATAACCATGCCAGAAAACCTTGAATTTTGTAAATATCTCAAAATCTTTTCTTGTATGGAAGACTCTTATTTTAGAACTCTTATTTTGGTAGAATCCTTCTATTTCTTTTTTTTTTTTTTTAGGTAGGTAGCTATGGACCTACTCCCCCCAAAATTTCACACGCATGTGGATTTCATTTATGCTTTTGGAATGTTGGGCAAATAGAAATATTTAAAGTAATGAAGAAAAAAAATGAAAGTTT
Source organism: Xerus rutilus (assembly GCA_028644305.1). Taxonomy (NCBI): domain Eukaryota; kingdom Metazoa; phylum Chordata; class Mammalia; order Rodentia; family Sciuridae; genus Xerus; species Xerus rutilus. The sequence continues at coordinate 8,536,119 of CM053416.1, read as the reverse complement.
GCAACATATTGAACATGTGCAAGGAAAATAGAATAAATTTCCTGAATTTATTCTTATTATATTGCAGTTGAGCTTAGGAGTGTATGAGATTCCAAATTGTTTCAACTATTAACCAGAAGATTAATAAGGAATACTTTTTTGACAAGGCTTCTTTACCTAGGACCCATGATCTTCTAGGATCTCTACATCCCAGTAATATTATTTCATTTTTATTTGCTTTTCCATTTTTCAGGCGAGAGGGTCTGTCCCTTTCACCAGATGGTCAAATATAGCTACAATTTTTTGCAAACTAGAGCTGAAGCATGAAGAAATGAAATCATTATGTACTCACATTAGAATTGTCCCCAAAACTTAATGGCATTGTGGAGTACTTCCAACACACACACAAAAAATGATGAATGTTGGAATATATGAAAATGCTTATTGATGTGGTAATTACCTGTTATGCACATGGATTACATTATCACACTATTTCACATAGATATGCACAATTGTGGTAATTAAAAATAAGAAAAATTTGAAGGATGAAAACCCTCTATTCCATAAAATAGAATTTACATATTTCAAGTGTACCACCATGTTAACAGCGGTACCCATAGAGAGGTGATTTTAATTCTTTTTTGGATGGGGCTGGGTACTGGGGATTGAACTCAGGGGTACCCAAAAACTAAGCCACATTTTCATCTCTATTTTGTGTTTTATTTAGAGACAGAGTCTCACTGAGTTGCTTAGTGTCTCACTATTGCTGAGTCTGACTTTGAATTTGTGATCCTCCTGCCTCAGCCTCCCAAGCTGCTGAGATTACCGGCTTGATTTTAATTCTTGTTATACTTTTTTATTAAAAATTTTAAATTTTTTTAATTATTATTTTTAAGTTTTTATAAAATAATCACATTTGCACATTATATTAAAAAGTAAGTATTGTCATTTAAAGGTGTTTAAATGAAAGATATAGAATAAAGCATATCCAATATGGTACCCCCCCACACACACACGCCTTTTTCACCACCAAGTTCTCTTGAAAGCAAGGGACTTTTTTCCATTTTTCTTGGAAATCTGATTCACATTTAAAGCATGCCTTCAGGTTTATATATTCTGAACAGATATTTTGCTGGTGCTTTAGGGAATGCAGATATTTATCATTAACTTATAGTTTAGATTCAAGTCTCTGATACTTTCCAGTTGGGGAAAAGTGGTCTTTATGTCCTCAAAGCTCTTTGCTAATGGGGAATGTTTATTGTACGGCTTTTATAGACAATCTGGTATGCATGATCCAAATTAGATTTTGAAAGCTGTCTGACTTCAAATTGGTAGTTATTTAAGGACACTGGGGGCAGAAGATTCTGGTTGCCTGTCGTGTATCATCTCCATGAGATTTTGCACATTTTTATGGGTTTTATTTCATTTAAACCCATAGAAATTTCTGAGAATAAATTGTATACATATATTGCATCGTCCTAATGCACTGGAAATTGGTTAGCTCTGACTCTTCACGTTATAACACCGAATTTTGACATTCACTTCATTTTGGAGGGACATTTTAGGGTGATATTAAAGAATCGCTATTGGACTGACCATAGATGAAATAACCTTCTTTAATGTCAAAAGGAATATTTGATTATAAAGTAATAACTTTATAATAATTACAACCACAGATCTTTAGAGCTGAATAGGACTTCAGGAGTTATCATATGTACTTCCCTATCTAAGGCCTAATATTGTCTCCAAATATTTCAAACATCTCCTTGAACACCCTGTGAATCATGGAACCTCTTTTCTTATTTGGCAGGATTTTCCAAATCACATTGCTTAAATTTTAGTCAAATTCCTTTAGTAAGAATTTTTCTTTTAAAATACTAATGATACACTTTTTAAGTTTTGATTTAACATTTATGTTTAGAATATTCAAATTTATTTATTCATTTTAAATCAATAGATAAAATTGTATGTATTTATTATATACAGTATGATATTGTGAAGTACATATATATATGTCATGGGATTGATTTTTGCCCGGACTACTAGGGTCACGTGGAAAAAGTCTTATTCTCTCACTTTCCAGATTGAGGGGATATGTGGCAAGCTACAGCAAACTAGTGCAAACTAGTTTAAGCAACAATGATCATTTACTAACTCAAGGCAGAATCGACCCAGTGACCTGGGGCCTAAAGCATGTGGCATAATTAGGGTTTTAGTTTTATACCTGGAAAACTCTCTCAGTAGAGAGTCTTATCTGGGGAAAAATTGGTTATTCTTGACATAATTTTAGCTGTCTCGTATAATACTATCAAACTTAATTTGGCATTGTTCTTCAAATCTTCCTCTTAGTTATGTCAGCTATAGCTTGTGTTTATAAATTTCATTTTAGAACCAAATTCCAAAATTTATTTTCATCATACTTCATTTTTTCTGATGTGAACTATGATAATCACTGCTTGATACTATCTGGATTTTCATGCTACCATCTAATGAATTAGCCATTCTTCTCTGATTCAGATCATCTGTAAATTTTATGAATATATCAAATATGTGCATATACATCCATATACATATTTTTATATTCACCTACATACTGATTGGATACAATGGTGTACACCCATAATTCTAGTGACTCAGGAAGCAGAGGCAGGAAGATCAGAAGTTAGAGGCTAGCCTCAGCAATGTAGCAAGATTCTCAGCAAGTTAGCAAGATCCTGTCTTAAAAAATAAAGAGGATGTAGCTCGATGGTAAAGTGGGTTCGATCTCCAGTGCTAAACAGACAAACAAAAACCAAACAGAAGCAAACAACAATGCCAATAATAAAATATATAGAGTATATATATATAATTGAAAAGTTTATCTGATGCATATGCACTCAAGTACAGTTTGAAGTAAATTGTAGCCTCATTTAATTGATTGCTAAGTCAATGGAATAGAGCATGAAGTAAATTGCCATAAGAATTTACTCTCATAACACCAAATGGACTTTAAGGTATTCATTACACATCAGCCTAAAGTTTCACCCAGGCTTTTTTTTTTTTTTTTGGCCAACTTAGGATAGAGCATAAGATTTGCTTTATCAATGCCTGGCTGATATACATGTGCACACACACACATATAGACACACGTACTTGTATGTGTGTGTGTGGATGTATGCAACCTAGATATGCAACATTTAAAACAGTAGCTATCTCGGGGCTGGGGTTATGGCGCAGTGGTAGCGTGCTCGCCTAGCATGTGTGAGGCACTGGGTTCGATCCTCAGCACCACATAAAAACAAAATAAAGATATTCTGTCCACCTACAACTAAAAAAAATAAATTAATTAAAAAAAAAACAGTAGCTATCTCTGGTATTGAACAATTTTTTTTTCCTTTTCTACAATTGCTTTATTTTACTTTTGAACAGAAGATACAAATTATTTTATAATGGTTTTTCACTATAGTTTATAAGCCCACATTTCTCTCTCTCTCTCTCTCTCTCTCTCTGCTGGGGATTAAACCCAGGGCTAAAGTAGTCAAGCGCTATTAAAGTAGTCAAGCGCTTTACCCTTAACCTATATCCCAGCCCTCCAAATTTCTTCTATGACACTACTTAAGCTGCCTGATTTAGAGAGAATAAGAATGTTTTAATATGAAATCTTGGTTCTTAGAGATCACTTTCATTCTCGATGCTTAAGGAATGTCTACCTAATCATGTCTTCCAGGATTTGCTAGGAAATGATGTTAGATTCCTAGTCTGTGACTTACGGAGTCTACTTCTTCTGCTCTCTAGGCATCAGACTCATTCCTCTAGAATCTTGTTGACTTTCCACAGAGGTTGAACTAGTGCATGCTGTGCCCAGATCGCACCTTCAGGACTGAAAGACATTCCCTGCAGCTGCTGAACTTTGCTGCTGATAAAACCCTCAGTTGTCAGCCCTGTCTAGAAAATTCCTTCTGTGGAAGACAGCTGCCTTGCACAAGCCATGCTTCTTTCCTGGGGACAGCCTGACTCCAGCAACTACTCCATACGGTAGTGTAAAGACACCTTCTTGGGACAGCGCAATGGTGTGAGGGGCCACAGCAGCCTTAGCGCTCTCCATGAAATCACCTGAGGACTCTGTGTAACTAGTTGCAGTTGAATTTCTCTCCTGGACCTTTCTGCTTCTTTCTATTTTTCTTTTTATACCTGTGTTGATTCCAGAAGAAGTCCTTCATACACTGCCATGTTGCTTTCTCTCTCAGTGTGCCTCTTGGGAAACTCCGTTTGCGGCAGCAACCTGATCCAGGTCAGATTTCTCAGAGCAATCACTTAATTCTTGGGATCCAGACACATTCAAACCCATTTCCACCTTTTACTCTCTCTAGTCCTCCTTGAAATTTATTCTTTTCTTGTTGTTTTTTAAGACTTCCTAGTTATACCTATACATAAAAAATATCTTTAGATTATGTTTTCTTTTACTGTATAGCTAGAGAGGAATTTATTGAAAGATATGAAACTCTTGGGCTTACCATCTCAACCTTCAGAATTTTAGTGAAATGTCTGCACACTGCATGGTCAAGATAATGAGGAGGCATAGGAGAAAGAATTGTTCTCAGAATGTTTTAGGTTTTAGTAATATTGTTCATGGTTAACACCAGGCTTTCCTTTTCTAAAAATAAATATTATTTATTCAGCTAATAAAAGTATTTTGAAACTATTAGTAGTAAGCAAAATTCCAATAACTAACTGATTATAAAATAGAATAATTAAGCCGGACGTGGTGGCTCACACTTGTAATCCCAGCACTTTGGGAGGCTGAGAGAGGAGAATCGCGAGTTCAAAGCCAGCCTCAGCAATGGCGAGGTGCTAAGCAACTCAGTGAGACCCTGTCTCTACATAAAACACAAAATAGGGCTGAGGATGTGGCTCAGTGGTCGAGTGCCCCTGAGTTCAATCCCCAGTACCAAAAAAAAAAAAAAAATAGAATAATTAATTTTTTTTTGGTACCAAGGATTGAACCCAGGAGCACTTAACCATTGATTGAGCCACATCCCCAAATCTTTTTATATTTTATTTAGATACAAGGTCTCACTAAGTTGCTGAGACTGGCTTTGAACTCATGATCCTCCTCCCTCAGCCTCCCAACTCACTGGGATTACAGACATGTGCCACCTTACCTGGCTATAATTTTCTTAGACAATAGTGCCATTGAAAAGTTAAATGACAGTTACACATTTTATCTCAAGTACAGTTCAATTTAAAAATAGCTAATCCAAAAGTGTAAAGATTGATACTAAAGAGCAATACTGTAATGTTTCACTGAGGCACATGGAGAACAGATGTAATGTTTTAGATATGAATATGAATACAAACTCTGAATTAAAGTGCAAAAAACAAAACAGAAATGTACTCTCATCTTGATACCAACATAATAATAAAGCTCACAGACTTTTGCCACTGTCAAAAGAATAAGTGACATTTTTGGAAGGGATAGTTACAAATATACATTCTAATAAATATCTACTATATAGTAATGTAACCTCTGTGCTGTATTAGAGAAATAGAATATATAGGTATGTTAAAGAGGATTACATATAAAAATCATGTTTGAACTGCAGAAAGAAATCAAGTAGAAAATGATACCAGTGGGAATGTATACAGCACATTAGCTGGAATTTCTCTATATATTAAACAAGATTATGTTATGCTCCTCCATTACCTGTAAATGTCTAGGAGCTCTAGCCATTTGCTGTGGATCATAAATGCTTTTTATTTCCAAGTATTTTCTTCTCCAGAAGTTTTTTGTTTGTTACTTTATTTTTAATACAACTGTGTAAAGTTTTCCTGAAACAATACTAATCTCAAAACAAATCTCTGTTAGTGAAAAGAACAGTGTAATTTCACTGAAGTTCATAGATGCTTGCTGAGATCTTTTAGACATGTGGGGCATTGGTTGAAAATGTCTTATCTTTTATTTTACTTGTAGAAAAAGACCTTTACTATATATGGGCTGCAAAAAATAATGTAGAGAGTTTTGTATTTCATTTTAAAATAAATAAAAAGTTGGAAAAACATGATGAGTCTCTAAAAACGACTGGAGACAGGGACATATTTAACCATTAATTAGCAGAAAAATCAATGTCCCTGAAAGTAGCATAACCTCTGAAGTATTATTTTAGAGATAGAGAATTTTCAGTGGAAATAAAATGTTTGTTACTGGGGTGTGCTGGGAGTGTTCACTTACTAAAATTTCCATTTTACACAAATTCCTTCCAATTCAGATGTATGGTGAAAATTAATGGTATATTAGATGTATTCTAATGATGTTGTTTTATTTTTAAGCTATACACATGTATATTTCATTTTGAACTGAAAAATGAAACCAAGTAGAAAATGATACCAGTGGGAATGTATATACAAATATACATGTGTATAGCTTAAAAAGAAAACACATTTTTGCAACCTAAAAATAAGAAAAAAAAACTACACCTATTATAAAGATAAAGAGCATAAAATTAACACACTTGCAATCCATTTCTAGGGATTCCTTGAGATTCTATTTGTTTTTGTACTGGGGATTGAATCTAGGGGGACTTTACTACTGAACTGTGTTCTCAGCCCATTTATTGTTTTGTTGTTTTTTTTTTTTTTTTTTTTTTTGAGGTAGAGTCTCACTAAGTTGCTTAGGGTCAGCCTCCAATCTGTAATACTCCTGCCGCAGACTCCTGCTTTGCCTCCTAATCATAGGAATGCACTACCATGCCCAGCCCTGGAAATTTTTAAAATTATTGTGCCCCTATGAATATGTTCTTAGCAAGAGAGAAAGAAACAGAACAAGAACAGGAGAGTGAGAAAAGCCCTAATCAATGCTTATCAGGAAGGGAGTTAAAAAGTATGAGCCAATTGTCTCTTCCCTCTGCAGCTTCTAGGACAAGTTTCTCAGTAGTTTCTAAATTCACACTCGTGGAAATAGCTGAAACTTTAATACAATAAATTTGGATGTGATCAATTGGATAAAGTAGGAAGAAATAAACATAATTGAAGTAGTTTTTCTCTAGATTTAGGTTTATTCAGATCACAATTCTAAAGGCTGGGAACTTCAGGACTGGGATGACAAATTTGGTGAGTTCTTTCTTGTTGTCAGGGACTCTCTGCAGAGTCCCAAAGTGGCATGGGGAAATCACATGACAAGAAAGAGCAAGCTAGCAATAGTGATTTCCTTTTCTTTTATTTTCTTTTTTTTTTTTTGGTAGTGGGATTGAACTCAGGGGTACTTACCACTGAGCCACATCCCCAGCCTTATTTTGTATTTTATGTAGAAACAGGATCTCACTGAGTGGCTTAGCGCCTTGCCTTTGCTGAGGGTGGCTTTGAACTTGTGATTCTCCTGTCTCAGCTTCCCAACGTGCTGGGATTACAGGCGTACACCACTGTACCCGACATCCTTTTCTTTATATGAAGTCACTAATGCAATCACAAAACCCCACCTTCATGTCCTCATTTAATCTTTTTTTAAATATCTTTATTTTGTTTATTTCTTTTATGTGGTGCTGAGGATCGAACCCAGTGCTTCACACGTGCAAGGTATGTGCCCTGCCCCTAAGCCACAATCCCAGCCCTTCATTTAATCTTAATTACCTCCCAAAGGCCCTACCTAGAAATAGTGCTAACATATGACATTAGTGTTTAAATTTCAACACGAGTTTGTAGGGGACATACATGTGGATCAAAGCTCATTTGCATACAAAAAAGTTAAAAAATTCTCTTTCCCTTAGAAAGGGACAGAAGTGAATTAATTTTGGATTTATTATGTATTAAATATCAATAATTTCAAACCATTATTTTTGCTTATATGTTGAACATCTACTAACATTGTGGGATGTAATATATCAGTATAGGTATACAATTTTTCCTGTGCTAGGTTGATATTTTATTTTTCATAGGTTTTACTGCAAGGCAAAATTCTTTCAATGTTATACAGATGTTCCTTGTAAAGGGACAAAGAATATAATTTAGCATATACTATGGACCTACAGATAGAAATGAAACAGAATTCTTTTGTGTTCATGTACCTGTGAGAGTAAAGAACAAATGAAACTATAATGCTTTGGGCAGACCAATTATCCCTTTTGTCTCAAGCATGCCCAATGTGTTTTCAAAAACACAGAATTTACATTGTTTGAGTCAATAAATCATTCAGTATGTATGCCTTGCTCTACTCTTTGCACAACATAATTAGCAAACTAAATAGAATATACTGCGGATCCAGGTGTAGAGATGATGTTTAATTAAAAGTGGGACCACTTCCAGTGATTTGATTTGTTTTGAGTTGTAATTTGGCGTCTTTGCCCTGGTGAGCATTGATCTGGATTTCCAAAGTGGAATTACTTTAGGAGGGGTTAATTTTGCTGCTCCAAAAATGAATCACATTAGTCTTTTTTTTTCCCCAACAAATGGTCTGTATTTTCTTTATGTTTGTTTTTTTGTTTTGTTTGTTTGTTTGGCCTGAGCAGCATGATTTACTGTAAATCTTGCATTTTGCTTTGGTTACATCTACTATTTCTGTAGGCTATTCCTTCATTAAACAATCATTTATTACTGTATGCAAAACACTGTTCTAGATACAGGAGACACATGGAAAAAGCATATATGTGGTCCCTTTCTCCATGAAACTTATAATGCAGTCAGGGAGGGATAAATGACATAAGTAAGGGGATAGTTAAATACAAAACCAATCTAAGATAAGTAATAACTGAGTCACGTCAGATAGGGTGAAGAGAAAATCTCTCTGGGGACATTAAGATGCTATACTGAGTACAAATGGAACCATGCTAGAGTGGAGGTGGGAGGTTTTTCTATAGTAAAAGTGTGTTATGCTATGCATCAGGAAAGGGTTTAGCATGTTCTGTCAATTTCCAAAGGTCGTTGTGGAGAGAAGCCATTGAACCTACGTTGGAGTTAGTCAGAAGGCCTTGTAGATCATGTTTACAAGTTTGGATTTTTACTCTAAGGGAAATGGAAAGCATGTGCTTTTGTTGTAACTGTAAAGAGACATGTGCTGAGTTATGGTTTTGCATGGAAAAGGTACTACTTATAGTTCAGGTGGAATATGGGGATGGTTTAGATGGGACAGTGGTTATAGACATGGAGAGGACTGGAGGAATTGGAGCTGTCATCAAAGAAGTAATTTCCACTAAACTTGGTCCTAGTTGAGTTCATGATAACCAGCACGTAGCTGCTGTTCACGGCACAGGCTCTCAACAGTAGCACTACTGACATTTGATAAAAGACAGGTGATTGCTGTGAAGGGTTGTTCTGTGCACTGCAGCATTTAGGGTGCATATGCACACCTACCTGGGCAATCAAAAATGGGTCCAGGCATTGCCACATGTTCTCTTAGGGGCAAAATCTCCCCTAGCTAAGAACCACTTCTTCATAGCATTAGGTCAGTATTTGCTTTATTGCAGAGCAATAAGCCTGAGGATGAAAATAAATATCAAGCTTAAACCACAGTGAGCTACAAGGATTCTTCAGTCTAAACAGAGTATGGAGGTTCTTATGCCTCTGCAGCATACGGGATAATCTTTTCCATGTAGGTGGCAGTGTTAATAGAATTGAACTACAGATTTTGAACAATGGCAGAAAAAAATATCTCCTAATGATTTTGGTTGTTTCTTTCATTCATTCAAAAAATACTTATAAAGTTCTCATTCTGTGCAAACATGTTATAGATATTGAGGAGAGGGCAGTAAATATTGACAAAAATATAAAAATTTGATAGAACTGTTAAATGTTCAGGCAGGACTCAGCCAGACAAATTTCCCTTGAGTAGGATTGGGGGTTGGAACTACAGGAATTAGAACTTTTAACAAGCATATGAGCTGAAAGTGTTTTTGTAATTCCATATTGAGAAAAAATGAGTTCAAATGGAAACCTTTGAAGGATTATAAAGAGATTCAGCAATCATTTATTCAAAAGTAGTTCTATCTATTTACCACACACATGTCTATATATATATACATCTGTATGTGTATATATACATATGCCTATAGATCTAATATGTATACCTTAAGTGTATCTATGTAAATCTATTATTTTATTTATTGTATTTTATTTGTTGTGGTGCTGGGGATCAAACCCAGGGCTTCAGGAATGCCAGGCAAGCACTCTACAACAGAGCTATATCCCCACCAGATCTATACTTTTATGGCAGACAATTTGTAAGATACCTTGTTGGGAATTTTTAGAAGATAAAAATGTGATTTTCTTTTAGCTCATAGAGACATGTAATTATGTTTGCATCTGTTAGCATATGTAAATATACCAATATGTAAATGAAGTTTGCTTCTATCTATAATCATTATTTTTTAAATCAGAGTAGATAATTGCCAAATATAGAACATATGCTTAAAGATGGACCAACTTACTATATAATATATACAATATATGAAATTCATTGTGGCGACTCCTAGGTAGCCATGTTCCAATACATTTCCAGAGACTGTGGAAGAAAGACTCGTTCTTAGGATTGGCATATGTATTTTATGCTTGGAGAAAGTGGGCTGGGGAGAGGGGAAGAGAAGGAAGGGAAAGAGGAACAGACAGAGAAATATGGAGCAATTTCAAGTAAGAATGCCATATTCCTTATCTCAAAGCTATTTGGAATCGTGTTCATTCAGTTTTAAGTGGTTTCTTTCCAGGAAATTCTAATATCTATAGAAGTCATTTTTAAATGATACATATGAATCACCTGAAGAGCTAATAAAGAACACAGGCATGGGTTTTTGAAAGTACAATTTTATCTGATCTCTCCAACTTTACCAATTTAAACAATAATTGATTCTCATTTACCCTGAAGTTTGAGAACATCTGGGCTATGGCAGAAAAGGAGCATAATTATTTGACAATGATTAGTGATACTTCCAAGTCAAGTAGGAAACTAGTAAATAATATACTATGTATATAGATGTTTGCAAAAATCCCAGTGTAATTACAGCAGTTTATTCATTTTTGCCTCCATGGTATATATCAAATATTTCATTGTCATTTTAAGTGGCATCTCTCCTATTATTAGGGACTTCAAGGTTCTCTTCTTTAATAAGTCTCATGGTAGTTTTCATAAATATCTTCATGTATTTCACCTTTTTTTCCTACTTTTTGATTTTTAAAAATTGTGCTGTCACTGGAGATATCAGCTCATATTCTTTATTCAGAGAAAGAACAGCAAAGGTGTCAGGACGAAGAGACAAGTTAACAGAGAGTGGCTGATTCTGTGGGGCATTGTGCTGGAGCATGGCTGCCCAAGTGTGGATTTTCCCGAGGAAGTTTAAATAATGGTCATGAATCATATGTGGACCTAATGCTAAATTACGTTGAATAACTCATGGATCCATCTTTCTAGTTATATCAAAAAGAGCCAATTTGGTGGCACTTGATAATCTTGTTTTATTTGAAAGAATTCAGAGGCTTCAGGCTCAGAGCCATGTACATGAACTAGTGTCCAACTCTACTTTAATTCCATTCTTCTGTTGTGTTCATGTATTGTTACCTTCTCTTTAGGGTAAGTTTTTTGTTGTTATTGTTTATGGAAGACCTGAAGTATTATTAAGAATTCATTTATGCAAGTAAAAATTATATCATGTTAATGACAAACCAATAAATCATAATTATAGATGATGCCTGGATGTTACCAAATCATGTTGGTGGTTAAAAAAGAGCTTAAAGGGGCTGGGGTTATGGCGCAGTGGTAGCGTGCTTGCCTAGCACGCGGGAGGCACTGGGTTCGATCCTCAGCACCACATAAAAATAAAATAAAGCTATTGTGTCCACCTACAACTAAAAAATAAATATTTAAAAAAAAAAAAAAAAAAAAGAGCTTAAAATTTAGCCTTATATTTACTGTTTGGTAATATGTAATGAATAGTTGTATTTTTTTGTTTGTTTGTTCTGCTTTTTTCTTGTTAAGCAACATTATCTGGGATGCTCTGATGAGATAATGACTCATCCTAGTGATGTAGTCTTTTTTAAAAAAATTAGTTTTAACTTGTAGGTGGACACATATCTTTATTTTATTTCTTTTATGTGATGCTGAGGATTGAACCCAGTGCCTCACAGCATGCAGGGTGAGTGCTCTACCACTGAGCCACAACTCCAGCCCCATGAAGTAGTTTTTAAATCTCTAGTTCAGTTTTCATTTTTTAAAATTATTTTTAATTAGTTATACATGATAGTAGAATGCATTTATGCACTTTGATATATCATACATAGATAGGGTATAATTTCTCATTTTTCTGATTGTGCATATATATGCCACATTTTTTTTATCTATTCATATATTGAAGGAAACCTAAGTTGGTTCTATAGTTTAGCTATTGTGAACTGAGCTGCTATAAACACTGACATGGCTGTGTCACTATGCTGATTTTAAGTCCTTTGGGTATAGATCAAGGAGTGGGTTAGTTGGGTCAAATGGTGGTTTCATTCCAAGTCTTATGAGGAATCTCCATACTGCTTTTCATAGTGGTTGCACCAATTTGCAGTCCTACCAGCAATGTGTGGGTGTACCTTTTTCCCCACATCCTCAGTTCAATTTTCTTTACAAATATTTTTAATTTCAATAAGGATGAGAAAGAAGAGAAGGAGGTGAAGTGGAAAAGGAAAAGGAAAAAGGAAGAAGAAGAGAAAATAACAGGAATAAAAAGAAGAAATTACATATTTTAAATAGGTAGATCTAGCATTTGATCATGGTTCAGATTTTAAAAAACCATTTATAAGGGTATTATGAATCCATGTCTCTTGATTCATAATAACTGGTTGTGTGTTTGTGTGTGTGTGTGTACGTACTATCAACTGATTAGTTCATACTATCAACTAATACATGAAGTTAATTTTGTGGACTTTTCAATACATATTAGAATGAGGACATTATCCTTATTTATTTATTTACTTATTTATTTGTTTATTAATGTATTTAATTTAATGTGCTGGGGTTGAACTCAGGGCCTCAGGTATGGTAAGCAAGTACTCTACAACTGAGCTAAACTCCTGATCATTACCTGTTTTGAATGTCTGTGGTCCTGGAGGTAAAAACTGTAAGATGACCTTCAATTTGTCCAGGACAAGGTTGCAGCTTACAGATGTGAGAACTTGTTCACGGTAAGTTAGTTAAGAGTGGGAATGGGAGCTTGGACCCAAATCAGACCAATTCCCAGGTCCTGTACTTCTAACCCCCACAGCATCACAATTTATGAGGAATTTTCTGATAATCTGTCATCTCACCTGTTCAATACAACAGCCCTCTGAAATAAGCCATATCAGAAAGGTGAGATTTACACATGCTTATGAGATTTGCTCTCAGTTTCTACCCTAAGAATGGAGCTACAACTGTAGCTTCAAATGATGTGGCCTGCTGGTTTTCAATCGGATGTTTCCTGTGTTCAACTCTTAACTCAAAAATTAGATGGCAGATATTAACTGAATCTCTGAAAAATCTTCTATTGGCTGTCCAGTACTGGTTTTAGGTCTCTATTCTTCATCTTCAGCTTAGCCCTTCAGATCTAGGGCCACCTTGGGAAGGCTTTTGCTGGGCTACAGGGTCCACAGGGAGAAAGAAAGGACCCTGACCTCACTTACACTTATGCCTCTGAGAGACTGTGTGTCTTTGCTCCTTCTACCCCAGGAAGATGCCTGGAGGCCTTCACACAATCTCTGTTCATGACCTCCTTTGATTTAAAATAACACCAAGCATCTTTTAAAATATGATTTATTTACTAACAATTTTGTATTTGTTTTATCAATTTAACCTCATAAGACATTGTATTTGTTTTTGTTTTTTTTGTTTTGGGTATCAGGAATTGAACCCAGGGACACTTAACCACTAAGCCACATCCCTAGCCCTTTTTATGTTTTACATTTTCTTTTGAGATAGAGTCTTACTAAGTTGCTTAGGGCCTCACTAAGTTGCTGAGGCTGTCCTCAAACTTGAGATCCTCCTGCCTCCGCCTCCTGAGTCACTGAGATTACAGGTATGTGCCACCATGCCTCAAAGACAACTATTTTTTACAATTCTTAAAATCAACACAATATAAATAATATTTAAAAAGTATACAATCCTATATGCAGAATTGCCATTCTTTAGCATTTTACATTTTTATTTACATTTTTAAAATATAAACTCTGACATAAATCGAAATTCTTCTTAACAATTCCCTTATTCTCTTCCTAACATTCTTTTCAGAGAAAACCATTTTCACAAATTTTAAGACTTTAAAATAACCGGTACTGGGCTGGGGCTGTAGCTCAGTGGTAGAGCACTTGCCTAGCATGTGTGAGGCACTGGTTCAATCCTTATCACCACATAAAAAATAAATTTAAAAAGTAAAGACATTCTGCCCATCTACAACTACAGAAAAAAATTAAGATAAGATAAAATAACCAATTCTTTTAAAAGAATCACTGCATAATACTTACCAAACAAATATGTAGTGGTGACTAATTTGTCTTGTTTGCATAGATGTTTTATATAAACTTGGTTGAACCATACTCACTCGTGTGTATCTTGAATTTTTCATTCAGTGTTATTTTGATATATGCTTCTAATGAGGATATATAAGAATATGTACTCCTATATAAACATAGTATATACTTTATGCTACATAAACATGTGTGAATATATGTATGCCTCTATATATTTATATATGTATAAATGGAGAGGCATGTAATTATTTCATTCCTTTTAACTGCTAAGTAAATACATATTACAAATTAACTATTTTATCTTTTCATTCATCTTTTTATGGATAATCAATTTCTTTTCATTTATTCCTGCTTTTCAGTGGAGGACATTAAGGCTCAATAACATGGTTAATCTAAAATAAATAGGCTAGTAAAAAATGAGATTAGGATTTAAATTCATATCTATCCAATTCCAAAGACAAGTAGGTCTTACATTTATACACCTGGATCCCTGTATTTTCCCATATCCTCTTAAGCTTTGTATCTTTTTTTTTTTTAATGTTTATTTTTTAGTTGTAGGTGACAGAATATCTTTATTTTACTTTTATGTGGTGCTAAGGATCGAACCCAGTGCCCTATGCGTGCTAGGCGAGCACGCTACCACTGCGCCATAATCCCAGCCCCTTAAGCTTTGTATCTTAAGGAAGAAGAACATAGACACCCGTGCTGGTAATTTAAAAGCTACCTGTATCTATCTAGACTTCATTGCATCTTGCACTGTGAAAGTCAGAAGGTAAATGAGGGTGAAGGAAAATCAGGAAAAATGTAAAAAGATAAGATATTTTACAGGATTTCTAAGTGACCAAGAATATTTGATATTGACTTAAATATTATGCATATGTATATGCGAATGTATACATAAACACACACAATTACATATTTAAAAGAAGTAACAGAATCCCAAAACTACCATTCATGCTAGGCCTTTGCAGATATTATTACTGAATATCATATGGACCCCAAGAGAGAAATAGAGATGCTTACGGCTTTACAGATATGAAACCAAAGCTGAGGTCAGAATACTTGGCCCACACACTGAATAAGTCTAGAAATGGGGATTCTAATCCTGAAAAGTCCCAAATTTTTGTTCTTACCACCACACAGTACTCAGAAGCAAGCAATTAGAATTAAAGTTGAATTGCTAAAAACAGGCCTCTGGTCATCCTCCTCATGTGGCCTTGTGACAAGTAATACGCTAGTAGTGTTGATGCATAAAACGTTGCTTTGTTTGAACAAAATCATGCATCATTCTCATCATCTCTTAATTTTCATTTTTGCTTCATGTTTTTGATATTGAAGAATTAACATTTTTATTTTTAAAATCAAAACACCACACCATCTACCATCTACTTGATTGTGGAGTTGTCCATCCCATAGACTTATTATTTCCTTCTTAACATGCAAATCACAATGCCTATCTATCTATAAAAGGGGATAAAAACTGTTCCAAGAACCAAGTATCTATTTAATAAATGATTTTGGAATTGAATTGCCTACAATAAAGTTAAATCCCAGGTAGTTATCACATTTTTATTGATACTATGAAAAAATGGTTTTATATAAATACCTGAAAAATCCCAAAGTACAGGCTTCAATAAATCATCCAGCTAATAAAAGACAATTATTGGGCTGAAATTGGCATTTTGTTTAGCTCTTCCCTGTATTGTGACTTTAGAACCTAAGTTAGGAGGGAATGTGTTGATCTCCTAAAGTGCCTTGTGGATACCTGGTGTTTCTCCGAAGGCTGATGTCTAATGACCTGGAAAATTAGAAAGGGATGGATATACTGGTATCCTGGGATTGAAGGAGCTGCAGGCCAGAAAAGTAGACAAACTAAAGAGCTGATGAATCTATTGAGGAGACCCGGGCTGACCTCACAGGGTCACTTACTAGACCTTCCAACAAGACACAAAATTTAAAAATAAAAACTACAAAAAGAGCCTCTCCTCTGGCTTCCTTATTCTACAATATTACGTTCAGTTTTTAACTCTGAAACTTCAAAACAGTAACAGAGACTTAAAATAGAGGTGTTAGAGTCAGGGAATTTCTAGATTAGGAACTGTCACCAGAAAACCTCAGTCTGTCTAGCAAATCCCACTGGTCTGTGAATCATAGGAGATCAGCAATGTGCTGATCACACAATTTTGTTTGTCTCTAATGGGGAAAATGTACTTTAGCTTTATTTTTGTGAATTTGTATTTTTTATTTGTGATTGATTATGAACTTGTCTCGTTGGCACTGTGGTAGGCCCGATGGTAGTCATTGGTTACAAATACACACAGATACAAAGGCATCTAATTACTGTCCATAATTAGTGTGTGTGTATAACATATTCTTGTTTAAGAGTCCCCATAGCTGAGAAAGAATATTAGTCAGGGTTCTCCAGAGAAACCGAACCAATAGGAGGGAGACTGATTGATTGACTGAAATTGACTTGTGTTATTTTGGAGGCTGAGAAATACCATAGCCTTCCACCTGCAATCTGGAGTACCAGGAAAACCAGAGTGTAATTTACCCTGAGTCTCAGTGCCTGAGAAACAGAGGAGCCAGTGGTGTAACTCCCAGACCAAGGCTGAAGGCCTATGAACCAGGAGCTCTGATGAAGGAGGCAAAAGAAGATGGAAGTCCTAGCTCTAGAAAAGACCATATTTGTCTTTCCTCCTTTTTTTATTCTATTTGGGTTCTCAACAGGTTGAGTGATTCCCATGTTGGTTAGGACAGATCATATGTTCTCAATCAACTGTTCAAATGCTAATCTCTTCCAGAAATACCCTCATAGTCACAATAATAATGTTTTACCGGGTATCTGAGCATCACTTAGCTTGGTCAAGTTGATCCATAGATTAGCCATCACATAGAGTAAATAAACAGGAGTTAAAGGTTAGCTTCTTTTTCAAGTGTTGGAAATTTATAGTCAAATTCTAAACTTTAGCTAATATATATGTCATTGCTAACAGGTTCAGGAGACAAAAAATCCATCTGCTAAATGTGTGCTACAATGTAAGTGGTCCTTGTTTTGTGAGAAAGCTCACAGAGAAGGTTTTGTGGAGGACCTTGATTGGCATGAAGGGTAAGAAGGAGAGGGCAGATGCCACAAAGGTCAAGATGAGATCCACCCTCTGCCTCTGGCTTCCTTGATTGCTGAGCACCTGTCCTATCTGAAAATATGCACTAATTCTACTAGTAGCTAATGACCATAAATATCGGCCTCCGCTGGAGATCCCAGTGCTCTGTCCAGCTTTCAACCCTTCCACTTGCAAATTCCCATTAACATTTGCATACAGACCCACCTGGGACCATTCCTATTCCACTCACTAACTCTCTGCCAGTATCCTGATGGTCATGTCCATCCAATAATACTTTTCTGGGTCTTCTGAAAGTTGAACCTATCTTAGTAACTGGACTTTCTTTTATTCCTTCATATTATATGTATTCTGGTACAGTACCAGCACTAGAGCTCTCTCCTTTGTTTCCATGAGCCATGTGTGATGTCTGCTTCCAGAAAAATCAAGTTCCATCTTGATTCTAAAATCCAGGACTTCAAATTTAACTTCACTCTCCTTCTTCAAACACTTCTAATCTGCCATCTTCTTAGACCTCAGGTGAACTCCCTCAATGTAATCTATCCTGTACTTTGGTTACTATTCTAAGAGCTTTGCACAGATGGCTTCCTTTAATCCACAACAGCCCTGTGAAATCGGTACTCTTATCAATATCCTCAATTTTTAAAAATCAGTGGCATTGAGCCAGGCAGAGGTTAAGTAACTTGCTCCATCAACTTAGCTTGCAATGCTAGAAAGTAGCAAAGTTAGAATTCAAGTCCAAGGAGTATGGTTGGAGAGACCAGACTCTTGGTCCCTCTACTGATCCATTCTTCTCTTTGATTGCTGAGTCTCCAGTGAACCTTCACCTAATGTCTTTGATGAAGACGACCTGCTTCTAGTCCTCAGAGCCTCTTGCCTATTGTGTTTCTGTCTGCTTTATACTTCTGGTTCTTTTCTGATTTCCCATCGCTTTAGGACAAAGTGAGATTTTTTTGTTTGTTTTTTTCTATGGCCCCTTATGATCTCACTCAGGTCTTACCCTATCCTGTCCTGTGGCTTTTTTTTTTTTTTTTTTGGTGGTACTGGGATTGAGCCCAGGGATACTTAACCACTGAACCACATGCCCAGCCCTTTTTGTATTTTACATAGAGACAGAGTCTCATTGAGTTGCTTAGGGTCTCACTAAGTTGCTGAGGCTGGCTTTGAACTCACAATCCTCCTTCCTCAGCCTCCCAAGCCACTGGGATTATGGGTGTGCACAGAGCAGCTATGTGGCTTAGTTTATAGAGAAGAACTCTTTCCTCCACCTATCATTATCTCAAATTGACCGAATTAAATTTTATGTAACAACATACTGCTACTATTTAGATAAGGATACCCCCCAAGGCCGCTGTTACAAGGTTATTGCCAGCCCACAGCACTACTGGAGGTGGTAAAACCTTTAGGAGGCTGGCCTTATGGGAGGAAGTTGAGCTCCTTGGGGGTGTGCCTTTACGGGAGACACTATGACCCCTGCCCCTCCTCTCTCTCTCTGTGCTTCCTGGCTGCCATGTGGGGAACGGCTTCCTATGCTCTGCACTCCTACCAGGAGATGTTACCTCACCACAGATCCAAAAGCAACAGGGATGACCTCCAAGATGGTGAGCTGAAATAAGTCTTTCCTCCTTTAAGTTAATTGTCTCCAGTATTTTATTGCCATAATGGAACTAACACACATGAAAATTGCTTAAATTCTCTTCTGTGATCCCTTTCATTTGATAATGTATCTTGACATTACAGGTTTCCACATTAATGGCAGTAGCCACAAGATACCTGATACATATTGTGCAGAGTCCTATAGGTTATGTGAGCTTTCAGGTTTGTGAGTAAAATATATAGGCAGAGGCAACAAAAACAGTCAAACATTACATACTCAATGCAATAAGTCCTTTTATAACTTTTTATTAAGTATGCTATTGAGATGGTAAAGATGTGCAAAGAAATAGGCCATAGTAGAACGTGAAAATGTCAAATTATGAGGGTTTCAGTAAGTATGTGATTCACTTGGTATTACTGTTTTTGAAACATCTGAATGTCTAATTTCCAGATTTAGACTCTTTCGCCAGCTTCAGCTACAACCTTTATCTGTATTGGCAAATATCTCATATATGCCAGTTTAGGAGCTGAGTGATATTTATAGCACTCTTTATGCCAATCACCATGACTTGAAGAGTGAGGACACTGCCCTGGGGTGCCTGCTCTACAAACATTTATTATTCCAAATTGCCTCAATGAAAATATCCTATGTCATCATTTATTTGAGCTTTATATGGGAATATAATGACCTTTTCAAATTGGCAATTTGCAGTAAGAAGTCATGTTTCATGGGAAGAAATGAAAAGCCAAATTGGGATGATTTTAAATAGCCCTTTTTATATCTGAAACTACATTGTTATTGATTAGCTTACATTATTGAATAGTATATACACATTTATTGTTTGTTTCTGTTGAGTGGAATATCATCTTAAAGAGCATCTAAATTACTCTTAAAGCTCTCTAGAATATCAAAACAAAACACAGCACACAGTATGTATAGAGCATATATGTGTTGGTTTTAAAAATGGTATATTGTGGGGCTGGGGCTATAGCTCAGTGATAGAATGCTTGCTTAGCATGCATGAGGCACTGGGTTCGATCTCCAGCACCACATATAAATGATAAATGAATAAAATAAAGATCCGTCAATGACTAAAAAAAAAATTTTTTTAAAAATGGTATATTGTGCAGCTCAGGAACCTGAGGCAGGAGGATTGTGAGTTCAAAGCCAGCCTCAGTAAAAGCAAGTGCTAAGCAACTCAATGAGACCCTGTCTCTAAATAAAATTAAAAAATAGGCCTGGAGATGTGGCTTAGTGTTTGAGTGCCCCTGAGTTCAGTCCCTAGTACCTGCTCAAATGCTATATTGTACAGTTAAAAGTTTGTTAAAAAGTTATCTCATATTAAGTATTTTTACAATAAAATAAAATAAGTAAATACTGTATAGAATGAACCTGTTTGTTTATTTTAAGCAATGATATCTCTCTGTGTGTTTGGTATCCTTTCAAATAACAGATACTGGAAATGTTTATTCTGAAAACTTCAAAAATGTCTCTCATCTTTCCTACAGTAAAGGCTATGCTTCCCAAAAGGGCTTTTTTATGTTTAATACCTGCCACTCTTCAAAGGAAATAAACAAAAGTCTGAATATAAAGAACACATTCAAGCAATAAGTTATTATATCTGGATGTCAGGTTTATTAATGCTAAATTCAAATCAACTACCAGGAATAACACAAGAAAGAAATTCACATTAAGAAATGTGTGACTGATAGTTGAAAGAAAACAGAAGCTATAATCAAGTTTTTATTCTTCTCTCATCCACACCGAAGTCTAGCTTTGGTTCTATTACACAGTACCTTAATTCACAAAGTCTGACATCACACATTATCTTCTTTCAAAAAAAATATCTTTTCTTTCTGCGCTTTGCCAAAGCTTCAGCTTCCCGCGGGCTGACCTTGGAAGGGAGCAGCTGGGAGACCCTTATTACTCTGAGAACTGTGTTGTCACCCACAACTGTGTGCTGTGTGCACAGCTCTGCCATTGTAGCCATCCTCTTGCTCTCCGTGAGGAAGATAACATCACTTCATTAGCCTTGAAGCAGCAGCTCAGGGCAGATGCCTTCCACCACTCTTGGCCAACAATACTCAACTCCCTTTACGTTCAGATTTTTAAGCACCTGGAAAAAAGACCATCTTATAATAGGAGATGCTACTCCTATGTTATGCCTGGCTTTCTTCCATGAGTTCATGCTTTGTTATTTTCTGCTGCTCTCATAAAAAGTACTGAGAACTGGGACATCCATGTCCTGATCCTGCACTTCCCAGCTTTGGAGAGTGGAAGGGGTAAGACTTTATTACTATGCTCATTTCTATGGATTGTTGATGGCAGCAAGATGTTCTTACTGCTGAGAAAATATACCAAGACCTTTACCAGGCTGGCTTCTTCAGGTGGTAGAAAAATGTTCTTAACTCTGAGGAAATATGCCAAGACTTTTACCAAGCTGACTTCTTCACATTTGTGGATGGGTTTTTGATTGGAATGGGCACAATGTTGAGAAGAATCAAGAAACAGCCATGCCTATAATCCCAGCTACTTTAGAGGCTGAAGAAGGAGGATTATAAGGTCAAGTCCAGCCTCACCAACTTGGCAAGACCCTGTCTCAAAATAAAACATGCAGAGCACTGAGGATGTACTCAGTGGTAGAACACCCTTAGTTCAATCCCTAGTACCACAGGGAATGTGAAGGGTAAGAAATACAGACTCTGAGGTTCGGTTGGCCTTGGGTGCAGGTCCTGACTTGACCATGCACTAATCATGTATGCTTGAGAAACTAGCTTAATCTCATGAATTTCATCACCTAGAAAATGGAGAGTAATGTCTGCATCACACGGTTTCCATAAGAAGTAAATCAGACCCCTCTAAATGTTGAGATAAATAAATACCTGACATATTGTCTACAGTCATTAGTGAATAATTAGATATTTGTCTTTTTATTAATATCAGATTAATATTTATACACTATACCACATACATAAAAAGGTACCTTGGTATAATGAGAGCTGAATGTCTATCATCATAATGATGAAGTGTCTGGCATTTAATGTGTGATGTGGGCAGTTTTTTATTTTGGGAAGGAGAAAGGAGAGGAGCAGGGATTTGGCTGTTGTAAATAAACAATGTAATAAGATTTAAATGTGAGCAGTATTTGAATGGAATTTTTGCCATTTTTACTTCCAAGTAGCGTTTGATAATAAACCATATTTATTTTGTGCATTGATTCTTATTTTGTTTTCATCCAGAAAGGATTAACGAGGACTGAATTGCAACGGTTGCTTCTACATGCTGGTATATCAGCATTTTCTATTTCAAAAGTGTTTAACGCAGAGCCTTAAATTCTGAGTATCAGAGAATACAATACATTCAGCAATGCTCATAATGAACAGATTCCCTGGTTTTTTTTTTGATTCATTAAAGCCGGTTTTATGAAGTCCCCTGCATTTGTAATCTATGCAAATCTTATTTATTCCCAGTGAATACATTTCTCTAGTAATATGAACAAATATAATTAAATGGTAAGAATTAGTAAGACTATCTAACATGACTAAGGTATCAGATCCTTTGCGGGGAGTCTGATTTCAAAAGGAATTAAAGGTGGACCATTTTCAGAATGCATCTTATTGAAATGTCTCAAGATATTTTTGGAAAAAGAGCTCTTTTTTGCATCAGTGGTTTTTGCCTTTATTTCCAGGTCTGACTTTTGTCATTGTCACTACTGGGATAGCATCTAGAAAATAAGAAAAAACCAGGAGTGAATGTGAATGGAATGGGTCCTGTGCATAGACAGGCCGATAAGCCGGAGTCAAGGATTCTAGACTCTTCTCTTGACATTCCAGTAATATCAGTTGATCCTGATTGAATGCAGCAGAACTGAGCTTGGGTGAGCCCTGTTTATTCATTATCTCATTTAACAGAAACAGTGCAATTCTCCTGTGATCCTTCAGACAACCTAGCTACGGTAGGTAAGCCTCCTGCCAGTGGCTGAGTCAATCTGCTCTGACTTTCTTTACGTAATGAAATCAGGTCAAACAGCACTCAGCAAATGCTTATTCTAATACAGGTTGAGCATTCCTTACTTGAAATATTTCAGATTTCAGATTATTTGGATTTTCGAATATTAGCATAGATATGGCTTTCTTATGGGTGGACCCCAAGTCTAAACATGAAATTCATTTATGTTTCATAAACACCTTACACACATAGCCCAAAGGTAATTTTATACAGTATTTTCAGTTTGCCTGATTTTGACTATGACCCATTACATGAGCCCAGGTGTGGAATTTTCTACTTGTGATATGTTGACCTTCAAAAAGTTTTGGAATTTGGAGCATTTCAGATTATATATATCCAAAGTAAGGGTGTTGAATTTGTAATTAAATGAGATAATGTTCATTAAACTTCCTTAAAAGCCAGAAGTAATTGTTAGCATTTATTAAGTATGTATTTTGTGCCAGAAACAATGTTCTCTTTTATCTCACTTAATCCTTCTCAAAGCCCAGTGAGGTTATTATTACAATATTACTGATTCACAGATGCAGAACTAGGTTCAAAGAGTGAGTCACTCGCCTGTGAAAGAGGACGGTAAGCAAGCCTTGAGACCCAGATCCACCTACCTTGATCTCAAACTCTGCACGACTGCTCTTAACTTCTGTTAGAGTTGATAGTACGTTCAGGAGGTTTGTTATACACACAACCAATTCCTTGAGAATATATCTTATATATTTAATGAG
The DNA here is from genome assembly GCA_028644305.1 of Xerus rutilus. Taxonomy (NCBI): domain Eukaryota; kingdom Metazoa; phylum Chordata; class Mammalia; order Rodentia; family Sciuridae; genus Xerus; species Xerus rutilus. The sequence goes on along the minus strand of CM053416.1, from coordinate 8,512,255 downwards.
GCTCCAAGGTTCAGGAGGAAAGCTTTAAGAAACTATCTTCTTAAACTATACACTTATTCTTTTTTTTTTTTTTTTTTTTTTTTTAAATGACATTATGGGTACATACAAATGAGCCAACCTTTTTTTTTTTTAAATATTTTTTTAGTTGTAGATGGACACAATGTCTTTATTTTATTGCTTTGTATGTGGTGCTGAGGATCGAACCCAGGGCCTCACGCATGCGAGGCAAGCGCTCTACCGCTGAGCTACAATCCCAGCCCCAATATACACTTATTCTTTCTTTCTTTCTTTCTTTCTTTCTTTCTTTCTTTCTCTCTCTCTCTCTCTCTTTCTTTCTTTCTCTCTCTCTCTTTCTCTCTCTCTTTCTTTCTTTCTTTCTCTCTTTCTTTCTTTCTCTCTCTCTCTTTCTTTCTTTCTCTCTCTTTCTTTCTCTCTCTCTTTCTTTCTTTCTCTCTTTCTTTCTCTCTCTCTTTCTTTCTCTCTCTCTTTCTT
>CM053416.1:8428368-8511263 GCA_028644305.1 Xerus rutilus | reverse complement strand
TCTCTCTCTCTCTCTCTCTTTCTTTCTTTCTTTTTCTTTCTTTTCCCCCAGTGGTACTCAACCACTGAGCCACATCCCCAGCCCTATTTTGTGTTTTATGTAGAAACAGGGTCTCACTGAGTTGCTTAGTGCCTCACCATTGTTGAGGCTGGCTTTGAATTCAGGATTCTCCTGTCTCAGCCTCCCAAAATGCTGGAATTACAGACGTGCGCCATCATGCCGGGCTAAACTATACACTTATTCTTAAGAAGAAAAATGGTATGCTCTTTTTCTTAATTATCCAAAGTTATCACAATATCTCCTCAGTCTATTAGGAAAGATGCCAATAAATTCTAAAAACAAATACAGACAACTAAATAATTATATTATACACATATATAATCATATATGTGATTATTATGTTTATATAACAATGTAACATTATATATTTAATATATATATATAATGCACATGTATCTGTATTTAATAATCAGTTTTAGCTTAACCACTAACTTACTTAACACTGAGCCACATCCCCAGCCCTATATATATACACACACACACACACACATATATATATATATATATATTTTTTTTTTAGACAGGATATTGCTTAATTTCTTTGGGCCTCACTAAGTTGCTGAGGCTGACCTTGAACTTGCACTCCTCCTACTTCAGCATCACAAGCAGCTGGAATTACAGCCATGCACTATCTTGCCTGGCTGGATAGATTTTGATTGTCAAGGTTTATGTGTGGAAGCTTGGTCCCCAATGTGGTCATGCTGAGGTGGTGGAACCTTTCACAGGTGGGGTTTACTGGGAGGAGTGATGTCCTTGTGGGCATTGCTCACTGAAGGAATGAAGGCTGGTTTTGTAGAGTTAGCTCTCAAAAGAGCAAATTGTGATAAAAGAACAAAAATGGTGTTGACTCTCCGTCTTACCATGTGATCTCTCTTTCCACTGTTCCTATCATGATGCCCCCTGCCATGTTGTGACCCAGCCTAGAGGGCCCTCTCCAGAGGCTAAACAAATGAGGCCACATGTTGTTTCACATAATCTTGGAGTTTCTGCTTCCAAAACGTTGAGGTAAATAAATCTCTTTTCTTTATAAATACCCAGCTTCAGATGTTTTGTTAGAACAATGAACTAATATAACCTATAAAAATAGTTATTGTAAGTTCTTTTTTCGTAGCTGAGTGCTCTCTGTTTCTTCCTAACTATCTATCTATCTTCATGAATGTTAGAAGAAAATGTGAACTGCAGAATGACCTGGGAGAAAGAGCTAAAGTCAGAGGCATGAGGCATGGGGTAGGACTTGCTTCCTGATGCCTGCTCCTTCCTTTTCTCTGCTCTCTCTTCCTTGGCTACTATTTTCACTCTCAGCATCTCACCTCCTATGTTGGATTTCGCAGCTGCTGGCCCAGGGAGGATCGTGTTCTGGGAAGCCATGTAGCAATGGTAAGCCCTGTGGGGGGCTCCCATGTTACAGTAGATGCCTTAGTTGATTGTAAAAATAACACTGTAAAATAAGAAGAAAAGATGTTAATAAACGTAGCCACATGGAGGTTCATTGACTGTAGAACGTAATGAGTTCTTCCAGAGAATTGGGTCAGCAGGGAAGACAGAGAAGTTCCAAATTATCAGGGAAATATTTATGAGAGTCTGTGCTCTAGAGGAGTTCAGGATTTCTAGTTAGTTTATTTTTTTGCATAAAACACCTCAACAAACAGATACAGCCAAGGAGCAATGAGATGACTGGGAGAAATGGTTTTAACCAAATCTTGAGAATGGTGGCTAATGGAAGCTAAAATAACTCTAAAATGATTACATAGGACTTTCATTCCAAAAACAAGATTTGACGCATGGAAATATGTTTAGGAATGCACAAATTTTATACATGAAAAAAAAATGGATAAGTTTGAGTAACGTACTTAAATACTCAATGCAAATATTTTTTTTTAATATTTTTTTAGTTGTCGATGGACACAGTATCTTTATTTATTTTTATGTGGTGCTGAGGATCGAACCCAGTGCTTCACGCATGGGAGGCAAGCACTCTACCACTGAGCCACAATCCCAGCCCCCTCAATGCAAATATTTATGATCTTTTTTTTTTCAAAGAAGTCCATATAATTTAACCATATTATTGTGTTTGCAAGTTAGGAACCTTTCTTCCCTCTAAAGGAAATATCATTAGCTAAAACCATACTGACAAATTAAACTTGGGAAATTTTATTCAGTGTTTTGGAAAACAAAAATTTGGAAAAAAGTAAAAATTTACCATGCATGTACCCATACATCAAAATATCAAAAATTAACAAGTTTGTAGAAAATGGCAAATAATTCTCAGCATGGAGCCTAATCTGTCATGGTTTAGTTAATTTCTAATGGTAAGATAACATCAAATCAAATACACAATTTTCTGTCTATTTACTAAGATTGACCTTATCAAAACAAAGTTATACTGTTTTGCTAAGCACTTTGCATTGGAAAAAAAAATGAATTTCCTCTCCAGTTCCTCATTAGGTGAAATGAAAAATATTCTTCTAAAACATGGGCTTGTATGTGATTATCCAACCAAATAAAATTATTACTGGTCTGCAGGAGATAATGACTTAGAGATAATTGTGCTCAATCAGATGGCTTCTGTGAATCTTTCCTCATTGCCTTTGAGCCCTGTCGTGATTCCCTTGCCTGGCCAGCATTACATTCAAAGGAGCTAATTTCTCACAGGCCACAGTCTGTTCTTCAAGTGCTCATCTTACTGATTACTTAGAAATAAATAACTATATACATACATATGTATGTATACACACACATATATACACACATACATATATGTGCTTATATATATCGGGAAATTATGTCAGAATAACAGATTTATCAGAAAATCAACTTCATTTCAATCTGAACCATCTTCATGTTTCTTGATCTTTGTAAAAAATCATAGATTTAAAATCTAATTTCTCTAACATATGTAGACACATCTCAATGCAAGTAACTTTTACTTCTCCCACTACCTTTCTTAGGTTTCTTTTTTCTTTTGTATGAGGGATTGAACCTCCCAGGGGCATTTAACCACTGAGTCACATCCCCAGCCTTTTTTTTTTTCAAGTTTTTATTTTAAGACAGTCTCACTAAATTACTTAGGTCCTTGCTAAGTTGGCCTTGAACTTGCAATCCTCCTACCTCAGCCTCTCAAGTTGCTGGGATTCCAGGCATGTGCCACCACATCTATCTCTAAGGATATTTTCCATTCTTACTGTGTATTGTTATCACCATGAAACCTAAGTCCCCTTTTTTACTAAAATCTCCAATTCCATTTATCACAGCAAACATTAATAAATGGTCAAAGGAACTAAACAGACACTTCTGAAGAGAAGAAATGCAAATTGATTGACAAAGATATGAAAAAAAGTGCATCCTCTGGGAAATGCAAATCAAAACTACAGTGAGATTTCATTTTATTTCAGTCAGAATGGTAGTGATGAAGAATATAAATAATAATAATTGGTAAGGATATAGCAAAAATGGTATCATCACACATTGGTGGGAATTCACGTGAGTGCAACCACTCTGGAAAGCAGTATGGGAATTCTCAAAAAACTAGGAATGGAACCACTGTATGATCCAGTGTATATCCCACCCATTGGTATTTATCCAAAAGAACTAAAATAGTGTAGTACAGTGATACAGCCACATCAATGTTTATAACAGCCCAATTTACAATAGCCAAGTTATAGAACTATCCCAAGTGCCCACCAGTAGATGAATGGATAAAGAAAATGTGGTATATATACACAATGGAACATTACTCAGCCATAATAAAGAATGAAATTAAGGCATCTGCTACTAAATGGATGGAACTGAAGAATACCATGCTACCTGGAAGAAGCCAGTCTTAAAAAGTCAAGGATCAAATGCTTTCTCTCGTAAGTGGAAGTTAGACCTAAATAAGGTGGAAAGAAAAGGTTCAGTGAATCTCCTGAAAATAGATGGGAGATTAGTGGAGTAGAGAAAGGGGATGTGGGTGGTTTGGGGGGTAGGAGGAGGGAAAAGAGAGGAATGGTGGAATGAAATTGAACACACTGTGCTATGTGCATATATGAATACATCACAGTGACTCTCGCCTTTATGCCTATAGAGCATGAATGTAAACTATAAATAAATAGAAAACCAGTAGAATAGAGAAGGGTTCATGGGGAGGGAGGAGGGAAAGGATAAGTACTGGGGACTCAAGTGAAGCAAATTATATTCCATACTTGTATGATTATGTCAAAATGAACCACAATATTATGCATAATTATAATGCACTAATAAACGAGTGGTGTGCTAACACGTCATTAGCCATTAATACAACCTGCTGCTTGGCACATAGTGGGTACTCAATAATTTTTTTTAAAAATATATTTTAGTTATACATGGACACAGTGTCTTTGTTTATTTATTTTTATGTGGTGCTGAGGATCGAACCCAGTGCCTCATACGTGCGAGGCAAGCGCTCTACCACTAAGCCAAAACCTCAGCCCCTAAATATTTTTTGAATATGTCACTCAATAGTTAATAACATTAAATATGTTACTGTTTTATATTTTCCTTTGTATCCTAAGAAAAGAATTCTAGCACTAGAAGTATTTTCATGGGCTATTCTCATGATATTGAATTTTGCTTTTAATTGGTAAACTGTTTCAAGAATTCTAATTTGGAGTATTATTGTACATTGCTCATTTAATTTTAGCTTGATACACTGGGTTCCATGTTCCTTTTCACAAATGGGGCTAAGGAAGCAGGGATCGAACTTTTGTTGTCAGCTCTCTCTTCTTTTGAGTCTAGGATGTTTTAGAAGTTTGAATTATTGTCTCATTTCCTTTCCCTTACGTACTTGGCTGTATGAATTTTCAGGCCTTCCCTCCAAAAGTAGGGTACACTTCCTTATCATTGGCATGACCACATGGCTTCCTGTAGCCAGTAGGATGTTAGTAATCATGCTGCAAACAGATGTTTGAAATATGCTTGCAGAGTTGTACATACCCTGTTCTCTTTACTCCATTACCACATGAGGGGTATTGGGCTGGGGAAGGGCAAATGTCTCTATAGCCCAACCATTATAGCTGACTGGGTTGTAAACCACTACTTCCTGTCCCTGCAATCTGAGGCAGAAATATCTCCTGCAGACTGTATTCTTGTGAGCAAGAAAGAAATGCAGATAGTTGTATGCCAAGATGATTTTCTAGGCACTTGTTGTGCAGTAATAATGACTAATAGAGAAATGATTGAGGAGTTCTGACTTGCGACGTTACTAGCTCAGTCTGCTCCTGAGGCAATTGGTAATATAGACAATGATAATGACAATTACCACTTATTAGTGCCTGTCAAACATCAGCAATAACTAGATGCTTTGCACATTGTAATCCCATTTCATCCTGTGAAGTCAAAAACTCTATGGAGTGGGTAATATTAGCCCTGTTTTGTTTTGTTTTTTTTCCACCCCAGGAATTTAGGATTCCAAAGTGGTCTGTATCTTGCCAAAGGTCACAAAGTCAAGAAGTTGCAATTCCATAATTAAAAGCCGGTTGCTTTAGACTGCAAAATCCTACCTGTTATTTGGTACCAAGTTGACACAATTTACCTTTACTGTTTTCCACCTTCTGCTGTAATTATTCCATTCCCTTCTTTCCACTCTCATCTCCTATTCTGCAGCCTCTGCTATTCCTGCTGAATTCAGTACCATTCTGCCATTTACCTCTGCATTTTAATGGCACAGAATTTAGGTTGCCTTTCTGATTTTGGTAGGAAGGAATGGGTAGGAAGGAATGGAGTGAGGAAATACTTTGATATGTTGAATAATCATTGCCTAAAACAAGCAAATGAATGAAGTTATTAAATTCACTGCGATTTTTATTTGGCAGAATATTCACTGAGCTTGATGGTATTGGATTCATGTGCCACATAATTGAAAAGAAAAGCAAGGGTGGTATAATAAGCACAAGTTTCAGAACTATCATGATGCCTGTTTTGAACCTCAGCATTGTAGAATGCTAATATCCTCAGAGTGCCAACCACAGAGCAAGAAGAACCTCTGAAGGATTGTTGGAAAATGCAGATCAGGCTAGCAGGATGTGGTGGCACATGCCTGTAATCCCAGAGGCTCAGAAGGCTGAGACAGGCAGATGGCAAGTTCAAAACTAGCCTCAGCAACTCATCAAGGCTCTCAGCCACTTGGCGAGACCCTATCTTGAAATAAACAATAAAAAGGGAAGGGGATGTGGCTCAGTGGTGAAGTTCCCCTGGGTTCAATCCTAGGTACAACAACAACAACAAATGCAAATCTGTTGATGTAACTTACACTTAATAGAGACAGCCAGAATAGCTGTGATCTGAATATCTGTACCCCACCATCCATAATTTATATGTTAACTGTCATCACTAATGTGATATCTTAGGAGGTAGAGACTTTAAAGGGGTGATTAGATTAGTTCTCTTATAAAAGAGACCCAAGGGAGCTTCTTAGCCCTTTCCAACCTAGTGAGAAGATGCCCTCTATGAACCAGAAAGCAGACCCTCACCAGATATGGAATCTGATGGCACCATAATCTTGAACCTCCTCCTAGATCTTCACACCTCTGAAGGTGTGAGAAATGAATGTGTCATTTTAGCCACCCAGTTGCATGGTAGTTTGCTATAGTAGCTCAAACAGACTAAACTAGGAATAATTCAAAATTGGGAGGGAGTTTAGAATTAGGCACATGTTTGGGGGAAAGCTGTGTCCCAGGCATAAGGGACATTACATGCAAAGGTGTTAAGGCAGGAGTGCATTTAATGTGTTCTAGGAACATCAGACAAGGCAATAGGGGAAGATTGAGTTGGAGGAGGTTGATACAAGATGATATCGGAAAGTGAGAAACAGCCTTCTAGGTTACAGTAAAAACTTCAGCTTTATATCTTCGATGAGATGGAGAATTGCAGAATTTTAGATGAGAGAAAACTGGGGTGGAGGACACAAAATTAGAAGGTGGGATACGATTTACAAAACTATTGTAAGTGTGCAAGAAAGAGATGATCACAGCTCAAGACCAGGAATTTGGCAGAGGCAATGAGAAGAGGTAGTTGGATATTAAAAAAAAAAAAAAAAAGTTGTTTTGAGGATAATTCCAACAAGATTTCCAGACAAATTTTAAGTGGAATGAGATGAGGAGCTGAGAATGACTGCAAAATTTTCAGCTTGGGCAATTAGAAGAATGGAATTATTCTTAAATCTGATGCGAGAATGTGGCAAATGGGTCAGGGTTTAATGGGGCATAATGAAAGTTTAGTTTTGATGTGTTTACTTTATATTACAATCAAATTCAAGGAAGAATTTCATGGCCCAAATTGGAGAGGGATGAATTTAGGGCTAAAGGTATAGATTTGATGGTCATTGGCATACTCATGAATAATTGTGAGATGCCTGAAGGAATGAGTATAGAGAGAAAAGATATTCAAGGCTCCAGGCTGAGGCACTCACAGTTAGATTAAAGAAATGTGAGGCTCTGTTGAAACAGCAGTAACTTCTTCTTGAAGACAAAGTGCAAGAATAATACACATTGAGTTGAAAATTTGAGCCAGGTTACCCTTTCATTAAAGCCATTTTGGTGACATTTTTATGTACACCGATTGACATTACAATTAGCACCACACACATACAAACACCAAGCCACCATGCACATGCATACTGGATTTTCTTTCATGTATCTAGAGCCTTGACAAATCCCTATGAACAAGAGTTATGCAGAACTAGAGAGAAATGCAAACTAAACAAAAATTAGTACATCAAATTAGTCCACAATTAGAGCCCCACCACCTTCTTACAATTTTGTTAAAGAAAAAAAAAGTGGGATTCTTCCATGGCAAAGAATTATCTGGTTAACTGCTCACCCAAGTCTCGATTTTAATTTGCTTTTGTAGATGTGGTATGATTTGAGTACTTCTGAGGATAAAAGTGAAAAAAAGTGCAAAGTTTTTGCTATATTTTCTTCCCCTCTTAAGCACTTTATTATTTTCCACATGAGTTGCTGAAAGTCATATAATACTTTAAACATATGAATTTTCAAATTGGCTTACAGGGATTCAAAGTAGAAAATCTAACATTAAAGACAGATTGATTGTGCTGTAAAACTTGTATGACCCAAAACTCAATTAGACTCCATTAAAGGAAGGTTTTCCATGTTACCCATCTCAGCATAGTATAAATCAATTAATAACTTTCATTTTTTTCCAAAATAAACATTTTGCACATGCTTATAAATTTTTTCCAGATGTTTTCCTCTAACTATATTTTCCCTCTCCCCCCCTCTCTTTTCTTCTTAATTTTTTAAATTTCATCCCTTTCCACCAAGGCATTTGTGGGTAGCCAGTACCACAAGCAGGGAAGAAGGGAGGCTCCAGGGTGTGGAAAGATTTCTCAAAGTAGCTGGAATGTCCCTGAAGTCCTTACTACAGGTTCAACTGACCATGAGCAACCAAGTCGCCTCCTCACCAGGCATCCCTCCTCTTGGTAGGAAATGAGAAGGCCCACCTGCAGGGCACCTTTCTCCAACTATCACTCAAATCAGATGCTGAGACTGCCTGTCATTTGAGGACCAATATTTGGGGGGCAGGTGTTGATAGGAAGGGTTCACGCTTATTCAAGTCTGGGCATGAAAAAGAGAGAGGGGCTAGCTCCTCCAAGCTTTCTTCCCAAAGTAGGGTGTCTTAAGTAAATGTAGTACTATTAGAATGTTTGCCTGGCCTGTTTGTAAGGAAATAGAGCCAGGTGTGGTGGCACAAGGCTGTAATCCCTGCAGCTCAGGAGGCTGAAGCAGAATGATAGTGAGTTCAAAGCCAGCCTCAGGAAAGGTAGGGTGCTAAGAAACTCAATGAGACCCTGTCTTTAAATTAAATACAAAATAGGTCTGAGGATGTGGTTCAGTGGTTGAGTGCCCCTGAGTTTAATCCCTAGTACCCACCTCCACCCCCTCCCAAAAATTTAAGGAAATAGAACTTATGTATAAGACACACACACTTAGTATTTTAAAATGGCTGTGTTTAAAATGACCTTGTCACTTATCTCCTTAAAAGTGAAAATGTTCTCTAAACTCATGAAGTAATGGGTTAGTCAGACAATTCATCTGATTATCCATCTCCTTAGTCCACATCACCCTGAGTAATCAATAATTGGGTTAATTTCCCATAACAAATTGTTCTTCAAATGATTTGGCTTTAATCTGGCCAAACATGTATTCAATACTTTTTTTGATGTTTTATGATGGCTGAGAGGCCAATTTATGCTTAATGCCTCTTTCTGATAGAGAAAAAACAAAGAAATCAGTGTGTTCATGAGTATGTCCAATGTATGTATCTTGGTAACATTTATTTCTTTTTCTTTTAAAATTGTTTTGGTAGTTATAGATGGACAGTAGGCCTTTATTTTATTTCTTTATTTTTATGTGGTGCTAAGAACCAAACTCAGTCCTTCAAGCGTACTAGGCAAGTTCTCTGCCACTGAGCTATAGCCCCAGCCCATACATTTACTTCTTTTATATGATAAAATAAATCACATTGACTCAGTTGTTTCAGATGTATACACAGTGCTGAGCTGCTCACTAAAGCCTTTGTAATTCTGGTTCCAGAACTCAAAATGTGATTTAAATTATTTTAAAATATTTCAATGTTTATAAAATTAACTTAAAATATGTATACTATTTAAATATTAATTTGACACTAATTAATATTGAACATTTGACATTAAATATTATACTGTTTAAAGTATTGAAATATTAATTTAAAATATTTATCACATTTATAAATAGTGTTATTAAAATACTATTTTGGAATTCTGCATTATATCATCATTAGAATAGAATACATGTTCTATATAAAAAGAGTCATTCTGCATTTTATCTCAGAGACACTGTGTATATTCACATTGAGTTTTCAAACAAGATTTCAAAACAAGAGAAAAATCTGCATTTAATCCAAAATAGGAAATGATTTGAGTAGACAGTGGTCTTTTTTTTTTTTTATTCTAAAGTTTTAAAAGAGAAGTGACAGAAAGGCATAAGAATTCCCAATTGGAAGATTTGCTAAAAAGTTCAAATATCATATGTGAGATTGATTCATCTGTTAGTTGTAAATATAACCATATAGTGTTCGAAAGTATTAACATATTTTAGCTAGTATTAACATATTAAGAAACAAGAGCTTAACACTTGCGTTTTTCTTCTAATTGTTTTTATTTCATTACCAACAAATAATTTTTTCAAAAAATAATCAATGGTTCTGTGTTGGAGGCTTTCAGATTTGATTAGGTTTTGCACAATCTGCATGACTAAGTCACCTTCCTATACAGGATAGTTTGTCCCAATGTTTGTCGTGACCCTGGTGACATCTATCAAAGGAAATTGTTCATTTCCCTGGCTTTATTTTCTTTGCTCCATTGACTCTGTGTGGAACATCCAGTTTCAACAGAACAACTTGGAATAGAGCATAGGAAGGGGCCCCTCCATCATGATATACAGCAACAATCGCTAACCTTTTTCTTTTGTGCCTTTGGCCAACTGTGATTGCTGTTCTGCTCAAAAAATGCAGGTCACTGGCCTTTTGGCAGACTCTCTTCATCTCTAGTCTAAATACTTCCTTTTGAACACAAAGAAAGGCAAGAGAAGATGTGTGAGTTTGGTTATAAACTGGCAGGTTATTTATTCAGACAATAAGTAAAGGAAATCGGGGAAGTTTTGATGAGAACAAAGGAACTTGAAGAAAAGAGAGTTCCCTGAGGATGGACACCTTTGCACTATGAGTTAATAACCAGGTCAGAAGTGTAATGAAAGGGCAGGGAGTATGAGATCACTTTGTGATCATCACATAATGGGGTCTTTTTTAAAAAAATATTCTTTTGTAGTTTAGATGGACACAATACCTTTATTTTATTTATTTATCTTTATGTGGTGCTGAGCACTGAACCCAGGGCCTCATGCATGCTAGGCAAGTGCTCTACCACTGAGCTACAATCTTAGCCCCAATGATGGGGTCTAAAGACGGTCAGTGTGCAGTGCAGATATATAGTCTCTAGCTTGATCTTATGGATATCAGCCCTTAACTCGCTTTTCTCATTATATTTTCCCTTCAAATCATCAGCTGTTATAGGGCTGGGGCCTTATGGGAAATAGGCAGCATGAATGCCCCCCTTCAAACCCCTATTTCAGAAAAGCTGCCTCAGAGTTATAGGCATGAGTTTATTAGAGGGATAGGAAAGGGGAAAAGGGACACTCTCAGGGGAGAGAGTGGGTCCTGTCAGAGTGGAGAGGGACAGCACACTTCTCCTGCCCTCCAGTTTTATTGGGGATCTCACCAAAGTTTCCAGAGAATCCCCTATAAGTCCACCTCTTGACTTTTACTGACAAAAAGATGACATCAGACTTTCAAGTCCCCAATACCATGACAACTGTAGGTCACTTTGGTTTATGCTGACTGGTTCTAATTGGAGCCTGTTCTTATAGATATTATGGTTAGGAGAAATTATTTTTATCTCCCTGATTGTTTGGGGATCTGCTCCCCACACACACACACACTTTAGGGTAACTTGTGTTCTTATTGAAATTTCAAGGCCTTCATTTCTTTTGCAGGTAGCAGGTAATTTGATGAGGAATGTGATTAACATATCCTGTGGATGTAAGTGAGGCAGAGCTGCAGATAAATCGCTCCTTAAAAGTGAAAGCATGCGGAGGTTAGCCCAGTGGGCTGTTTATATAATTATTCCCTTAACCTCGTGTTCACACCGTTCAGGTCTGTCTGATCAAGCAACATCTCTCATATGTATTTTCCTCCTACATTTGGCACAGGAACACACACATAGTGCACTATAAGATCAGCAAGTACATGGACCCTTGAAGGAAGCTCAGCCTTGACACAGGGACCTGGTGATTCAAATCTGATTCTTGCCATCTGTGACCTTAGTGACCAGGGATCAGTTATTAAATGCCTTTTGAGATTGTGTTCGTCTAATGAGTACATAGAGATTTTAATCCCCAGTTCATTTCCTTAAAATGACTAATTTGTACGTGCTTCCCTAGGAAAATACCCAGGTTATCTGCTGAACTTTTACTGAGTGCTTTGTACATTGAAAGGGCTTAATAAACTAATTTTTGTTGTGGTTGATAATGGAGACATGGTATATTCTCTCTTTCCTTCGTATTGATGGTAGTTCATGAAATAAAGCTTTTATGTGCTCTTTTATATTTTAGTTTCAAGAAAGATAATCTTGAGCAAGAAGCTACAAGTTTTTCTTCTCTTTCTCTAACATTTCCCAAGGTAAGATAAGTTCTCTGCTTATGAATTTAGTTGGAAGTATGACATCCATTAGGTTACATTTCAATGTGTGCATTAGTGGTTAATATTTACACTTACCCTGTTTATCCACAACTATTCATTTAGGATTGCCTATCTATGAACTATAGGAATTCTCTTCTCTGTTCCTTCTTCCTTTATCATGATAAACTTTTCCAGATACTTCCTGTGCTTTTAGGAATAAGATAGGGGAAGGTCAATTTTATCATTAAGTTTTCTAGTTTCTTTATGAGGGATAACCTTAATTCAGAGGTAACATAGTGTATCAGTTAGCTATCACTGCATAACAAATACCCTTAAATTTAAGCATCTTAAATACTAATATCTTCTTATTAGTATTTCTTAAAATAGCAACTACATGCTATTTGGCTAGTAGTTCACTGACCTGGGAAACTGACTAATTTCAGAGAGACTCCTTCATATGTCTGTGGTTAATTGGAGAGTTGGAGAATGTTGACAAGCCTAGGATTGCTTGCTAAGATGACTTGCTTGCTAAGATGACTCATTCTCCTTTGTGTATGTCTCGTATTCCTGCAACAAGCCTACCAAAGCGTTTTGTTATGGTGGTGGCAAGGCTTGCAAATACACAAAATTGTCAGAGCATTGTTTTTAAGGTTCTGCTTTCATTGATTCTGTCTCATTGGCCAAAGCAAGACTAAGCCCTCACTCATTGCAGGAGGACACTCACCAAGGGCAGGTTATAGGGAGGTATGGGAAACTTGAGGCATTAGTAAGAACTGGGTTTACTGGTTAACAGGAACTGCACTTTGGCTACAGATTGAAGCCATATTTTCCCATCCAGTGTCACCTGCTTCAGCAGATTTTGGCTCTGACCACCTGGTGCGGAACCCCCACCTTCACGGGACAGATGATGACTTTGAGGGCCATTTACATAACAAGAAAGAACCATGTCTTGTTTCCTTTATTGAATTATCTGGCTAGGCTAGCTGTGCTGGAACTATTTATAGGGACAGATATCCATCCACCAAGACCATTTAATTGTGTTGATTAAATTATAGAAAATCTAAAGGAAACAAAATGCTCTGGAAGAACAGAATTTTTGCAAGCACATGTATCTCACTAACTGAAAATACTGAAAAAAGGTATAAATTATTAAATTAATGATTTATGAACAACTCAAAGACTGGAAGGGGAAAAAAACTTTATTGGAATCTGATTCAATTACATAGTCACGTATAAGCCACGTGATCTCTCAACTCAACACTCGGAAAATTGCAACAATAATCTTTTTATCTTAAAGTTGTCTGTAGAAGAACACTACTTCTGAGGATGCTTTGTAAACTTCAAAATTTTATAAAACTCTGTACCCTCCAAATACATCCCAATTTTATTAGTGTCATAGAATTTTATTTCAGGATAGAACTTCAGGGAATATTGTTTTGATATTTAGCACTGTGTGTGGAACCTAGCAGCTTTGAGGACATTTGATACCTAGTTTGGCAAATTGATGCAAATATGATTTATTGGTCACTCTTTCAATACTCAGATAATTATCATTTATTTTTCTTTTCCCCAAAATATTCCAGAAAATAAAATGTTTTAGTGAAGATCCAGAGATTTTTTGCACTATAAAAATGTTAGAAGCTATTCTTACCGAAGAGGAAGAAGTTCAAATTGGTGGTCAGGTAAGTACCACCTGTTACTAAAATAGAACTGTTCCTTTTATAGATTTTTGTTCAAATATTTTTAATGTGGGCTTCATTAGGATTTTTTGGTGTTATACATTCTTTTTATTTATAGAGCCATTTAAGACATGTACGAAGTAAGAGGAAATCTTAGCACAACAGTCCTCCTGAGGGTACAAAGTAAGAAACTGACCAATTTGACCTTAGTGGAGAGCAAGATTGGAATTTGTTAGATTTTTACAAATTCAAACCTCACCTCTACCTTTGGTTGGCTCTGTGTATTTGTGGGAGATACTTAGCTTCCTCTCTGGCAAATGGAGGCTATTTCCTATTTTAGGTGCATATGAAATAATTAAATGTAATCATGTACATAAGATTTGTAACACAGTAATTGTTTCATAGATACTGGACAAAAAATGATAGATATGATGATTGATATTATTTTTGTTGTTATTGATTTTGGAGGAAGACTTTGTCGAATAATCTGCCTTTGGCACTGTAAATTCACTCACAGGATTCAAACAGATTTGACAATATTCTTCCTTCTGTGTATTACTCTGATGAGTTTTATGAGAAGTCAAATGGATATTTTGAGAAATGAAAGAGAAGAGGGGAATAATGCAGAAGACTTTGAGAAATACACAAAATTTAATTCAATATAGGGGGTTTTTTTTGCTTCTTAAAACATTGAAAGTGACTAAGATTTATTTTTGAATGTAGACTGTAACAAGCTACTTTCTACCTTTTTTTTTAAAGATCACTTTTTAAAAATTTTTTTTAGTTGTTGATGGACCTTTATTTTATTCATTTATTTATATGTGGTGCTGAGGATCCAACCCAGTGCCTCACACATGCAAGGCAAGTGCTCTACCACTGAGCCACAACCCCAGCCTGCTACTTTCTACCTTTGAATGGTACTTTCTACATTCTTGCTCTTTGAAGGCTCAAAAATGGAAAACAGCCCTGTCTGATTTTAGGGAATCTTTTCTCTAAACTTTGAATAGTTTCTTTGGATATGGTTAACATACTTCAAAATTTAACCTTACACATTATCTCCTTAAGTCAATATTTTCAGAATGATATGGGTTTTCCTTCCAATTGGTAGATTTTTAAAAAAATAGGCCTTGGTTTATAAATAGAAACAACTTAAACCTCAAGTTAATATTGGGAAATGCATGGCTAAAAGGTTTAACTATTAATACAGAAGATTGTAAATATAAAACAGAGCCACTGGAGTAATAATGATAAAAGTGGAGAATAACAGAAAATAACTCTAGAGAAAAATAAATGAATTAAATAGGCAAATATATATGAGATGTGAAATGGGAATTTTTAATTTGCAGAATTATACCTGCTTGTCTTCTGAAATAAAAGTTAGATTTAGCAGGGCCCAGTGATGCGTTCCTATAATCTCAGAGACTCAGGAGGCTGAGGCAGGAAGATTATGAGTTCAAAGCCAGCCTCAGCAACTTAGCAAGGCTCTAAGCAATTAGCAAGACCCTGTCTCAAAATAAAATATAAAAAAGAACTGAGAATATTGCTCGGTGGTTAAGTGCCCCTGGGTTCAATACCTGGTAGGAGAAAAAACAAAATGTTTAGAGGAAGATGGCAGAGGAGAGAAGAAGTAAGGCCAGTGGCTCCTTCGCACCAGACTTGCGAGATGAGTAACCAAGGAACCTCATTGAAACATAATACAGAAACATAAGAAGAAATTCATAGATCTACAGCAATTCCGAAATCTGAGCATAGAAATAATACCTCAGAGCTGCCAGCTCAGCTGCCAGCAGATTAGAGCGGGGAGCTAGGACGAGATGGTGACATGGAGGAAAGAAATTAAAACATGAAGAAAGATGGTGGAATGAGAGGACATCATAGCCCTAGCTTCATGTATGACTGCATATATGATGTGATTCTACATCACGTACAACCAGAGAAATGAAAAGTTGTGCTCCATCTGTGCACAATGAATCAAAATGCATTCTGCTATCATGTATACCTAAGTAGAATAAGTAAATTTTTAAAAAAAGAAAGAAAAGAAAAGTCGACCCTGGGAACCTGGGGTTTATAGAGGAAGGCTGGTTTTAATGGACACAGAGTTGGTGGGGAAGCTCTCAGTGAAAACAAACCCAAAGCTGTCTGCTGAGGAGAAGCCATCCATGGGCATGGCTAGGAGCCTTCTGTGAGCGGGAAAGTGCTGGCAGGTGAGGAAAAAGGTCCCATGTAACTTGCAGCCTTGCACCACTTGGACAGAGATGGGAGACTGAGAATTTATAAAGGAGGTTACCAGGAGCTGTGAGAAACATTCCCAGAGGGTACTTGACCAGAGAGACTAAAACTGGCACAGAACAGTTTACTTGGACCACTCAGCCTCTGGATCCCAAGGGAGAAAAATTCCATAATAGCTGTGACACCATAGAAGCTAGTGTGAAGATACTCACTGCAGCTAGGCAAGTGTATCTGCACCCCAGGGCAGACACCCAGGTCACAATTCCTCAGCAGCCCCAGTCTATCCCACCCATACCGAAAGACAGAAAGATGAGAGCTACTACACCCAGCTGTCAGCTAGGCAAGAAGCACAAATGCAGTGGCCAAAACTGCATGGCCAAAAATAAATATGAAGACTGAAAATCCACCTCTGCCAGCAGATTTTATCACCACAGTAGAAATGATCCCTTTACCTCTCACTAAGATATCTTTTTCTTTTTAAAAATATTTTCACTGTATTTCCATTTTTTCATGCTTTTTAAATTTTAATTTTTCAAACATCATTTTATCATATTACCCTTCACTTTTTTGTTTTTTCAACATACATGATTTTGTGTGTGTGTGTGTGTGTGGTTGTATATGCTCTCACTGCATGGATAGGTTTCAAAACATATATATATATATATATATATATATATATATATATATATATATATATATATATATATATATATATATATATTCATATAGCTTTACTTACACATTAATAGCTTTTCTTGCATGTATTCATTATTTATCCTGGATTAGACTTAGGTTGGGTACAAGAGTTAGGTTATACAAGAGTTTGAGTTGTTTCAAGCTTACATTTGCTGATGTTTTCATAACTGGGTTCCAGGCCCTCATGTTTCCCCCTCTTCATTCTCTTCCCCCAGTAATAGCAAAAATCTCCAATGCCTTCTCCTTTCTTTCCTTTTTCATTACTTTCAGTTGTTATTCTTTCTTCTTTACAGCTGACACCTACTCCCTATCACCTGCCTCTCCTCTGATGATTTTATCAAATCCTTCAGACTTTCTTTTGTCCTCTGATCCTACTATTCTTACTTAAGAAACTGTAATCCCACCAAATAATAGAAAGTATATGTTTTATGTAATTTCCAGCCCATTCAATTGTGATTATTAATAGAGTGGACAACATAGTAGAGAACTGCTGTTGAACATCTGATCTCATACATGGTTTATTATTGTTGGTACCGTTGTTAAATGCTGACCCCACCATTCCTATATAGGTGGCAGTGTTATAGATGTAAAAGTAGACACCAGACATTTATCATAAGGCTGTACATATGTTGATAGCATTAGTGCCACTTCCAACTTCCTGTTTCTGTAGGAGTGGCTGTAAAGAGATTGGAACATTGCAAGATCACAGATAGAGATCCTGCAGCTGAGAAATGCTCACATCTCAACCAAGTAACAGTGAATCTCACCCCACACACAATCTCAGCCCACCTGACATTACTCCAACTTAAAGAATCAAGGAGACAAAACCCCCAAACCAACAATCAGGACCCAAGGAGGAATAATCAGAGAGGGAACTCGAGTGTCACACCTTGACATCAATCCACATATCAAGAACAGAGAGGTCTCAGAACAAATAATATAATTACACACAAAAAGACACACATAAAGATGAGGAAGGGGAATTCATCTCAATTGATGTACAAATCCAAACCTCTGAAAACATGAGGAAACAGGCAACCAAATCTCTCCCCAAAATTCACAATCCCCCAACAAAGGATCCCACTGATACTGAAGTGGACAAAAATCCAAAGCAAGATTATTAAAAAAAAATCATTATTGAAATGCTCAGTAAAATACAAGAAAATCAATCTAAGGGATGAATTAATAAAGTGAATACAGAAGATAAAGGACCACACCAATAAATAGAAACAGTCAAAAGAAGTCAATCAGAACTCCTAGAGATGAAAGATACAATAATCAGATTGAAATTCACTTGAAAGCTCCACTAATAGATTAGATAGTGTAGAAAATAGAACTTCAGGCCTTGAAGACAGGGCATACACAGGATGTAATCAATGGAAAAATTTATAGAACATGATCAGAATATACAAGAAATCTGGGACAACATCAGGAGACCAAACCAAAGAATCATTTGGTAGAAGAGAACATGGACATACAAGCTAAAAGCTTTAGGAACATCTTCAATGAGATAGTTACAGAAAACTTTTCCCATATCAGAAATGGGATAGGAATCCACATACGGGAGGCTTTACAGGACCCCAGGTAGACTTATTCAAATGAAAAGCTCTCCAAGACACATCATAATCAACTGCCCAATATAGGGAATAAGGAAAGAATCACATGGTTTTCTCAAGAGATGCAGAATAGGCCTTTGATAAAATCGTAGCACCTATTCATGTTAAAAACCCTGAAGAAGCTAGGGTTTGAAGGAACTTACCTCAATATCATAAAGGCCATCTATGACAAACCCAAGGCCAACACATTGAATGGGGAAAAACTAAAAGAATTTCCTTAAAGATGAAGACCAAGCCAAGGCTGTCCATCCTTACCACTCCTATCTATTCAATATAGTCCTCAAAATATTAGCACAAGTGATCAGGCAAGAAAAAGAAATGGAAAGGATACCAATTGGAAAAGAAGAAGTCAAACAATCCGTTTGCCAATGATATGATTTTATATCCAGAAGACTCCAAAAACTCCATCAAGAGACTTCTGGAGCTTATAAATGAGTCCATCAAAGAGCAGGATACAAGATCAACACACAAAAGTCAATAACTTTCCTATACTCCAACAGTGATTCAGCTGAGGCAGAAATCAAGAAAATCATCCCATGCATGATAACTTCAAAAAAATACAGAGGAATTTATCTAACCAAGGGGTAAAGGACTTCTACAATAAAAACTATAGAACACTGAAGAAAAACATTGAAAAACCTTTAGAAGATGGAAAGACGTCCCACATTCTTGGATAGGCAGAATTAATATTGTCAAAATGGCCATACTATCAAAATAATGTAGTGATGTATACAATCACCATCAAAATACCAATAACATTCTTCCCATAACTAGAAAAATAATTTTTAAGTTCATTTTGAATAATAAGAGATCCAGAATAGCCAAAGAAATACTAGCAAGAAGAGCAAACCAGGAGGTATCACAATACCTAATCTGAAATTTTACTATAGAGCTGTAGTAACAAAAACATCATGGTATTAGACAAACCCACATACTTACAGCCATCTGATGCTTGACAAAGGTGCCAAAAACTATTTTGGAGAAAAGACAACGTTTTTAACAAATGGTGAAACTTTATAGTTATACATACAAAAATGAAAGGAACCCCCACTGCATATGAGTCAGATAGAAATAAACCAAAGGAATATTTCTAGGAATATAGGAATTGGACCGTAAACCTTGCAACTGCTACAAGAAAACACAGGATCAGCACTTCATCATATTGGTGCTGGCACCAACTTCCTTAAGAAGACCCCCAAAGCTTGAGAAATAAAACCAAGAATCAATAAGTGGGAAGCCATCAAACTAAAAAGCTTATGAATAGCAAAAGAAATGATTGTGAGCCTAAGAGAGAGCCAGAACTTGACATCTAGTGTGGCACTTGACATATATCTTGCCTTCCAACTTGCCCGATTCTCAGTTGTATCAGTACAACTCAAGGTAAATTTCTTTATATTTAATTCCTATAGCTCTGTTAAAAGGTATTAACTTGGTCTATAAGAATAAAATTCTCTGTCTGAGATACATGAGTTGCATCTAGTTCAAACCCAGATTCATTATCTGATGCTAAGAAACTTTTGAATTCTCAACCTAAGTTTTCTCTCCTAAAGAAAGGAGATAATATTTATTTTATAAAGCCTCTTTGAAGATTAAATCAAGAAAAGAGCATAAAATGTTTTCCAAAGTACTGGCACAAAGTAGGTGCTCCATTTAGAGTAGTAGCTAGTATTATTTGAGAAGAAACCATAGTTTAGGGAAGGTCTCTGTCTAAGATGAATCCTCAAGAATGAGGAGGAACTTGGGGCTTGCATGGCAGCTAACAGAGGAAACAGGCAGCCTATGGACCTCCTGAATTTAGAGTAGGTTGACTGGAGCAGAAAGTGAGAAATGAAGGAGAAACACATCAGGAGGTTAGAGAGAGAAGCGGAGGCTGGCTCTTAAAATCAGGCCAGAGAGATGGAACTATCTGCCCAGGGCAGCAGAAAGAGCCATTGAGGGGTGGATGATCAGATATTGACGTTAGAAAATTCCTTGGAAATTGGAGAGGGAAATCAGAAGATTCTGACATTTATCTCAATTATGGCTTCACAGAATCCTGGACTGACGTACTGACAGTTGGTGTGCTTCTGGAATTCAAGAAGGCTGAAAGAATGCGGCCCCACTTAGTAAATAAATGTGAAAAGCAATTCACCAAGATTATAATCTGAAAACTCTGTTAAAACCACTCCTCCAGCTGCGTGGCTGGCATTGGTTATTTGGCCTTTGATCTTAAATATGTCTTATTTGTCAACCAAAAGTTGAAAGGAAAGGAAATTAATCTTTTTTCAGTCTTTTCTCTTCATCTTTGAGTTTCCACATGAAATGAAATATGAATTGGCTCTCTATATAATTTTCACCATTTTCTTCCAGTTAATTTCCACAGATAAGCAAATTAATTCTATCCCATTTCTTCATGTCAACCATATTGGCATGGATCACAGGTAATTGTAGGGTGTCATTTCTGCTTTATAGCATCACTGGGAATACTGGATTTGTAAATGTTAGCATGTTATTTCACAGGAGGATACAGTTTTCTTTGTTCTTAGTTGTTTTTTTTTTTCCATTTGAAGAATTCTCACTGACCTAATTTTTTTTATTTTCCATTTTCACTGGAAATTTTATTATATCCATGTTATCATGTAAGTCTCCAGAAAGAGTTTACAGGATATAGTGCTGCAAAGCTAATCCAAGCAGCATCTAACTGGCTCCCTGGTAGAGGAGATGGAGGCTTGAGTGCAGAGGCCATGTTGAACAGAGTTTGCAAGTTATAGGACTGGACAGGGGAACGAGTGAGAACTCAGGGTGTATGTAGAGGATCCCAGGCTGCTGTCTAACTAAGTGTTGATTGCACATGAAGCAACTATATAAGACTAAGGAAAGAACTTCCAAGAAGGACTAAACTAGAGTGAACAGTGTAAAAAATTCATGAAATAATGTAGATGACTCTAATAAGTTTTGCCTCAGCTGTAGAAAATAATTAACCAGACAAAATGTTGTTCTAGTCACAACAGGATCAACATATATTCAAGTAACTTTAAAGACTTATCAGGGGGCTGGGATTGTAGCTCAGTGGTAAAGTGCTTGCCTCGCATGCATGAGTCACTGGGTTCGATCCTCAGCAGCACATAAAAATAAATAAATAAAATAAAGATATTGTGTCCATCTACAACTAAAAAGGAAAAAAAAATTTTTAAAAAGACTTTCCAGGGCAAAGTTCAAGAACATTTGTAGAAATACAAAAATATCTAGTACCTTATAAAATCTACATTTTCTGCTATCACTAAAATATATTTTGCACAAAAAGAAAGGAAAATATAGCCTATAATGAGAAGAAATATCAAAACATATCACAGATGATGGAATTAATATGCAAAAACACAAGGATAGCTACTAAAACTGGATTCTATTCAGGAAAGTAGAGATTGAACACATGATGTAAGAATATGGAAGATATAAAAAATACATCAAACATCTAGAGATGACAATATTTTTATGAAAAACATTTGAATGAGGTTAAAGGCAAATTATATATTCTAAGAAAAGGTTTTGAAGATGACATCGAAACCATCTAAAATAAAACATCAAGAGAAAATAATGAAACAGGATTAGGAATATATGCAACAATGTATGTACATTTGGAGTCACTGAACGCAGAGACAGATACAGACTAAATATCTGAGAGAAGAAAGACTGAAATAGATCTCTAATTGTTGACATATAGTCAAGAAGCTCATTGAGCCTCATGCATAAGAATATGAAAGACATAGCAACCAGGCACGTCATAATCAAATTACTTAAAATGATGAAATGAAAAATCTTCAGAGCAGCCATTGAGAAAAAGGTTTCTCATCACTCTCAACATATGCCAGAAGTCAGTGGAGCAGCAATTTTACTCAAAGAAAATAAAAAAGATAACTCAGAATTCTATATTGAGCAAAATATCTATCAAGGACAAAAATGGAATAGATATTTTCAGAAACCCAAGAGCTGAAAGCATTCATCACCAGTGGACCTGCAATACAAGAAATGTTAAAAGAAACCCAGTAGGAAGAAGGCAGATGATCCCAGATGGAAATTGGATCTCAGGAAGAGCAATAGGAAGGAGGATCACATGAATAAATATAGACATATTTTTCTTGTTCTTTAAGTTTCTTTAAAATGGACTATTTAAAGCAAATATGGTAGGAATGTGTTGCGGGGTGGTAACATGTAGAAGTAAAACACTCGATGGAAATAACAAAACAGACCTGCAGGAAAGAGAGGGAATTCTGCTGCAAAATTTGTTTTTATTTTGTTTTATTTTTTTATGCAGAGTGATGTAACATGGTTAAAAGTAAAAACTGTAGGTCAGTTTTTGAGACAGTGGATCTATTTTATATATTATTATAATGGTGGACAGGTGGCATTATGTATTGGTGAAAACCTGTAGCACTGCAAGATACAGAGAATGAGTTCTAACATAAACTATGGGTCTGGGCTAGTAATAATGTAACAACACTGGTCCATTGATGGTAACAGTTATACCCAAATCATGCAAAATAGTAATAGGGGTGACTGTGGGTGGGGGAGGCAGGAAAGAAAATATTTGGGAACTCTGCTTTCTGCATGATATTTCTGTAAACATAAAATTGATCTAAAAATAAAAATTGTTCTAAAAACTTTTCTAAAAATAAATTCTAAAAATGAATATTTGAAAAAGTAGAAAAGTATAAAAGTAGAAAAGTAGAAAAAGAAAAGTAGAAAAGTAGAAAAGTATAAAAAAGAAACCCCAAAACTTTTTACTATAATCTCTGATGGCCAAAACTTAGATACATCCTCAATGTCTATCAATAGGTACTTGGATTGAGAATAGAAACAATATACACACACACACACACACACATTTATGTATAAATGTATATAAATACACACACAAACACACACACACACATGCCTTAATGGGTTACATGCCTTGGCGTTACATGACTGGGTAAGGAAAGTACGTGTAAGGGAATTCCAATCTTGTCATTATATGATTGGGTGTAAGGTAAGTGTGGTTAGCAGACCTTTAAGCTGATAAGTTTTGTTACTATAGGATCACCATAGGACCATCCTTTCTTTGTTTTTAATTGGTTGACCCTATTTTGAGGAACAACTTGCTGGTGCCAGAGAACAGTTTGTGGTTTTTCCAGGAACTGGGTGGGGGCTAGGCCATGGGAACAGAGGCCCTAAGTAAAATGGTGTTGGTTTTGTCTCTTCATCATCATAGGCCTGAAAATTTGGTTCAACATTCAGAAATGACTCCTTGTAATCTAGCACTTTAACCGGAAAAAAGGAAGAAAATCAATTTATCTTAACAGTAGGTTCAGAAAAAGCATTTGACCAATGCTTTTATGATATAAATAAATGAAACTTTCAACCACCTAGGAATAGAAGTGAATTGCATTGGCCAGCAAAAGAAAGCATCTATATAAAATGGAGAGCTAATATACTTGATATTTTTATTAAACATTTTAACAGATGCAAAAGAACATAAAAATTATGTATTAATAAGTTGATGTGATGTTTTGATGCACATATACATTGATGTTTAAATCAGGTTAAACATATCTATATCCTGAGACATTTTTTATGTCTTTATGATTAAAACCTTTCAAAACCCTTTCCTGGGCTGGGATTATGGCTGAGTGTTAGAGCGCTTGCCTTGCATGCGTGGGGCACTGGGTTCGATCCTCAGCACCACATAAAAATAAATAAAATAAAGATATTGTGTCCATCTACAACTAAAAAAAAATATTTAAAAAACCCCTTTCCTCTGGCTTTTTGAAGTGTACATTATTATTATCCATAGTCCTTGTGTTATGCAGTAGCACAGTGTCTGTGAGATCATACAATATTTGTCTTTCTGTCCTAGCTTATTCTAATTAACATAGCCATCTCCAGTTCCATGATACTAAATTTTCAATGACTGAAAGTCTTGCCCAGTGACTGGGAAAAAGATAGGCATATTTGTTCTCTTTAGCATTGTGCAGGAAGTCCTAGCCGTGTAACAATGCAAAAAAGAAACCAAAAAAAGAAAAAAAAGAAATACAGATTAAAAAGGATTAAATATCTTTATTTATAAAAATGTTGTATATGCAGAAAATCTTAAGGACTCTACAGAAGGCTCTGAGAACAAATGAATTGGTTCAGATATAAAGTTAATGAACAAAATTCTATTATATATCTATGTATTGAGAAGGAACAATAAGAAAATGGAATTTTGAACAATGCTATTTAGGATAACTTTGAAAAAGTTAAATAGAGTAGCTGAATTTGTGTTATAGAAGATAAAATTTCATGATACTTTTACCAGGTATGATTTGTTGCCTCCTAGTGAGATAATTTATTTTTCTATACATTTAAATAAATTCGTTGTTCTATATGAATTTATTATGAGCAATTTTGTAAATTGAGCTAAATCTACATCTTTTGAAATGTTATAAAGATAACTCAGAGAGCTCAAATATGGAAGCATTTGTGACCTTTAACATGCTTTTGAATTATTTTTTCCTGTCTCAGTGTTACAATGGTAAACTATTTATCTTTTTATTCTTTGAGTTCAAGGTCTGGTACATAGTAGATTCTTAGCCAATAGTTGAATGCTATGTATTTTGTATTGTGCTAGATGGCTATTCAAACTCAAAAGTAATGACTTTGGGTTCAGCTCATTGAGAAATTAAAATTCACTGAGTTTCAAGTAACACAGATAGAGCAGACCCCAAAACCACAGACTATATACCATTTTATTAATGTATGGAGACTGCTTCATACCGATCATATAATGACCCTAATGCAAGAAAATTTTTTTATTTTCTTTCTCAGATACTGAAATTCATTTTCAAATGAGTGACTATTTCACTTTCTTACTTTCAAATGTGTATCTCATGCAAAAACAGTGTAGAAGAACGTGCCACCAGCTTTAGTTTCTTCCTCTACATTTTACTGAAATATTTTCTTGTTTTCTCTTGTCTCTGTTTTCCTTTAGAATATTTTCTTTATCACTGAGTGTTTGACCCCTCTCATCTATGATAATCAAAGTTCTGATTTTTCTACTTTAAACGTACTTTTTTAAATAATATTTTTTAGTTGTACATGGACACAGTACCATTATTTTATTTTTATGTGGTGCTGAGAATTGAAACCAGCGCCTCACACATGCAAGGCAAGTGCTTTACCACTGAGCTACAACCCGAGCCCTAAATTTACTTTTTTAAGGAAGAAGTTTTGATGGTGATTTTGTTATTATTTATCTTTCTAACCCTATAAAAATGGTGCTTTCTTAGTATAACTTCTGGCTATATTTAAAATCATTGCCCGCAGAAATTTGACAGTGCCTTTACTTATTTTCTTCTATAAATAAGGTTATATCAGTTTAATTCTGCATTTTGGAACTTACTGCTGGATATAGGCCTTGTTGAGTTGGCGGTGTAGCTCAGTGATAGAGCAGTTGCCTAGAGTGCATGCAGCCCTGGGTTCCATCCCTAGAACCAGCACCAGAAAGAGAAAAAAAATAGATGTTGGCCTTTTTTTTAATATATGATTATTGAAGTTGTTTCAATAGTAATTCAAAAATAAGGTAATAATATATAACATAAGAGATATATCATATAGTAATAGTAAAGATCAATCTTTATTTTTAGGTATGTAACAGTTAATGAATTAAATTACATAAGAATTAAAAAAGAGGGGCTGGGGCTGTGGCTCAGTGGTAGAGCGCTTGCTTCACATGCGTGAGGCACTGGGTTTGATCCTCAGCATAAATAAATAAAACAAAGGTTTGTAAAAAAAAGAATTAAAAAAGAAACTACAGAGATATAAAGATGAGTCTGCTGGGTCCATCCCTACTAACAGAGGGTACAGTGATACAGTGGCTTCTATCTACCAGCCAAACCACTTGGGAAGAGTATTTCAAACAACTTATTTGTTTTCCTGAACTCTCTGTACCATCTAGACCTTTATCATTTGAAGAAACAAAATAAAGCTTTTGTCTGGTGTAGAACTTTCAAAAAGCCAAATTAGTTTCCAGCAAATTTTGAAGACTATGAGTGTGGTTTTAATTGTTTTTAATTATTAGTTTTCTGGGGGTTTTTTGGTTTTGTTGTTTTGTTTTTTTAAATGATCTGGGTAAGATATAAGTCATGTAACATGATGCAAATCAAAGTTCCATTTATGGCCTATAGTTAGTAATCAGACTCTTTGTTCATGGTCCCTCATAAAGTCTATGCAGAAATTGAGACATATGTTTTTAGAACCTTTCATACAAGGTGACTTCACTGCAATTCCCAAGCACTTGATTAATTGACTGAAGTCACATGCACAAGACCACATGTGTGCTGATCTGGAAATAAGAAAACATGATTCTGGACCACAGATGGTTTGAGAAGCACTGATGTCGCTCATGAGGCTCATTTTGTGGAGTCTTGGGCAGAGGAGTATCAAAAGAGATATGTAGCCATCTCCATGGAAACCACAGCTCAAACACAACTGAAGATCTATGTGACTGCTCAAAAGGAACAATGGAATCATATGAATAGATGACAAGCAGAATAAAGCAGTTAGTGGTTTCAGGCATGCACCACAAATAAAAATTATAGGGGTAAGCACTTGAATTGCAGGTGTTGATTTTTGATCAAGCTGCTTCCCACGTGGGCAACTCCAGGCAGCGAGTTCCAGGGTTAGAAGAGCAGAAGACACTCTCCATGTCGGCAGATGTCAGATTGTACATGCTTCTTTTCTTTATAGAATGATTGTTTTTTTGTTCTGTAGATGTTACAGGTTTGGCAACAAAATGTTCAGGATAACGTCTTCATAGTGCTACTCTGAAAACTAAATTACCATGTTATATGTTTGCCTTTAACTCTATTACTAATAATAAGATACAGAAGTTCTGAATATAAAAAAAAAAGGAAAGAAATGACTGACCCCATATGCTGCTAATCACACGGATGTGATGTTGAACTTGAGCAGGCAGACCAGCAGTGGCCTGGTACCGTGAGCTTTATTTTCCATTCTCTTCCACAGCTAATTTTTTTTTTTTTCCACAGTAGGAGAGAGGAACGACCGCTTGCTGAGACCTTGGTTTCAGATACTGCAGTATTCATTGTTATTGCACCATTGTGCTCATACCAGGTCACCTGAACACGACAGAAGCACAAGGCGCACCGTGACAAAATCAATAACACTGATTTACTCCTTGTCAAATAGTGAAACGATTCTATCATTTTGTTAATAGGATAGTTATTTTTCTTTCCTTAAAATCAATTCAGTGCAACTGAAGTGTGTATCTTCATGTTTTCCTTAGGAACCAAATTAGTCCGGTGGTAATTGTTTTGCTCTCTAGGAAATGCACATAGACCAGCACATCTTTTGTTCCCTTATATATTCTTCTAGTCACTGCAAGGGAGTTAATGATTTCCTAATTAAAATTTAAACGTTCTTAACTTTTTCTTATTTCTCTTGTTTCTCCTCCTTCTATTTGATTATCAGAGGCACTCGGATGGATAAAATTTCTCTTGCACTATTTCCAGTGTAAAGCTGTCATGCCAGGAAATTTGGTAAAGTCTCAGCTGTGCATGTCTTTTTGAAAGAATAAACATCTAGATTCTGAACACCTCATATTGCCCGATCTTGATTATGTATAAATAGATGGTCTAACACGAGTCTTGTTTTTTACAACAGGTAACAATGGAAATGAATCAGATTTGGGGCTTCATTCCACCAAGTGTGCAAAGAGAATCTTGCAGAGTCCAAGAGTTGCAATGAGACTAGTGTCTCTCTCTGAGCAGTTTCTCAAATAGGAACTTCACTGAAACAATTTTTAAAAGGAATAAGTGGATATTATTGTTTTAAAGAATATAATGAAAATATAGTTAATGAGCTAACAGGAAGGCAAGAATCTGAGAAACTTGAGAAAGGCAGACACATTACAGTCCCTTTTCTGTCTGCTCAGCCACTGTCCAGAAATAATGGTGACCTCGCTGTCCTGTTAATCCTCATCTGAGTCAATTCTGCTTAGAACTTGCCTGAATCTCAGCCTGGGTAAGTTGGAAGAATTATTCAAATATCTATGCTGTTTGCCCCAGTGTGTGTGTGTGTGTGTGTGTGTGTGTGTGTGTGTGTATTTATATTTATATTTTAGTTAACTAAAATATATATTTATTTTTAGCTAACTGATCTGCCTCTGAAAACATCTACAACAAACACATTTCTAAGAAATTCACAGTAAGTTTTTTAAAAAAATGTTTTAACTAATACATAAAAACATCAAAATTGTGCATGTTAATGGGGGTTATGTAATGTTTCGAAACAGATAGGCATTGCATAATGTGGAAGTCTGGTTAAACATATTTGTTTCCTCAAACATTTATCATTGGTTTATGGTGAAAACTTTTAGTATCTTCTTCTTCTAGCTTTTTGAAGTATTCAGTACATCATTGTTATCCATAATTACCCTACTGTGCAGTAGCACACTGGAGCTTGTTGCTGCTGTCACTTAGTACCCATTGATCAACCTCTTCCCATTCCTTCTCTCTGCTCCCCACACAGTGTCCTGAACAATCATATGGAGTGTCTGTACAGGCAGGTCTTCCCCTCAGTGCTGAAATTCCTGAGGATAAAGTGGCTTTCTAGGAGTTTTGGTTATGTGAGGTTAGACAAAGCAAATGTGTGCTATAATTATGTTCTGTATCTGGAGAAATACTTTTGTAAATGGTATTTTATCAACATAAATTTTATACTCATTACCTTCTAAAGGTAATTGTTTCTCACTGTAGTGTGTAACTAGATATTAAATTTATGTTAAGAATCAACATTAATTACCCATAAAATAACCTAGGAAAGCCAATGAATTTGAAAGAATTGAAAGAGAATAAAAAGCACTAAAGAGAAACACAGAGAATTTTTATATATGTCAAAGTGAGGTAGGTTCCTAGTTCTAATTTGGGTTAACTCACTGCTAAACCATCAGGAGCCCATTGGGTGCTTCACAAGTCTCAGTAGCAATGACTGTGTTTCCCTAAGCATCGATCCTGTTGTTACCTGACTCATGTCCACCTGCTCAGCACAACAGGTCAATAAAATGGAGAAACAGGTATTAAAGCAAGAAAGCTGACCAAGTAAATGGAGGACAGTTATCCAAAGTCCATCTTGCTATCTTGCTCCTTGAGACCAGAGTGCTTTTTTTTTTTTTAAGTACTAGAGATTGAATTCAGGGGCACTCAGCAACTGAGCCACATCCCCAGCCCTATTTTGTGTTTTATGTAGAGATAGGGTCTCCCTGAGTTGCTTAGCACCTCCCCATTGCTGAGGCTGGCTTTGAACTTGAGATTTTCCTGGCTCAGCCTCCCAAAGTGCTGGGATTACAGGTGTGCGCCACTGTGCCCAGTTCAGTGAGTGGTTTTTAAAGGGAAGGTTTAAGACAGTCAGAACAAAGGGATGAAAATAGGATAGGGAAATTAGTTTTGATTTGCAGGCCACAGGTGTCATGAGGGTCGGCTGTCCTAAGTGACACTATCCAGAGTTCCTGCATTTCTGTAACTGTTTCTCAGCAGCATAGATGGCCATCTGAAGCTAGACATTAACAGACCATATGCTTCCTGCTGCCTGTGAGCAAGAACGTATGTGCCTTAAAGGCTGTCTGTGTCCATTCTGCGTTCTGTAATATTACTGCTGAGCCATTTAGTTTTAACAAACCGCTATCATCTAGGGCTAAAAAAACTTTTCTCAATATGGAGTAAATGCTGCCAGAGCATTGCTTAAGGAAATAGAAACATAAACTCAAATTCTACATTTGCTAATGCAATCTTAAATTTGTATGTGGTGGGGGAAGGGCAGGGGATCAAACCAAGTGCTTCCATGCCAGGCAAATGCTCTACCACTGAAATATACCTCTAGCCCCCCTCCATCAGACTTCTTACAAAACTGTTCTCAGTGAACATAGAGTTTTGTGTGAAGGGCTGGCTTGAAAGGGTGCTTATGGCAAGATTTAGGGAATCACTACCAAGACTGTGTGGTGGGTCATGTAGATATTGGGAGCTGTAAGAGCACTTGAAATTTCCTTGAATTACCACTTTTCATTTTTAAGAGTTAAAAGGTAAATTGTTGAAGAATTGCTTACTTATTAATTAGTACTTTTAAAAAACTTTCTTTAAAAGAAGAAAGTGAATGACATAGTTTGTCCAAAGTGGATGATTTTCCAACTCTTAAAAAATTTACTCTCAGAGGAACAATTTGTATATGTTGGTATAATCTATTGGGAATGCTGAGAATTCAGAAATCATGTGAATTTAAAATAAAAGTCATTTTATTTTAAAATAATTAGAACCCTTTCCTGTCTCACACGGAGTGGATGATATATCATCAAGAGCTGATAGAGTTTTCCACCTAATATCATAGCCCTTCAATTTCATTTTAGCCTCTCAGCAACAAAGCATCCCTGGAATTCCAAGAACCTGGAAAATTTCTTCCCACTGATCAGTATCTGAAATGAGTTTCCTTTAATTATCTTATTAAGGGCTTACACACATTTCCTTTTTAGTCCATGAATGGTAACATGGAGCATCCTTTGTAGATGGGATTAATAATTTACACTGCATAAAAGAAAAAGAAATATTTGGAAAAGTGAGACAGCTATTTCAAAAATTAAGGAAAAAATGATGAGCAGCATCTTTAAGTTTTGGCAGCGATGTCTTTTTGAGTAGGCTAATTCTTTGCCGTGGGGAGCTGTCTTGCACATGCATTGGATATTTATCAACGACCTTGGCCTCTACCAAATAGATACTAGTACTTTCCTCTAATTGTGACAACCAAAAATGTTTCCAGGCATTCCCTAATGTTCTTCTAAGGGGCACTATACTACAACCCCCATTATGAACTATTGAGGTAAAACAAAAAACAGTAGAAGTGATTAATATTGGAGACTCTGGAGCCAGTTAAGTCCAAAGGTAATGGGATTTTGGATTTTTCTGATTAAAAAAGTTTGTAATTCCCTTCTGTAACTCAAGTAAAGCAATTTTTCAAATCATGGTAGGAGACCACTGTAAAGCCAGATGACCAAAAGGCAGTGAATTAAAACAGCTGGGCAAGGCTTTATTGGAAATACATGCTCTCGGGCTGAACTCTCCCGTCCATCAGAGTATGTCCGGGAGAGTGGCACACGTGTTCTGCGGTAAAGAAAATTTAAAGGGCCCAGTCAGGAAGGGGAGGGCTTAAGGCAGGAATGAAGGGGCTATGAGATAGGAAGAGGAGGTATCTAGAGTCATGCGTCCCCTGGGATTGGTCAAGGGATCCTGCCGAGGTCAGAGTCCTTCCGGGATGAGTCAGCAAAAGTCCACCGATTGGTAGGAGGCGCCATTGCTGCTTACATATCAGCGTCTGGTAGGCTGTTTCTTTGCGCATGCGGGCTGCTTGATGCTTTATTACCCGCAGCTGCGTGGAATCCACCACGCTGCATGTCCTGCGTCTGCTGCTGCCGCGTGGAGCTCACCACGTTGTACACTCTGCGTCCACCTCGCGCGACATCTCAAGCAGACCTAACAACCACTTGTTTATAGGTAAGTTCAATGAATTTTGATTTAATGTCTCCCAAGCACAGCTATCCTCAATGCCACCCTATTTTTCCAGGTGTTTGATGGACCGTTTGTCATGCATAGAAGCCTGTTTTGTGAACTTGTGTTGTGCAATGGAACTTGTATTATCTTTATGGATTGGGGTTATGTAATCATGAGTCCTTCACTAAAGGGGAGGTTTTGTAGTATTGTAAGGATTTAGTTAGCCCATGTAATGCTGCATGGCTTAAACTCTGATTGGAAGTCTTACTACTAAATCTGTAGTGTCCATGGGGATCCATGCGGGGCCAGAAGTACATAGAAGACGTTCTATTAATGTCATCCCCACCCTCTGTTTTTCCTACTCCGAAGCTGCTAAGAAGGGAGACAGGAGCTTCCGAATAAGGAGGATAAAAACCTAGGATGTGAAATCTTGAAGGATTCCTTGAGATAATTGTATAGCTTGTTCTGCCTCCTGAGCAACCCTTTATATGAATAGCACCCCCTTTCTTTTTTTTTTTTTTTTTGGTACCAGGGATTGAACTCAGGGATATGAGACCACTGAGCCACATCCCCAGCCCTATTTTGTGTTTATGTGGAGACAGGGTCTCACTGAGTTGCTTAGCACCTCGCTGTTGCTGAGGTTGGTTGTTTTTTTTTTTTAAATATTTTTTTAGTTGTAGATGGATACAATATCTTTATTTATTTTTATGTGGTGCTGAGGATCGAACCCAGTGCCTCACGCATACGAGGCAAGCGCTCTACCACTGAGCCACAATCCCAGCTCCTGAGGCTGGTTTTGAACTCACGACTCTACTGTCTCTCAAAGTGCTGGAATTACAGGCATGCACCACCACGTCCAGCTCCCCCTTTCTTTTACAAATTACATTTTGATCACTAGCAGTCAATATGTTAAGCAGACCCTTGCTGTTTCCATATGGAGTGACAGGAAGAAGGGCCTTACAATAATTGATTTTCCTGGCTATAGAGCTTGGTATAGAAATGGGCTCAAGACTTAAGGAATGTCCATGGAGAAGCAATCTCATGTCATTTTGGGGACAAATTGGAAACAGAAGCTATCTTTTGACTGGGATTGGAAAGATAATAGTATGATGTTCAGATGGACTTGGAATAAGGCAGAGAGATGGATCAGATTCTACATGAAATTGAGACTCTGGAGCTAGATGAGTTGAAAAGCAGTGGAATCTTGGATTTTTCTGATTTAAAAAAGTTTATAATTCCATTTTGGAACTCCAGTAATCAAGTTTGATTTAATACTTGGCTTCCAACCCAGAGTCCTCACCAATAAGGACATAACTAGTCTCATCCTAACCACCCCCTTTTACAGATGGTGAGACTGAGTCCTAATGAGTGTAAGTGATTTGTACAAGATTATGCTTAGCAAATAAGACTTTCTATAATTCAAGCTGAATCTGCACTCTAATTTGGCTTTTTTCCTTTTTTCCATGTGGCCCTGTAAAGTAAAACAGTCATTTTATTTGTTTACATAAAACTCAAATACTAGTGTTTATTATTTTTTTATTTACTAATTATCTAAACTGATTAGAAGTACAGACCCTTTCAAAACTCTGGCCTGAAGTCAATCACTTCATTCAGATTTAAATTTTTATGTTTAGACATAAATATGCAAAGTAGTGGTATAACTAAAGTATAAATTATTTATCCTACTACTTCTTATTGATTCATGATCTTAAATTTGATGATGAATTTCCTATTTATTGAGCTATTTAAATGGTTACTGTATTTCTAAAACTTTTCTGTCAGAGGACAGAGTCACGGTCATAATTTTCCTTGTGATTAGAGTAAAAAACTGTGATTTTTTTTAAACATAATTGCTTTTTCCTTTCTACTTGCCATGAGCTCTATAAATCATAGAGTTTATATGACACTTGCATCGTTTTTCCTGACAAATGTAAAGTGCAATTATAAACAGAATGTAATAGCATCAATATGTTGATACAGATGTTAAAGTAAATTCATCAACATCCACTCCATATGTCTGCAATCAAGCTTTCTATTCTCTTCTAAAAAATCAAAGAATTTTAGATTAGGGTAATTTTTACTGGTATCTTTATACTCCTGTGTGCTGTTGTATAAGAAAATGGCCTATGTCGTTGTTGAATTTAGTGGTTGTTAAGCTAGACTTTGGGTTACTGTGAGCTACTGGCCATTTCACAAATTTACAACACAGTCTAAGTTCTTTCTTTATAATTTGTTATAGGAATTAATTTACTGATAAATAATGGGGGATGATTTCATGGGATTTTGCTGGGTCTCTTTAAACCTCTCACCCAAAACAATCATCATTAAGGCTGAAGAAATTTTTCTGGTAAACACTGAAATCTAAAATCAGATGAGGTGTGCATACCCATGTCTTAAACCATTCTGATGGTCTGAAAAACCTAAGAAATCAAAGAGAAAATAGTTTTACTGAAGTAAGGCGAGGGGGGGGGTAGAAGAACTGTGAGGAAGTTGGTGGTTCGAACATTACAATGATATTATTCCTCCTGGAGGTTAGAAATCATGGAGGTTTGGATAGCATGACTGTATCATGACAAGTATCTTCTGTCATTTGGAAAGAGCAACGTAGTAAGAACTCCTGAATATCTTTTCTTTCTTTCCCAGGGATTGAACTCAGGGGCACTCAACCACTGAGCCACATCCCCAGCCCTATTTTGTGTTTTATGTAGGGACAGGGTCTCACTGAGTTGCTTAGTGCCTCGCTGTTGCTGAGACCTGAATATCATTTCTGATTCTCTGTTAGATTTTTTCTCCTTACCATTTCCTTAGTTCTTCTTGGTACTTTATATTTCTGTATAAATTTTAAAAACATTTGTTATTTTCTTAGAGACAAGGCATTCCTAAGTGAATAAGGGAAGAAAGAAGCTTTGATACCTGTAGATTGTGGGGGCCCAGGAAACAGAAGAGAATTCCTGTCAAAGGAACACTGTGCAGGTGAAACCAGCAGTGCTATGGCCTGCAGGCTGCCATGTTGATTTGAACATGAAGGATCCTCAACTACAGAGACGATCCTCATTGTCAGAGAAGGAGCTAGCTTGCCTGATGGTTTTGTTGAGTCAGGTCTGGCTGAACATTTGCCCATGTATTTCAATGCTAGGGCCACCATTGGTTACTTTGCAAACACCAGTGATCTCTGTCATATCACTCAGATGAAGACTTGGGCTCAATTATACATTATGGTAGCCATGACACCTTGTCCAGGGCAGTTAAGTATCACCACCTGGATCATGCTGCCCAGGAACTCTCCATTCCCATTGAAATCATGGCGGCAGTTCCCATTGCTGCTTCTGGCCGACAGGAAATAGCCACCATGAATGGTGGTGGTCCCTCATTGATAGAGATCTGGCAAAGGAAGTACCTCCAGACCCTCAGAGAGCTGTAAGTAGAGGATGGGTGAGTGTCATGGATTAGGTATTAGGTGTTCCCTAAAAGTTTATGTGTGAGACAATGCAACAGAGTTCAGTGGTGAAATGATTGGGTTATGAGTTAACCTAATCAGTGCATTAGTCTCCTGATAGGGATTGACTGGGTGGTAACTATAGGCAAGTAGGGTGTGGCTGGAGGAGATGGATCCCTGGGAGCATGCCTTTGGGCTATGTAATAGTGAGTAGAGATTCCTTTCTCTCTCTCTCTCTCTCTCTCTCTCTCTCTCCCCCTCTCCCTCCCTCTCTCTCCCTCTCTCTCCCTCTCTCTCCCTCTCTCTCCCTCTCTCTCCCTCTCTCTCCCTGTCTCTCCCTCTCTCTCCCTCTCTCTCCCTCCCCCCCCCCCTCTCGGCTTCCTGGTGCCATGTTTCTAGCTGCTTTCCTTTGCCACGCCTTTCTGCCATCATGTTCTGCCTTCCTTGAGCCCTAGGAAATGGAGCCATCCTTCTATGGACTGAGACCTCTGAAACCATGAGCCTCCAAATAAAATTTTCCTTCTCTAATTGTGCTTATCAGGTCTTTGAGTCACATAAACAAAAAAGCTTAACAGTGAAGGAGTCTTATATAGTAAATCCACTCAAGCATTTTGAGCTTGAGTTTGGGCATTTTAGGTTCTTTCATCGTATGCCACCCATGGGCCACACTATAGACAGAGGCACTTCCAGTTACTCAAGGTGGCACATCAGATGAAATATAAAATCTCCTCTGGTTCATTGATATTAATAAATTTAGCCTTATCAAACATCATATCCCTTCCCCTTTGATCCAATATCTTTAGGTATCACTCCCATACATATTCTCTGGGTTTATGTTACTATAAATTGGCAATATCTTTCAATTATTTTGGAATATATGGCACCTCCTTATGGCTCACAATTTGTTCCTAATCCCCTGGGAATTTCTAGAAGTTGAGTCTGATTACATGAAAGGTCGTGCAAGGAGAGAGGAAAAATTTGAAAGGGTTCAGCTGGAGCTATTCTGGGAAGGCCATTGCACATTCTTCAGGCAGAGATTAACCTCTTTAGGCAGGGATGGCAGGGATGGCAGAGCTGCTTCTGCTGTCAAAGAAGGTTATTTGCTTTTAGGAGTTCATGTCCTCAGCTTCATCCGAATCTTGCCAGTCTTCTTTCCAATTTTCAAGACCCTACCCTGTTCTGCTCCTGGTCCTCACTTTGGCATAAGAGACCCTGAGGCTTCAAGGTGCACTGTAATTGAACTATTTGCAGAATTTCATTTTATTTATGATTTCAGTAAATTTGGCCTGAAAGCTATAGTAAATAAAAATTTATTTTAGTGTAAATAGAGATGCATTTTTGATTCCTTATCTGAACCCTTGCAAGAGCTTTGGGTAATGCCTCATATCCAAACCTTGAAGAGCTTGCGAGCTGGGGATATAAACTTATAGGCTCATCATTTTATCTCTCTAGGTCCTTTGATATACCCAGAAATATGCAACGTACTGCTCTACAATTGTTAACTTCTATAAAATATTCTACAGCAATAAATATTGCACCTGTTTAAAGCACTCAATTTTAGGCGATGATTTACATTTACTATTTCATGCCATTTTATGCCGTGGTCTTCCAATCTCTCCTTTTCTACTTGCAATGGAGTTCTTAATGCCTAATCTTTAATCAAATCAAATAAATAATTCCAGGTTCCCATTCTCAAGGTCTGTTGCTGCTAGAACTGCTTTTTTGTTACAATATATAAATTAGTCATTTTTCAATCAGTAAAGCAAAACTACTATAAGTGTTATGGAATAAGAAATGTATTATAGAAACTTGACCTCATAAAATGTCCAAGCATAGGAGTTAAAGGATCAGACACAAATCACTATTCAGCTTTGGAGGACCCAACCAAATCAGAGCTCGCAAGGAAATTTAGAAGCTGTACACGCCCAGCTGGTGGTGTGTAATTTTATGAAGTGCTGTGGATTCTGTGGCTAGGTCTTTCCAGGGAGAGCATGCAATTGATTTTTATCAGTAGGACCAGCTGCAGAAAGGGGAGCTACATCAGAGATAAGGAAAGGGAAGACCTGCTGGATACAACCCTGTTAATTCTGCATTTGTCTTTTATAGCCTTGGTATGGTTTGGATGAGGCATTACCCAAAACTCCTGTGTTAATACTAGGATATTTAGAGGTGAAATGATTGTACTGTAAGAGCTATAACCTAATCAGCCCTTCCAAGTTTAAATGAATTGACTGGTGGTAACTGTAGGAAGGTGATGTGTGGCTGGAGGAAGTGGGTCACTGGGGTTGTGCCCTGTAAAAGTGCACCTTCCCTTCCCTTCTCTCCATCTGCTTGCTACCCACCATGAGCTAAGTAACTTTCCTCCGCCATGCCCTTTGGCCACGGTGTTCCACCTCACCGAAGGTCCAGAATGATGGCTTTGGCTGACCATGGACTATACCTCTGAAACCATAAGCCAAAATAAACTTACCCTTGTCTAAGTTGTTCTTGTTGGATATTTTGGTCATAGTGACACAAACATAACTAACACAGTCTTCTAACCAATAACAACCACATTTGGTGTCTAATTTAACTTTCACCCCCTGAAGTTTTAGCTATTTCTAACTTGGATCCTCCCTGGAGAAGGTGATTCCAGGAAATGTAATTCCCCAAATATTCAAGTTGACCGTGCCACAATCCAAAAGACTATCTAGAGCCTTTCTTTTAATAATAGAATCAACCAGATAGAATGGTTTAAAAAGGGGTCTCGAATACAGCTCCATGGGGTTGAATGTCAATCTTTTGCTTAGTAAGCATGTAATCTTGGACATGTTTGAAGACCTGTGTAGCTCAGTTTCCTCATCTGAAATGTAGGGATGAAAGTAGAATGTACCAAGACTTGTATTTCTAGCCTTGTCATATGGAAAGCTTAAAAGTCATCATTCCCATCCTTCTAAACTGAAAGCTGAATAAACTAAAAATTAATGGCTTTTCTTATATCTATCAGAAAATTGAGGTCATAGAGCAAACCTCCATCCTGATAACTCAGGAGAGAAGTGAACACAGAAAGTCACAGACAAAATAAACTTACCTGAGACAGAAGCCCCTGGAAAAAGGAATTGGTAGGAACAGTAAATGTTAATTGATAACTGTTGGAACAGGAGTATGAACTTGCTTGAGAGGTAAAACCTCTTGGAGAACAGTCTTGCAGCCTGGCATGATTTCATGGTTTTCCCTTCCAGAAACTGTATCTGCTTCTGAAATACCTGCATGTAGCCTCCATAGCAAAGGACTGCTTTCTAGGGAAAGCTACTTCACCTGAGCTGTATTTGACAGGGGCAAAGGGATGGCAATTAGAAAGTGCTAGCTCCTTCTATCCCTCATGTTGTATTTAATGGAGGAAATTTATAGTCATCTTCTGAAGATCACATGCCAGGGACCAAGATGCACTAACACATTGAAATTCAACCACAAGATTATAAGATACTTCTTCTAAATACCTCATCATGAACACATTATCAGGGCATTTATTACTAGCTAATAACAAATTATTGCTAGCCCTAATATATAATTATTGTTATGTAATAATACATGTTATTATTAGTACAATGAGAGTGGATAAAAACCGAGAAAGCAGCGAGTATTGTTAAGAAGGATTCTTAGGGACACTCAGACAACAAAGGAGGAAAAAAAGAAAACTGAAGTCTGTTTTACTTAGCAAATGTTAAATTGCAGTCCAATTCCTGTTAGTCAGATATAAAAACAAAAAAAACAAACAAACAAAAAACTTTGGGCCTAAGAATTAAGCTCAACAAAAGAACACTTGTCTAGCATATGCAAGGCTCTGGGTTTCATCCTCAGTACTGTAAAAACAAACAGATCATGCCTAATTGCCTTATTTCCTATTACTTGATGCATCATGACCAGCTTTCAACCAAAAGGTAAAAGTCATGACAAATACCAGGAAAACCACAGTCTGAATGGACACAGCAACCATCAGAACCAGACTCAGATGTGGAGCAGATATTAAAATGATCAGATAGGGGCTTTGCAATCACTGATTAATATGTTAAGGGCTCTAATGGAAAAGTAGTCAGCATACTAGAATAGGTGAATAATGTAAGCTGAGTGATGAAACTTCAATAAAGCATCAAAAAGCCATGCTAGAAATCAAAATCCCTGTAACAGAAATAAATAATGCCTTTGATGGGCTTACTAGTAGGCTAGAGGTGACCATTGAAAGAATCAGTGAGCATGAGGCCATGTCAATATAAACTCTCCCAACTGAAGTATAGTATGAAAAAGAAATGGAAAGAAAAAAGAAAGATTATACCCAATGACTGTGAGGAAATTTAAAAGTGCTAAGATATGCATAATATCAGAAGTAGAAGGAACAAAAGGAAATAAAAGAAACCTCTTTAAATATAAAGACACAAATAGTATAAAAGTAAAGCTACAGACTTTAATAAATAATAATTTTAATTATTTAATTTTAATCATTATTATTAATAGTGTTGTTGTTGTTGTTGTTTTGGTACCAGGGATTGACCCCAGGTACCACTGAACCACATATACAACCCTTTTTCACATTTCATTTAGAGACAGGGTCTTCCTTAGTTGGTTAGGGCTTCACTAAAGTTGCTGAGGCTGGCTTTGAACTTGAAATCCTCCTGCCTTAGCCTCTCAAGTTGCTGGGATTACAGGCAGGCATGCACCACCATGCCAGGGAATTTATCATTGTCAATCCACAAATTGTAACAAACACACTGATACAAGATGTTGATAATAGGATGTGTTAATAATAGGATAAGGGGGCTGGGGTTATGGCGCAGTGGTAGCGTGCTTGCCTAGCACGCGTGAGGCACTGGGTTCGATCCTCAGCACCACATAAAAATAAAATAAAGATATTCTGTCCACCTACACTAAAAAAATAAATAAATACTTTTAAAAAAATAATAGGGTAAGTGTGGAAGGTTGTTCTATAGGAACTCACTCTACTATCTGCTTTCTTTCTATAAATACAAATTTTTTTAAAAAAGCAAAGTTTTTAAGAGTTTGATTAAATTCTACTAATGAACAAAGAAACCATTTTAAAGAGCTCTTGTGAGTGTTAATATATGGGTAGAGTTTTTAACACTTTTTCTGGGCTTATCACTCAAAATTACCTTATTATTATTATTGCTATTAGTAGTGATAGACACTAATAGAACTATTAACAGAACCTCTGAAAAAAATTTATTTTTTTATTTTAATGCATTTGTAAATTTAGAATTTGAAAAATAGACAATGTCATTATTTTTCCTGAAGAAAAAAAGTTTTCCTGTATAATTAAATAAAATAGGGAAACATCTTTCATGTTCTGATACATAAACAGACAATTTCTGTGAAGCTTTATTATAGCAATTACTTTGTAGTACAACTACAAAGAAATATTCATTCAAAAATCACATTGTTTTATGTATTACATTTTTACATTTGCTCAGGTGTTAAAAAAATAAACATAACCAAAACATATTGCCATGAAGATCCTTTGTAAAAGATATTTTTTATTGAAACATCTTTCTTGCACATGGATTTGAAATAAAAGACTAGAAGATGAAGGATTTTTCTCCCTTCATTTCTAATAAAAACACTAAGGAAACAGTTATCTTTTATTCATAAATCATCTTTTCTTGTTTATTTTTCTTGACCTAAAATATATGTAGAATATCTTTGTATCCATTAGTGGTTTGGGAGATACGAATGATGTACGATTTATTAAGTGATGATAGAACTTTCAAAATAATCAGATGCAGAGACTTTTAAACATTTCTGAAGTTTGCTATTCCTTTTTCTACTTTAAAATTTAGGGAGTATTAATTTTAAAGGGAAGAATCTGTCATTTAGACAGGTTTCCCTTCTATGCCAAGAAAGTTCATTTGCAACGTAGGTACAAGACTTTAATTTGAGCAATTTATAAACTAATTATTTCACAGGGAATCTATCAATCTGATTAATGACTTGTTGGTAGGTAGGTCAAATGTTTCACTGGGTCATTGAATGTTTCATTATCACTCAGACCACATGAGCAATTCTTGACAAAGAGAATTATTAATATCTTAAAACTATTTTACAGCAACGAAAAACAATAACCTATTGTCTTTTCATAGTGAACAGACTCAAACATATCATTTATCAATATGCTGAGGAAGTCCTTGCATAACACCTTTAGTATATACATGTTGTGACATAAATGGCTTTTATTTCATAAAGCAGAACCATTTGGCTATTCCATAGAGAGGAACAGGTACATATAGCATGCAAATTTTGGAAATTGTTGATTTAACTCATAATTCTCCCCTTTTTCCTTCTTATTTTACATAAACTTTGTTCAACCTGTTTATCTAATCCACAGCTCATAGACTGATTAGCAAAAATTACCAGAAGGTACTCAGATAGTAGAAGGAAAAACCAATGAAGTTTGATGTCACTCAATCATGTCCAAAGTTAAAGCATGAAGAAATATGATCTATGCATAATTTTGGCCTTATAGACTTACTTCTCTAAGAAGTTTGGAAGGGTATAGACTTTTAAGAAGGGTTGAGTTATTCTTCTAGGGTTTTGAGCTGTGTGAGCTCCCATCTGAGTAGCAAACTGATCCTACATGGAAATTTGAGGGGTTTAGTTTTAAAAAAGAAAATAGCTACAAATAGAAGTACTGAAGTCAGAATTGTGCTCACAGACACAATTTTACTATAATGAAGGGTTTTTTTTTCCTTTTTTTCTTTACCTAAAAACTGAATTTATCATCCATCTCAAAGAGTCAAAAGTTCTAAAAACATTTAGCTAGAACAAAGCAGGAACTGCCTCTGTCTGTTGACATGGGCTCTCCAGGTTGTCTTGGTTCCAGTTGCACCTTCTTTCTGTTAGTGAGCTGCCAGATGGATGGCCGTTGTCTAATCCTCCTCCTTTTGGACATAAACTGAGGCCAACAGTTCTGTTTGATTCAAAACTGTGCTACATTAATTAATGATACATTAAGACTGAGTTCAACATTCCAAGATAATCTCAACACTTAGCTATCATGAAAATCTCATCATTACTGTCACTCAACTCATCAACTTTGGTGGAGAAAGAAGAGCTATGCGGACTCTGTGGCCATTTGCAAAAGAGTCTGTACTGGGAGTTTGTACAAGGTCACAGATGGTAGAGTGTGATAAATGTGTGCAAATCCTGCCTGTGCCTTCTTTCTCACATGTTTACCCAGAGAATCTTAGTTTACACATACACAAAATGGAAATTGTCTTAGTTGGGGTTATCCAGGGAATCCGAACCAAAAGAATCTATACATGTAGAGTGACAGATTTATCTTGGGAAATTGGCTCATGTGATTGTGGGGGCTGGCAAGTCTAAATTTTCAGGGTGGAGATTCAGGAAGAGCTGATATTGCAGCTCTATTCTGAAGGCCCTCTGAAAGCAGAATCCCTTCTTTCTCAGGAGATCTGAGTCTTTTGTTCCTTTCATCTGATTGGATCAGGCCTACCCACTTAATGGAGGGGCTAATCTGCTTATTCAAAGTCCCCTGATTTAAATGTTAATCAGACCTAAACAATATTTTTACAGCAACATCTAGCTTGATGTCTGAGCAAATATTTGGGTGCCATAACTTAGCCAACTTGACAGATATGATTAACCATCACAGTGGTAGTAACATTAACAATATTAACCCACTGTGTCCTGAGAGTTAGATAATGACTCTTAGGTAATTGACATAGTACATACTACATAGTAGTTTCTTAGTAAGTGATAGTTATTCTTGTTATTGTTATTAGGTATTTCCATGAAATCCGTGAGTTCATAGTCATCCTCATCTGGAAGTTTCAAGGGAACTTATTAGTTCATGGTAGTGTTTTTGATAAAGATTAACTTTTGTTTGCAGAGAGTATTATCTGTTACATAACTCTGCAAAATCTTTTGACAAACATGTCAAGAAGGCATTGTTTTATATGTGCTAAGAGCATAATAAATTTGGGAAGTCAAAAAAATTATGAGGAATACTGTAAAACAAGTAACACCCAATAAAACTTCAAAGGGAGAAATATATTTCTACTCTTTGACTAATGCAGAATCATATGGAAATTGTCAAGTTTTGGCTATTGAAAACTGTATAAA
This sequence comes from Xerus rutilus, assembly GCA_028644305.1. NCBI lineage: Eukaryota > Metazoa > Chordata > Mammalia > Rodentia > Sciuridae > Xerus > Xerus rutilus. Next base: position 8,467,624 of record CM053416.1, on the reverse strand, counting down.
TGAAAAGTGCTTTTGGATATGGATGTAGGATATTATGAAATTTCATCATCCCTGAAGCCCCATTATTAAAGTTTTAAAACACCATTGGAATAATGCGATAAGTAGCGAGGTCCTACTCACTCTATTTCTGGGGAATGAAAACAAATCTGGGTTGAGAAAGACAGAGCAGAAATATTATGGAAGGATATAGTTATTTAATTAAGAAACAGAACAGAAATCATTTAGCAACATAGGCCATTACTCTAACCCTGTTCTCCATAGAGAACAAGTTGGCTAGAGCAAGAGGGTGCAGTGCCTGGGGCCACTTTCATCCAACTCCAGGACTGTAACATCCCAGACCAGTTTGTAATATCAGACAGGTCCACAGATATCTTTTGACCAGAACTATTCTTTCCAAAAGAAAATTTCCACTACCACAAAAAAATTGCATTTATATAAGCAGAACATGTACCTTATTTTTTCCTACAGATCTTACCTGGCATGCAAGTGGATTTGCTAATGACTTGCTGTAATTCTGTGGGCCCACAGTAGTTGTTGGCCCTTGTAGTCGTTTGTGTACAAGAAACACTAGGAGTCTTGGCAGGAAGAAAACTAGATGGTTATAGGTCAGATCCGCCTACTATACTGAGCAAAGGACGTGGATGGAAGATTTAGAACTTCATTTTGCCATTTGTGTGCTTTTCTGGGGTGCTCCCCTAGTAAAGTGTAATAAAACTCTCATGAACAAACAAAACAGTCTATTCCTTCAGTGTAAGAGAGATTCATGATCTAAAGGGAGATGTTTTTCCATTGATTAGATAATCAGCTATACAGAGTCCTTCTTTCCCCCTCTCTTTCCTCCCCTCTTCTCTCCCTTCTTCTCCTCATCTCACCTCCCCAAATCTGTCAGGGATTCTGGGATCTGCATGTTTTATTAGCCATTTGGAGTACAGGTAATGGAAGGATTTTTGTTGTTGTTACTAGGGATTAAATTCAGGAGCACTTAACCACTGAGCCACATTCCCAGCACTTTTTATTTTTATTTCTATTTTTCATTTTGAGACAGGGTCTCAATAAGTTGCTTAGGGCCTTGCTAATTTGCTAAGTTTGGCCTCAAACTTGCAATCCTCCTACCTCAGCCTCTCAAGCCACTGAAAAGGATACATATTTAGCTTGCTAATGCATTTTATACCTTTGCAGATATTGCTCCACTGAACAGGTTTTTGAAACATTTAAAAAAAAATTCTATGCACCATTTTTTTCATTGCCTTTTCATCAGTTCTTAGAGTGACGTTGGTTATACTAAAATTTATAGAAAATGTTTTTAGTGATTTTAAAATTTTAAAAGTTTAGGCTTCTGTATGCTTCAACAACATTCCCCAAATATAAATGGAAATATTATGGAGAAAATGGATGCATATTCCAGGGAAACTGTTTTGAGAGCAGGGAGAGGTAGTTGGACACGTGTGCTGAGCCAGCCTAAACAGAGTAGAGGTGAACATGAAAACAAACTCTGGAGGGAGGTTCCCCAGGGGTGTTCATTCTCTGGAGATGGAACAGTTTGAAATCCTGAGACTGAGGATCAATACCGACTGTGAATGAAGTGCTAACCTTTTAAGCTTTTCCCTGTCTCCTCCTGCCTCCCTTGGGTTGGATGATCGTGCACTTTAAAAATATGATATCTGTAATGTAAAGCACTAATTTAAAAATATGCCCAGTTTTTCTATCCCAAGCTGCATGACAAACGTATTTAGGAGTATTACCATCACTCTGTCTTTTATAAAAATTTGTGTGCTTTGTGATTTTGCATATGATAAAAAAAGGGAAAAAACCCTAAATAAAACTTAACATTATTGCTTTCCTCCTTTAAAAAACAAACAAAAAAACTTTATAAAACATGCTATCAGAAAAAATTAAGTATCAGGGTAACTCATACCAAGTTATATTTCATAGATTCTTGGGTGGTGGTTACTGAAAATTGATTTTTACAGAGTTGTTGACTTTGTTTTCCCTGCCATGAATACATATGGGTCCCTACAGTAAAAGTGAATTGGGTACAAGTCAAAGATATGGCACTCAGTGGAGCTCATGATGCATGCCATGTGATCTCAGCCAAGTCTCAGAGTCTCTAACCCTTAGCTATTTTTTTTTTTTTTTTTTTGGTACCAGGGATTGAACTCAGAGGTACTTGACCACTGAGCCACGTCTCCATCCCTATTTTGTGTTTTATGTAGAGACAGGGTCTCACTGAGTTGCTTAGTGCCTTGCTGTTGCTGAGGCTGGCTTTAAACTCACGATTCTCCTGTCTCAACCTCCCAAAGTGCTGGGATTACAGACGTGCGCCACTGCGCCCAGCTAGCTTTCTTACTTGTAAAGTTCCAACCTTCTTCCATCAGGAGAATCAGATTATCAAACACTGTATCAGGCTTAAAGCATTGTCAAAAGCTGTTCTTGTCATTCTAATTATGGTGAAGGCTTGCAGAGGGGTATGGGTTGCAAAGGTACCAGCATGATCCCTGCCCATCAGAAGTTTAAAGTCTAGTAAAAGAGGTAGAGAAATAACCCTAGTACAGCTGGGTGTCATGCACATCAGGTGACCAGTAGAGGCGATTATGGGAATAAAGAACTTCAGAGGAGGAAAATGGCTTTTCTTGGGGAAGCTTGTGACAGCTCTTATGGAAGACGAGGATGTTAACCTATACTAGGAATATCAACCAGTATTTATTGTGTCACTGTGCACCAGGTATATTACTAAGTCATTTTTGTTGATTGTCTTATTTAAATATTAAGCATTTGATTAGGCTAGCATTATGTTTATTCCTACTTTTCAGGTAGGAAAATGAGATTCAGAGAGCTGAAGTGACATAGTATCTGAGTTAGGATTTGAAACCAGGACTGTTTGTCTCTGGTACTCATGATTCCAGTCACCACGATGCGGGAATTGTTAATGGGAATGAGTTCTTGGACAGGGCTCAGAAGGAAAATGGTGCAGATTTCAGTACTGGTCCCTGTCTCAATTTTTCTCTTCTTTCTAAGTATAACCCATTTCCTTTGTTATGTGTCTTTACAGTTTCTGTCACATAAGTGACTGGATATGTTCCCCCCACCCCTGCCTAGTTCTCATTTCTGATCTCAGCTATGTGGTTTGCTTGAATCAATAACATTAGGGGAACTTTGTGCTACTGCTGAGCCCAGGCTGCGAGAGATCTTGAATATTTTTGTGTTTCTGGTACTTCTGAGAAGGCTGTCCTTACTGAGAAGGCACATGGAACTCTTCTGTGAGTCTGAAAAGAATGAGAGACATGTGAAGCCAAGCTGCCCCACAGCCAAGCTGGTTTTAGGAGAAAGAACTTTTGACTCTGTACCAGTATAAAACAGAATCCGAATTGAATGAGCACAAAGATACAGGCAAAGTTTTCATAGGGCACAGGTTGGGGGTAGGGGCAAAAGGAGCTTTACCTTAGGTGAAAGAGATAGCCCTAATTTACAGAAAAATCAAAATTTCCTTGGAACAAAAAGAATGTCCCTATTACAGAATAGCTGTGGCAAAGAAGGTCTAGTATTTTTATGATAATTAGTTTAAGGAGTTACTTACTTATAGAACAGACTCTTATGGTATATCCTAGAATTACCCTATACCTGGAGTTTAAATTAAACTTATTCTCTTATTCAATTAAGAATAAGAGAGTGAGAGCGTGGTGAGTGGTACATGCCTGTAATCCCAGCAACTGGGGAGGCTTAGGCAGGAAGATCACAAGTTCAAAGCCATCTTCAGCAACTTAGACCATAAGCTACATAGTGAGACCCTTTCTGAAAATAAAAATAAAATGGGCTGAGGATGTGGCTCAGTGGTTAAGAGCCCTTGGTTCAATCTCTGGTGCCAAAAATTAAACATAATAAACAAAAAAGACTAGAAGGGTGAGAAAAGACATATCCCATATGTCATAATGAGGAGAAGATAGGAAAAGACTTTTAGTAACAATGGACCATTTTGTTCTTTTCTTGTCTCTGTATCAAAGCATGCCCAAAGTACAACACCTAGTCATCCACAGAACCAGAAACTTCACCAGTCGAGACCATTTGTTGGACTGTGTTATAGCTCAGTGGTAAGAGCACTTGCCTAGCACATGTAAGGCATTGGGTTTGATCCTCAGCACCATATAAAAGTAAATCAATGAAATAAAGGAATTGTATCTATCTACAACTAAAAAAATTAAGTAAAAATAAAAAGACAATTTGTTCCACATATCCATGAGTCCTAATAGTAAACTACTTTTTTAAGTCACTTAAGTTGGGTATAGTTTGTTATGCAGCAATAGCTAACTGTTACAGATTAAAGTATTTTAACATATGATGTTTTCCTGTTATGAAAATAATATATCTTCATTTATTACAAATAAGAAAGAGGAAAAATATGCATGAGGAAGAAAATTAATAAAACATTAAATCCCACCACCAGGAAGCAAACATTGTGATATGAAGTTTGTAATTCTTATATGCCATACTGTCATACTGCCGTACCTGGCGTTCTTCATAAAATTTAAAACATCTAATTTAATAAAGCCCTATGTGGTAGTTATCCTTATTAGCTATATTTTAAATACGGGAAAATTGGGTCATAGAGAGTTAAGTGATCACTAACAAAGATTAAAACATGGATGCAAACCCAGAAAGCCTGGCTCTAACCACAATACCTTTTTTTTTTTTTGGTACTGGAGATAAAACCCAGGGGTCTTAACCATGGAGTCACAACTGCAGCCCTTTTATTTTTTATTTTGAGACAGAATCTCGCTAAGTTGCATAGGACTTGCTAAGTTGCTGAGACTGGCCTTGAACTCTCAATCCTCCTGCCTCGGCCTCCTGAGCCACTGGGATTACAGGCCAGTGCCACCACACCTGGCCCACGGCACCCTTTTAACACTATTAGACAGTCTCTCTGCTCAGCTCAGACGCTGTCTTTCTTATTCGTCTATATTGTTGCCTCTTGACCTCCATTAATCACCTGACCCTATGGAACACAGGTGGTAGAAGATGGGTCACATTTCAGAGAGAGAGAACAGAATAGCAATGACTGAGGCAGGGCCAGAGGTGGAGAATCTCTCCAGTTGTGCGAAGAGGGGTGAGTTTATGGTCTGGCAGAAGCCATGACCAATGAACTCTCATTTACTTCTGGAAAAGGATGATCTTGTTTAAAATTAAATAAACTTTTGCGATTTAGTAGTCATTTTACTTTTGCTCAAGATCCCAGTTTCTTTCAGCCCAGATATTTGAAAATGAAAATTACTCTTAAAAAAAATATACGTCTCCAGTGGCCAAGACAAATACACAGCTTGGAGTGACAACCATGTGGAACTAGAGACACTTGTACATGCAAGTGTCAGTACGTTTCTGCACACTTACTGCTTCTAGATTTGTTTATGCTGGCTGAACACTGATCAGAGACAGCCTATTGTACAGGTGGCGAAATTACATATTAGGACAGCATCTCATTCCTTGACAGTCCTGTAAGAATGAATTTCATGAATATCTCATTCTTTTCTACATTGCTGTGAGCAAGAAGAAGCCAAGCAGTGAGGAACCATATTTTCTTTTTTTTTAGATAATTATCATTTGTAGAATAGGAAAATAATTCACTGCCACTCACAGGTGTCTGTAACAGCTGTCTCCTTGGCTTCTCTGTGTGCAGACAACAATTTTATGCTTTTGTGAAAAAGGAACTGACTCTCCTCGTTGTTAAAAGCCAAGCCTTTCTCCTTTGAGCTAGACGGGGATGACCATGGGCATCCTAACAAAATAGCTTTTCATAGTTGTCTCCTGGAACTCAGGCAGAGTAACACTCTGCCTTTAAAGAAACAAAAATTAAAAAAATTTTAAAGCATCAACTCTGATAAAGAGCCAGAGGGAGGAGAGGTAGTGAAATGTGCCCAGATTTAGTTATAACTATTACTTTTACCTAATTGCTTTTGGCAGCCTGTCTTCTAAGCCAAGGTAAGACTTATATGTGAATACTATATTGGTCCATTGGTCCTGCAAATATTATGACAATATTTAAATAGAGTCAACTTTCCCCCATCAAAGACCTTCAGGTTGTTCAATGAAATCAGGTATTATGGTTATCCTAGATTTTTTCATCTGTGAGCATCACCATTACATCTTTTTTTTTTTTTCCTTTGGTACTGGTATTGAACTCAGGGGCACTCAACCACTGAGCAACATCCCCAGCCCTATTTTGTATTTTATTTAGAGACAGGGTCTCACTGAGTTGCTTAGTGCCTCACTGTTGCTGAGGCTGGCTTTGAATTTACAATCTTCCTGCCTCAGCCTCCTGAGACGTTGGGATGACAGGCATGCGCCACCACACCCAACTACCATTATCGCTTTGAAAGCAGACCATTTGCCGCCCATGACTGGCCAGAAACAGGCTCTGTCTAATGTTCAACAATGTGAATTCAATGAATAGTTATGAAGTCTCTACTCTGGCACGGCCAGTTTTCTAATTCTTCTTCATAAAAAGCTCATGGCAAGATGAAAAGTCAGCCATGCACCAGCCAAATTATACGACTTGGTCATTGCTATGGTTGGGAGTTGGGAGCCCATGATATTGTGCACTTGCAACTCATTGAGGTCCCTGAATCAGCAGTGCCAGCATCTTCAGGCGATGGTTAGAAATGCTACTGACCCACTCAGAATCTACAAGTGATTAACCAGAGCCCCAGGTGATCTAGGTGCACTTTAAAGTCTGCTTTGTAGCCTTACTGATGTCCTGGCTGCACTCCGGTTTATTAAACCCAAATCTGAGAATGGGTTCCAGGTCTCACTGTTGTTAACCCCTTCTCCCTCCAGAGATTCTAGTATCCATGCTGCCAACTCAGTCAGTCCTTTTGAAAGAAAGGGTTAACTTAGCATTCACACCTTTTTCCTAATGCATTATTTAATGTGAAGATGATGATGCCTAAACAATAACAGGTCTCCCTACATTCTTTGCTAAGTCAGCCTTCTAAGAATTAGAGTAGAGATGTAGGAGCTGAATCTTCATTCATGCTCTAAACCCATCCTGACGAGTCCATTTCTCTGCCACACGGTGCCCTCTGGTAAGTGCAAGGGGGCATACAGCTACAAGATGTCTCACAGATGCTTTCTTTATTCTTCTTCCTACTGTTAAACACTATTTTGTGATCCCTGGAGCCACCATAGACAGTTCATGACCATGAGGACTGAGAGCACCTGGATTGGAGAGGGTAGAAAATAAATTAACACCTGCATTGTGGTGGGCCTATTGTATTAACCCATTTGGTAACTTCAGGGACCACTCTCTGATCTGTTTTTTGATATACTATATTTTCTTCTTCTTAGGGTATTTTTAGCAGAGTTTTCTTTTGATTTGGGCTGAAAGCTTCCTACTAGCTAAGTATTTGTTCTCCTAGAAGAATAATATTAATAGTGGTTAATATTAATATGGTATGCAATACCCTGGAATAACAAACATGAGCCATAGACTTTTATTACAGAGAGGAAACCCCAACTCTGTCCAATCCAACAGCTCAGGTAGTCCCTGGACAACACTGAAAGATGTCTTGCCTCCAGGAGAAGAGACAGAAAATTTGCTGACCTGGTATTTCTGCAAGCCTCTTCTCATTTTCTGTCTCCAACTTGACAAATAGGGAACAACCAGAGAAATAAATTGTTTCTGCTTGAAGGGGCACAAAATGCACTGCTCGGAGACACATATTCTTCAGCATAGGCGTGCATGTGCTTGAGAAGAGCAGTGAGCATTGCTCATTTAGAAATCGAAGGATGATGAGCAGCCCATCAAGTTATTCTTGAGTTTTCCTTTGCTGATCATCATTGCTGCAGAATCCAATTCTAGAATTACAATAAGAAAGGGTCAGTATATTTAAAATTAAGAGTATTGTTAGACTTTCCAGTTGGTTCTAATTAAGTTGGGAAAAAATGTTTATAGCATGATTCAAAAGCAACTTGTAATCATGTCTCGAAAGGACAGATATTTGGTCAGCTTCATTCTCACCAGTATTTTCAATGTCTAGCATACTAGGCATATAATAGGCATTTAATAAATATTGCCTGAAAAAAATGAATAAATTCTGTAGCCATGACTACATCTCGGTCTCCTGCTTAGTAGCTTAAAGAGAACATAGGGTTAATAACTATTGGTTGAATAAGTTCAGGAAGAATGGATCATAGATTATATTTTAGGGCACGTCTTTAGAGGATAATGGGTATATTGACTCAGAAGGCAACAAGCTTATTGAGAGATCCTGAAGTATTTTTTATTGACTCTGGGATTGAAAGTTAAGGTTATCAGCTTTCAGATTGACAGATTTCAGATTTTCCTTTTGTGATGGAAATTTTTTTAACTTTAATATTCATGTTTGGAGTATACTGCATTTAATTCTTTAAACTTAGAGTTCACTCTCTAAAGTTCAGGAAATAGTTGTTTAGTGTCTACTTCAAAGAGGCATCGGCTCAATGTCAAAAGACAAATAAGAAGGAGCTGGATCCTAAACTAGCAATGAAGTACTACGCTAGGCTTGTTGGCATCTATTAGTCAGCTTTTTCATCACTGTAACCAAAAGACCTGACAAGAATAATTAGAGGATAAAAAGTTAATTTTGGCCCACAGTTTCAGAGGTCTCAGTCCATAGATGGCCGACTCTATTGCTCTGGGTCTGAGGTGAGGCAGAACATGGCGGAAGGATGATGGGAAGGGAAAGAGGCTCTGGAGGCAGAGAGAGAGCTCCACTCACCAAGCACAACATATCAATCCCAAAAGCATTCCTCCAGTGACCCACCCCCTCAAGCCACACACCACCAGCCTACAGTTAGCACCCAGTTAATCCATATCAGTGGATCAATCTTCCGGTTAAGTCATAGTTCTCATAATCTAATCATTTTACCTCTGAATGTTTTTGCATTGTCTCACACATCAGCTTCTGGGGGACACCACATATCCAAACCATAATGACATCATAATAATAATAGCATCCCTGAAGATTCACTAAGTGATGGGCAAAAAGTGCTCAATATGTATTTGTTGAATTGAAAACTGTCAACCCAGTTTACCAGATAATGTACAGTGTACTTCTCTAAGGGAAATACAATCTGCTGTGTGTGATTTCCAGAGGGAGCATTCCCATCATGCAGAGATCAGCGTAATAGGCATATGGTTTGTTCAGAGGATAGGTCTTCAAAGATAAGAATTGCCAAATGGATTTCCTTGAATGCCCAGGTAAAGACTTTTTACTTAAATCATAGAATGTAAGTCAGTGATTCTAAACTTTGCAGTGCATCGCCACCTAATGATCCTTAACCCAGATGCCTGGAAACCACTCTCAGATAATTCTGATATAATTGGAATGGAGTGTGAAAGGGGCATTGAACGTGTTAAAAGCTCTCCAGGTCACTATAACATGCAGCAAAGTTTGGGAACTGACGCTCTCAGGAGTCAAGAGAAGTAAGAAGATAGGACAAAGCAAGTTTGGAGCTGCTCATCACATCTGAAGAGTCATCTGGGGCTTAAAAGTTTAAGGTGCTAAAAGGAAAGTTTGGTGGAAGATTCATCAAGTAGCTCAGAAATCCAGGAATAAAGTCTGTTTCTTACTTAGATTCAAAATGTACCCACCTAGGAAACACAGCTTCACTGAAATGAATGAACTCCTGTTCATCTCAGAAATTTCAGCTGCAATTTCTTTTCTTTGGGGAAGCCCACCTAGACTGCCAAAAGGGACAGACACACATGTTTGATGATCTCAAAGCCATCTCCAATTCTTTGTCAAGGTGTACCCTGTAGAGGATTTTGTTCTTGTCCTTTGTGTTGAGCTCATATGCAAATGAGCTCATTTGTGATTGACAGGGAATGTGTTTCAGTGTAATGCAAAGAATAGCAGCAACTCAGCAGAATGTTAGCAAGCTTGCAGGATTGTTCAACTGGAAGCCCCACATGGCTCTGACAGGCCAGCTGTGCTGCCTTGGAGGCATTTATGGTGCTCCCTGTCTTTGGGCAATGTGCCCATCATCATAACTGAGTTTCTTTTTATTGGTGCTTTAAAGTGTTACATAATGGTGGGATCTGTTGTTACGTATCTGTACATGCACACAATATAACAATACAATTTGGCCAATATCATTCCCCAGTATTTGCCCCTTAACTCAGTTGTAAGAGAATCAAGCGATGTGAATAAAACAGAGCTTGTGTTCGGACTCTCTAGGAGGAAGTTTACACACACAAACACACAGAGGAAACTGTATATACAGATGCACACAGAGCACTTGGAGGCTAAGGATTATAAAAAATTTACAGTAAAAGATACTATATTTTCTGTCAAAAACTTTGTATCCTTACTTTTAAAAAGCTAACTGATAAACATTTCTTAAATTTATGTTAAAGAACAAACTCTTACTTTCTGTTTTATTTCTTTAAGTTTTTCTAATTTTTTTCTGTAGTGCAGTTTCCTCTTGTCCAGTCCTTGACTTTTCAATGATTTACTCCTTGTTTATTTTCTTTATTTTTGTTAGTTTCCTCCTTTGTTAAAGCCAGTGCCACTCTGTTTCTTAAACTGTCGTTGGTTTCATTTCCTTTAAAGTTTAAACTACAAAGCAGGAATGAGCTGATTTTGCTTAAAGTGAATGTTTTATGTTTTTTAGACACAGATGCAAATTTGAGGCATTTTGTGTCATTATTTACATAAGTTTTTAAAATATAGTCATTAAAAAAATGTGAACACCCTTCTTAGCTCTCTGGCCAATAACCATAGGCTGGATATGACTTATGAATGGGTAGTTTGCCAGCCCAATGTATGGAAAGGGCAATGAATTTGAACAAGGTAATGAATGCATGTATTCTGCATAGCTGCAAGTGTTAGTGTGGTCTAGTTCCTCTTTTTTTTTTTTTTTTTTTTTGATGTAGACACAGGGTCTCACTGAGTTGCTTAGCGCCTCGCCGTTGCTGAGACTGGCTTTGAACTCACGATTCTCCTTTCTCAGCCTCCCAAACTACTGGGATTACAGGCTTGTGCCACCACACCCAGCTTAGTTCCTCTTTTTATAAAATAGAATATTATGGGAGTATTATGTGGCCTCTTTACCTCACAGGATTCATCTGGAATTAAAATTGGTTGCAGGATAGGAAAGTACCTATAGCCAGGCGCTATAGTGCACACCTGTAATCCCAGCAGTTTGGGAGGCTGAGGCAGGAGGATTATGAGTTCAAAACTAGCCTAAGCAAAAGCGAAGCACTGAGCAACAGTGCAACACTGTCTCTAAATAAAATACAAAATAGGGCTGAGGATGTGGCTTAGTGGTTCTGTGCCCCTGCGTTCAATCCCTGGTACCCCAAAAAAGAAAAGAAAAAGTACCCTCTAAACTTCAAAGCGTTCATACACAGTGAAGGGTGTGTAACAGAGATAATGCTTTTATTATGGTTTCAACCATCAGGACCTTAGAAGAAAGAAGGTGACCTGCTGCGAGGAACAGATGGTGAAATTCTAACAGAAAACACAGGGAAAGCAAAGTTACTTGACTTTCTTTGTGTTCTTTCTTCTCTATTCAAAAGATTGTCTCATGAGAAGAGAGAATAGACTGGTAGGAAAGAATGGATGTTGAAAACAAGTAAAGCGTGATAGTCCTCCCCATTAACTCATAGCAATTCACTTGCCTGCATCTCTCTCGTTATCCTTTTGGACAAAGTTGAAGAAATGCATACTAAGTGAGAATGCGTTTAGATGTTTCTAAAACTTCTTGAATAATAGGAATGACAATAAATAAATAAATGTACATTATTGAGGACAAGTCTGTGGTGATATGCTACAGGGCTCTGCCTTTAACCTAACCTTGGTTAAAATATTTATTTGAAATTTTAAAAGGGTCTCAATTATATTTTCTTGTATGGATGTAGAGGGGCTAAATGACCTCCCTGCACCTCTAAAATTCAATGGTTTATATATTGTTCAATAACAGACAGAAACTTCCTTGCTTATGAACTCAAATCTAGTCTGATATAGACATTTGATCATTTGAAAATGCTATGATGTTATTCATTGTTTATAATAAATGAACAGTCCTAAGGCAAACTTAAAATGTATCTCCTATCCTAAAGCCACATACACTATGTTGGCAGTATTTCATTTCCATCATGGCAGGTCTGTTACAATTGTTTTAGATCAGAATTCTGTATTAACAGAAGATCCAGAGAAGGAAATGATTATGTAAGATAAGAAAATGACTTAATAATGGGAGACAACTTAGTATGAGAATTTACTTCCAAAAGAATTATGTTGTTGGTTGCTAATTCTATAGTAGATATATAATCAGTGGATAAGAACTGAAGTATTTGGGAATCAATTTTAACTCAATAGAGGATTTTTTTTTTTTATTCAATGGGCACTTTCCAAGAAATGATGAAACACCATTATAGTTCTTCTCTAACACAGGAAAAATATTCTAAGATGCAACCTAGATACAGTCTCCAATATCTTTTCACAGACTTGGATCTCCTTGATTCCATATCAAAATTATAAGCTAATCAATAGAATCTCCTAACTCCTATGTGATCCTAGAATCTCCTAGACTCCTATGTGAAATCTTGCTTTCTCCTAGAGGTTCAAATAGAAGATGGGGATCCATGGAAGGTCTGATTCATTGTTGATTTAGTTACCTTTTCTGTTGCTGTGACCAAAAGACTGGATAAAAATAACATAGGGGAGGAAAAGTTTATTTTAGGTTATGGTTTCAGGGGTTCAGTCTGTGATCAGCTGATTCCATAGCTCTGGGACCAAGGTGAGGAGGAACAACATGACAGAAAGGAAGGGCAGAGGAAAGCACCTGAGGGCATGGAGGAGGAAAGCAGCCATGGCATCCCCAAAACAGAAAGCTCCTCTCACCAGTGTCAAAATATAAGACACATCCCCAGTGACCCACCTCTTCCCACCATACCCCAACTGTCCATTTATGTCCTAGTTAATCCATATTGGTGGATTAATGCACTGATTATGTTACAATTCTCCTGATCTAACCATTTCACCCCTGAACATTCCTGCATTGTCTCACACATGACATTTTGAGGGATACCTCATACCCAAACCATAACAATTGTGTTCGCCCAAGAGTTTCCTGTTAGAATTTTAACCAGAATTCAGGTCAGGATCAAAGAGCACACAGTTCATTGCTGTTCTCACTTGCCCAGTTGACAACTGTAGCAGGCTTCAAGGCTGGCTACTCTTAACCATATTAACAGAAAACTTAAACGTGGGAGAGATTGGTAGCATTAGAATGGATGAGGAATCTGCCCTCCTACCCCTAATTAAGAAAAAGTAAAGTAGTTTGACATTGCATTTACATGCCAAGGAAAGCAGAGCAAATAGAAATTGGCCCCAAATTAATCTCCTCTTAAGATTCAAAGTTTAAAGAAGAATATAAAACAGAAAAAATTTAATTTGCTCTTGCAGGCGTCTGTGGTCTTGAAGAAATTTATCCTCCCCGGGGAAAGAGATGTGCTTGTCATTCAGACTTGTTATGAGATTAGAAGGGCAACACCTTTCACTTATCTTTGCTCTCACATTTGCAAACCATCTTCCTTTGTACTCTTTCTTTGTAGCTTCAAACTGAAGATGATGTTGCTGCTGATGGATGAGCTCATTTCTACTTATCTTGGGCTTCCGCAGCAACTATCTGTGCTTGTCCTAAAATTCAGAAACAAATGAGATGATGCTAACTAGCCCCTGTCGCAGAGAGGGGTGAATACCATAGAGCACAGCAGGTTTTCTCCAGGGTCAGGGCTTCACGGTCATCCAGTAACCTCACACCATTTCAATTCCCAGTGAAGCCTGAACCAGTATCAGTCCCTAGCTTGTTTGTTACTGTTTTGCAGAAAAATAAGTTACCCAATTGAGAGTGACACTTTAGAGACATAAAGCAGATTGACAGTGATTTTATGTCTGTTGTAGTTTGGATCTGGAATGTCCCCCAAAGGGGCTCCTGTGTAGAATTCTTGTTCCCCATCTTGGTGGCACTATTTGGAGGTGGTGGAAACTTTGGGGAGGTGGGGCCTTGCAGGAAGATGTGGGCCACTGAGGGCATGCCTCTGGAGATACATATTCTGCACACACCCACTACCCCGCCTCCTCTCCCTTCCCCTCCCTCTTCTTCTCCCCTCCCCCTTCTCTTCCTCTCCTCTCCTCTCCTGTCTCTTCCTGTCTCCCTCCTTGCTTCTTGGCTGCTGTGAGGTGAGTAGTTTTACTCCTCCAGATCTTCTCTGCCATGATGTTTCTGTCTCACCACAGACCTAAAAGCAGTACTGTCAGCCAACCATGGATTGAAACTTCAGAAACTCAGAGCCAAAATAAATCTTTCTGCCATTTAAATAGTTTTCCTCAGGTATTTTGTCACAGCAATGAAAAGCTGATGAATGCAATGTCTAATTTGTATAATAGAAAATAAACAGGGCCTGTGTTTATAGGTCTTTTATTTCCTTTTCCTTGTAATTTATTTGTATTATGTTGTAACAAATTGCCTTTCAAAGATAGTGGTTTTTTACAATCTTTTATGTCAGAGCCTTTGAGATATTCTGCCTTAAGTAGCTGTCATAGAACTTAAATATTTGCTTACTTACCTAATTTTTAGCAAAGATTTATTCATTCAAACCATAAATACATATTTTGTAGACTGAAAATTCCCACTAGAAAAATAACAGAATCAACAGTAACAACTACAATCCACAATCCTAATTGTTGCTGTAAATATTGTAATTTAGGTTGTATTCAAACACTTAATGAACAGATGCTTCTCTTATTTAACAATCCCAGAGAGTCCAGGGAAATTATTACCATTCCTACTTTTCAGAGGAAGAAATAGACATTCCAAAAGTAAAATAATGTCTATAAATAATCTTCAAAAATTTAGTATATATAGATTAATTAAACAATTAGTTCTCATATAGATATAATCTGAGTACTTTTTAATAGTTTTAGGACTCTTTGAAAATAAAACCAGTAGAACTAGCTTAAATGTGAATTCAAGCATCCAAAGCAATTAGAATCAGTGAAAAACAGAACATTGAAATGTATTATAAAGATAGACATTGTTAAAATAATTAATCGGGGGTCCACTAGACAGAGGTGGTTCTAGCCCCCTGAGTTCTTACCTGAGTAAACCAGAAGCCAACACAACATGATTATTCATATTCTAGGGAAACAAAACATACACTTCACCAATCAGAAAATCCACACCTCCTACTAGGGACTTCCAGGGCTACTGTTCCACTTTTCCATTGCCCCAAAGTCAAATCTTTTCTTTGCTTTGTTTCCACATGTAAGTTATAAATTTTTTTTAAAAAATTTTGTACCAGGGATTGATTGATTGAACCCAGGGGCACTTAACCACTGAGCCACATCCCCAGCCCTTTTCTTGTATTTTATTTAGAGACAGAGTCTTGCTGAGTTGCTTAGGGATTTGCTAAGTTGGAGACTGGCTTTCAACTCCCTATCCTCCTACCTCAGCCACCTCTGGGATTGCAGGAGTGCACTACTGTGCCCAGCAAGTTATTATTATTATTATTATTATTATTATTATTATTATTATTTTCATTTTTCCCTGTTCTGTGGATCTCTGAATGGCTTGGATTCTAGTGCTACTTGATTCATGAATTACTGTGTGGTTCCACTAAGCTCTTTGAATGTTAACCTGTGGAAGCTTATCTTTCGGCAGTACAAATGCCCTATAAGACTACAGGACAAAACTCTATTATTTAGGCAGTCTTTTCGACTAACAAAAATAATGTCGTTTTTCTCTTGGACAAAAATTATTTTCAATGTGTTGGTCACCTACAAATTTAAATCTCCTTTTCAGAGTATTAGCCAAGATCAGTGGTAAACAGGAAGTTCGAAGAATAGAGAACTCTTAGGCAGGTCTCTTGATCAGTGCTACCACATGACCTTAAAAAGACAGACATCATTTTTTCCTTTACTTTCAAGTTGTACATTTCAAAAAAAAAATATTTAATAAGAGTATCAGCTAATCGGGGGCATACTTGAATCCATGCACACTACGTCCTTAAATTACCTCTCAGCTCACTGATGGAGAGCTACTTGAACGTTGGTTGAGAAGGCTATTGTTTTTTGTTTGCTCAGGAAATATAATCCAATCCTGTGCCCCTTGGTTTCCTCATATCACATGCTAGGGTTAATGCTTCTACCCCTATAGCCAAAAACATATTAATAAAAGAAACACATAGTACATATATTTAACCAAAGTTTTATCTAATACAGGACTCTTTAGAAATCAATACCCAAAGATAAAGGAGAATTCTGTATTTTTAGGTTAAAGTCTACTGGAAGAAAGGAGTAGTTGTGGAAATGTGTGATTGGATGAGAAGGCTGTAACTTACTGTAGTAAAGCCAACAGAAGCAACCCAGCATGGCCTATTCATTCAGATTCTTTTTAGCCTCTGGATATAAGGCAAGACCCTCTGGAATAAAGAAGGATCCTCTAAACTTTCAGGCTAAATAGGCCAGAGAATTGCTTTGTCACCATTGCTTCTGTCTAGGCTCAAAACACAATATCCTGAAGTACAACATCCCTAGTTGTGTTTAGTTCTCTGAAATGATTGAAACTGGAAGGTCTGACAAGCAAGGTCTCTCCGCCCTCCTGCTCTCCTCCCTTCTGTCTCCCTTTCTCCCCTGAAACAATTCATAGAAGCCTGAATCCCTCTTTGCCCACAGCAAGTGATAGAAACTAGAACTCCTCTTCCACAAAGCAAGCTCTAAAACCTAGGAAGGTCACTTTCTGACCTTCTCCTTTCTTTCCTGGGGACCCTCATTCCAGAGGAGTCCCGCCAATGCCTAGGCAGATGGAGCAAGAAGAATCCGAGCAGACAGACCTAGCTGGCTTCCCTCTCAGTCTGTACCGCTAAATCACTGTCTTTTGTCCAGTCACATTTCTACAAGCCTGTCCCTACTCTTTCAAACCTAAGCATAAAAAGAATTTTTGCTGGGTGTTTGGGTTTTTATTTTGAAGGATTCCATGTCATGAATTTTTTTTTAAATAAATGCACTATGCTTTCTCTAGTTAGCCCATCTTTTGTATGGAAGTATTAGCCATGACCTTTATCCTGGGTGAGAAAAGGTCTCCCACCTTCTCACCCCTTTACTTCACACAAAAGGCAGAGGAAGGTTAGAAGGTCACCTTTCTGGGTATTTTGCATTGCTTTGGAGGACAGGAATTCTGGTTTCTATAGTTCATTTTAGGGGATAAAAAAGAGGGGTGGGATAGGAAGGTAAGAGAAGGTCAGAAATCTTGCTTGTGAGTACCTCTTTCCTTTTTCAACTCAGAAATGCTCAGGGTGCTGAGGTATTACACTGAGCTTTGACATCAGTATCCATTCAATGAATATTTAAATATAAGAAAATTCATTTTCACATTCATCTCTACAGAATCTATAGTATTGACTGGGCAAGGAAGAATGTTATTCTGCCTTGAACTTTATGACATAAACATTTTGATGCAAGTTCTCTTTAGTTTTTAATAGGTTACTTTATAGCATTTATTGTTTTTTGCTCACGTTTTGTACTGCTACATTCTAGTTGCACATATTGATGGGATTTATTGTTACATATTCCTAGATGCATACAACTTAATAATACATCTTGGTCAATAGCACTCTCCAGGATTTCCCCCTATTGGTTGTTTTTAAATAGTTTACTTGTCTTGATTGAATTTCTAAATGAAGTAACATTATCAACCTCTTTGGGTTAATGGGAGTCTGCAAGATTATTTTGCCTGTGACCTGTGAATCCTAGACTCATTCTTTTAGGGGAAGAATTCATATCTCATATTTTGGACTTGAGAGCATGGTTCTTGTACATGCATAGGGCCACTTAAGCATGATAATTAAATTGGGATTTTGCATAAAAAATACCAACTTTTAGAGAGATTAAAAAAAGGAACTAAAATGAATCCTTTATTGCCTTTGAATAATTAAAATAGTAATTATCAGTCATTGCTTTGCCTTGTAAAACATTTGAAAAGTACTTCTGAATTCAGAGAGTTCTTTCCTGTCTTTGATATTAGTCAAGATGCATCTTACTAAATCAAATTATTCAAATTTAAAATCCTGTATTAACATTAAAGATATGAAAAACATTGTTTCTGAAAATATCAACTTAAAAAAAAACCCTATCATAAATGCACAAAACTATTTTTCAAAAAAGGACTTTGATCAAATAGCTGGAATTCATTCTTATTGTGGATATCCATTAGAAGCAAAATAGATGACTTTTTAAAATATATGTCTTTCATTATGGAAAAAGAATGTTAACAATACAGGGAGAGTTTCACCTGAATTGGTTGCTAATTTCTGATTGAATCCAGGAGAAACCAATTCATTTTATGCAATGTAGTTAGTTTCTGTCTGTTCATACATTGAAGTGTTTTTCTGTTCATAATTCCAAACTCTGTGGGCTGTAAAGATGCTTATTGTGACACACAACTGGGTTGTGAGTATCTTGGTGATAGAAAAGTGTAAAGGAAAGGGATTCCTTTTTCTCCAAGCCAGTGAGTATTATGTATAAAGAATGGACATGTATTAATGATCCTGGCAGGAATTTTCGAGTTGTGTCTTCACAGCAGGCACTATTTCCTTGCCTTCCTGAGAAACCCTATTTTACGTTTGCTCTCCTTTGACAACAGTTTTGTTAAAACAGTGTTGCTAATAACTCCCCCAAACCAGCTAGTTTGCTGAGTGATAGAGTTTGACAAATGCTTATTAGCAAAAGCTATTTTCTTAACTGACCTGTCCCACTGACTGTCATTAATTACCATGTTTATTCACAAACATGTCTCTCTGTTCACTTGTCACTTCAGTAATTTAGATATTGACTCCATCCATTTGGATGTGTAATACCCAAATTGAAGCTCTGTCGAAAACTTGTCAAAGGTACAAAGGATTGTACTGACAGTCGACAGAACTGAACCCAACAGCATTACGTGTAAGTAGTTAATGATTTTTAGAGAAGAAAACATTGGTTCCAAAAGGAGCAAGCCAGAAGAATGCCAGGAGTTGCCCATGGAAGGCATTAGGATGTATTCTTGAGATTTCAAAGTAGGACCAGTGGTCAGGCAACATTTTTTTTTTTTTGGTACAGGGAATTGAACCCATAGGCATTTTACCACTGAGCCACATCCCCAGTCCTTTCTTTTTTTTGGTTTTTTTATTTTGAGATAAGGTCTCCCTATGTTGCTGCTGAGGCTGGCCTCACACTTGTAATTCTCCTACCTCAACCTCCCTGGGATTAACGATGTGTCCCACCAGTCCCAGACACCAATAGCATTTAAAAAAAAAAAAAACCTCATTTCACCTAAAACCTTTAAGAATAAAAAGCATACCTGCACCTCGAGGACCTAAAGCGTCGGAGTTATAGAGCAAGGCCCTGTGAGAATTAGCTTTTAGCAAGAATCTGGCTATTGACAATGAGTATTTATCAAAGGGCATTTCTTACTACAGGGACAAGATAGAATAAACACTGGAAAAAACTCACAAATCCCACATCACCAGGCTTTGTCACTTAGCTGTGCTCTCAGTGGGACCTTAGGCAAGATATTTAGTTAATGTCATTTATATTTAAAGAGTTTTGAGTAACATTGGGGTCAGATCTAAAATATATTTTCAGGCTAATTACACTTTCAAATTTACTGCTTTTCAAGCAATCTTGTCTTTCTTACATGGATATTCCCTACTAAATTTTGAGTTCATTGATGGTGATGATAATTAATTATTCATATTTTACGTCCACAGTTTTCAGCGTACAGTGAGTGTGGCATAGAGTCACTAGTCTGTAATGTCTAGGTGAACAGATGAATTGCATGCATTTTCAATGTTTGAGTAGGAAAGCCATGAAGTAGCAAAGGGTGTGGAGGATGGTGTGATTTACTTTATTTGAAAAAAAACAAAGTTTATAGAAGACATAATATGTTAGCAAGCATTTTCCGCATTCCCAGGATTTCTAATTCATTTGGAGGATAACAGATGTTTTTCCAAAACAAATGAAGCAAATATGTTGCTTAGCATAGTAGCTGGCACAAAGCAAATGATTTGGATATGATTTGTATGCTTCAGTTCCGAGTGGCAGATTCTTCTAGAATTGTGCTTTTAAGAATAAAATGGGTTAAAGATTAGGCTTGTTCCAGTCCATACTGTTTGGTTTGTAACAGTCCTAAAATCTTCATTACCACATGGGACATTTGTCCTCGTCTACTTTCTTTTTAGACGTCTGCCGAAATAATTTAATGCTTTGCTACGCAACACACCTATGCTCTCTTACTGGAGTCAAAGCGTAAAATCTTTGCCTGCCTGCCTTCTTCAGGAAAAATGCCCATCGAACTCAGTGATGTGCTTAACAATGTAGTTGATATTTCTTCTCACTGGAGCATCTTCTTGCCAAAGACCAGTAACAAGTGATTGGTAGACCTGTAGTTAATGTGATATGGATCTGTAGGACAATATCAAATTATTGGGAGCAACTAGGAATACCCTGAGGACATGATGCTAACACACGTAGAAATCTGTGCATGACAAAGTGCCTGTTCAGTGGTGAGGCACCCAAACCACCCATAGAGAGCAAGTAGGTGTGGGTATAAAATTGCCCTCTCAAAGTTGTCAATCACAATAACCCAGACTTTAGGTAATGGTCAGTGTTCTAGCAGTTAGAAGAATTCAGCAAGAGGAGCAGTTAAGAGAGTTTATTGGAGAAAGATATGCTGCAAGACTGCGGTGGGGACAGGACACAGGCATCTGCCTGCAGACTCGGAGTGGGATCGAGGTGTTTATGTGCTTCTGTGTTCTTTATCTCCCTTTGGCAGGCTTTGTGCTAGGGGTGGTTTATGATAATGAGGGGCAATTGACAGATTTCTGTGATTGCCTGTAATGTCCCTTGCACATGTGCCAAACCTCTGCACATACTCTTGGAGATGGTCAGGCAATCTTTGAAAAACAGGATCTTGCGATATATTCTTCAGGAAAGTTAGAGCTTCTGGTAACACAACAGGGCTGGGTGAAAGGGAGGTCCGTAGGCTCATGTCAGCTGTGCTAATCAAGGTGGGGTGAGACCTGGAACAAGGGTCCCTAATCCATTATTAGGGACCTCATTATTAGGGTCCCTGCCTCATTATTCCTAAGTATACATGTCACATTGTATTTCCTGAAGTTTAGTTCTACATATTCAGGACAGCACTGCCATGGGTCAGCTTGTACATATATCCCAAATCTTTATCTAAGCTTCTTATAAAGGGCATGTTTATTCCAATGTGTCACTGGCCATGTTATTTGGGTAGGACTCATTCATAATATTTGTTCAAGCTTTTCTTTATTTACTACGGATTAATTTTTTCCAAAAGTGGCATTGTTAGAGCTGCTCTCCTATTAAACAGGCAGGATATGTAAAAATTGATGCTCTTGGTGCCTTTTGTAGCCTCCACAGTAGATGAATGGTTATTTCTTGTTTAAGAGAGAAAGAGCCTTCTTTAACTATAATAAAGGGAAATGCACACACGGACCCAGCCCTCTGGCCTTTGGAGGAAGTTCTGAACTTAGAGCAGTATGTCGTATCACTTCACATCAGTGGTTTTGTACTGTACACCCCACCCTCCAACCATCTCTAGATGTGATCTCTCAATCTCATTCATGGGCAAGTGGAATAGTCTGACCTTCTATCTGTGTTCCCTCCCAAACTCAGTCTTATAGGCCTCTTAATATATGTCCATATGCTTAATTTTCAATCTTTGTCAGTTTTTCTTTTTGCTTGTCACCTTCACAATTCTTTTATTAAGAATATATAAGGTGGAGGCTGTGGTTGTGGCTCAGTGGTAGAGTGCATGTCTAGCTCGTGTGAGGCCCTGAGTTCAAGCCTCAGCACCAAATAAAAAATAAACAAATAAAATGAAGGTATTTTGTCCTCTATAACTACAAACATAATAAAAATAAATATATAAAAAATGTGCTGGGTGTTGTGATGCATGCCTGTAATCCCAGTGGTTGAGGATGCTTGAGGCAGGAGGATGATGAGTTCAAAGCTAGTGTCAGCAACTCAGTGAGACTGTCTCTAAATGAAATATAAGAATGGGCTAGGAGTCAGGCACAGTGGTGCACACCTGTAATCGCAGCACTTTGGGAGGGTGAGACAGGAGAATCGTGAGTTCAAAGCCAGCCTTAACTCAGTGAGACCCTGTCTCTACATAAAACACAAAATAGGGCTGGGGAAGTGGCTCAGTGGTTGAGTACCCCTGAGTTCAATCCCCAGTACCAAAAAAACCCAAAAAAAAAAAAAAAAGAGGTTAGGGACATGGTTCCCTGGTTACACGCCCACCCCTGCAGTTCAATCCCTGGTACCAAAAAAAAGAAAAATACACACACACACACACACACACATACATACATACATACATATATAGTAGACTATGAAATTGTAGAGGGAAAACAGTTTTATAGTTCTGAAGTTTCCCTTACATTTTAAATTTAAAAAGAACTAAGACTGAGAAAGATTTTCGCTTTTAGCATTAAGTATTAAGAATTATAGTGATCATTTTTATCTGGTTTATTTTTGGTGCCAGAAATGTACTGAGTACATGGTTTATACAGTTTACCTTGATATGCACAACAACTTTAGATGTGGTTCGACTATCCTCATTTTATAGGTATGAAAACTGAAATTCAAAGGTTAAATAACTTGCCTGATTTTACTCAGGCAGTGAAGGCAAATCTTGGGTTTCATGTCATCTCTTTTAAGGTTTGAGGCCAGTATTTCTTAAATACCAATGTGTAATACCTACCATGAAAGCAATTGAGTGACTGAGAACTGTATTTCCTAAGCTATCTTTATAAATACAATCTTATCTAATTCATTCTGGATTCACAGGCAGGTATTCCCTTAAGAATCTGTGTATAAGAAATCCATATGTCAAGATGTCTCCATCCTAAGGGTCAAATGTTACACATTATTCCTGTGGACTTGAGGTAGAAAACCTAATGTGCAACTCAATAATTATGCATCAGCAAATGACAACACAGTTGTTCTCAGTACAAACCATATTCATTAAATAATAGACTTTCTTTTCTAGTTGGTAGCATAATGGGAACCTAATCAACATGTCACCTTTGTGGAATGTTTTCACAGCTGAATGATTTCCCAAATACAAAACTTTCTGGGGATTATGCTTTTCCTGTATACTACTATTTAACTATTTACAAATAAATGCCAGCTTTGGGATGGTTGAGGGATTTCAGGGCAGGAGTCTGCTATCAGGCATATGCAGAGCTTCTTTTCTCCCGTCTTCCCTTCCAAACCTTGGTGCCATCTAGAGTACTTATAATTAGGCTCTAACACCAAGCCTGCCAAGAATTTATTTTCAATTTTCATGCTTTGCTATCTCAGCTGTTTCGAATTACATATATCAAAACTGTAGGAAGCATGTTGTTCTAAATGTTCTAAGGATTGATTTTGTTTTTCCAAACGTTTCCAACCTTTTGTTCAGATGATACAAAAGTTAACTAGAATTGACCAGACAGCATAACTCAGAGGGTCCCATGAGTGACTGTGGCCTTCTTTTTTAGTTGTTAGCATAATGGAACCCTATTATAAGTGAGGCATTGTTCTGGCATTCTTAGTATAATCTCCACAGTGATGGTAATTTAGGTACCATGAACCTCCTTTTAGAGATGAAGATGCTAATCTGGCAAAGTTAAATAAATTACTAGTTGTTCCACCTTTTGATTTAGTTTGTCTGATTCTAAACTCAAGCTTTTAATCATAATAGTATCATTTTAGGAAATGTATTTTAGACTCCTGTTAATGGCTCATTGTGACTTCTTTTATTTCTGGAAGGAATTGGTATCCCTGTTAGTAGCCCTTCAAAGTTTACAAGATTAGGTGACTTGCTCAAGATCACCTGAGACCTTTTTAAATACAGTAGTAGTTTGTTGATTATCACATTAATAACAGAAGAAATTGGTCTATGTTTGAAAAGCATCAAAGAATAAGGTAAAAAATACATACCTGAGTTGCAATTATATAACTATATAGGCCTTTATACATTAGCCTAACATGCACACATAGTAATAGGGTGGTCTTGTAGTAAAGGTAACCCTAAAGTCATTGAATATCAAGCAAAGTTTGTTTCTTGGTATTAGGAATTCAGGGTATGCCCCTTAGGCAATGTTTGGTATTAAGTAAGTATCACGACCGGTGTGTTTTGAAAACTGGTTAACTTCTCACAAGGAGGCATGGATGCTGGGGATCTAGATTCTCACTGGAGTCAAGTTGGTGAGTTGACCTGGTCCTTTGTGGGACACTCACCTCCTTCCTCAGCTTCAAATCTCAAGCCACCCCATGGCGAACTTGATGAGTTCCTGACACCTGAGCATTGCAGGATACATGCTGTCTGTAGCTGAAAGAATGTGGATGGGTGGAAATTTCAGAACACAGGGGCTTAGGGATTCTGTGTCCACATCTAGAATACCTACTGATTCTCTGTATCATTCTTCCTTATGCTCAACCTCCTTTTTTATTCTGCCTTATGATTTTTGTTTGTTTTACTATAATGGACAACACAAAAGGGAGAATGCGTAAAACCTCTTTTAGTAACTTAGGTTGGGGAAAATGTTGCTTTCTTACTCTTTCTAAAATTCTTGCCCATCACTGCACTGTTTCATAACTCTGCAGTTTTCTCTCTGCTTGCCTACAACTCCTGTTTCTCAGTTCCCTCCCTCCTGCTTAGAATGAAGGCTATAGTGAAACACAACAAAATGGGAGAGGATGAGGTCATGCTCCTTTCTTACCTCAAGTTGTTTTCTTCTTCATGCTAACAAATGAAAGTTGGCTACCAACATTGTTTTTGCTTGATCATTTATGCCAGTTGGGATTCTGTTATCCATCAGGGAGCCTGCTCCATTTCTCTTTTGCTAGCTTGGTTTTGTTGTTTTGCATGAATCAGCTTTGATTTCAGGATGTCTTCTCTCAGGCAGCAAGATGGGCAGCCATGTATGTTTTGACTACACATTCTCTGATTCCACAGTTTTGACAATAGGTACAGAGATAGAGATTTGGATAGATACTGCAGGTACAGTTAGACCATGATAGATCATAACAAATTGGGTTCACAGAGATGTCAACAGATAGACTGAAGGAATTATGTTCTTTGCATCTGTATGTCCAGTTCCTATCCCAGTGCATCACACAAGTAGACCTCAGTACATAATTACAGCATGAATGGACCAAGATGGCCACATTAGACGCCCAATCATGGAGGACCATTTGTTATTTCCCCCTTTCTGAATGTAATTGGAGCCCAAACTTGGAGTCAGCATCTTCCCAAATTAATGAGACATATATAGCATGGTTAATTCAGACTTTGTCTTCACCACATTTCAGGTTGAAAGAGCTCATCAATCCACTTTGTGTGTGTGTGTGTACATTTACATACATACAGGTTAGGGGGAAAAGAGTGATATATCATTTAATACTAAACTCAGTCCTGTGTTGGAAAGACTACAAAAGACCTAGTAAAATGTTCCTAGAAAGTGAATATTGACCCCCTATTTGATTAGCTCTAGTGGAAAGAAGATACCACTTCATGAATCACTGAGAGAATCTGCATATTGAAAAGTTCTTTCTCATACTTTATTGAGTTGAAAACTGTCTTCCTGTAACTTGCACCATTCATTCTGCTTCTATACTAATTGAGCACTTTTTCCTCCAGAGTAGAAAGAGATTAATGTTAATTGAAGGATTATTATCCCTACTAAATAACAGAAGTTTCTACCTCTGGATCCCCATTAAAGCATCTTTGCGACTCTTCATTAACCTTCAAGGATCATCTTTGGGAGATAGAACACTTAATAAGCAGCAACTCGGAAACAGAAAATGCCCAAAATATTCCACCTAAATACTCTGCTACAGGGATCGACAACATTTTATATTGGAGAAATGCTTTTTTACTCCAATTTCATTCCCCCTCTTGCTGGGTAAAACTTAATAAGATGCTAATGCACTGTGCAATGGTAGTTCCAAATTTCTCTCTGAAGAAGAAAATTTGTATCTGCTGCCCTGAATTTCTGACCTGGAGAAATTGTCATTTCTTGTCTTTCTCTCTGGTCTCTCTTCCTGGGGAGGGCCAAGAGGGAGTGGTGTCAGCAATCAAAACTTTGTAACAGAGCTAGGTGTAATGGTGCATGCATGTAATCCCAGCAGCTGGGGAGGCTGAGGCAGGGGGATCATGAGTTCAAAGCCAGCCTCAGCAAAAATGAGGCGCTAAGCAACTCAGTGAGACCCTGTCTCTAAATAAAACACAAAATAGGGCTGGGGATGTGGCTCAGTGGTCGAGTGCCCCTGAGTTCGATCCCTGGTATCAAAAAAAAAAAATTTGTAAGAGGAGCACAAGATGAATCCTCCTAATGACACATGCCACACACTCGTGAACTGTAAGATCAGCTTCATAAACATTTATTTCCCCAAACATAAGAGAATCATAAAGTCCCTGCTCACTAACCTGAACAGCACTAATCTAATTTCATTACTTGCCATGGAACAATGGGGCTGAGAGGCGATTAAGGTTGTCCAGGCATGATAATTTCTCATGATAAATAGCCAGGAAAAGAGGGAAGGATGCTCAACCTGGGAACAGGAGACAGGGGCCCCCAGGATCGTGGAGCTGTCACCACCTGTAAGGGATCCTCCTCAATCAACCCATCCACTTGATCCAAAGGCATGGATGGAGCCCATGAAAGGGCTCCAAAAGCCTGTGCTTGCTTCAGAGCCTCATTTATTTTTATTAAGAGCAGATGGAAGCAGAAGTCCTCCGAGCACTTTATTAGTGTACTACCATTCACTGAATAGCAGCCAGTAGAGCACAGAATAGAGATTTTTGTCCATCTGTTCGTTTGCCTCTCCCTACAGTCTCCCATGGCAGAGTGAGCAATTGGAACCTTAGTGTCAATGAGCATAATTAAAGGTCTGAAATATTTTGTAGTATTGTACTTTCGTATAGACTCAATAATGCTATTGAGAGCAATTCTTGTCACATCTAAATGCATTTAGTATATAAATGTATATTACTACCTTGTTGTATAGAATGATGATAATTTGTTTAAATTACTGGGAGCTAAGTACAAATCTCAAAAAAAAAAAAAAGATTTATTTTGCCTGTTCTTTTTTCTTGTTTTTTTTTTTAAAAATATATTTCAAGTAGGTATTTTTATATCATACGTATTTTCTAAGCTTGATAAGCTGTGTTTATTCAACTGAATAAAAATATCAGGTGAGCAGAAGATATTTTTCATCTTCAGCTTATTTTCTTTGTAATTTTCAGTGGTATCCGTGACCAGCCAACTCTATTTGTACATTTTTCTGAAGAGAATCTTACAGTTAACTTAAACACTGAAAAAATTTTCTCCAAAGTAGTAATCACTTATTTTTATGTAACTAATTCCTGGGCAACATATCGTAAAGTGATTTCCTGGCCCAAAGTAACAGTGTTACCATTGAAAACTGTATTTTTGACCAGTGACTCAACCTCAAATACCTTATAGAAGAGTCAGAAAACATCACAAAAAAAGATAGACCACATGGGACGGCTTAACCACTGAGGCTACATCAATGATATTTTGAGGCTTAAAATATAAACACAAGTGGTACAAGGGTTCACAGTGTGAAAGAGTTTAGGAATGTGTCCAGTTTTTAAAAATATGTCTCCTTTGTGTTCTAATGGATATGTCAACAAATTAATTGTCACTTTGTGTTTAGATGAGGAGGCCAGGAAAAACCATACTGCAGTATGACTTTCCTGACTATAAGAACCCTTGTGTGGCCACAGGGCTAAAACATGGTGAATATATTTGGCCTTAGGCATGATCCTTATTCATGTAAGTCCTAGATTGATTAAGGACCTCATTGCTACAGAGGTTTCACACCAACTACACTGACATTGAGGAAAGATTCCATCATCTCCTCCAGGGGGTCATAAATAGCGGCTGGTTTTCAAAAAATTCTAAATCTTCTAATTGAGAATGTTTAGGGCAGGGAGGGATGTAAATGTTGAATGAGTTTAAAAAGGTACTCAGGTAGGCTGTGGGCTATTCAATCATATTTTTTAGAAATTATGTAATTTATTTCATGCACATTGAATTTTTTAAAGTTTGATACATAAAGAGCCTCCCTTCATAAAATATTTGATTGTGTACTTTAAGTCACCCAGTTTCCAGGAATCCAACACTCTGCCTTGAATTTCTGAGAGTTCATCAAATGAGAGACAGGACAGAACTATCAGCATCATGTGATTTGTATTCCTACTTTCTGGTGTTTATGTTCACTTTGATGCAAAGAGGCTTAAACACATACAATGTTACAGAGGAAAAGCATCCACTTCTATAGTACTATCCTAACAATGTTTCACTTTCAGTATTAACATCATTCTATTGTGTTTTCAGTCAGAACCAATCTTATCAACCAGTGCATTTCATTGCTAATATTTATTGAGTTCTTGATGATTTTTCAGGTACTGTTTGATGGCAGTGATATGGTTTGAATATGAAATGTCTCCTGAAAAGCTCGTGTGTTAAGCAATGTAGCAATGTTCAGAAGTGAAATAGATTATGATAGTTGTAACCTCATCAGTGGATTAATCCATTTGATGGATCAGTAATTTAAATGGACGACTGGGTGATAACTCCAGGCAATGGCAGGGCTGAAGGAAATAGGTCACTGAGGGTCTGCCCTTGGGGATTATATCTTCTTCCTGGCTCCTCATTACCTCTCTGCTTCACCCTTACTCCATGTTTTAGGTTTTGTTTT
This sequence comes from Xerus rutilus, assembly GCA_028644305.1. Classification (NCBI taxonomy): domain Eukaryota; kingdom Metazoa; phylum Chordata; class Mammalia; order Rodentia; family Sciuridae; genus Xerus; species Xerus rutilus. The sequence goes on along the minus strand of CM053416.1, from coordinate 8,438,801 downwards.
GTTTTGTTTTTGTTATTGTTGTTGTTTCCATTATGACCAAATGACCTGACAAGCAGAATTTTAGAGGAGGGAAAGTTTAATTGATGCCCATAGTTTCAGAGTCTCAGTCCATAGATGGCCAACTCCATAGCTCTGGGTCCAAAGTGAGGCAGGACATCATGACCGAGGGTGGGGCAGAGGAAAGCAGCTCAAGATGTGGCAATCAGGAAGCAGAGATAGCTCTGCTCACCAGAAATGAAATATATAAACCCCAAATTTATAACCTCAGTGACCTAATTCCTACAACCACACCTTACCTGCTTACAGTTAACCACCCAGTTAATCCACTCAAGTAGATTAATGCACTGATCAGGCTATGACTCTCATGATCCAATCATTTCACCATTATGAATGTGCTTGAGACATCAACTAGTAAGAGGTAGAGCAGGATTTGAAATTAGGTAATTTCATTCTGGAATTTAGTCTAGGAGTCAGCATATCTTTTCTGTTATGGACCAGATAGCAAATATCTTAGAGTTTGTGGGCCACCTGGTTTCTGTCACATCTAGTCAACTCTGCAGTTACAGCTCATGATGTGTATTTAGATAATAGGTAAACAAATGGGGATGATTGTTTCAATAAAACTCTATGGTTTCTTAAATATGAACTTCATATTGTGTAAGATATTATTTTTTGAATTTTTCTAAACATTTAAAAATTTTAAATTTTCAGCTTAGCTTATGAAATATACAAGTTGGCAGTGGACCAGGTTTGAACTATTGACCATACATAGTATCTTAATCTCTTTTCTGTTGCTATTACAGAATACCTGAGACTGGGTGATTTATAAAGAAAAGAGGTTTATTTGGAGTCATAGCTCTGAAGTCTAAAGGCAAGACCCTAGTATCTGCTTGGCTTCAGGTGTAGCCCTCATAACTGATGGTAGAAAACAGAAGGACAAGTGGGTGCACACACAGTGGTGAGCACACTATATCACTCCAAGGAGCCCAGGTGTTCCACAGATCAGCAGTGCTAGCATGACTCTGGAATCTTTTGGCAATGCACATTCTCCAGCACACCCCCCACCTCCTGCATCTCAATCTGTACTTTATCAGGGGATTCAGATGCATGCTAGAGTTTGGGAAACACTACTCAAAGGGGCCAGGATGTCTTCTCTTCCACTCGGGACAGTCTGTTTTAGACAGGTTGACTCTTAATGATCTAGTAACTGAGAGGGGAACACAAACAGTCATCATCTCTGTTACCACAGAATCTTTGTGCTCATAGTGCCCACTGTGCAAAACCCTAGCTTAATAAGAGAGTCTATTGAAAAGGGAGTCTGGGATTAAATGAATTTAGGGATCACTGTAACCTATCCTGGTCTTGGACATTCCCAAGGAACATTAGCCTGTTAAAGGTTCTATGAAGTCCTGAAAGTTTTTAAGCTACTATATTGATCTGGTGTTTTCTGATCTTAATGAACTAGAGAATGCTTTTTCCTGAGAAGCACTGATTCATATATAAAAGGATTCAAGATCATGCCTTAAGCAATAGTTCAGGACAATATGGAATAAAGGAAATCAGCTGTCTAGGGCCAATTTGGGAGACCAGTTTGTAGCCAATCTACTTCACTGAGTGATTTTATCTGTGACTGTAACAATCTACTTCACTGAGTGATTTTATCTGTAGAGCTGTAACATTCTATGCCTCCCCATCTCTTTATGTTGATGTATTTTACGACTACAGTGATACTGTTTCTACCTTTCTCTACTTCAGTGACTTCATCTATGAAATGAGAATGATAACATTAACTCAGAACCCAGCTTGACATATAATTAGTACTCTGTGAAAACATAAATATTATTAAAGAAGGAAAATGCCATACAACACCCAAAAGACCTAAAAAGATTCTAGACCAGGGTTCTCCATTAGAACATTTTGAAATGATGACAATGTTTTAAGTCTGCATGATCAATATGGTAGCCACCAGTCATATATGAAAACTGTGGTCGGTATGAGGGACTCTCTTTTCATCTTTATTTCATTTTCCTTCATTTCAATTTAAAAGCCAATATGTAACTAGTGGACACTACATTAGACCTCACGGCCCTAGACAGAATGGAGTAGGTTTAAAGGCTGGTATGGATACTTAATACCACTCACCAACCAGTAAACAACATTTCAAAAGTTAATAGAGTGGGGCTGGGATTGTAGCTCAGCGGTAGAGCGCTTGCCTCGCATGCGTGAGGCCCTGGGTTCGATCCTCAGCACCACATACAAGGCAATAAAATAAAGACATTGTGTCCATCTACAACTAAAAAAAATATTTAAAAAAAAAAAAAAAAAAAAAGTTAATAGAGTGGAGCTCTTTGAAAATATAAAAACTTGTTCATTTTTACCTACAGACTGAAATGTTTAAAGCTAGACTTACACTTCTGACCTATCTTCTACTTAATGCCCCATAAAGCTTTATGAGGCTTTTTAAGAAATGGAGCTTGGGATCCTCAGTGGTGTAACTGTCTGTAGATTATGGCTTTGAGCAGCACCATTCCTTCCTGTGTCACCCTCGTGAGCTATAAGATGAAAAACTCATATGCCACAGGTCCCTTTCTGGTTAGACAGCTGCCTTTGTGCAGAGAGAAGCTGAGACACTCAGGGAATCAAAGAGTATTCTAACTTTTCTGTGTGAGACAAGGTCTATTTTTATGTTACTACCAGGATGGAGACATTGTAAGAAAGGGAGGGCAAGGGGATGCAGCCAGAGGCTGGGAGAAGTTTGTAGACTCAGAAACTTACTCTAAAGCAACCTAAGTGATGATTCCAAGATTGAGATGAGTGACGGGTGTTATCTGAAATCAAGTCTAAGAACCAAGACAGTGTGTACGGATGCTGTAGCAACATAGATGAGAGAAGGTGAAGGGAACTTGCACTGGAACTTTCAGGCCAAATTATCTGAGATATAAAATGAAACTAGATGGATACCATGGAGCCCTTCTGGCTCATCCATTGGTAGAGTGCCAGCAATCCATTACTCTTCTCCTCCTGCCTCCAAAAGACTTTCCTTCGTGGTACGTTCAGGAGTGTGAAAGCATCCACCCATCTGCCACAGTTAGCAACCGTGGAGCTTTCTGCATCTCTGCTGCATTCAGTCAGTCTCCAAGCCTCAACCTCTCACCGTCATGTCCTCTAAACGGGTCCTTTCCCCTTGGCTCCATCGTTCCAGTCCATGTTCCTATCCACTTTCTCATGAAGCATGCACCCTGCTGGTTTTCCTACTGAATTTTTACCCTTTCTGTACTCCTTCCAAAAGTTGCTGATGCAGTGCCTGTAAAACACAGAATGAGTATGTCCCTCTACTTCTCAAAAATGTTCCAGAGCTCTACATGGTCCTTGAGGGCTCCCTCAAAAGATAGTGGACCGCCTTCAGAAGCCAGCCTCGGTCTACCCTTCCTGTCAACTTATGCTTCTGCACTGCTCTGCATTGCATGCCATCACTGTCTTAACCAATGGCAAGCTCACGTATTAAAGGCTTTATCCCTGGTTTACAGTGCTATTGGAAGCTGGTGGAATCATAAGGGTTGGGGACTGGTGGAAGGAAGTGAGTTCATGGAACATGTGCCCTTGAAGGATATATTTTATCCTTTGCCCCGTTCCCCTCCCCTCCTTCCTGGTCTCTATGTTGTGAGAAACTTTGCTCTACCACACCCTCCCCACCCTGATGTTCTACCTTATCACAGGCCAAGAAACAGTGGAGCCTGGTGATTATGGGCTGACCTCTGAAACTCTGAGCAAAAATATTTTTTTCCTTCTTTTAAATTGTTTATCTCAGGTATTTTGTCATAGCAACAAAGATGACTAGTACAGAAAGTTTTGTTGTGCTTCAAAAAGGTCCAGTCCTTTCTTGACTCTTTGGATTTTGTCTGAAATTCCATGTAAACAATCTTGGGGGATTTACTTTTAAAACTTCAGGAACTATGATATTGATGGGGGTCAATACTTATTACTCCAGAATATGGTTCCTTGGGATTTGAGAAAATAGCAGAAGCAAGAAGGTCACTCTCTGCCCAAGTCAAGACACCTATGAAGGATCCTCTGACATTTCCCTGAAAACAGCTTCATTTGAGGGGTACTCTCTCTACTCAGAGGGAAGGGACATCATGTATCCAAAGACACATTGGTGCAATAAAGAATCTTGGAAAAAAAAAAAAAAAAACTCATGCTTTGTCAATTCCCCCCAGTTTACATCATCATTTCACACTCATTTTGTCCTATCATAACTCTCTGGGACTATTCACTTTTTCCTAAATGGAGCCCCAAAACTGTACAATTTTTCTTGTTTCTTTAGGTCTTTATTCTCAAAGACTCCTATATCGATATCGTGTACAACTTACATTAAATAAATGTGTCTGTTTTTCTCATGTTAATCTGTCTTCTGTTATGGGGATCTAAACTGAACCTAGTAATAGGTAAAGAAAATCCGTTTTCCCCCTTATCTTAGGAATGTTTGTCTAAAGCCTTTCTCAGCCATCAGTGGGTGAGCAGGAAAGACAATGAAGGGCAAATAAAAATCACAGAGAAGCTTATCTGACAGGTTAGCAGCTGGAAGATGGGACCTGGTATGTCAAAACCTCCCCCTTCTTTAGTTACATCCCCTTAAGAAAAATGATGATTTCAAGATCATGTCACACCTACCAGGTGGCCTAGACCATTCCTTCCTTATCATGGAAACTGTCACAACCCTCAATCACCTTGATAGCCAAAACATCAAGACACTCACAAAACTTGATGGGGGTTATTAAAAGGTAATGAACTAATTGAGGGTACAGGAAATTGAGACAAAAATAGGAGGACTCAATTTCCTGCCAAGCTCCAACTCTGAGCACCACGCCATTCTCTCTTGGAGGGCGTCCATACAGTTCCTATGCTGTCAGGCAAAAGTCAGAAGGTAGACTTGTGTGGGATTCTGGAAACTTCCCTGGGAATCGCAATAAAACTGGAGTGCTGGTGAGGTGTGCCATCCGTCTCCTTGCTGAGAGAACCCACTCTCTCTTTTAAGAGTGTCTACTTTGGGGTTTGGGGTTGTGGCTTAGTGGTAGACTACTCGCCTAGCATGCATGAGGCACTGGGTTTGATCCTTAGCACCACATAAAAAATAAAATAAAGGAATTGTGTCCATCTACAACTAAAAATATTTTAAATATTTTAAACTAAAAAAATATTTAAAAAATAAAAAGAGTGTCCACTTTACTCTTTGCTGTCCTTTCTAATAAACCCAAACTCTGAGGGTATGTCTCAAATCTCTCTGACCTGATTGCAAGAACCTGGGATGAACAGGGGACGTTTGCACTGCCTCAGTTGCACATAAGGCCTCCATCCCTGAAACATCAGCATCTCATTTCTGCCCTCCCCCGGCCACTCTTTTTTTTTTTTTTAATATTTATTTTTTAGTTGTAGGTGGACACAATATCTTTATTTTATTTTTATGTGGTGCTGGGGATCGAACCCAGTGCCTCCCGCGTGCTAGGCGAGCACGCTACCACTGCGCCATAACCCCAGCCCCCACCCCGGCCACTCTTCTTTAGTTCTCCATAATACTTCTGTGTACCCCACTGTGGTAATTTATGGTACTTTGTAAATACAATTAGCTGTCTCTCTGACTGTTGTCCTACTCAACTTATCACTCTTTGAATACAAGTTCTTGGGCTCATTTATATTTATACCTTTGCAGCCTATGAAAGTGCCTAGACTATTGTGAATCCTTACTTGCTGAATAAATGCATTACATAAATAAAAGAAATGAATGGATGGATGTGAGAAAAAGAAGGAGGGAGGAAAAGAAATAGAAAAACATTCAGTATTCTTTCATGAGTCAGAATATATTGCAGTATTTAAAGGTCCGCAACATAGATATTCTCTATTATGCCTTTCTGGGCTTGAGAAAGGCCGTTTCTCTGTTGTTTAATATGCTTAGTGGTTGCTAGCTTTGAGATATAGCAGTAACAAACTGCAGTTAATAATGGAAATTTTAATTTCAGATCATCCTCCTCTTGCAGTGTTTTAAATATACTTGAGGACTGGAATAATTTGTTTTATAGTCTTCTTTAACCACCTATCCACCTTCCGTCTTCCCAGCCAAACACAGAAAACAGTAAGAGTACCATAAATGATAGATTGTCACCAGAATGGAATCTATCTCCCTGACGTGGGGCAGGGGAAAACTGGGCATACTTTTCTGGGTATTTCTTTGCCTTTGAGCATGTAAAGCCAACATATAGAAATAGATAAAAAATGTCAGATATATGGTCTGTATTTTGCAGATTTGTAGCAAAGAGGTAAGCAGCCCATCACCAAGAGAAGCAATTTGATTTAATTTGGATTTAAATGCAAAGAACAATCGAAGGACCTTTTTCAGCAAGGATAACCTATTGGCATGTAAGAGAGGATGATAAATCAGTTCCTAAAAAGCCTGGGATTGTTTTTTTTCTGTGAGGAATCCACAATGAGAAAAGCTGAGGGAGAATTAATGCGATCATTTCAGTTCAAGGGTCTCAGTCGTTATCATGCAGAATGTAGAAAATATCATGCAAATTTATTAACTTCACTGTGCAGTCAAGAAAGAACAAATCAGAGGAAACAAATGTCAGCAATCCTTATATTATATGTGGAATTTTGAGGCTTGCAATTTCAAACATTTCTTTAAAGTGTGATCTACCATGCTTGGCAAGCCTATTGCTTATTTTATTCAATTTTTGCCCTTTCATTCACAATTGATACTTGTTCTTTCATTCAACAAAGATTTACTGAGTGCCATAGATACTCAGTCGGACCTCCCTCCCTCCCTCCCTCCCTCCCTCCCTCCCTCATTAACTTGAAGTCTTATCAAATCATGGCACTGTACTATGTTAAAAAGTCACATATTTAAGCTAATGTTTTAGGTAATTAGTATATTTATTAATTGCAGCTCTTTCAAATGCAGACCTGACCTAAATGGTAATGTATTTCTTGATGGGCCTGGACAGTTGAAGGAGCACCCCCCATTCAGGCAATGTCAAGTCCAGGATCTACACTGTCAGGGTAACCAGGAGGTTGTTTTCTTGCAATCTTAACCTCTGCTTTACGCTCCATTGACTCTATTCCCAGGCAGACACTTCCAAGAAATATTCCAACTCCAGAAAAAGAGAATAATTTCCCTGAAACCTCATACCAAGTGTATGACTCTGATTGTGCCCTTCTTGAGATTATCTGCTCTTTTAATCTCACTATCAAGGTTGGGAGAGTGCAATATCCTGATAGGCCCGGTTGATATCACATGTCTAAACCTTGAACCCAGTAGTCAGATTAACTTCATCAAAATCTCATGAGAGTGCACAGAAGGTGATTTCACAAAAGAATGATAGATAAGAATAATATACTAACACATATACCTATTTCAGGAATATTATTGGCGTATATAAACATATAATACATTCATACATAAATAAATGTATCTGAATATCTATATTTTTGCCTCTCCTAGGACTATGGTCTCAGACTACCATACTTTATTTTGTAAATAGTTCTTTAGTACCAGGAAAACCAAACACATTTAAATCACATGAACTATTTCAAGTGAGCCTCATTTCATATTTTGTAATCAGCTTTAATTTATTAATTTAGATTAGAGATTGTGAAAGATTCAAAGGCACCTTGCTGGCAATTTGTGCCACATAGAAGGCCTTAAAACCAAACAAGAAACACTGAGCATTATCATTTTGCAATTCTGTGAAATAACATTCCATAATGACTCTCTGAGGTTGGACCTATTGCTTGCTGTTTTGCCCTAACTAGATGTCAGTTTTTCTACCTCTTGAACCCTTTTAGCAATTTGATTGAAGATCTCATTACATTCTACCTTGAATTATGAATACTTGTGCATTTGCCCTAGTGTCCTAGGATGGTGTACTACTATGTAAAGACCAGAACACACATTTCTTTTTTTCTTTTTTTTTTTTTTTAGCTGTAGATGGACACAATGTCTTTATTTTATTGCTGTGTATGTGGTGCTGAGGATCAAACCCAGGGCCTCACGCATGCAAGGCAAGCGCTCTACCACTGAGCTACAATCCCAGCCCCCAGAACACACATTTCTTCATCCATTTTGTGCATCCTCAGATGGTGTTGATATTTGGCTTTATGTAGCAGTAGTTATCAAAATATTGTTATGAATGATCTACTTTTTTCCTTTCTAGATGTCAAAAAAATGAAATGCAATTACAGTAAATCTGGTTATACATCTAATGAGCTTTTTCTTGTAATTCATGAATAAGGGCAGCCTTCATTCTACAAAACACAGTGAGATATCCCATTGGGTAATTCCAGCACAGAGGGTTTTGTGAGGTGACAACAGAGAAACGAAATGATAGGGAGAAGCCTGATTGGTTAACTTCAGGTAACTCTTTTGAAAGGATGAAAGCAAAGAAGACTTCCTTTTAAGTCTGACTAACATAGACTAGAATATTTTGTTTCCAGGAAAAATTGGTCTGCAAGGGAATTTGTTTCCTTAAATTTTCAGTTTGATTATGTAATGATTAGCCTAAGTGACTCCATTCTTGTTCCATCTCATCTATGGTGGCCTAGTGCAGAAGCTCTTCCCAAAAATGTGGCCTCCTATAATTTTGATTTAGTGCAATCATACCACAAATGTCAGGTATGTTATTTTATTGTCAGTATATATAAATGATTATACCTTGTATTCTGGTTATGATATGAGGTGTCCTCCAAAGGTCCTGTGTTACTGCAGGAATATTCAAAGGTGAAATGATTGGACTGTGAGAGCTGTAACATAATCAATCCGTTCTGGTTTGAATGGACTGACTGGGTGGTAACTGCAGGTAGTTGGGGTGTGGCTGGAGGAGGTGGATCACTAGAGGGTGTACTCTGAAAGGGTGTATCTTTCCCATGGCCTCTTCCTTTCTCTCTCCCTTTCTCTTTCTCTGTGTTTCCTGACTCTACTGTGAGCTAAGGAGGGCTCATCCACTGAGATTTCCCACACATGGTGCTACCTTACCTTAGTCCCAGAGCAATGGAGTTGGCCAACTGTGGACTGAGACCTCTGAAACCATGAACCCCAAATAAACTTTTTCTCTTCTAAGTTGTTCTTGTTGGGTATTGTCATCATAGCCATGTAAAAGCTGACTAAAACAGCTTTTGTGCCAGGCATGAGCTGGTCATGTGGATTTTCATCACCAGGCTTGATTCCCTGGGCTCTTCTCCCATGATGGAGGCCTGCCTGTGTATGTACACCATGGTTTCCCAGGGCCTAACACATAGTAGATGCTGATTGGTGAGTAAGCATTTAAACAAGCTTTCACAACAACTCCTTAGAACAGTTGTTCTCATCCTGAAGACAGTATTTCATCCACAGGACATCTGTCAACATCTGGACACATTTTTCCTTGTCACAACTGTGGGAGAATGTACTGGCATCTGACAGGTAGAGGCCAGAGATGTTGGCCATCATCCTGCAGTGCACAGGCCAGTTCCCCATGAGTGAGAAATTATCTGGCTCCAAATACCAATAGTGCCAGGGATGAGAAATCTCATTTTAGAATAATCTTATTATCATTGTACACAAATAAGAACACTAACATTTGAAAAGATATAAATACTCCTAGACTCACATTGTTGATCCATTATGGAAGCATAATTTTTAACCAAATTTTCTGATTTCTGGCTTTTCATAGTTATATATAAATTCCAGCCAGCTTTTCCCGATGAAGTTTAGAGCAATACATAGAATACCACAGTTAGTTACTTAGTAAAGCTATGTGCTCTTTTGGTTTACTCTGTGACAAACCAAGTATTATATTTTAACATCATAATAGTGAACAGACCTAAGGAAAAATTCTTTTAAGAAATATTTTGAGTTATAGATGGACACAATACCTTTACTTTATTTATATTTATTTTTATGTGGTGCCAAGGATCGAACCCAGTGCCTCTTACATGCTAGGCAAGCTTTTCACCACTGAATTACAACCCCAGGCCAGGAAAATATTTTATACTAAAAGTTTGTTTGAATTTTATCTTTGATCTAAAAGCCAAAAAGGCCAGGAAAGGGCAGAATCTCTTTTGAGAGTTTTCGTATGCTTCTTCTTTTGAGGACTAGATTTATTGGAGTTGGGTTATACTATTACATCAAAATTCCAATTAGATTTCCTAAAAGGTTTATGAAGCCATGGAGAGTTCTAAAATTCATCTTTACTAATCATGTTAAAGAAACCATTTCTCGCTTTCCAAAAGAAAGTCATTGTGCATATTGGACACATGAATGTTTCTAGGGCAATAAATGCCAGAGACAAGAGTTACCCATTAAAGAAGTTGAGTGTTCAGGACATTCCACCCTAGTCATAACCACATAGGAAGGAAAGAGATGTACATCTCCATTGTATAAGCGTCTTTTTTGTATTTTTATC
>CM053416.1:8396181-8428268 GCA_028644305.1 Xerus rutilus | reverse complement strand
TTTTGGTACTGGGGATTGAACTCAGGGGCACTCGACCACTGAGCCACATCCCCAGCCCTATTTTGTGTTTTATGTAGAGACAGGGTCTCACTGAGTTGCTTAGTGCCTCGCCGTTGCTGAGGCTGGCTTTGAACTCGCGATTCTCCTGTCTCAGCCTCCCTAAGTGCTGGGATTACAAGCGTGAGCCACCGCGCCCGGCGTGGACTTCATAATTTTTAAGTGTACTAAATATGATAAAGTCTTTAGGTCATATTGTAATTATTCTGTTCTTCAGAATACTTGGAACATACCAGAATGTTCTTGATAGATCTCTGTCCAACACTTCCTTAGAAAACTAATTTTGTAATTTTATAAACACAAATCATTTTTATTCACTAGATGCTCTACCATATTTGTTATAATTAAGTCCAGATGATATTTTCCTTTTGCCCAAAACCAAATCCATCATCATAGAGGAAATATTGTATCCAATCTATGGGTGATCTAAAGATACATTAGTCTCTGTCATTAGTTTCCCAAGTGGAATTCCAACCTTTGTTTGTTTGTTCCAACCTTTGTTCTAACCTATGTTTCCAATCAAGGAAACATAACTTCAGGAAATGCATAGCCAGGCAAATGGTCTGGACATGTATTTATTTATAGGTGATTATTTTGCTGTCTTTAAAAATTCACAAGCTAGACTATAGATGGCTCCCTCTTAAAATAGTTTAACTTTTTGATTTTATGGTGGTGCAAAAGCAAGATACATTCACCAGGAGTAGTATTTTGGACTTTGAATTCTGAACTTCTCCCAGGCTAGAAATACATGTTAGGATCTTTCTAGCAATGCTGGACAATGGCAGAGAGTCCCCACTCCCTGTCAGCCACAGGGATCACAAGGGTGAACAGCTGTTATTGTCCATTGTACAGTGTTACTAGGCTGTGGCCTTCAGTAGATCAGGTGTATTCCATGCATTTGGACTTAGGCTATTTTCAGTATCCACTGATATCTTTGTGACATGACCCCATCATAAATCAAGAACCATCTGTGTATTTCCTTTCCATTATGTACCCATAACTACTGCTTCTCTTGACTTGATCTCAGTGCATTTTTCTAGAGCCAGACATTCTCTGATTTCAAGAATCACGGCAGTTGTTTTTCCTATGTTGGTCTACTTCTTTGTCCTGAATTACATCCTAGAAATAGTAGCTCATCCCCATGGACTTAAGAAGGCCATGTTATTTAGAGTCATCTCAGCTAAAGAAGGAAAAGGAATTTTAAAAAAATTACATTCATAAATACCAAAGTTGATTTTTTTAGAAATATAAGATCTGATACAAATGGGTCATACACATCCTTTGAACTAAGACAAGCTAAGAGTATCTTAGGACATTTTGTAATAAATTGACTATTCTAATTCTATAGGTCTTGTATACATTTATTCTTTGAACAAAATATATAAAATATGTGTGATATATTGGGAATTGGGTAGAAAGATACTATTTTTTTAACTACAAGAAAAGAAACAATAAGGATTAATAGAAAACCTTATATTAGGCCTAATGGTAGCCAAACATGAGGCTTCAATGGATCATGTCAATGTTTTACAGTATCTAGTAGAACATGAGTACTAGAGATTGTGCTCCTTCAAAATATCACTTTATTTCTAAGAAGAATATTATCATAACTCTTTTGGACTACTATTCTTTATCCAAATTTATTGTAGGTATATTTATTGATTATTAACAATGGGTAGAGTTGTCATCTAAAAATTATTTGCTTTAGTTTCTTAGGTGGTCAAAACAGAAAGAGAAAAGAATGAGCCTTCTCTTTCATTGATTTGGATGATTTGTTTATTCATGACAAAGATGGATTGGGTACTAGCAGTGTGCTAGGCTTTTATATGGTCAGACTGTATTAGTACTCTCCAGAGAAACAGAATAAATAGGAGGAGTGGGGAGAGGAATATGTGTATTTTAAGGCATTGGCACACGATTATGGGGACTATTATGTCTAAATCTGCAGGACAAGCTAACAGGCTAAAACTCAGGAAAGAGTTGATGTTGCAGCTCTAGTCTGAAGACTGTCTGGAAGGTAGAATTCCTTCCATAACAGAGGGTGTCAGTATTCTGTCTGAAGTTGTCAAATGATTGGATGATATCAACCCATATTATAAAGGGTAGCGTGCTTTAATAAATGCCTAACAATTTAAATGTTAATTACTTCTAAAAAATACCATACCTTCACAGTAAAACTTACATTGATGTTTATAGCCAAATACATGGGCCTAGTTAGGTTGACATATAAAAAATCAACAATCTCAGTAGCATGCATTAAGAAGATAGACATAAAAATCCAACCAGGACATAACTTGATCCTAATGAGAAGACAAATAGTAGATGAGCAATTGTTATAAAGATGTGACAGGTGGTAGAGATGAATAGAGAAAGAGTTACTTAGAAAATATGTAGTAGATCCAACTGTCTTAGTCAGCCTTCCTCCACTGTGACAAAATACCTGAGACAAATCAACTTAAAGTCTAAAGATGTATTTTGATACAGTTTATAAGGTTTCAGTCCATGTTTGGTCCCATTGCTTTGGGGCTGTGGTGATCCAGTACATCATGATGGTGAGAGCATGTGGCAGAGGAAGCTGTTCACCTTATGGTGGCCAGGAAGCAAAGAGGAGAAGGTGCCAGGTTTCCAATATCCCCTTCAAGATCACACCACCAGGGACCTAACTTCCTCCCATGAGGCTCAACCATCTAACTTCCACACCACCAGGGACCTAACTTCCTCCCATCAGGCTCAACCATCTAAAAAAGTTCCCCCATCTCCCAAGAGCACCATGGGTTAGAGATCAATCTTTTAGCACATGGCCTTTGAGGGACATTTCACATCCAAACTGTTATAATTTGGGTGTAAGCTGTCCCCAAAAAGCTCATGTGTGAGACAATGCAGGAAAGTTTAGAGATGAAATAATAGAGTTATAAGAAGTTTAATCCAATCAGTGCATTAAACTTCTGATAAGGGGGCTGGGGTTGTAGCTCAGTGGTAGAGCATTTGCCTTGCATACATGAGGCATTGGGTTTGATCCCGAGCACCACATTAAATAAATAAATAAATAAATAAATAAATAAATAAGTTTGTGTCCATCTACAACTAAAATAAAATTTTTAAAAAAACTTCTGATAGGGGGCTGGGGTTGTGGCTCAGTGGTAGAGCAATTGCCTAGCATGTGTGAGGCACTGGGTTCGATTCTCAGCACTGCGTATAAATAAATAAAGGTCCATTGACAACTAAAAAATATTTTTAAAAAATTCTGATAGGAATTAGCTGGTTTTTATAGGCAGACAGAGTATAGCTAGATGAGGTGTTCATTGGCACTTGCCTTTGAGGTATATATTTTGTATCTGGCCAGTGCAGTCTCTCTGCTTTCTGATCCTCGTCACGTCCTGAGGCATCTTCCTTCATCACACTCTTCTGCCATGATGTTCTGCCCCACCTCAAGCCCTAAGGGAAAAAGGGGGCTGTCTATAGATTAAGACCTCTGAAACCATGGGCCTCCCAAATAAATGTTTTCTCCTCTAATTGTTCTTGTCAGGTCTTTTGATCACAGCTGCAAAACTAACTCTAACACAAACCATAATATCAGCAAAATAAAACAAGATTTCACATGTACCATTAACCATATTCTATCCCATTGGTTTTTTTGTGTGTAATAGAAATGAATGAATCAAGAGAGACGTTTGGGGTAAGTGATTTAGGGGGCACAACTTGCATGCCAGATACACAGAAATCTCTCAGTGAACCTCTTTAGTGAGAGTCCTCCATACTTGCTTAGTAATTCCTTCTGGTTCTGTAATACCATACCACTAGAGACTATGGGAACTAATTCAGTCAATGTAGACTCACACTATATTACCCTGGCTTGAGTGGAGAGAAGCCCAACAAAAGCATTCCATCTCCATTGACCACATGGCTTCAGTTCCCCTGAGAGACAGATATCTCAGCCTGGTCGGGTTCTCACATCAATATTATGCTCTTGAGTGCTCTGGGTAGCATTGATATATTTTGGTTGGTTCCGTGATCAGCTCTTAAAGGTAATGTCTAATCATCAATAAATGAGTACATGCATGCAAACTCATATGCAAACTCATGTAAAAAGGAAACACAGAACCTGGTTGAATTGTTTAATCTTTTCCAGTGTAAAAAAATGCAGTGTTGATTAATGGAACATATTGAAATTAGCAAATGTAGACAGTGATAAAATTGAACAAAATGAATTTGTGTACCAACTGTGCCTTCTATTGTTTTTTGGAAGCTAGTATGTGTAGGTTTAATTTTCACATATGCTTTTGTTATTGTCTACACTAGCTCCAGTCTTTTCCTATCTATTCTAAAAAAAATTCATGAGTCAGACACATTTCATGATAATACTATACCTAAAGTCTTTATTGCACAGCAAATGTGAGCTAATATTCATTAATAGTGAATAACTTCTAGCGTGTTTATCATTTAACATATCTCTCTTGGTGTACTGCACCTGGGATAGAATGTCCTCAAGAACTTTTGGATAGAAATATAAATACTTGATAATTATCATGAAGGAAAACACAGAGCAGTATGAGAATGAACAACAATGGTAATCTGATCTGCTTTTGGAGAGACGGAAGATTAATAAAGTCCTCCCCAAAAGACTGATAATAAGTTTGAAAAGAGAAGGCTGAGTCAGAGCTGCTTCAGCTAGCAGGGGAAAGAAGAGGAAGGTTGAGCATTCCATCACAGTGGGAGCTTATGCTGGGGCCCTGAGGCCTGGAGCACCTTGATGCATTTTTTGAAATTGAGAGAAAACCAGCATGGTAAAGTTGGCGCTTTCCATGGTGAAACACTCTCTGCTAAAAATTGAATGTTTGTTGGCCAGCTTTTATTACTGTGACCAGGACAAGGACACCTTAAAGGAGGGAAAGTTTATTTTGGCTCATGGTTTTAGAGGTTCAGTCCATGGGGGGCCAACTCCATTACTCTGGGCTTAGGATGAGGCAGAACATCTTGGCTGAAATGCATGATAGAGTGCTATTCTGTTCATGGTAGCCAGGAAGAGAGCAAGCAAAGGGAAAGCACCATAGGGAAGATGTACCCTTCCAGGACACACCCCCAATAACCTACTTTCTCCAAACACATCCTACCTGCCTACAGTTATCATCCAGTCAGTCCATTCAAACATTAATGGACTCATTAGGTTACATCTTTCATAATCCAATCATTTCACCTCTGAATATTCCTGTGTTAACAGATTTTGAGGTACACCTCATATCCACACAAGAACAAATATGTACCTCCAAATTTCAGTATTGGAAGCTTAATCTCCAAATTCATATGTTGATATTTGGAGGTGGGGCCTTTCGGAGGTGATTAGGATTAGATGAGGTCATCATGGTGGGATGGCATGAGTGGCTTTATAAGAAGAGGAAGAATGATCTAAGATAGCAGCCTTGCTCTATCTTTCCATGTTGCCCTCTGCCACATTATGATACAGTAAGAAGGCCCTGACCACATGCCAGGACCAGATCTCTGACTTTCCAGCATCCATGACTATTAAATAAATAAACCTTTGTTCTTTAAGTTTCTAATCTGTGGTATTCAGTTATAGCAACAGAAAACAGATTAAAACACCCTGTAGGAAAAGAACCCCCTCTCTGCAAATATAATCATCTTACTGAAAAAAAAACTGGATTCTGTAGTCTGCAAGAATAAAATAACGATTGTCTTTTGGCCAAGTTCTCCAAACTTTCTTGCAGTATAATCCCTTTGCTGCCTCTTATTTTTAAATCCCAGTCATGACCCAACACTGTTTCTGTTCTTCTGAGTCACAAGAATAGTCTCATATTGGTCACTAAAACAGCTAGCCTTGTTCAATATCAAGTTATGGTTTTAAATTTATCCCACTCCCCCCTTTCCTAGTTCTGAACTGACTCAGACTTGGACAACTCAGAGGCATTGTTACCTTCTTAACATTTCCTATTTTTACCTCTGTAACCAATCAAGAGTTGTAGTGACTCTTGCAATTTTAATCAATCTTCGGTTACTCCACAAGTACCTTTCTCTCTTGCCTCATTTTTTGAGAGACGTGGAAAGTCCCAGCCCTTCAGTAATCCTTTCCAAAGAAGGCTTTAGTCTTTGGTCTTTAAGCCCACACTCCTCTCTGGTTCTCTAGTATTAGCTCTAGTGGTACGTTGATAAAACCAGGCTTGGAGATCTCTCATGGGTTGTCTAGCACCTCATTTCATGATGTAGATATACTTAGCCTTTGGTGTTTTGGCCAAAACTAAGTCAGCAAGAATCCCATGTACAAAATTTCTTGCTACTTCAGCAAGGGAGAGTAGCAAGAATTGTGGAAAGAGGCTAGATTATGCTGGACCTTATAACCATGTAAAGGATTATAAACAAAAGAATTATTTAAATCAGAACATATCAAAGTATTTAAAATGCTAAACATATCACTTTCTTCAGTGAAATTTGGTGTCTCTTAAGTATTTTTATTTTTTTTTACCACAAAACCCATTTAAAAAGAACTATTGCCCATTAATTGGACTATATATCTTTCCATGGCTAACATTATTGTGCTTTTTTGAAAAAGTTTAAAAAGCACCGAGAAAATTAAATGTATGTGTAATTCACCTACATTTATTATCTTTTATTGATATTGATAATCAAGACAAAATGGCTCTACTTAAAACTTTAAAAACATTCATAGTAAATAAGATGTTTTATTTTTCTGGGACTGAAATAACACAGAGCAGCTTACACAACAAAAAGTTATAGTTTCACATTTTTGAATGGTGCAGGTCGTAAATCAAGATGTCTACAAATCTATTTCATTTTCAGGGCTGGAGGCAGAGTGTTCCATGCTGTTCTCTCTTGGTGGCCTCACCATTCCTTCACCTGTAGATGATGTCCTCCCTTGTGTCTTCATGTGGCTTTTCTTCTAGGATTCCCTGCCCATCTCCCTGTCTAAATTCCCCCTTTTTGTGAGAATATCAGTCATACTGAGTTAGGGTCCATGCTAATGACCTCAACTTTATTTGAACATCTTCACAGACCTTATTTCCAAATAAAGTTTGCAGGAAATATGAGCAAGAGCCAGATCATGTGACCATGATAAAGACTATAAGTTATTTATAAAGTCAGGACACACTCAACTCTTTTTTAAAATACTTTTTTAATTGTAGATGGACACAAATACCTTTATTTTTTTTATCTTTATATGGTGCTTAGGATCAAACCCAGTCCCTCACACACACCAGGCAAGCATTCTACCACTAAGCCACAACTGCAGCCCCCCATACTCAAGTCTTTAATATGCTATTGCATGTTTATTTCTACACTGAAATTCAGTGTCCCCTAAATTTTTTTTTTTTAACACAAAATCTAATTTAGAGTTGCCCCCTTTTCTCTTTCCTAGATCTGATCTAATGGAGACTTGAAAGTCTTGAAATGGCATGGTTACCGTCTTACCATTTCCTGGTTCTGCCTCCTGACCCTGCCAGGAGATTTAGTGCCTGTTGTAACCTTAATCAGTCTTGAGGTTAGGACTTCGTCATTTTGAGAGCCCATGAGTCAACTCATAAGAATAAATACAGATCAAGTTACTTTGCTAAATGATGCTTATGAATTCAACCCAGTATTTCTGGTGAGCCATCTTTATTGTATGTGTATTAATTTATTATGTAAGTTTCCTGAAGCCCAAGTCTCTAGTAGCTATATTTTCAGACATATTCCATACATCCAAATCTAAGTTTTAGCAGCAAAGATGGCTGTAGTGTGGGTGATTGAGTAAGCATAGAACTTGGGTTCAGGAGACTACAGTGTAATTTAAGTTCAGCAGTCTCCATACCACCACAGTGACTTCTTCAATCTCTGTATCCTCCACTGTGGATAACAGATACTGGAGCAATTTCATGCCTGTTTTTGAAAGTTGTTGTGAATAAATGATGTGTTCATGAATACATTTGAAATGATACACTTAAATCATTGCTAAATAATTGGAAAACACTTCTATTATAGCCTTTTCAGAATTAGTCCTATAATTATGTTATGTGCGGCTCTCTTTTAACTGTCTAGAATTTAATTTCACGTGCATAAAAGGCAAGTTCCTTCATTGGCCCTTTAAAGGCCTAATCTGACATGAACAGCTCAGAAGGCATTAAATGGGTCACCATTTTTTGAATGAATACAACGTTTTCCTTTTTCAGTGACTAAAATGAGATTTTTAGTTGTGATTACCATGACCTTTTTAATTAATTATATTCTAAAATAATCTGTTGGTTAGAGAGCTGGACATTTTTATCTTCATTATGTGAATTAAATTTGGCACCAATGATGAGTAATTAAAGAGTAACTCGTAGAACAGATAAATTAATGTATTAAGATCTATAGTGTTACACGGAGGTTGAGGGAAAATCTAGAGAGATTAATTTTCAAAGTCCATGTCAGTTTGAAACAATAATGTCTGCCACATTTGAGTCCAGCTTTCTTGTTTAAAAGAAAAATCAGATTCAGAGAAGAAGTCATTGCCTCAAATAAGAAAGTGTGCTAATAGCAGTACCTATGATTCTCAACCCTATTGAACAATAATCAGTATTTGCTGGAAAAAGGAGAACTGAAAGATTGAACTTTTGGAAATAATGTCTGTTAATAGACATTGCTTCATGTTCCTATCAATGCCAGCTTAAATGCTTAAGATTCAGAATGTATAAAACTTAGGTCAAGTTTTATGGGCTTCACTAATATTTAGGTCAGTGGTTTGTAAATTTTTTGGTCCAGATTCCAGAGACCTTTTGTTGGATTATTTGCATACATATTCATTGCATTTGAAGATTTTTTACAGCTTTATTGAGCTATTTCACATACCATACAGTATATCATTTTAAAATATAAAAGTCATTTTTTTAGAATATTAACCAGTATTGAAAACTGTCACCACAGTAAATTTTAGAACATTTTTGTGACCTCAAAAAGAAATTCTATATTCTTCATATATCACCCCACTACCCACTCACCAATGTCGCCACCACTACGATCTTACCCCCAGTTCCAAAAATCCAGTAGTCTATTTCACATCTCCATAAGTAGAGTTCCCAGTTACTGGTTTGCACATGAATGGAATTATGTGGCACATGGACTTTTGTGACTGACTTCTCTCATTTAGCATGTTTTCAGCATTCATTCATGTTATACCATTTGTAAGCTCTTCAAGTCTTTTTATAGTCAAATACTATTCCACTGTGTAGTTGTACCATATTTTTTAATCCATTTGTCTATTGATGGACATTTGAGTCATCTCTACATTTTGGCTACAATGTATAATGTTACTATAAGCATTTGTATATGAGCCTTTGTATGGATATGATTTTGTTTCTCTTGGATGCATACCTGGGAGTGCAATTGTTGGGCCATTTGGAAACTACATTAAATTATTTGAGAAAAGGCTAGACTGTTCCAAAGTCACTCCACAATAGTACATTCCAATGAGCAATGTATGAGGGCTCTTATTTTATCTTTAACAATACTTGTTATCTGACTTTTTTATTATATCCATTCTGATATAGTAGAGGAGATCAGCAGAGCTAGGGTGACTTGGGAATCCACAATCAACAGGTTCTTGGAAACCTCAGGAAGTATTTCAAATAAGTCACACATAGTAGAAGGCAGGAAGTTATTAAAAGAGAAAGGAAAAAGGAAAAATAACCCTCTCAAGGGAGAAAGGGTCCTCTCAAGAGAGGGATAGTATACTCCCCACCTTCCTGTTTTATTAAGGGTCCCAGAAAAATTTCCAGAAAGGACCATCTAGGTCCACCTCTCAACTTTTGACTGACACCAGGATTGTATCAGATTTCCAAGTCCCTATTGTCCAAAGTCTTACTCACAGGTACTCAAGCAAAACTATCACAGTCATATGCTAAAAATCCACAGACAACTCTGGGTCATCTTGTTCTTACAGATTTTATGGTCTTGGGCTTTGTTTCTTATAGCCTGTTTTCCTGCATACTAGTATCTTTAGTCTGTAAAAAGGTCACCAAAGTCTTCCCTGTGCTGGTCTTATGGGTAGGGAGGGTCTTAGGGCCTGGAGATAACATCCTATTGACTTAAAACTGGGCAAGGCCAAAGTGGCCTTAGGTAGAAAGAAAGCCTATTGGCCAAGGGTGGCGGGGAGAGGAGGGGCAGGGCTCAGCACAGCAGGCAAAGTCTGCAGAACCATTCCTCCCAGTCCAGGCTTCTTCTGCTCATGCCTGTTTGCCATCTATCAATTCTAGAACGTGTAAAGCCATATCGCTTTTTAGTTTTGATTCGTAGTTCCTTCGTAACTAGTGATATGGAAAATCTTTCATATGCTCTCTGGGATTTTGGAGAAATATCTATTCAATTGATTTGTAGACTTTAATTCTGTTATTTGTATTATTATTGTTGGATTATAAGAGAATAAGTTTTAGTTTATCTTATACATTTTAGATTCAATATATTTGTGCCATGTCATAAGTATTGATTTCCATTGCCCAGCAGTAAGTTAAAAAGCTTTAAAGTGTAAGTCTTTCTACCTTTTTTAAAAATTTTTTTTCAGAATTATTTTAACTATCTGTGCCCCTTGTAATTTCATATAAATTTAAGAATTCATTTGTTATCTATAAAGAAATAAACTGGGGGTGCTGGGGCTGTAACTCAGTGGTAGAACGCTTGCCTCGCATGCATGAGTCACTGGGTTCGATCCTCAGAACCACATATAAATAAATAAATAAAATAAAGATATTGCATCCATCTACAACTAAAAAAATTTAAAAAAAAGAAATAAGCTGGGTTTGTGATAGGGGCTGTGTTGAATCTATAGATCAGTTTTCCAGTTTAACATGTTGAAGATGATCTTCATCAAAAGATCCAGGAACACGTGTTCATATTTATTTAGATAATTTTTAATTTCTAAATAAAATAAGATACATATATATTTATCATATTAAACATTTTTAAAATTTAAAAAAAATTTTTTTTGGTACCATGGATTGAACCCAGAGTCGCTTAACCACTGAGCCACATCCCTAGCCCTTTTCATATTTTATTTTGAGGTAGGATCTCACCAAGTTGCTGTAGTCCTCATTAAGTTTCTGAAGATGCCTTTGAACTTTCAATCCTCCTGCCTCAGCTTCTTGAGACACTAGTATTATAGGTGTGTGCCCTGTACCCAGCTTATGTTGTAACTTCTTGATCATTCTTTATGACTATAAAACATCCCATTTTATCTCTGGTGATTCTTTTAAAATATAAAGTCTATTTTGACTGATAATACTTTGCAACTCCAGATTTTCTGTAGTTTCTGACTGCATTATGTATCTATAAAATTATCTTATAGGGGCTGAGATTGTAGCTCAGTGGTAGAGCACTTGCCTTGCATGCGTGAGGCACTGGGTTTGATCCTCAGCACCACATAAAAATAAATAAATAAAGATATTGTGTCCATCTATAACAAAAAAATTTTTTTAAATTATATTGTATATATACATATATATAAATACACACACATGCAGACACACACACCTTGCTTTTACTATCAGTTTTTGTCTTTTAAAGTTTATGTCCTGTATACAACATAGAATTGGATCATGTTTGTTTATTTATCTAATGTAACAATCACTTTTTTTATTGAGTTGTTGATCCATTCATATTTAATATTATTGATATATTTCTGCATCTTCTTTGTTTTGTTTTGTGTCTTTTTTGCTCCCATTTCTCCCATATTGCTTTTTATTAATATTTTTTGTAAAAATATCTTCTATTCTTTTAATTTTATCAATTATTTCTTACACCATTGTTTTAGATTCTTTTTTAGTGATAACTCTATATCTTCACAAACACATACATATGATTATCACATATAAACACACAGGATTTTTTCAAACGTGGTCATGCACTGCATGATAGTATTTAAGATGAACATGAACCACATGTAAATCAGGACATAGGATGATAATTTTACAAGATTATAATTATGCTGAAAAATTTCTTTGTGCCAGTGAAGTAGCCATCAATGTTATTCAGTGCATAATTTGTGTGTCTGTGGTTGTGATGGTGTAAATAGACCTACTGTGCTCTTCATGTATAGCATGTGCAATTATGTACAGTATACTATATGTAGTAATAATAATTAAATATTTTCTTCATTTATGTATTTACCATACTATACAAATTTTGTGTATGTGTGTGTGGTACTAGACTTGAACCCAGGAGTGGTTTACCCCTGAGCCATATTCCCAGCACTTTTTATTTTTTACTTAGAGATAGGGTATTTCTAAATTGCTTTGGGCTTCAATAATTGCTGAGGCTGGTCTTGAACTCATGATCCTCCTGCCTCCTCAGCCTCCCAAAGCCACTGAGATCACAAATGTGTGCCACCATGCTCAGCAAACTATACTATATTTTTATTATCATTTTAGCATATACTCTTACTTGAAAGAAGTTTACTGTAAAGCAGTATATGATGTGATGTCAGATCAGCCAGACATGTTGTGTTCATTGTGTCTTTTGATCACGTCATTTTCTCTTGTGCTTGATTTACTCTTCTTGGCCCTACCTATAATGGAGTATACCTTATGATATGTATATATCACATATGTATATATCACATAGACTGAATATAGTGGGCTATATTATTTGGATTTGTGTAAACCCACTCTCAGGTTAGCAGAGTGTCAAAATTACCTAATGATACTTTTTCAGACTATATCCCCATCAATAAGCAACAGAGTATATATTTCATATATATCACATATTGTATATATTGTATATATACACACACATTTGTATTCTTTATATACATATTTATATATGATTATTTCAAAATCTGGCTTAAGGCTGGGTAATGTGGTATATACCTTTAATCCCAGCAGCTCAGGAGACTGAGGCAGGAAAATTGCAAGTTCAAAGCCTGCCTCAACAAAAGTGAAGTGCCAAGCAACTCAATGAGACCTTGTCTCTAGATAAAATACAGAGCTGCAGATGTGACTCAGTGATCAAGTGCTCTTGAGTTCAATCCCTGGTATCCCCACCCAAAAAATCTGGCTTAAAATCCCCCAAATATTACATTATTTGAATCAAAACTAGTTTAAATAAAAGACTAAGTCAGTCATTTATTGGCACATTAATGAAGAAATAAAAATTGATTTGAACTTAATAGCATGTTTAATAACCTTGACATTCAAAACTGAATCTCAATCATGGAAATCTACTTTAATTTTTCAATGAAGATATAGCAGAATTATTTATGTTGAGAAACTAGGGCAAAAGGACATTGGGATACTGAATTTATGTTTGATGAGCTGAATCAAGGAGCTGCCCTTAGCATTAATTTGTATGCAGAACATGAGTTTAACCAGCAAGAAAAGCTCTCGAAGTCAGTATATATTACTTAATGGCCAAACACTTCGGATCTACAGAAACTTCAGAAATGAGAAATTAGCAATTAGGGGACTCTACAGCTAAGAGAATGCTAATGTATGGCTCAGGAAAAGGAACCAGCCAGGGAAGAGAAAGTATAAACTGAGAGACATTTACTTAGATTCCAACCTAACAACAACAACAAACAAAACCTAGCAGAAAAAAAAGAGGTGCTGATTATTCCCCTTATTTCCTAGAATACACTCAGAATGAACTTTATTACTGGTGTTAGGAAGCATTAGACCGCACTAAGTAGGCTAAGGAAATAATGTAATGTTTTTTCTGTTAAGAGACACATCTAGCCAAGTTGTGAACTGAAGTAGAAATGGCTACTAAGCCAGATGCAGAATCCACTGTTCCTCTAAAAGCAAGCCTGGGATAATACATTTTAAGTGCAATAAAGGGTTCACATGTAAAGAACTATAAAAATAGAATAAATGTTAGATATGCAAGACTCTTATTTGAAAAACACAGAGCCCTAGTATTTGGTGATTTTTGGTGTTGCTAATAAAATGAAGGGAATTTAGATTAATGACCCACAGAATTCAGTGATCTAGAGAGAACAGTTGAAAAGTAAAAGTGAAGAATTAAATTCTTTCTGCCTCCATACTGTTTTTTTTTAAATGTTTATTTTTTAGTTGTAGGTGACAGAATATCTTTATTTTATTTTTATGTGGTGCTGAGGATCGAACCCAGTGCCTTATGCGTGCTAGGCAAGCACGCTACCACTGCGCCATAATCCCAGCCCTCCATACTGTTTTTATGTTGCATATCTAGTCATTCTGTTTATAACCTTGATGTCAGGCATGAGGACAATGTTTTAGTTCATTTAGGTTTCTACATGCAGATGTCCTGAGGAACACTGTGGCCATGTGAAACAATTATGTGGACTGACAAATATTTCATGTTTATTAATAAGGCTGTGTAGTTATGATAACTATGAAAATATAGCAACATAGAATGTGTGCTGTTTAAACTGGGATAATACATTTTAAGTGCAATAAATGAATTTTTTTTTTCATTAAAGACCATAAATGGATATTCATGATATAATTACTACGTTCTGGCTATTCCCTAAAAAGCATCAAAACCTTTATAAAAATCAAATCTTTAAGAGGAGCCAAGCTTTTATTGGGAGATGTTCCATTTGTAGGTGCTGCATACATCTAGCGCTGTCACTTTTTTAAAGAGCATGTAGGGAAATTAAGGCGTTACCTTGGAAAATCCTTTCTAGTCTTGTTATTCTTACCTTCACTTAAAGGAAAGAGGAATTGTATAATTGAAATGAAGCAAAGTATTTTATATGCATTTATGAGTATGTCTAAATGGACCCTCCTATTATATATAACTATAATGCAATAATAAAAGCATAAAAAATACATCAAGTCCAAAAAAATAAAACATAGGTACCTTGGAGAAAGGGACGTTAGGACCTGGTTGTGGGTAAAGCCGTGACTCTGTCCTCTGACTTTTGCTTATTTCTCCATTTATTCCTCCTGTGATTCCTTCAGTCAGCCCACAGTCAAGCACTAGGGAGCTAGAAATGGTGACAAATGGCTCCTGCCCCTTTCTCATTCATGGAGACAATCAGTAAGAATCAATATAGGATTTTCTGGGGACACAGATGAAAGAATGACTAACTTCCTGCACTAGAAGAATATGATCACAGGGTGTAATATAGAACAGGGGACAGCTGAGCTGTCATTTGAGAAATGTAGCAGAATTTTCACACCAAGGAATGAGTGTACCGATCAGAGGGAAGAAAGCAGAGTGAGCAATCATCATAGAAATGAACTGCATACCTTTCCTAGGGAATGCAAACTTCACATGGTGTTTCTTGAAATGATACAGATGGCCGGTATTAGGTAGTCATCAGTCAAAGCCCGCTCCAGCTCTCTGGAACCTTCTCGTCGTCCTATTTTAGCATTCAGCCAAATTCTACTCAGCTCCAGCAACTTCCCTGCCTTTTGCTTTTGAACATGTGATTTGTGCTGTCTTGACTATCACATCTACATTATATCTTCCTCACAGTTTTCTGATTCAGAAAATGCTGGGGTGGGATAACAAAACATCCAAGACTGTATGAAGAGGCATTTTACTTTAGGTTCTCAAAATTGCTTGAATGTCTGCCAAATTTTACTTCATTTTTCTTTATAACTTGTGAAGTTCTTTCTCCCCACTCCTTTCTTTTGTTGTTGTTCTTGTCAGATTTTTTTTTTAATTTTTTTATTTGTTCATTGACCTTTATTTATTCATTTATTTATATGTGGTGCTGAGGATCGAACCCAGTGCCTCCCATATGCGAGGCAAGCGCTCTACCTCTGAGCTACAATCCCAGCCCATCTTGTCAGATTCTTATCCAACCATGAAACAAAATTTCAGGAGTAAACTTGCCCCAAAGTTTTCCTTTCCTTTGATATCTGAGTCTCTTCCTGCAAGGACATTGTTTGAGTCCTTCTGATCACACCTGTTCTGATCACAAAGGCATCTAAGTTAACACAGTATCATCCTGCAGCATCCCTGGGTGGTGTTTTTAACTCAGAGAGCAATATAAGCCCTGAACTCCTCCCACATGACAGGCAGGGTTTAAGTAGCTTTTATGCATGGATTTACCTATTTTCCCAAGAGCCTAAGATGGTGGTCCCATTTTCTGAATGGCAAGGGGGCGCTTAGGAGGTTTAAGGAGCTTAAGACCATGCAGTGCTTCATTGTTAGACGTGATTTCCCTTCCAGACCATCTGGCTTCAGAGAATATAACCCATCCTCACCTCTTCTGCTACAGCATGTCTTTTTCATTCACTAGCAAGGAAAAGAGGAAGGAAGAGGAGGAGGAGTGGAAAAGCAAAGGAAGGTAGGAAGGGTAAAGAAAGAGGGAAGGAAAGAAAGAATGAGAAAGAAAGGAAGCCTGGGAAGGAATGAAGGAAAACTGCAAGAGAGGAGGAGAGAAAGCAAGGAAAGAATGGAAGCAACAAGCAGAAAGGGTGGGAAGGAGGAAAGAAGGAAGGAAAGAGAAAAGAAGTGAGAAAGGGAAGGAAAGCCAATTGAAGGCAGAAGACAAAGAGGGAAAAGGAAGGGAAAGATTAATAAAACCAGGGAGGAAGAGGAAGGGAGGAAGAGACGGATGGTAGAGGGCAGAAAAGGAGGAAGGAAGGAAGGAAAAGGGAGAGAGGGAAGAAGAAGCGAGTTGATAACATGAAAATTAAGTACCCAGTTTATTTATTTATTTTTTATATATATATTTTTTTAGTTGTAGATGGACACAATGTCTTTATTTTATTGCTTTGTATGTGGTGCTGAGGATCGAACCCAGGGCCTCACGCATGCGAGGCAAGCGCTCTACCGCTGAGCTACAATCCCAGCCTCCCCAGTTTATTTTGTTCATTTAAATATAAAAAAGGCCCAGCTAGGTGGCTTACGCCTGTAATTCCAGCAGCTCGGGAGACTGAGGCAGGAGTATCCAGGTTCAAAGCCAGCCTCAGTAATGGCGAGATGCTAGCTCATTGAGACCCTGTGTCTAGATAAAACACAAAATAACCGGGGATGTGGCTCAGTGGTCGAGTGCCCCTGACTTCAATCCTTGGTACCAAAAAAAAGAAAAAGGAGATAGTGTAGGATGATGGCCAACGTAGTTTTATACCGTGCTTTGCATGGGTCTGCCATCGAGTTGGGGGTCCCGTGGGACGAGGGTACAGATAGGAAGGACAGAATGGGGTCCTGCGGAAGGAGAGTTTGGAGTGGACGCTCCGCGGAGTCACTTCACCCAGACTCTGGGGGCTGGTAAGACTGTTCTGCCGGAGCAAGTTGCAGAGACCGTTTATTCCAGAAAGTAGGACAGCTTAAGAATGGTCCTTGGACCAATCATGGCCCGGAAGTTACAAACAGTAGGGTACCGCTCTGTCAGGCACACAATCCATTAGCATAGAATGGGGAAAGAAGGAGGGGAGAAGTTGAAGGCATGGGGAGTGTTCCTACAGGCCAGGGCCATGAGCTCTCACATCTGAGACCCTGGTTTCAAATCCTGATTTATAAAATCTGTAAGCTGTTTGATAAATTGTCTAAACCGTATGTTTTATTTTCCTAACCTATAAAATGATGACGATCACAGTCTTTCACAGGGATTTTAGTGACGATTAAGCAGGATATTGCATGGAAAACGGCTACAACAATGTATGGCAGTTACTAAGTATGGAATAAATGCGAGCTTTTACCATTTAAAATAAATTGATAAAGAGAAAACGGCCTTTCCTCTCATAAGCAGAAAAAACAATATCCTTGCATTTTTCATCTGCATGTGCCCTTAATGAGTGCATCTGGAGCGAGAGTAGGTAGAAATGTCCATGTTCAGGATTATCTATGAACACTGTTTTTTATCTGCTTCTCTCTTTGGCTAATGGAAAACTTTCAAAACTGAGCTGGCTTAGTTCAAGGTCTACCTAATGATATAACAATGTTTTATTTTCATTCTCCTTTTAAAATACCTAACTGTGAAATATAATTTTTAAAGTAATTGTTTTTCAATATAAGGACTTGAAGACTTGAGCATGAAGGTTGTTTTAGTCATCTTTTTCCCTGCTGTGACCAAAAGACCTGACAAGAACAATTAGAGGAAGAAAAGTTTATTTGGTGGCTCATGGTTTCAGAGGTCTGAGTCTATAGACAGCCAGCTTATTTCTCAGGGCCCCAGGTGAGGCAGAACATCATGGCGGAAGAGTAAGACAGCAAAGCAGCTTAGGATGTGACACCAGGAAGCAGAGTGAGCTCGATTCAACAAGGAAAAAATATACACCCCAAAGGCACACCCCCAATGACCTACCTCTTCTAGCCACAACCTACCTGCCTATAGTTACCTCCTAATTAATTCATATCAGGGGATTAATTCACTCATTACATTAAACTCCTAATAATGTAATCATTTCACCTCCAACCGTTCTTGCATTGTCTCGCACATGAGATTTTGGTAGACACTTCACATATCCAAACCATAGCAAAGGCTCTATCTCTACTTGGGAACATAAGTATGATACAAGTTAGGCTTGCAACACGATGGATAAATGAGTCATTCATAGCTCACTGATTATACTGCATGAGAAAATGAAAACCTTAAAAAATTATTTGGCACTTTGATTTCTTATAAATGTGCTGGAAGCCTTTCCTGTTATTTTCTGAACCACAGAGACTTCCCCAAGGTTTATTATTACAAACCAGTTTGCTTGGGGAGGTATTTTAATTTCTTTCTCTTATTATTCTACCACTCCAGTGTATGGCACCGGAGACCAGGACTGCATGAGGGTAAAATAGAGGAAATGGAAATCAAGAGCTGTCAATCTCAAATGCAACGATAATGATCCTTTCTCTAAAACTTGCCAACGCACTAGTGGTTCCTTGGGATAAAGAGGGCGTATGGTTTGTAGCTCATTAGGTAACAGGTTATCAGAATGGAACATGAATAAGCTGATTTTATTTGCCTCGTATTACTGAAAGACATGGCATGGGACGGATTTGGCTGATGCAGCTCAGGTCCATGTGACTGTGTGTTTATGCGTGTGAGCGTGTGACTATGCACAGGTACATATGTGTATATGAGTGTGTGACTCTCACCCTGGAGGATAGTGCCCACACTTTATAAGTGACTTCAGGGTCAATGGTTCACCGATGGGAAGCCTAAAGTCAGATCCATAGCCAGCATGTGGTTCTTTCACTCATGGCCTGCAACCGTCCCTTATTTTGCTGTATCCACTTTCCTTCAAGCCTCAGTAGCAACATACTCTCTTCCAGATACTCAAAGTATAAGGACAATTTTAGTAATATGAGTCCTGAGGAACCAGCAATTTCCCAGGCATGTACCGGAAAAATTCTGCCAATGCGATAGTGTTAAGAGATAGGCCCTTAATAGGTGGTCAGACCATGTGGGCTCCTTCCTGGACACTGGGATTAAGCCCCTATCAAAGAGGCTTCTCACAGCATTCTGCTAGCTAGCTCTCTTCTACTTTGGACTTCTTCCATGTGAGGATGCAGAAAGAATTGTCACCAGCACTAAATGCCAACACCCTGATCTTGTACTTCTCAACCTCCAGAACTGGCAGAAATGTATTTTTTTAAAAAATAAATTAGCCCATCTCAGATATCCTATTACAGCCTCACAGGAGGGCCTAAGACAGGAACATCTAGGTCAGTGGCACAGCTTGGGTTCACCCGCAAAGCTGTCCATCATTCACATGATTCTTCTCCTCTTTCCCTGTCTCCCTCCCAAGGCGAGACAGAGGATCAAGATCCAATCATAACTCCTCCCTGCACTGTTTGATGTCTAAGTCAATCATGATGCTTCCTTCAGCCGGACCAGAAAAGCAATAAGTGAATTAGAAGGTGAATTAAACAAGAAACCAACAAAACAAATGTCACAGGGAACAAAAGAATAATGGATCAAGCCAGGCGTGGTGGCTCACGCTTGTAATCCCAGCACTTTGGGAGGCAGAGACAGGAGAATCACGAGTTCAAAGCCACCCTCAGCAATGGCGAGGCACTAAGCAACTCAGTGAGACCTTGTCTCTACATAAAACACAAAATAGGGCTGGGGATGTGGCTCAGTGGTTGAGTAGCCCTGAATTCAATCCCTGGTACCAAAAAAAAAAAAAAAAAAAAAACAAAAGAACCACAGTGGATCAGATAAACCACACTAATAATCCCGGTGTGCTCTTCCTAAATGTCCTCAGTACTAATTGCAGCTATGTAAATTCAGATTAGCGTTTCTAAAGAGCACCCATTTGGGGCTGGGACTGTGGCTCAGTGGCAGAGCGCTTGCCTTGCATGTGTGAGGCACTGGGTTCCATCCTCAGCACCACATATAAATAAATGAAATAAAGATGTTATGTCCATCTACAACTAAAAACAATATTCAAAAAAAAAATAAAGAGCACCCACTTGAAAGTTAAGTGTCACTCTTTCACTGTTGGTCCCAGAGAAGATGAATTTGTGCAGAAACAAAGAAAAATGTGCCACTTCCAACTCACGTATTAGCAGTTTATAGTAAAATGACTAATGATAACTAAGATTTATGGGGTGCTAATTATTCCAGATATGAGTCTATGCATTTTACATGATTTACTTCATTTAATTATCATCTGTACTGATTAAAATCTATATAAAGATGACAGATGAGAAAATTAAGGCCATGAGAGATTAAATAACTAGTTTCATGAGTTTTATACAGTCTTAAGCAGAGGACACAAGACAGAATGATCCTAGAATTCATGCACTGAACTTTTACAATATATTCTTATATCTTACATTTGTCAGAGACCTTATCGTTTATTAGTTTTTAAGTATATATATATATATTTTAAATAGGGTTTGAAACCAGGGGTACTTAACCACTGAGCCAAAACCCTTGCCCTTTACTTTAAAATTTTTTATTTTGATACAGGATCTCTCTAAGTTGCTTAGGGCCTCGCTAAGTTGCTGAGGCTGGCTTTGAACTTGCAATCCTCCTGTATCAGCCTTCCTAGCCTCTGACATTACAGGTGTGCACCCCAGTGCCCGGGTATCTTACCTAGATAGGATTTTACTTAAACTCTCCCTTATAAAATGGATAAAAGCAGCAATTTTGAATGGCCTCACAATTTCTAAAAGCATATTTACCATCTAAACCCTAGTTTTCGTTTCCATGGCTTGGACTTTCCCCACTACAGTATACCACTCCTTTGAATCAGCTTTGTGGTTGGACACCCGATGAAGGAGTCTTAAGAGTACCCTTTAATTCCTAAAGGCCACAATTCTTACTGTTCTCCTTTCTACTTTTTTTTTTTTTTTTTGGCTTTATTTACAGTTCTGGCCCAGTTCCAAAATGTCTGTTGAAACGGTTAACAATGAATATTCTGATGCAATACTCATTTGGTTCTTATAAACACTTGCATTTTTTGGTATCCATTAACTGACATTTGTCCATCATAAATGAATATATGATTTTGGCACACATATAAGTTAGCATCCCCATCTCTACTTTATGCATTTAAAGTCAGTGTCATAGTTTAAAAGGAAAAAAAGAAAAAGACAGAAAAGGAAAAATCAAGCTAACGTTACTTTGTTTATTTTGCTATAGGCTGGTAATAACAAAAATGAATGTGGTTATAATTTTTGTGTTTCTGTATAAATCCAATCATCTCTCATAAACAGTGAAGAAGTTTCATAGTTAACTTTCAAACACGTGCTCTTTTGAGAAGGCAATGTGATAATATAGCTAGGAGCCGAGCCGAGGACATCTAGATTTTTAATATGGATCATTTGATTCCTGGTGCTTGTTTTTGTTTTGTTTGATTTTCTTTAATTGAACTTCCCATTTGCCCGTCATTTTTCTGTGGGCAACTCATTGCTCAAATTTATTCTCTCTGGTTATCAAGTCCCTTCTTGTGCACCCTCTGAACATGTACATGCACATGTGTGCATTTTGAAGTCAGAATAGCATTTTAAGGAAAAAGCAACCTCCCCCCCAACACACACACACAAGAGGTATCAAGCAGTGATTCATCACATCCCACATTGAAGGCAATGAGGCCGTTTTGAAAATCAGTACCGGGGCTGCCTTACTGCTGTGGGTCATTTCACAGCCCGACAAGTAAATCCTACAATAATCCATCTTTCTGTGACAGGAAGATGCAGCATCTTGGATTTCACTAATATCCCAGAAAATATAACTGTACAACTCAGTGGAAGAGAAACTTTAGAACTGCTGCCCATTATCCCATAGCATTAATTCACATTGCACATCGTTGGTTCCAATGAATAATAGGTTATTTCATAATTTTTTTTTTTTGTTACTTTAATCTCTTATCACAGATATCTAGAGTTCGTTGTTTGGGTTAAACATTCCAGTTGAATGATGCAGAGTTCTTCTGATGGGGGAAAAAACAAATATAAAGGAAGTACCTGCCTGCTATAAACTTGTCATTCAACTTCTTACATTTTTCATGTAATTAATATTCTAAAAGATTTTAATGCACCTCAGAATACTTAAAGTACAGGAACTCAGAAAGGGTACATCACCTTTTCTTTTCCTGGTGCTGTCTTGAGCAGAACATAAGTCAACTCATGAAGTAAGTAAGCTTTTCCAAAATGTGGATAAAGTACTGTGATAACAGAGAGCAGAACAAATAATGTAATCCAAGGAGTTTTCTTTCACTAATGCATTTCGATGTATTAGATTACTGTCTTTATGGAAGTTTCTCAGAAATGCTTTTTTTTTTTTTTTTTTTTTAATGAAGTCTGCTTTATTCTGACAGCAATAGCAGGCAAAGCTACTAAAAGAAAACTACACATGAACTTAGATGAACAAACTTTTACAAATATTTTGGAAAATGAAATCTGATACAAATTGATTCAGCATTCCAAATCAACATTACAATTGATTTTATAGTATTTACTATCAGTCTAAAAAAGAAGATGCAAGCCGGGCATGGTGGCTCAAGCCTGTAATCCCAGCACTTAGAGAGGCTGAGACAGGAGAATCGCGAGTTCAAAGCTAGCCTCAGCAACGGCCAGGTGCTAAGCAACTCAGTGAGACTCTGTCTCTACATAAAACACAAAATAGGGCTGGGGATGTGGCTCAGTGGTCAAGTACCTGAGTTCAGTCCCCAGTACCAAAAAAAAAAAAAAGACGATGCAGATGATCATTTTAATATTTGTAAAAAAAAAGAAAAAACTTTGACAAAACTTAGCACATATTACTGATAATAATCCTCAGCAAGAACAGAGATGCAGTTGTCTTAATGTTAGAACACGTACCTAAGCTGGAGGGGGCCTTGGGTTCCAGCACTGGCAATGAACAAAAAATATTTTAAAAAAAATCTCTCACTGCTGGGCTTGGGGGCCCACGCCTGTAGTCTCAGTTGCTCAGGAGGCTGAGGCAGGAGGATTGCAAGTTCAAAGCCAGCCTCAGCAACTTAGAGAGGCCCTAAGGACTTAGTGAGATCCTATCTGAAAATTAAAAAAAAAAAAAAAAAGGTGGCAAGGATGTGGCTCAGTGGTTAAGTCCCTCTGGGTTCAATCTCTGGTACAACAAACATATGAATAAACAAAACTTTCTCAGAAAATTATGAATACTAAGTAACTTCTTTAAGCTAACAATTGACATGCATTTTCAAAAGCTGCTAATATTGTAATATTCATTACTTTAATTGTATAGACTTATGGGTACAGTATGATAATTCAATGCATCACAGCTGCTCACAAGCCCTTGTTAGTAGTAACCATTTCTTTGACATTTTTTCCCAACGGTACAGTAAAAATGTATAGACCACATTTTCACTAACACTGGTAGATGGGGGGTTGTGAGTATGGGTGTTTTCCTGGTGCACTTCTCTTTTTCTGTCCTTTTTCTATTCTGTTTTATGTGTTTTGTGACAATAGCTGACCTCATTCAATTTGCAGTTGAGAGGTTTGGTCCCTAATATGAAAATGTCAGAGGGTGATTTATCTCATCTGTCTACCTTCACCTGTTCTGTCTTTATTTCTGTTATGGCAAAAATTGAACATCTTCATAGTATATATTTGTGATAGCACTTCAATTTAATCTAAGGAAAAAAGAGATCTATTTTATTATGCTAAGTTCTGATGATCAGTGTGCTGCAGAAGCTGCATGGTAATTGCTAGCGCCATATGCAATTAGAGAGCAAGACAGGCAGGTTTACTCAGAAGTCCATCTTCTTTGCTAGCTTTATGTTCATTATTCCATTACACCTCACTAATAAACACACACTTAAAAAGAAAAATCCCTGTAACTCCTTTGGTTTTAGTCAT
The DNA here is from genome assembly GCA_028644305.1 of Xerus rutilus. Lineage (NCBI taxonomy): Eukaryota > Metazoa > Chordata > Mammalia > Rodentia > Sciuridae > Xerus > Xerus rutilus. The sequence goes on along the minus strand of CM053416.1, from coordinate 8,404,019 downwards.
TTTTGTTCTCCTTTACAATGTCAGCATTCACAAAACCCATATTTATAACATTTTTAAGATAAATTTTCCTTCTCCCCAGACTAGAAGTGGCTTATACAATGTGAGTCTAGGTAAGTTTTGCAAACTTTTACTTATTTAATGAATGACCATTTGATTTCAGCTCATTTGAAAACTCTCATCTATAAATGTTGATTGGGTCCATTGCACTGGACCATGACACTGTATGAGAGGTCTGCAAAAAAGATCATCTTGATCAATTAGAATATCTGCCACAAATGAGGGAGAGATAGTATCAGCATGTATGTTGAATATCTGACCTACCTGTTCTAATCCTCTCGACACTATTTCTATCTGAATAATAACTGATCTACTAAGTAGGGTTTAGATTTGCAGTTCCTTGTAATAAGACTGAAAGAAATTATTCCCTATCCTTCCCAAGATGTTTATTATACTATCATATTTTGTTCTGTTTTAAACCATTCTGAATTATCTGTTGTGGCTAAAAAGAAATAATAGGGTTATAATATACTTTGATGATAATTTTATTTAATATAACTTAAAGTCATAAAAAAATGAATCTTCAGAACATTTCAGCAGAAACTAAAGCAGTGTTTCCTAGTCTATTTCTGAAAGAAAAATATAACCTTTCTTACTGATTTTACAGGATTAATGTGAATTTCAAATTGGAACATGGTAATGATAGCACTTTGGAAAATAAATCCATGCAAATTATTTTATTTACTTGAACATTGTAAACATAAAAAATGCTTAAAGGACAGTTTCTGAAGGTACTATTGTTTGGATCATTGGTAAACCAATAGGTATCATACTTACTTTTGCTGTATACTTATTTGTTGGCCTCTTATTGCTTGTTTTCTGTCTCTGTTTGTTGTTGTTGTTGTTTGTTTGTTTCTACAGTGAGAATATCAAAACAAGGGCCTTGCATGTGCTAGGAAAATGCTCCATCACTGACCTACATCCCCAGCCCACTTTGCTAGTTCTTCAGATGAAGCTCATGCTCTGATTTTCATGTAAATTTACATAGTCCAATAATGTTAGATTAGAGCTCACAGGATTTTCTCTTGCCCTGTCTCTAAGGTAAATGGAATGGAAGAAGTTTGATAAGAAGGGCTGAGAGGACATCCTGACATCCTCTAAACACAAAAGGAAAAGGAATGTCCCAGGTACTACCCATCCAGGAATACTCACCTCTGCTTCTCCTTTGCATCAATCAGGCCCACATCACCCCACATAAAAAATTCTAGCAATCGTCTTACTAATGATGCTTTATTCAAATGTTGTAAACACATTTGTGTTTTCCTTCTCTCTTCTAAAAACATAAAAAATAAGCCAGCAAGGTGTTCTAATTTTCCAAAATTTATGGGCTAGAGACTAAAGTTCATTATTACTCTTGAATCTCATTGGCATTCCTCCTGTAAATTATTTGATGTTTATTGACAAGCTATCATGTGGGCACATAAGGGTGTTTTTAAGTCTACTGAGATAAATGAGGCAAGAAGGCCAACATGTGCTTTGGGAGAACAGGAGGGGATAATAACGCAAATGTTGTGCATGCATGAATCTTTTTGTTATTGAGATCTACAAGGCTGTTCATTTCCAGCAATGTATCTCTAATATGCTTCTCTCTTACATCAAGCCAGCTTGAGGTTTCCGTCCATTAACCAGATATTATAAAGCGCTTTATGCAATTCTACAGAAATGGTGTATTTGAATCCAAAGTAATAACCTGTACTTGATGTTTTGATCTAAAAGATGCTAAAGGGGAGTGCAGGGAGATGCTTGCTTTCATAACAGTTGCAGTTTGTGGGTTTTGAATCTCATGACCATAAATGGGCCAAGAGGATACTATAAACACTGAGATTGTAAGTAAAATCACATGTGTAAATGTCCCTGAACTTTGTCTATGAAAAGACAGTGTAGGGATCTTTCATTCATTTCTCAAAACAGTGAGTCCCTCTACAAAGCAAATTTATATGCATATTATAAAATTATGTTCTTCCTGTCATCTGTGCTATAAAACAAGCACAACTCTCTATTTTGTTTCATTTTTTAAATAAAAAATTTAACCTAATATTCTAGGTAGTGACTTTATTAGATACTGAATTGAGGTAGAGACTGTGGAAAGCAGGGATATCATCTTTGGGTGGTGTCAGGGGATGGCACTTGCTGAGGACAGCCTTGGTTTTCTTGTCCAACTACTGAAGAGGTTTACTAGAAAACACTCTGAGGTCCCTTCCAATGCAGAGTCAGTGGTTCTTTAGGAAAGGAGAGATCCACTGAATTTGTTCGAAAGAAAACCAGTGTAGCATCAGAGAGCAGTTCCTTTCTCTTTTTCACTAAGACTAGAAATGAGAGAAGGGACCAAACAGAGTGAAGTAGATAAAATAAATACTCAATTTTATTCATCTGGGAAATAATCAATGAGCACTTTATACGTTTTGTCAGTATGCCACATGATTATTCTCAGGTACCAAACCAATATACTCTCACTGAGAAACAATGAAAGATGCCTATTGGATATATCATCCTTAGGACATCAACAAATATTGGCAGAGTGCCACAGAAGGAAAGATAAGCTACAATTAATTAACTGTGCCATTCTGGTCATACACTTTGTCTGTTTAACTGTTTATCTTGCAACTTTTCAAAGGAGCATGAGATAGGTCTCATGCAAAATGGGGACCAATGATTGACAGATAAACTGGGACTTGGCAAGGTCAGTAGAGCTGCCATTTGAAAAAAATCAGCCTAACTCGAGAGACACAGCTCTTAACCAATGAAACAAAGTTCTGCTGCCTCAGCCATTTCTCTTTAATTTCCTTGGCTACATAGGATAAAAATATAACAAGAAGAGATGCCCAAAGCTCCATATAAAATGTGACACAAAGACAAAATCATATGAAAGATATGGATGATATGAGGTCTATTATAAACTAAGTATTCAGCTTATAATGAAGTAATACAGTAGTTAAGAGCATGGGTTCTGGAACCAGGGAGCATGGATTCAAACCCTGATTTTTCTACTTTTCAATTGAATATGTCATTTAAGTTTTCTGACCATCATTCTGTCAATTATGAACAGAAGTAATGGAATATCTTTATCAGAAGTTCCTAAGAGGGGTAAGCAAATAATCTAATAGGTGTAGAACATTGTTAAGTACAAATTAGCACAAAAGATAAAGGAGGAGAAAAGATTGTTAGGCATAAAGAGAAGTCTGAGAGGGAAGTTACTTTCAGATAGCTAGAGGGCATAGTTAGTGTTAATGTAGTTAATCTGGAGAAAGCTCAAAAAGCAAAATGTAGCTTTGTGCCTGGCTCAGAAGATTGTTACTAACTTATCACTTGAATGCAGGTATTCAGAGGCTTAGCATATTACAGAGAGATTTCAACATCAAGAGTATCATATTAAATACAATTAGATTACAATTATTTATTTTTATTGTATCTGGAGTAAAAAGTAAGAGATGTAAGCAATATCAAAGTTTGCAAAAGTAGAAGTAATGACTTTCATCCTTGTTCATTCTGATCCCATTGCTCGGAAGTAAATCAATTCTATTTTCATTGGAGGTCATCATGACAATAAGAAGTATTCAGACATTTCTATTTGATTTAGCAATGGCTTTCAATAGATTCCACCCCCCCACACAAAAAATTTAATGAACTAAGACAATTCCCCACCTCCTTTCTATCATCAGTTTTTAGTTTTATTAGTATTGTTAGTAGTATTTTATTTTATTTTTTAGCTTTAAGTGCTATATTTCAACAGAATTAAAGTTATAAATTTAAATACTCTGCCAATTTCCCGGCATGTGAAACAAGGAAATGAGAAATCCATCTTTATCTCTCTCCTCTAATTATAATTAAACCTTGGATGCTTTGCTTTAAGCTAATTCTAAAAATCAAAGAAAATTAGCAGTACTGAGAGGATTATTATTTTATGAATATTATTCACAACAAGAAATATGATAATACCCACAAAAATTGAAAAGCAATCTTAGGGTACAGACCAGTTTGAATTGTTTGTTTCATCAAATTTGCTCAGTCTGTAGCTCAGTTTGTTTCATTTTAGGATCATGACTTTCCTGGGGTTTTCTGTTCCCTTTGGTTTTTTTTTTTTAATTTGTTTGTTTGTTGGTGTGTTTCATTTTTAATAGTGGTTTTTAATTAACTTCATGTTACCATGATGTTGAAGAAATGGTATCTCATTATAATCCAGTGTGCTGGAATATTTATCTTTTCATTTATCTGACAAATCTTGCTTCCTGGATCTGCTATAAATCTGACAACCTACAGTACATAAATATATATTTTGTATTGCTTGGCCTTCATTTGCTTGTCCTTTTTAGAATTTTTACCAGCAGAGGTGCAGGTATTATTTTTTAAAAGTTAAACTTTGCGAATCAGTGAATTTCTAAAAATGTTTATTTTGTCCGCATGCTTAAATGCCAACATACCTAAAAACTGAATTCCAGATCAATAATAGTGTTTCTTAATAACCATACAGACTTTCCATCTTGATGATTCGTATTTTCTTTTGTAGGTACTTGAGTTTTATTCTTTGCAGCATTCCTAGAGTTTTCTCCATATTCTTAGAATTTTAAAATTTTATCTGAAATTTTTAGTTTGAGCAGTTTTATTAATTCATCTTGCCTTATACTCAATTGACCTTTTTCATTGTGAAGGTTCTTTAACTTCCTTTACCTCAGGTAAATTTAAAAAATTTACAAGAATTTTCATAAGCGAGTTGATCTTTTTAAATTTTGTTTTCTTAATTTGCTTTGTTGAATTTTGCTTTAAAAGTCTTGCTAAGCTGGACGTGGTGGCGCAAGCCTGTAATCCCAGCACTTAGGGAGGCTGAGACAGGAGAATCACGAGTTCAAAGCCAGCCTCAGCAAAGGCGAGGTGCTAAGCAACTCAGTGAGACCCTGTCTCCACCTAAAATGCAAAATAGGGCTGGGGATGTGGCTTAGTGGTTGAGTGCCCCTGAGTTCAATCTCTGGTACCGGAAAAAAAAAAGTCTTGCTAGGCTAACAAAATGCATTGACTTTTCGTCCTTTCTTTTTAAAAAAGCTACTGAATTTGGAGGATTTAGTAAAATTTAGCCAAGAAAATGGGCTGATGATGTTTATGTTGTGTGATTGAATAGATCATGCAAGAAAGAGATTTTGATTGTCATTTCTATGTCTTGAAAAGTTTTCTTTTTGTTATCAGAGCATGTGTTAGTCAGTGTTATGATTTAGATATGAGGTGTCCCACAAAACCTCATGTGTGAGACAGTGCAAGAAGATTTAGAGGTGAAATGATTGGGTTATGAGGGCTTTAACCCAATCAGTGAATTAATCCCCTGATAGGAATTAACTGGGTGCTAACAGAAGGCAGGTAGGGTGTGGCTGAAGGAAGTGGGTCATTAGGTATTTGCTTTTGGAATAAATATTTTGTGAGCTGAATTTAGTCTCTCTCTCTGCTTCCTGGTGATGTCCCAAACTGTTTTCCTCCAGCACACCCTTCCATCATGATATTATGCCTCACCTCAGGCCCTAAGGAATGGAGTTGTCCATCTATGTACCTCTGAATTTGTGAGCCCCCAAATAAACTTTTTCTCCTCTCTGTTGTTCTTGTCAGGTCTTTTGGTCACAGCATTGAAAAAGCTGACTAAAACAGTTAGTTAGGTATTAGTATACTGAAATGCCTGATACAATTAACTTACAAGTAGAAAAGGTTTATTTTGGCTCCCAGGTTTGGAAGTTCCAATCCAAGATTGTGCCTCTGGTATGCATGCTAGATAGAGCTTGCAGTAAACTACTTGCCTCCTGGCCAGGAAACATATTAAGAAAGAAGAAAGGGCCAAGGTCTCATAATCCCCATTATCTAAGGACCTCCCATTGGTCTCTGCTTCCTAAAATTCCACCACCTCCCAAAAGTGCCACCATGGGGAGCAAGCCTTTAACACATGTACTTTTGGGGGATATTCAAGGTCTATACCAAAGTGGAGATCAATTTGATATTTTTTATGCATTTCCATTTCATTCATTTTTCAAGTTTAAAGCAGTTTTAAACTTTCAAATAGGGGCTGTTGTTGTGGCTTAGTGGCAGAGCGCTTGCTTTGCTTGTGTGAGACACTTGGGTTTGATCCTCAGCACCACATAAAAAAAAAATAACTGAAATAAAGATATCATATCCATCTACAACTAAAAAATATATTTAAAAGAAACCTTTCGAACAATTGCTGTTTGAAGTTAACAGCAATCAGTCAGGGCCTTTGAAATTATTATAATTGTAGGTGTGTTATTGTTCTCTGCCATGATGTTTTTCAATTTTTAAAATTTGTCTTTTTTGTTTTTCATTCTCATTTTACATAATAATTTTTTTTTGGTGGCACTGGGGATTGAATCTAGGGTCTTGTGCATGCAAGGCAAGTACTCTACCAACTGAGCTATATCCCCAGCCCCCTTTACATAATACTTTTATTGAGACATGATATCTATATAGAAAATGATTAAAAAACAGTGTCTAACCCAGTGAAATTCTATCAAGTCACATCACACCTGGTGCACCCACTGTGTAGATTAGTAAAGAGAAGTTACTAAAACCTCAAGTCACCTTTGCAGCATCTTTTAATCTTCACACACATATTTCATGTATGGGACATACTCCACAAAAACATTATATTTTTATAGTTTTATGCATGTGTATTCTTCATTTCTGCTGGTGGATTATGGAATTTTTATTATTATCTTTCAAGAAAAATCTTTTGTCTTTGTTAATTTTCTTTATTGTGCTACTGTTCTCTTTTTTATGAACTTTGAACCTTACCATTATTTCCTCCCTTATACATCATGTGGGTTTATTTGTTCTTCTTTTGATAATTTCTTGAGGTGGATATTGATAACATCGCTTTTCAGCCTTTTCTCTATAATGTATACATTTTGGTAAATATTCTCCAAGGAGGATTGTTTTTCATATCTTTATAATATTTCATATATGATATTTTCAATATAATTCAATGCAAAAAATATTTTGAACTTCCATTTTTATTTTTTCTGTGATCCACTTACTATTAAGAAATATGTTATTTCCCAGTATTTCAAGACCTTCTTCTCTCCTGTGTCTCCTTATTCCAATTACCCTGCTCTGCTCCTTCTCTATATTGCCATAATAGGATACATAATTATGTCATTTAAATTATTATGCAACTAAAGTCAGTTCCAGAAAGAGACAGTAGATATTTTCAATGCTTTTATATTCATTGAGAATTCTTTCATGATGCAATGAAATTCTAATTTTTAAAAGGCATTTCCACTGAAAACAGCAAAACTTCATCTGTTCTTATTGAACACTATAGGATCTTTTTTTTTCTTTTTTTCCATAATTTTTATTGGTACATTACAGTTGTACATAATGGTGATATTTGTTGTTATGTATTAATACATGCACACTTTACAACAATATAATTTGGTCTTCTCCCCTTCCTCTGTTCCACTGATCTCCCTTTGATTTTCAGGAGATCCCCTGACCTTTCTTTTCCTTTTTCCTAATTTCCACACATGAGAGAAAATATATGACCACTGACCTTCTGAGTTTGGCTTATTTGACTTAACAGGTTCTCAAGTTCCAACCATTTTCCTGCAAACAACATAATTTCACTTTTCTGAACACTATAGGATCTTTGCAAGAGCATTTTAAATTTTTTAATTTATATAGTATGTATTTTTACTATGGTTTTACTCTGCTTTTGCTGTTTGATTCTGGAAAGATGTTAATTAAAACCTTCCTACATGATTTTGTATTTTTCTTTTTCTTTCTTTTTTTTTTTTTTT
>CM053416.1:8312687-8395681 GCA_028644305.1 Xerus rutilus | reverse complement strand
TATTAAAAAAAAAAGCCTACCAACAAAGAAAAGCCTAGGACCAGATGGATTCTACCAGACCTTTAAAGAAGAACTAATTTCAGTTTTTTCAAATTATTCCATGTAATTGAAAGGGAAGGAACACTCCCAAATATGTTCTATGAAGCCAGCATCATTCTGACACCAAAACCAGAAAAAAACAATATAGGAAAGAAAACTACAGACCAATATCCCTGATGAACATAGATGCAAGCATCCTTAATAAAGTATTAGCAAGCCACATTTAAAAACATATTAAGAAGATAATGTACCATGAAAAGTAGGTTTCATCCCAGGGATGCCAGACTGATTTAACATATGCAATTCAATGACTGTACTTCACCACTTAAATAAAATTAAGAACAGTAATCATTTGACTATCACAATTGGTGGAGAAAAGGCATCAAAATATACATGAAGATCAATGAAATAGAATAAATAGAAATAGAATAGAATACACAGAGACAACCCACATACTTAAAAACTATATGATACTTGGCAAAGGTTCCAAAAATATGTGCAGAGAAAAGATGGCCTTTTTAATAAATGGTGATGGGCAAACGGGATATCCACATGTAGAAGAATTAAACTAGATCCTTTTCCTTCACCTGGCACAAAAGTCAAAATGGATCAAAAACTTAGGAATTGGACCAGAAACCTTGCAATTGTTAGAACAAAACCTAGGGTCAACACTCTATAGGTGCACGCACCAACTACCTAAACAAGATTCCTAAAGCTCAAGAAATAAAACAAATCAATAAGTGGGATGCCATCAAATTAGAAAGTTTTGTATAGCAGAGGAAATGATTAAGAGGATGAAGAGAGAGGCTATAGTATGGGAGAAAATCTTTGTTAGCTTCTCAGGGGATTAATATCCAGAATATATAAAGAACTTAAGAACACAACAACAACAAAAAAACACCTCAATGTCCAAAACCAAACAGCCCAACTAGTAATTGGGCAAAAGAACCAACTTCTCAAAAGAAGAAATATAAATGGCCAACAACAAATATATGAAGAAATATTCAGCATCCCTAGCAGTTAGGGAGATGCAAATCAAACTATACTGAGATTTCATCTCTAGTCAGAATGGCAATGATGAAGAACACAATAAATGCTGGTGAGGATGTGAGGGAAAAGGTACACTCACTCATTGTTAGTGGGACTACAAATTAGTACAACCACTCTGGAAAGCAGTATGGAGATTCCTTAGAAAAACAAAACAAAAACTAGATTTGGAACCACCATATGACCCAGCTGTCCTACTTGTTGGTATTTATCCAGTAGATCTAAAATCAGCTTAGTATAGCAATACAGCCATCTCAGTTTTTATAGCAGTACAGGTCACAATGGCCAAATTATGAAATCAGCCCAGATGCCCATCAATAGATGCTTTATATACACAACAAAGTTTTACTCATCTGTAGAGAAGAATGAAATAATGGCATTTGCTGGCAAATGGATAGCATTGGAGAACATGCTAAGTGAAATAATCAGACTCAGAAAATCAAGGGTTGAATATTTTCTCTCATACATGGAAGCTAGAGCAAAATAAGGGAAAAAGGTAGTGGTAAGGGAAGGGATCAAATATCATAAAGATATAAGGTAGATCAGTAGAGTAGAAGAAAGAAAATGAGAAGGAGGGAGGAAGGAAAGGAAAGGGGAAGATAAATGGAATGAGTCTTAACAAAATCATGTTATATTTATATATAAAGGTATCAAAGGAAGTTTCACCCTCATGTATGTATATGTAGAGGAGAGGAAGTTTAATAGAGTAGGGGAGGGAAAATAGGAAGAGGAAGGAGGGAAGAAAAAGTGTGAGTGGGGATAGATTGAAACCAAATTCCTTGCACATAAGATTTTGTCACAAGGAACCCAAATACTATATATAATTATTCTAATTTTAAAAATGTGTGCATGTGTTTCTCACTGTGGAAAGCCCGGGAAGTTCAATTCATTCATAATCTGCATTCTATTGCTTTTTGTCTAAATATAAAGAAGTTTTCCCAAGGATTTAGGGGGAAAAATGTGGGACTTTTTGTTTGTTTGTTTGTTTGTTTGTTTTAAATATCTGAGAGGAAGGAGTTTTAAGAGTCTTGTATGTGGTTTAGGAAGCTACCCAGCCTCTTTGGATTTGCAGAAGGGGCTGTGTCTAGGTTTCCACAGGTGAGAGTGTGTGTGATTGTTTAATGTTCAAATAACATGGATTTTCTTTATGTGAGAAATGGAGGGCAGAGAACCAGGAATTCAGAGGCTTTACTGAGAAATGTAAATCCAGCTTCTTGCATATCAGTTGAACACCTGCTTTATATCAGGCTATGAAGAAGGTGGAGATATTTATACATATGATGGAGCCACAAATCCTGAGGGATAAACAAACATGCCTATCCACAATGCCATGTGCTATATTATTACTGAGCAATTGTTCTTATCTATTCCTTTCCACACCAGAATTTGAGAAGCCTCCCAATACTTACTGTTTGATTGATAGGGGCACTGGAATTAAAACCTAATTTTAAATCTTAACTCTTGTCATTTATTTAGCCATTTCTTAACCTTTGTTCTCCTGTTTTCTCTTCTGCAGAATAGTAACTGTGATTATAGTCCTTGCATTGTAAGAATAAAATTGGTGATAATTAAATACAATAGTGAGAGAAAAAGTTCTTGCAAAGTGCCTGACATTTAGCAGGGAAAATGCATCACTCACTCTCTCTTTCATTTCCTTGTTTAAAAATACTAAATGGACTGTTAATGCCCTGGATCACATACACTATTTTGAGAGATTTGAATATTCTTTCACTGTTAACCAATGGAAACATTTTTATGTAACTCTTAATATCTTTTGAATCAGGATTTTGTATTGGCTGCTGTGTTGACTGTCCTAACTATACAATAGATTAACAATTTACTTTCCATGGTTTGGGTTTAGGCTTCTGCCACATGGTGTTTAGTTTCTATTGTTTTGCTTTGATGATGATTTGCCTCAAGACAGAGAATCTGATTTATCTTTACATTTTGTGGTTTCAGAATAGTCATTGTACCCACTGAATTCTCCATATTTGTTTTCCTTAATACAAAAATAAGTCAACCTGTTTTCCTTACCTGAACATTAGCATGATCTTTACCTACCATGGCTAAAGTAAAGATCTGTTATGGAATTCATCGTGTTGCTTTTTGAAGGAAAGCAATATTTCTCTGCTTTGAACTAAGCAATGCATGATTTTAGTAAATAATGTTTTCACATATTCAAGTAAGTTTTAATTTTATAGGTCTTATAAGCTAAGATGACCAGGTTTAAAGCAGCCATTGAATGTTTTTTAATAAACAAACATACAACCTGTCAAAATAGCAAAATATCATTTCCTTCTCTATAGAAATATAAATTAGCTTCATCATTTATAAATTTGAATGTTTATACTCTTACCTTGAGCTCTTAGCTAATCTTTGATCAGTACATGTGCATGCATGTTAATTACTTGAATCATCTTTATTGAATGGCAAGTGGAACTGTTATTTGCCATGAACAAGTGATGAGAATAAACAAATGTTCTCATTATTATTAAGGGAAAAACTTGTAGTGGCAGAAAAATCATTAAATGAGTGAAAAAACATTATTATTACCTCATTATTTGGACAATTCTTTTTAATACAAGACAGGAGAGTTTAAAATCATTATTTAAAAACTTTCAGGAATAATAAAACATTTGTGCATATAATTAGAGATGAGGTCTGAATAGTATTTATGTTATAATTCTAATTTGATGGATATTGACTCAAATCTTTATTTTGCCTGAAAAAGATTTGTTCTCAGCTTGACTACATTAGAATGGGTCCTGAGCATTGAAAATCTGTTAAACAGAGATTTTGGAAATAATGGAAAGCACATCCAAATACATAAGAGGTGCATACCAGGGACTATGTAAATACTATTACGTAAGAATTCAGTGCCCTAAGGCAAATGAGAATAGGGCCCAGGTCCCCAGAGCAATGAAGTGTTAAGTATATACCCAACTCTGTGACATTTAGCTGCACATGGACAAAAATATGTATTTTTAAATTGTACTGCTAGTTTCAATTAAAATTGGTAGTGAAATAAGTTACTCAAGTTTCTCAGGTACTTAGAACTTTTGAGCTATATCTTCATTTTTGTTCCTCACTGTTTTGTGTTTTTCCTGTAGTTTGGTAATATCTAAATTTGCAGAACTAGTTGGGCTGGAATGCAAAAATGCATATATTTATAAAATGCAAAATGTTGCAGATGTTTAGACCTTGTCAGTTCTTATCAGTGTGTTTTACAAGCAAGCATATAATCCTGATAACCAGGATAGTCCCTAGCTAATAACTATAGTCAATTTAAATGTTGTATAGCAGCTAAATACTTCCAAATATAATACCTTGTCATGAGACACAAATAAATTGAAAAAAAACAAAATGGCTATTTAATACCCATAGCAAAAAAGAAAATGAGAAAATTTATCCTGTGTGTGTCTGTTTGCCATCCTGTTCCCAAGGGTAATAGAGAGACCCTCAAATGAATAATTTTATATACTCACACATTGGATTTCAGACTATACACCAGAACCAATATGTACATTTAAACATTTAGTGTTTTAACAAACCCAAATACACTTAATTATTTATATTGAACTTGATTCCAAAAATATATGGACAAGCGAAAAATTCTTCTAGAATGTAAATGATTTCAAGTTCTATGAACATTAGCCAAGTTCAGATTTTTAAAAAAAAAATACTTTCTAGTTGTCAATGGACCTTTGTTTTTTAAATTTATTTATATGCATTGCTGAGAATTGAACCCAGTGTCTCACACATGCTAGGCAAGTGCTCTACCACTGAGCCACAAACCAAGCCCCTTAAGTTCAGATTTAACTGCTAAGATTTCCTTCATGTCTGACTCCCATTAATTTTCTGGAAAATCAATACCATATTAGTTTCCTGTGCTTATCAACTAACATGAATTGGCTACAAATTTACCTGTAATCTCAACTTAATATAAAAGGACATAAATAAAGCTTTCTATATTCAAAATTCACTTGTTTTTCCAGTTTGGAAAAATATAAAGAACCGTTCAGAAATCGGTAACCAGTTAATTGTGTGAACATTAAACTCTTCAAAAGAAAGCCTACTTATAAAAGAAATTAAATGCTAAAGAAACTAAATTGAATAAAATATCATTTATTTCCACTTATTTAACTATGCAATGATTTCTCCACACAGCGTCTCGTTCTGTGTGTTTTCTTTGGAAACTGACTTTATACAAAATTAAGATGAATTGCTGGCACTGACTTTAGTTAACTCTACAGCGTTTTGTCTCAGACTCATGAACTGACAGGGAAAGAAGATAATCCTGTGTTGATTTACAGAGCAACAGCTATCTTCACAACCAGAGGACTAGAAGTTAATGTACATAAATAATAAAAAAGAAAACCTGTACATATTTACAGGGTCAGCCAAACCAGGTATCATTCCCACTGTTGATAGTATCTGTAGTCTTTCCATACTTGGCCCCACATGCCATCAATTTCCTTAGGTAGTTTGAAATCTGTTTCAGAAACAGATATGTACCAGAGAGGCAAGATGCCTACATGTGAGAGACTATACTGGGAATACCAAAAGGGGAAAAAAATATCAAAACAACAGCACCAGGGACAGAAATGTGCATGTGTGTGTCTCTCTCCCTCCCTCCCTCCCTCCCTCCTTCCCTCCTTCCTTCCTTTCTTCTTTCCTTCTTTAATTTCCAGTGCTGGGATTGAACCCAGAACCTCCCACATGCTAATCAAGCACCCTACCACTTGGTTATATTCTGAGGACTAAGCGTTTATTTTATGAACATGTATTTCTTTCTTCTTTTTTTAATCAAGTGGATTGTGCCCAGTTAGCAATGCTGTCAGGCACCACATTCATTTTGTTAGTATAGTATCAGATTTCTGGCGCATGCTATATTCCTTCTCAGGACTGGAGAAGAAAAGGTGTGGGGTTAATTCCATTGATTTTTGTCCACTGCCAATTCTAAACCCTGTTTAACCCAATTGGATCAAAAAAGAGGAATGTTCACCAATTTAAATGTCCTGATGTAAATTTTACTGGCTCTATATCCCCAAGCGCTTGAAGGATGTTTGTGCTGGTTGCTTACCTTCAGGTGGCTGGCATCAACCAGTGGAATGAATTTAAAATGCTCTCTTATGCTTGGAAGTTGAGCTGATGTGCAGGGTGGAGTGAGTATGGATACACAGCACAGTGCCATGGACTGTAAATATGAAACAATTTCTTGTGAGGAACAACATAGAAGCCTGAAAGCACCACATACGTTCCCCTGAGGCCTCATTATTGCACAAAAATATGTGCTTAGCCTGGGTGTGAGACAACTGAGCATAACATGGAAGGGGTTCCAAAAGATGGGTCCTACCTCTTTAAGCTCCTCAAATTTAAAGAGAAGTAGAGCAGTAAGACACATATATTTGACTCTGTAACAATGGAAATTTATTTTCAAAGGGAGCAGACTCAGCAATAAGAAGAAATCACTATAACCTAATCTTATCTCAACCTGATTTGTTGATCTGGCTCTGACGAACTGAGCTGAGCTCACTCTTTGTTTGCCCACCAAAATGGGGAGGATTGGAGTTTCTAATGCCACCTGGATGTGTCTCTTTGACACATTCTACAGAGATGAATAAAGCTATCATATAGAGAACATCTGTAAACAAATTACCTATGAAAACAGCGCCCTTACTCAAAATCATGCTGCACATGCTCTGTCCACAACAGAACCTCTCACAGGTCCCAGGCAGCAATGGAAAGCTACCCTGCAATGTTTAGAAGTGAGCTCTTTGAAACCCCATTCTCTATGTCACTTTGATACATCGCCTTATCTGAGGGATGGAGCCCTGCCAGGATAACCAGTTGCTGAGAGGCAAAGCCCATCATTTTGAAAGGGTAGGTGAAGGCAAATTTAATTTCCTCCAGAAGAAAATGTCACCACCAACTATTGGTAAGCACAAAGGACTCAGAGTGAAATTTGGCTATATCTTCACAGAAAGTCATGCCCGGAAAGAGAAAGAAATGATTTATGACCAAAGGAGCCAGTATTTTCCCCTAAGGCATTTATTTCACTTATGAAGAAAAAGGAGAAAAATATTTAAACAAGAGATGTGTTGGTATTATTGATAATCAGAAAACTGGCCCCCTGCAACTTTGGTTCTAACAGTAAAAAAAAAAAATGTAAGCTGATTTTAAAAGACAAGTTGGATTTTTTGTTCTGGAGACTGAGAGGCAGAAAGATTAACATCCCCCCAAACAAGATGCATTAATGATGCTCCCCCAAAATGACAAAACTCAGTTTATATATCACATTTTACTTCAAATTTATTAAGGAATATTGAATTTCAGGAAGGAACACACACACACACACACACACACTTAGACACACACACACACACAATCTCTCATACACAGGCACACAATCTTTCCTAAGATTAGGATTACTAAATAAGAGATCTCAAGGCAAGGAGCATTCCTGTTCTGCTTTGGAATATCAAAAATGTTATTTTATGAGGGGCATATAGTATGCCAGGTATTTTTTAATGAAACAAGTCCATTGAGTCAAATGGAAAAATAAATACAAATATCTAGTTTCTTCATGGTAATGACTTCATTAGAAAGTTACAGTATTTATCAAGATACTTTGGATAAGCATGTTCTTGATGTGGTATGATCGTGTAAACTCTGCTTCTATCAAGGGAATATTTTTTATCCGTGACAGTTTCTACTGATGTACCTACTGTCAGCACCACACTCTTAAGATGTAGAAATAGTAACCTTGTTCTCACCTCCATGAAACAAGAAGTAATGCATTTATATTATGTTTATATTGCTTAGATAAATGTAGCTGCTATTATTACTGCTACTCTTTTCTGGCAGTGTCTTAAGTTGTCCCTTTTTTTCTCCTTTTATTAAATATCATCTTTTAGTATATGATTTACCTGGCTCTGGTTGCATGATTTTTTAAAAAAAAATTTAGTTATGGATTGACATACCTGTAATTAATTAATTTATTTGAGTACCAGGGATTGAACTCAAGGGCATTTGACCACTGAGCCACATCCCTGGCCCTATTTTATATTTTATTTAGAAACAGGGTCTCACTGAGTTGCTTAGCACTTCACTTTTGCTGAGGCTGGCTTTGAACTTGAGATCCTCCTACCTCAGCCTCCCAAGCCTCTGAGATTACAGGTGTGTCATGCTGAGGATCAAACCCAGTGCCTCACATATGCTAGCCAAGTACTCTACCACTGAGCCACAACAGCAGCCCCTACACAGTTGGTTTCTAATTCTGACTTCCAACCTGTTTGTCTCTTTCCTGGTTTATGTTATTTCATCTTTGACCAGTACTATACAAAGGTGATAATAAGACAGGTGCATACAGAATATAAGAGAGCTCTGCAAATTGTGCTTATTAACCTCCTTCATCCTTAGCTGGGAAATAAACACAATTTTTGAAGGGCAGAAGAATATGCCCCCCAAAATGTGCCACTTTGGAATAAGGACTATTTTGAGTTTAAGGCAATTGAAAACAGCACATGTAAAAAGAGTATTCTAATCTTCCCTTTCTTTCCCTCAGAGAGGAATAACAACTTCCATATTATGCTCTCCCTATGCTGGGAGAGAAGGAAGATTCTTCAGTGGGGAATCATAGATGATAATTCTATACAGATATTGTTAAAATAGGTCTTATCTTTGTTTAGCCCTTGCACATAATTTAATTACTTTTTGACAGTTGTCTCTCTTTGTTCAACTAATATATAAAGTGTTTAAGTTTTGATCTTCATTTCCTAATGAGGAATCTGGTATCACATAAAATTTATATTAAGTTTTTGTGCTTTTCTCCTGTCAATCTGTCTTATTGTCATTGGAAGGTGTTCAAGGAGTCCCACAACTCAGAACCACAGGGTCCTTGACAAAAGGAATTTGAAGACATTGCAGACAGATGCACAGACAGAGATTTATTAGGAAAGCACAGAGTACACATTTGAAGGAGAATACAGGCCATCTTGAGAGAGAGAATCACTTTTGGGGTCTCAGGCTCTTCTTTTAAAGAAAGCCTGGTGAGAGGTGGGCATGGGAAGATATGTAGGGGTGACATCAGTCTGGGAGAACACAAGACCGTTTATGGTAGCCTGACATTTCTCAGGGCCTTTAGATTGTAATCTCCATAATGTGACCGATAGATAATATTGGGAAAATATCCTATGTTATAGGTTTGCTATCTCCCTTTGCTCCATCTATTCTAAAAATATGTGTATTAGTGGTGCTAATTAACAATGTCTAAGTCAATTTTTATAAGTGGATGAATTTCCAGTAACTTTAAGATTGTGGGTGAATATTTGAAGATTTCCCAGAAATGTGGGAGTGACAGGCCTGGGATAAATACTGACTTGGGAAGTGAAGGAATGAAAAACTACAGCACAAGTCTTTTATATTAAAGTCGAAGTCTCCTTTTCCTTTTTTCTCTTTTCTACATAATCTTTTATTTCTTCTAGTCCACTTCATTTTTGTCAATTTAATTCTTAGGCTTACCCCAAACCCTAAAAGAACAGAAGTAAAAATTTGCCTCCCTTATACTTTAATATGGACATGCAGCATGTCCTTAACTTACCTATCTGCATTTTTCCACATGAGATTGAATCTAATATCAGTAAGAAAACCATGGAAATACACTTAAATTCACCTGTACTAGGACTAAAACACTTCTATAACCTACCCTCTTAATAATTCTCATATAAAGCAAAGCTAAAGTAAAAACAAGCATACAAATGGTAGGAATTTGCTCAAAGCAAATGTCCATAAAGCTGTTAAAAATAAACTGGTGCAGAAGTTTTCATTCAGCTCAACAAATGTCCATTGCATTCTAGAATGGGGAGGACCCTCAATAAAAGAAGAGCACACCCAGGTCTTAGGACTTCTGAGGCCCCGTTTCTGGGCCTAAGACAATCTGTTCTATTGGCTTTGTGTCTGCTGATACCATGTTGGATTAGACAGTTTCTGTTGGTGTTCTATCCACACCAGACCCTTTTACTCAGCGGTTCTTGAGGGTAAATGTTTCCTTCACTATTTCCTCAGCTCCCCCATTCTCATGCTTTATATCCATGGTCTTAGCAGACACAGGAAATAACCCCTTTCAGAAGGGATTGGACTTAGCAGCAAGCAGATGGGCTCTCTATAAATTCCTGTTTGAAATCTTGTTGTACCTGTTTTCAATAGGAAAATAATATTTGAATTGCACAGATTAGTACAATCAAGCCACGGCGATAATAGAAACACTCAGAAAATGAGTTATAAATAAATTTAGCCAGAAGTGCAATTATATTTTGTACTGGTAATAAGTGGCCTTTTTGAAACAAGACCAAGCTGTTCACTTTGTTATCTGATTAGATTGTTCTCTTTGTGCTCAGTTGATCAGTTAAGTCTCTGCCAAGTTTCAAAACACATTTAGAAAATCAAACGAGGTGCAGAGAATAGAAACCAAACAACACTTTCCTATCTTGTACAGACAGTTCTAATTGACCTTGCTCCTATTACTTTCAGGGCAATTAGGAAAGATAATTGTAGCTTAAGAAACTTAGGTCAAGTCAGAGGGAAGAGTAACAGAACAAATGGGAATAGGGATGTACTTTGCCTTAGGAAAGTCCATTTGTGCCACTTGTGAACAGGCCTCTGATGATAGAAGTGGAAGATGAGTTTTACAAATACAGTGTCAGGCAAGGGGTGTTATACAGGGATTAGGAAGTTCAGATTCCTAACTTTGTGATAAATCCTTTGTCATAAAATTAGGTGAATGTCCATGGCCTCCATTTATTTCAGAGAGAATCACTGTGGCATCTGTCATGGCATATTTCTAAGGGTCAAACCACACATTCTTCTGAATTGAGGCCAGAGCAGGCAAATGCTTCCATTTGTAAGGAAAAATGATACATGCTGTCTTGGGGAGCTGTTATAGTTGCCGTACACACGTCAGCAGGCTTGGTTCTTGAACATTAACACCTAGAACAGCATTTTGTTTCAGAAGGCAGTGGACTGAATCATGCGAGGAGAGAAGATGCTTTGCACATTCTTTTGTGACTAAAATTGAAGCAGGCAAACTGGTTTTGGTATAGTTAGGTAGAGGTCTTTTTTCTCCCTTTAAGATTGGGATGATGTAATAAATTTTTCTCCCTGATTGTAGACAAGTGCAATGCTCTGTCCTGCTTCTACCCTCTCTAAGCAAATCTGGGGATTCATTTGTTTCGTGAATGGAGAGGGAAGAGTTCAGGAGTTTTGTGAGCCTAAGTATGGGGGTTTGGCATCCCATGTTTTGCTAGTTACTAGATGTGGGATTTAGCTAAATCACTAAATCTCTGTTCTTCAATTTCTCTGTATGAAAAAGAAGTTAGTAATAGCCTCCTCACTGGGTGATTGATGCCATGTACTATTGAGCCCGTAATAATCATTGACTTTATATGTTTTATAATAGTATTTCTCACTCATATAACAGTATTAAAGTGTTATAAAGAGGGCTGGGGTTGTAGCTCAGTGGCAGAGCACTTGCCTGGCATGTGTGAGGCACTAGGTTTCATCCTCAACACCACATACAAATAAATAAAGGTATTTTTTAAAATGTTATGAAGAAATATTAAGAAAAAATAGGAAACATAACATCCTTAAAATATTTGAACCAGTATTGATTTACCAAGCATCTAATGTTTGCTAACCATAGATTCCTCATGGTGATGAAAAAGAAGTCATAGACTCTGACTTTAAAAAGTTACAGCCTAGTAACAAATACTGTATGGGTGGATTTCATCCCAAATGTCCTGGGGAGAGCACCCCCACAAAAAATAAACATGTCATCGTCATGTTCCCCACAAGCATGCTTGTGTTCATGGTGGACGTAAAAGCCAACTAGCACCAGGTCTGATGTGACCAAGATCAACATCTTGATCAGGTCTGATGGACAGATGAAGGCATAAGTTCCACTGGCTACTGATTATGATGCTTTGGATGTTTCCAACAAAATTGGGATCATCTAAACAGTGTCTAGCTTGCTAATCCTATGCACATTTTTTTCAACATATAAGTACAACCTAGTAACAAATACTGAAAGGGAAAATGTCTGTAGCTCATTTTCTAGTCTCCAACTACCATTCACACATGGGCTTTAGTAACAGTGGAACCTCTTGCTATGTTTTTACCAAAAGCATGGACAGCCTCACACTTACGGTAGAGTTGTGTCTTTTTAACACTTTTCCTTCAGAGTTGGGTAGGGCTTTGTTTGTTAGAGCTACTGTAACAAACTACAACAGACTAGGTGGTTTATAAACAACAAATTTATTTTTCATGGTTCTGGAGGCTGGGAAGTCCAAGGTCCAGGTCCCAGCACATTTGGTGTCTGGTAAAGGACTGTTACCTGGTTCATAGATGACTGTTGTGTTGCTCTGCAAGGCAGAAGGACAAAGGACTACTTACTTTCATGCCTCTTTATAAGGGCACTAATCTTCTTCATGAAGGTCTTGCTTGTATGGCCTAATCCTTACCACAGACCCCACCTCCTAATACTTTCACCTTGAGGGCTAGAATTTCAACATATAAATCTTGTGGAGACACATTCAAATCCTAGACTTTAGCCCCTGTTCTTCCAAAATTCATGTTCTCACATGCAAAATACATTCATTCCATCAAAATAGTCTCTAATCTTAACTGATTTCAGCATGAACTCAAATGTCTAAAGCCCAGAGTCTCATCTAAATCTCATCTAAATCAAACATGGAAGAGACTCAAGGTACAATTTATTCTTTTTTTTTTTTTTTTTGGTACCAGGGATTGAACTCGGGGCACTCGACCCCTGAGCCACATCCCCAGCCCTATTTTGTGTTTTATGTAGAGACAGGGTCTCACTGAGTTGCTTAGTGCCTCACCATTGCTGAGGCTGGCTTTGAACTCGCGATTCTCCTGTCTCAGCCTCCCTAAGTGCTGGGATTACAAGCGTGAGCCACCGCGCTCAGCTAAGGTACAATTTATTCTAAGACACACTGCATTCTGACTGCAAACCTGTGAAACCAAAGAAGTTACGTCCTTCCAAAATACAGTGTAGGATAGCAGTAGGAAATAGGAAAGAAAAAAGGACTGACATATTCCACACAAGTCTAAAAGCTAACAGAGCCAAAATTAATTTTTCAATCTCAAGAATAATTCTCTTTGGCTCAGTGCTGTGTCCTCCAGGTCCACCATGGTTCCAGTGCCACCTTTGAACACAGTAGGTGGATGCAATGCCTTCTGGACATAAGGATTAGGTGCCAAGGCTTTGTGTGCCCTGCTTGCAGAAGTGAGAGAAGACCCACTGCTGGCAGCTGAGTGCCTGCACCCCATCCTCAAGGGGTTCTCTATGGTGGTCCCGTCTTCCCAAGGTTCTCCCAGGCTGGAATTCTATACAAGTGGCTCGCCTAGCATGCAGTTGTGGGAGTAGCCCTGCTCCTATGACTCCACCAGGCATTGTGCTAAAGTTACTCTGGTAACTTTGCACTTGCTGAAACTCTTGCCTTTGGGGCCTATGGTGGGAGAGACGAGGGACAGCCCTGATGATTTCTGAATGAGCTTCAGGGTCATTCTTCCATTGTCTTGGACAATACACCCTGACTTGTCTTTAGATGGCCAGTTGCGCCTTATTCTTCCTGTTCTCTCCTGAACAACCTTTTTCTTTTCAAAAAGATAGTATAAGGATGTTTAGAATCTTTAAATTCTGCTTCCATTTAAGAAACAACTCCTGCCTGAAATTACTTCTATCTTGTCAATGTTTCACTGTAAACAGTCAAGAGAAGCCAAGCTACACCTTCTACACTTACACTTTCCTCAAATATCTAATTTCATCTCTAGGAAACTCTACCTTCCATAAAATACTACAATAGAAACACAGTTTTGAGGAGTTCTTTGCCATTTTATAAGAAACACATTCCTCATTACCACCTGAGATTACATCATAATGGCCTCTATTTTTCATGTTTAGACTTTTTTTTCAGAATTAAATACTCCCTTAAAGGCTATCTCTACAGCTGTCCCTAGGACCCACACTGGAATCATCCTTAATGGTCTACCCATGGTAATGTAGACTTTTTCTAGCACACACCTCAAAACTTGTCCAGCTTCTACCCATTACCTGGTTCTAAATCCACTCCCACCATTTTAGGTATTTGTTACAGCAGCACCTCCACTGCTCAGTACTGAAGTTCTGTATTAGTCTGCTCAGGAGGCTATAATCAAATACCATAGACTGGGTGACCTAAAAACAACATAAATTTATTTCTCATAGCTCTGGAAGCTAAGTCCAAATCAAGGGTAACAGTAGATTCAGTGTCAGGTCAGTAGAAAGAGGTCTGTCTTTTCACCATGTCTTCCTATGACAGGAGGAGGAAGGAACTTTCTGAGGCTTCTTTTATAAGAATTCTAATCTTAGCCGGGCGCGGTGGCTCAAGCCTGTAATCCCAGCACTTAGGGAGGCTGAGACAGGAGAATCGCGAGTTCAAAGCCAGCCTCAGCAATGGCGAGGTGCTAAGCAACTCAGTGAGACCCTGTCTCTACATAAAACACAAAATAGGGCTGGGGATGTGGCTCAGTGGTCGATTGCCCCTGAGTTCAATCCCCAGTACCACAAAAAAAAAAAAAAAAAAAGAATTCTAATCTTTACGTGGGCTGTATCCTCATTACCTGACACCCTCTTCAAAGCCTGACATCCTAACACTATTTTTTTTTAATTATTGATGGACCTTATTTATTTATTTATTTATATGTGATGCTGAGAATCGAACCCAGTGCCTCACACATGCCAGGCAAGTGCTCTACCACTGAGCCACAACCCCAGCCCTAACATTATCATCTTGGAGGCTAGGATTTCAACAGATGAATTTTAGGGAGACAGAAACATTCATACCATAGCAATGCTCTGGACACTCATCCGTGGTCCTGCTCCTACTGTGTCTGATGGACAAGAGGGCCCTTGTTCTCTATTGAGTGTAACTGTGACTGAGAAAACTAGCTAAGAGTTCAGGCACATTCCTTCCCTGCCACTGCCTACTTCATTGCATTAGATAGAAATGATACACAACCTCTTTGAGTCTAATTTTCTTATCTGTACAACGAGTATTTAGTTCATAGTATTGTTAGAAGGATCACATGATCTATCACTTAGCATAAATCTTTGCTCTTAGTAATCTTTCTAGCATACTTTATAAAAATGGTAAGGAAATACCATAAAGAATGGAATTTATGAACAGAAATCCATATGGAGGAGGGGAAAATCCGGAATCAGTTTTATATTTTTGTCTAAAAGTAGAATTCAGCCACTTCAGCAAGTAGCAAATTTAGAAATCATCAGGGCTGCCCTTCCAAGCACAGGTCTAAGAGCATTGTTTAGTGGAGAAATTGACTTTTAATGGGACAGACAACTGTCTTCTCTAATGTGTAATGTAGGATGAGTCATGTAATATCTGTCTTTGAGTTAGCTTCCTGATTAGCTAATAACTGTGGCCTCATAGGGTTGTTGCCATGATTAAATGAGATATTCTGTGCAAAATGGGCAGCTTGATATCTGATATATGATAAACACAGAATACATTCTTTTGAAGGGTTGCAGCATAGTCCCACAAGTGGAGTCAGAACACACTATTTTTAAAATTTTTTTATTAATTTTATACATGACAGTAGAATGTATTTTGATATATCATACATATATGGAGTATAACGTCCCATTTTTGTGGCTGAACAGATGTGGTGATATATTCATATATAAATATAGGAAAATTATGACCAATTCATTCTACTGTCTTTCCCATTCCCATCCCCCTTCCCACTTCCCTGCTCCCTCTGCTTCCCTCTGTGTGATCTGGTGAAACCTCTATTCTCCTGCTCCCACCCCCATGTCTACTGTGAGTCAGCATCTGCATATCAGAGAGAACATTCAGCCTTTGGTTATTTTGGACTGGCTTATTTCACTTAAAATGATAGTCTCCAGGCTCATCCATTTACTGGCAAATTCCATAATCTATCTCATTCTTTATAGCTTAGTAATATTCCACTGTGTATGTGTATTACATTTTCTTTATCCATTCATTTGTTGAAGGGCACATAGGTTGGTTCCATAGCTTTGCTATGGTGAATTGAGCTGTTAAAAACATTGATGTAACCACATCACTATAGTATGCTGATTTTAAGCCCTTTGGGTATATGCCAAGGAGTGGAATAACTGAGTCAAATAGTTCCATTCCCAGTTTTCTAAGGGATCTCCATTTTGCTATCCAGAGAGATTGCAACAATTTTCTGTCCCACCAGAAATGTACGAGTGTTATCTTTTCCCCCACATCCTTGCCAACATTCATTCTGACTTTTATTTTGATAATTGCTATTCTGACTGGAGTGAGATGAAATCTCAGTGTAGTTTTTTTTTTTTTTGGAACCAGAGCTTGAACTCAGGGGCACTCGACCATTGAGCCACATCCCCAGCCCTATTTTGTGTTTTATGTAGAGACAAGGTCTCACTGAGTTGCTTAGCACCATGCCATTGCTGAGGCTGGCTTTGAACTCGCGATTCTCCTGTCTCAGCCTCCCAAAGTGCTGGGATTACAGACGTGCGCAACTGTGCTTGGCTTCTCAGTGTAGTTTTAATTTGCATTTCTCTAATTGCTAGTGATGTTGAACAATTTTTCATATATTTGTTGACCAATTGTATTTCTTCTTCTGTGAAGTATCTGTTCCGTTCCTTAGCCTATTTATTGATCAGGCTTTGTGTGTGTGTGTGTGTGTGTGTGTGTGTGTCTGTGTGTGACTTTTTTAAGTTCTTCATATATCCTAGAGATTAATGCTCTATCTTATGTGCAGGTGGCAAAGATTTTCTCCCATTCTCTAGGCTCTTTCTTCAAGTTCTTGATTGTTTCCTTTGCTGTGAAGGATCTTTGTAGTTTGATACCATCTCATTTATTGATTCTTGATTTTACTTCTTGCGCTTTAAGAGTTGTGTTAGGAGGTCGATTCCTAAGATGACATGACAGAGATTGGGCCTACATTTTCTTCTAGTAGGCATAGGGTCTAGTTAGCACATTCTTGAAAATAAAGGCTGGAATTCAAATGAGGAATTACCCTTGAAAATGAGCATTTTGAAAATCAAAAACATGAAAGGTGTTTTAGTCAGTTTTTTTTGCCTCCATGACCAAAAGACTTGATAAGAATGACATAGAGGATGAAAGGTTTATTTGGGGCAGGTTAGTGCAGGAAGAATTGCAGCTGCCACCACTCAGGTCTTTGCTGTCTTTTTAGAGGCTGATTGTGAATCTGGCTTGTGGGCCATTGCATTCCATTGATTATATTTCTCCAAGACTCTCACTGTGCTATGGATCCATAGCCCCCATAGGAAGAGACCTATGAAGAGGCATATGATGAGAAAATGTACTAATTTCTGGTTGCCACATGTATACTCTTCTTAGAACAGAAGAGGAAGAAGAAAGGAGAGGCTAGGATTAAGTAAGAGGTTTCAAAGTAGCCTATAGATGTCAGGCTCTGACTGAGGCCAAGTCCCAACCAGAGACTTTCAGGTTGAAGAGTCTCAAGCTCATACAGGGCTGCAAGTCTGAATTTGCAGTGAGGTGAGGTTACTGTTGCCCACAATATCAAAGATGAAAGCAATAAAACCCAGAGTTCTGGAAGATCTATTATGCCTCCAAGTGGTGGCATAATATTGCTTTCAAATATTGAAGACCCTAGATATAAGATCCCCTAATAACTATTTTTGGTCAGGAAAACACTCTGAAGAGTAAAGATGTGTGACAATGATTGACCTATCTGGATCAGGGACTGGCCAAATTTTTTTTCTTATTGGTGCAATATAGTTGTATGTATTGATGGGGTTTGTGTTGTTACATATTCATACATGCACACAATAATCTTTGACCAATATCACTCCCCAGCATTTCCCCCTCTCCTTCCTTGCCTCTCACCTCTTGATCCCTTTCCCTTACTGATCTCCCTTTGATTTCCATGAGATCTACCCCATCTTTCTTTTTCTTTTTCCTCTCTCGTTTCTGCATAGGAGAGAAAACTTAGGACCTTTGACCTTCTAATTGTGATTTATTTCACCTAACATGATGGTCTCTAGTTTCATCTATTTTTCCGAAAATGCCATAATTTTGTTTTTCTTTATGGCTGAATAAAACTTCATTGTGCATATACACCACATTTTCTTTATCCACTCATCTGTTGGTGGACACCTAGACTGGTTCCATAGTTTGGCTATTGTGAATTGTGCTGCTATAAACGTGGGTATGCATGTAACACTTAGTATGATATGATGACTTCAATTCTTCAGGGTAAATACCGAGAAGTGGTATACTTGTTTTTTTTTTCCTTTATAAAAATTTAGATAATAAATATTTTAGGATTTGCTGCCCATACGTTAGCCCCTCTCTCTCTCTCTCTCTGTTGCACACACTTCTCTAATGATAGTTTCCTTTGTTTCATTTACAAAAAAACAAATGTAGAATCTGTTCCTGTCTTGAGGACTGTACAAAAACAGGACCTGGGGTGGATTTCAACCTAAGGCCATAGTCTGCCAGACCCTAATCTAGAGGATTTGAGATCCAAATTATATGTAACCAGAAAGATCAGATGGTTAGGAAGACACAAGGAGGAATGAGTGGTGAGAAAGCCTGGGATATTCTGGAAGGCCACACATCAGAGGCATTGGCAGAGAGGTGACTGGTCCTTGTAAGTGACAGAATATCTTGGTTTTCACAGTCAGAAACAGCCCAAAGATAATTTTTCCAAACTGAAGACCCAGTGCTGAGTCTGTGAATCAAGGAAATTGACAGTTAAAATAAGCATTAGGCACTTACCCTCTGGGTAGCTACAGGTCTGTTTTTCATGGTGTTGCTTAGGTGGTTTCAGTTCATATCCTTTAAAAAATTATGAGAGAATTTTTGTCTGGGTTTTTTCAGACACAGGTACGTGAATCTGGATGGATACTAGTTCTCTACTACAAAATTAACACCTTGACAGAGACAAAGCATGAGTTTGTCTACCTGGAATTAGTCCATTTTCCTCTTTTATGTTATTATTCTAATGTGCTAGTCAAGGCTCAATGGCATTTGTGTCTTTAATTTTTTTCCTTCTCTAGAAAATTCAATTAATTGTCTCTATGAGTTTGAAGATGATTTCTCTCCTCCCAGTGGTTTTTTTTTTAGGAATGTACCAAACTTTTAACATGGGTTCCTTCCTTCCTTCCTTCCTTCCTTCCTTCCTTCCTTCCTTCCTTCCTTCCTTCCTTCCTTCCTATTTATTTATTTATTCTACTTAGGTATACATAATAGCAGAATGAATTTTGATTCATTGTACACAAATGGAGCACAAATTTTCATTTCTTTGGTTGTACATGATGTAGAATCACATCATATATGCAGTCATACATGAAGCTAGGGCTATGATGTCCATTTTATCCCACCATCTTTACTGTTCCCATGCCCCCTCCCCCCTCCCACCCCTTTGACCAAAGTTTCTCCACTCTTCCCATGTCCCCTCCTCCATTATGGATCAGCATCCACTTATCAGAGAGAACATTCGGCATTTGGTTATTTGGGATTGGCTTACTTCGCTTAGCATGATATTGTACAACTACATCCATTTACCTGCAAATGCCATAATTTTATTCCTTTTTAATGCTGAGTAATCATTAATTGTATGTGTGTGTGTGTGTGTGTGTATCTCACAATTTCTTTAACCATTCATTTAATGAAGGGCATCTAGGTTGGTTCCACAGTTTAGCTATGGTGAATTGAACTGCTATAAACCTTGAAGTGTCACTGTAGCATGCTGTTTTTAAGTCTTTTGGGTATCGACTGAGGAGTGGGATAGCTGGGACAAATGGTGGTTCCATTACAAGTTCTCTAAGGAATCTCCATACTGCTTTCCATGTTGGTTGTACCAGTTTGCAGTCGCACCAGCAACGTATGAGTGTGCCTTTTCCCCCACATCCTCGCCAACACTTATTGTTGTTTGTATTCTTGATAATTGCCATTCTGACTGGCGTGAGATGAAATCTTAGTGTAGTTTTGATTTGCATTTCTCTAATTGCTCAAGATAATGAACACTTTCTCATATGTCTGTTGATCAATTGTATATCTTCTTCTGAGAAGTCTCTGTTCAGCTCCTTGGCCCATTTATTGATTGAGTTGTTTGGTTTTTAGTGTTAAGTTTTTTCAGTTCTTTATATATCCTAGAGATTAGTGCTTTATCTGATGTGCATGTGGCAAAAATATGTTCCCAGAATGTTGGCTGTCTGTTCACTTCATTCATTCTTTTGCTGAGAAGAAGTTTTTAGTTTGAATCCATCACATTTACTGATTCTTTATTTTACTTCCTGCACTATAGGAGTCTTGTTAAGGAAATAAGGTCCTAAGCTGACATGATGAAGATCTGGGCCTATTTTTTCTTCTTTTGGATGTAGTGTCTCTGGTCTAATTCCCAGGTCCTTGATCTACTTTGAGTTGAATTTTGTGCATGATGAGAGATAGGGTATTAGTTTCATCTTGCTGCATATGGATTTCCAGTTTTCCCAGCACCATTTGTTGAAGAGGCTATCTATCCCTCAATGTACATGTTTGACACCTTTGTCTAGTATAAGATAACTGTATTTAAGTGAGTCTGTATCTGTGTTTTCTATTTCTGTACCATTGGTCTACATGTCTATTTTGGTGCCAGTACCAGGCCATTTTTGTTACTATAGCTTTGTAGTATAGTTTAAGGTCTGGTGGTGTGATGCCTCCTGCTTCACTCTTGTTGTTAAGGATTGCTTTGCCTATTCTGGGTATCTAATTCTTCCAAATGAATTTAATGATTGCCTTTTCTATTTCTATAAGGAATGACGTTGGGATTTTAATTGGGATTGCATTGAGTCTATATATTGCTTTGAGAAGTATGGCCGTTTTGACAATATTGATTTTGCCTATACAGGAGCATGGGAGATTATTCCATCTTCTAAGGTCTTCTTCAATTTCTTCAGTGTCTTGTAGTTTGCATTGTAGAGGTCTTTCACCTCTTTTGTTAAATTGATTCCCAAGTTTTTTTTTTTTTTTGAGGCTATTGTGAATGAGATAGTTTTCCTAATTTCTCTTTCAGAGGGTTTATCACTGATGTATAGAAATGCAATTGATTTGTGGGTGTTGATTTTATATCCTGCTACGTTGCTGAATTCATTTATTAGTTCTAGAAGTTTTCTGGTAGAATATTTTGGATCCTCTAAGCATAGAATCATGTCATCAGGAAATAACGATAGTTTGAATTCTTTTTTTCCAATTCATATCCCTTTAATTTCTTTCATCTGTCTAATTGCTCTGGCTAGTTTTTCAAGGACTATGTTGAATAGCAGTGATGAAAGAGGGCATCCCTGTCTTGGTCCCATTTTTAGAGGGAATGCTTCCAATTTTTCTCCATTTAGGATGATATTGGCTTTGGGTTTAGCATTAATAGCTTTTACAAAGTTGAGGTATGTTCCTATTATCCCTGGTTTTTGTAGTGTTTTGAACATAAAAGAGTGCTGGCTTTTGTCAAATGCTTTCTCTGCATTGATTGATAAAATCATGACTCTTATCTTTAAGTCTATTGATGTGATGGATTATGTTAATTGATTTCCATATGTTCAACCAACCTTGCATTCCTGGAATGAAATCCACTTGATCATGGTTCCCTATTTTTTTTGTATGTTTTTGTATGTGATTTGCCAAAATTTTATTGAGAATTTTTGCATCTATGTTCATTAGGGATATTGGTCTGAAATTTTCTTTCTTTGATGTGTCTCTGTCTAATTTTGGTATCAAGATGATACTT
Organism: Xerus rutilus; assembly: GCA_028644305.1. Taxonomy (NCBI): domain Eukaryota; kingdom Metazoa; phylum Chordata; class Mammalia; order Rodentia; family Sciuridae; genus Xerus; species Xerus rutilus. Next base: position 8,373,757 of record CM053416.1, on the reverse strand, counting down.
GCCTCATAGAATGAGTTTGAAAGGCTCTCTCCTTTTATATTTCATGAAATAATTGAGGAGTATTAATATTAATTCTTCTTTGTAGGTCCTGTAGAACTCATCTGGACCTGGGCTTTTCTTGGTTGGCAGGCTCTTGATGGCATCTTCTATTTCCTTACTTGAAATTGATCTGTTTAAGTTGTGTATGACCTCCTGGTTCAGTTTGGGTGGGTCATATGCGTCTAGAAATTTGTTAGTGTCTTCAGGGTTTTCTGTTTTACTGGAGTATAAATTTTCAAAATAGTTTCTAATTATTCTCTGTATTTCAGTAGTGTCTGTCATGTTATTTCCTTTTTCATCACAAATTTTAGTAATTTGGGTTTTCTCTCTCCTTCTTTTCATTAGGGTGGCTAAGGTTTGTCAATTTTGTTTATTTTCTAAAACACCAGCTTTTTGTTTTGTCAGTTTTTGAGGAATTGTTTCTTTTGTTTCAATTTCATTGATTTTAGCCCTGATTTTAATTATTTCCTGTCTTCTGTTTCTTTTGGTGTTGGTTTGTTTCTCTTTTTCTAGGGCTTTGAGATGTAGAGTCAAGTCATTTATTTGTTGATATTTTCTTCTTTTAATGAATGAGCTTAATGCAATGAACTTTCCTCCTAGCACTGCCTTCATGGTGTCCCAGAGATTTTGATATGTTGTATCAGAGTTTTCATTTACCTAAAAATTGTTTTATCTCTTGCCTGATGTCTTGTTATCCATGCATCATTCAATAGCGTATTATTAAGTTTCCAGGTTTTGTAGTAGTTTCTATTTTTTAATCTGTCATTGCCTTCTAATTTTATTCCATTGTGGTCAGATAGGATACAGGGTAGCATCGCTATTTTTTTGTATTTGCTAAGACTGGCTTTGTGACATAACATATGATCTATTTTGGAGAAGGATCCATGTCCTGCTGAGAAAAAGTATTTGCTCATTGATGGATGGAATACTCTAAATATGTCTGTTAAGTCTAGATTATTGATTGTTTTATTGAGTTCTATGGTTTCTTTGTTTAAGTTTTGTTTGGAAGATCTATCCAATGGTGAGAGAGCTGTGTTAAAGTCACCAAGTATTATTGTGTTATAATCTATTTGATTCTTGTAGTTGAGAAGGATTTGTTTGACATACGTAGATGTCCCATTGTTTGGGGCATAGATATGTATGATTGTTATGTCTTGTTGATGTATGATTCCCTTAAGAAGTATGAAATTTTCTTCTTTATCCCTTTTCACTAATATTGGCTTGAAGTCCACTTTATCTGATATGAGGATGGAAACTCTGGCTTGTTTATGCCATCCATGTGAGTGATACATTTTTTTCTCACCCTTTCAGTTTCAGTCTGTGGCTATCTCTTCCTGTGAGACCAGTCTCTTAAAGGCAGCTTATTGTTATATCTTTTTTTTTTTAATCCAGTTTATCAATCTATATCTTTTATTTGATGAGTTTAGGCCACTCATACCCAGGGTTATTATTGAAATATGATTTGTAATCCTGGTCATTTTGGTTTATTTTTGGTTTTTACCTTGACTTGGTTTCTCTTTTGATTGCCCCCCCCCCCCAGTTTTTAGTGTAGTTCCTCTTTTTGTATATTTTCATTGTTGGTTGTTATTTCCTCCTCATGGAATATTTTTCCAAGAATGTTGTGTAGTGTAGGCTTTCTTGGTGTAAATTCTTTTAACTTTTGTTTATCATGAGAGGTTTTTATTTCATCATTGAATCTGAGGCTCAATTTTGCTGGATATAAGATTCTTCGTTGGCATCCATTTTCTTTCAGAGCTTGGTATATGTTGTTCCATGGTCTCCTGGCTTTTAGGGTCTGGGTTGAAAAATCTGCTGGGACCCGAATTGGTCTCCCCCTATATCTAATCTGATTCCTCTCTCTTGTGGCCTTTAAAATTCTATCCTTATTCTGTATGCTGGGAATTTTCATTATAATGTCCCTTGGTGTAGCTCTGTTGTAGTTTTGTACATTTGGCATCCTGTAAACCTCTTGTATTTGATTTTCCAATTCATTTTCCATGTTTGGGAAATTTTCTGATATTATTTCATTGAGTTTGTACATTCCTTTGGTTTGAAATTCTGTGTCTTCTTCTATCCCAATAAATCTTAGATTTGTCTTTTGATGCTATCTCATAATTCTTGTATGTTCTGTTCATGATTTCTTACCATCATCACTGTATGATCAACTTTATTTTCCAGATTGTATATTTTATCTTCATTATCTGAGGTTCTGTCTTCCAGGTGATCTATTCTGCTTGTGATATACTTTCTATTGAGTTTTTTATTTGGTTTATTGTTTCCTTCATTTCAAGTATTTCTGATTTTTTTTTTCACAATCTCTAACTCTTTCTTAAAGTAGTCTTTTGCTACCTGTATTTGCTCTCTTATCTCTTTGTGGGAGTTATTAATGGTTGCCTTTATTTACTCTCTCATTTCTTTGTAGGAGTGATCAAGTTTTGCCTGTATTTGCTCACTTAAGTCATTCTTTAATTCACAGATCATTTTAATTATGTACATTCTGAATCCTTTCTCTGACATTTTATCAACTGTGCTGTCAATAGATTCTGTTATTATTATAGTATCTAGGTTTATTTGGGGTACTTTCTTCCCTTGTTTTTTCATGTTGATTGTATATCTTCCTTCTTGCTATGCTAATCTGAGATATTGTGTTTTCTATCCTATAATCTTGTAGTAACACTACAGATTACCTGTATCTCACCGTGGAGTTCACTTCCAGTCCCCAGCAGGTTTCCCCAGACGGATACTACTGCCACTAAAGATTGTAGCCACAATAGTGGAGGTAACTCAAGATGGCAGTGAGAGTGGCCTTGGCTGGGTTCCCTTGGTATTCCCTGAAGGTGGTCCTGGGCCTTCTCCTCTGCTCCTGCCAGTGGGTAGGAACTCTGGCACATAACTGGAGGCAGTCCTGGTTTAGGCAGTCCCTGGCCTAAACCTCATTTAGGCCAGGTTTCCTGCCAGAGTTCCCAGAGGCAGTGTTTCCCCTCGGTCTGGGTTCCCCTGTGGCTGGTGGCTAGCAGTCTCATGTGTGCCCTTGGCTTGGCTCCCAGCGGCAGTCCTTGAAGCTGGTCCTGGGCCTTCGCCTGTGCTCCAGCTGGTCCGCCCTCCCAGTGTTATTTCTTATCTGTCATGTACAAACAGGTCAAGCTACCTAATTTGCAGGATCCAGTGCAAAATGAAAATATGGGGTGCTTTGTTCAAATGTTATTAATAATTTCAAGATAACAGCATCAGAGCATAAAACCAAGTTTGGGAACCCTCTGAGCCTAAGGCCCTGAACCGCTGAGCAGGTAGCATCCCTAGAGGGCTGGTGCTGAATGCAATAATGATAAGTGCCTGCTCTCATGAGATTCAGATAGACTCCTAAAGCACAAGAAATAAAACCAAAAAAGGGCTGGGGATGTGGCTCAGTGGTCAAGTACCCCTGAGTTCAATCCCCAGTACAAAAAAAATAAATCAAGAACCATTATGTGCAGCAGAATTACATTTAAAACATCTACACAGGGAAGGATTCAATTAAGAACATGAAGAGCGAGCCTACAGAATGGGAGATTTTTGCTGCCTCCTCCTCAGACAGGGGATTAATATCCAGAATACATAAAGGACTCAGAACTTAACATCAAGACCAACAACAACAACAAATAACCGGGGGTTGTGGCTCAGTGGTAGAGCACTTGCCTAGCATGTGTGAGGCACTGGGTTCGATTCTCAGTACCACATATAAATGAAGTCCATTGACAACTAAAAAAATATTTTAAAGGTAAATTTAAAAAGATAAATATACAATAGAACTAAACAAACACTTCTCAAAAGAAGAATTACAATATCCCACAGATATATGAAGAACTGTTCAACATCTCTAGCAATCAGGGGAATACAAATCAAAAGTATATTGAGATTTCATCTCACTCTATTCAGAATGGCAGTTATCAAGAATACAAATAGTAACAAATGCTGGCAAAGATATGAGGAGACAAGGTACACTAAACTATCAGTGGGACTGCAAATTAGTACAACCACATTGGAAAGCAGTGTGGACATTCCTTGAAAACTAGAAATAGAACCACCATATGACCCAGCTATCCCACTGCTTGGTGTAAATCCAAAAGAATCTGAAATCAGCATACTATAGGGGTATAGCCACATCAGTGTGTGTAGCAGCACTGTTCACCATAGCTAAGCTATGGAACCAGCCCAGATCACTGTCAACAGATGGATGGATAAAATGTGGTTCATATACACAGTTAAGTTTTACTCGGCCATAAAGAAGAATGAAATTATGGCATTTGCTGGTAAATGGATTGAAACGGAGAATATCATGTTAAGTGAAATAATCCAGACTCAGAGAATCAAGGGTCAAATGGTTTCTTTCATATGTGGAAGCTACACTAAAATAATGGGGTGGGGGAAGGGGATCTCATGAAAACGGAAGGGAGATCAGTGGAGTAGAAGAGGTTTGAGGGGTAGGAGGAGGGTTGGGAACAGGGAGGAAGAGTAGAATGAAACTTACCAAACTATCCTTTGCATATATGAATGTAGCACAGTGAATTTTACCTTTATGTATATTTATAATGCACTAATTTAAAGACAGTGGAATCAAGCATAGTTTCACATGTACATATATGAAAACAACACAGTGAATCCCACCACCATGTACATCCATAAGAATGGGACTATAACTAGAATAAGATATTCCATGCTTGTATATTTATATCAGAACGGATTCTCCTGTCATTTATAACTAAAAAGAATCAATAAAAAAAACTAAAATAAAATGACAAGTAGGACTGGGGTTGTGGCTCAATAGTAGAGCATTTGCCTAGCATGTGTTAGGCACTGGGTTCAGTTCTCAGCACCACATGGAAATAAAATAAAAGTCCTTCAACAACTAAAAAAATATTAAAAAAAATAAAAACAATGAACAGAGGAAAGGGAACAAGGGAGAGAGAGGAGGAAGGGAAAGAGGAAATACTGGGGACTGAATTATAGCAAATTATATTTTGTGATTGTATAATTATGGAAAAAGAACCTCAATATTATATATAATTATAATGTACTAATAAATTTTTTAAAAATTAAATGAAGCACAATATGAGAAAATAATTTGCTAGACTTTGTTCAATATCTTTCTTCACAAATAATTTTTGTTGCAAGCTCTATAAATGTTTTCTTCAATATGTTATATGTTTTGGACTATTTTTCTTCTCCTTTTGTAGATAAATCAAGAAACTAGCCATGGATTTCTTCTGTGATCTTGACTGTGCTGGGCTTATGCTTGATAGAATGTTTGTAATCTAATGATTGCTCAATATAAGGGCAAATATTTAAATAGTTGGAGAAAAAATTTTCCTCCTATGTTGTCTTATACTCAGGCAACATAGAAATATACTCAACTCTTTTTATTTGTTTTGATCATAAAATTTTGGTAAACTTCTCTGTAATGAAATTAATATGTACACCTCTATTTATTTATATGGGATTTATTTGACTTTTTTACAGTTATGCTAATACCAAACCCTAAGTTCTTCTTAGCACTCAGATAGAATAGTAGTTCAAGCACTGTTTATATACATGAAATAAAACACAGGGACTATTGAATTACTGGCCACTTCAAAGCAGTTCTGAAATTGGTCATAACCAAACACCACTTAGACTATGGACTAAGAAAAACAGATCATAAATACCTCAGTCAATTCAAATTATGTATATATAAGCAAAAATACAGTTAGTGTCCAAGGTCTAGGTTTGTTAGGACGTAATTATTTTTTCTTCTTGGTAATCATCAGAATTGCTGAAATGCATAATAACCACTCAAAGTGCTATGAAATTCAGATAAACTAGTAATACATACTTGATATTTCTTTTCAATAATCCTTTTGGCTTGGCCACTTCTGTTACTAATCTTTAAATTTTATTTTATTATTGCTGTTTTTCATAGCATGTCTTGGGATAATTTGAAAAGAGAGTTCTCCAAAAACAGGATTATTAGTTCAGTGCAGAAAACTTGGAGATGATTTTTAAAGCAAGTATTGATAATAATATTCATAATATTAATGATCTTTTCCAAAGGACCTCCAGATTTACATCCATTTAGAACATTCATATTGTTAAATTGATAAAATGTTATGAGATAGATTTTTGGTATACAATATGAGCATGCTTTCCATATATAAATATTAATATAAATATTTTTATATGTGCTTCAGAATGTGGGAAGATTCCTCTATTAGTGAAGATTCAAAAATGATTGCAAAAACTTGAAGACTTATCAAAAAATTTGATGTTTGCTCTCTAGAACTCAAGTGATGTAAGAATAGTGAAACCAGTTTTCTCTCAACACATTTTGAAGCAGAGCCCCTTTAAAATTAAAAACAACTTTAAAATTGAAAGTAACTTCCTCATAACTGCTTTTCTTCATTCAAAATTCCCCCTGCTGAGAACAGAAACTGAGACACTACCCCTGGCCAGGCAGGCACCACAGAAAGAAATTGTAATGTATTTCTGACTAGCATACAAGCTAAATCTACTTTTATGTATATCTTCTGCATTTTGTCTGACTGTATCCCTCCTCTAATAAAAGCTGTTTGTCTCCCTTAATTATCCTTCTCCGAGAGATTAAAAAAAAGAAAAAAAGTCTCCTCTGTCTTCTTCAAGGCCAGCTTTGAATAAACCTGCTCCTCTGTAACCAACCTTTGTCTCCTGAATTTTTTTTTTTTTTTTTTTAGAAAAGTGGGATTGAACTTGAGATTGAACTCAGGGGCATTCAACCACTTAGTTACATCCCAGCCCTATTTTGTATTTTATTTAAAGACAGAGTCTCACTGAGTTGCTTAGTGCCTCGCTTTTGCTGAGGCTGGCTTTGAACATGCGATCCTCCTGCCTTAGCTTCCCGAGCCACCGGAATTACAGGCATGGGCAACCGCACCTGGCTGTCTCCTGAATTTTAGTGGAGTGAAAGTTTACCAGTGGTCGAAATTTCAACCACCTGGTAACAATTTTTTGAGCATTTTAAGTGGATGGAAGTGTGTGGTACATTTCAGGGTATCAAGGAAGAAAAAAGAGATGGCTCTTGTCTTCAAAGAGTTTAACAAATTGAATAAAGAAAGGGTATACATAAGTTTAAAAGAATGGAGAAATTAAATGCCAGATAAGCGTAAGAATTCTGAAAAAGTACACACTTTCCTTTTTGCCTTAAGCAGATAGCAAAGTGGCTATTTGTATTTCCTTATTGGATACAAACAAATCTCTTTTCAACTAAGTTTTCATTGTTATTGTTGCTGTTTTTGTACTACATTCTTGGATGCTCATATACTACTTCCTGGATATATGGGTAATTTATTTTATCATGTGATCATTAGTGTAGTATTTCTCTGCATGTCTTTTCTTGATGTCAGTGTCATTCATGATAGTCATTAAGTTTGTAGGAGTTTAGGAATGGTATTTATTCAATTTCTTTTGTATAAAGTCTGAGAGTTTAGGGTTTATAGTGCATGAATTTTTGTTTTGTAAGTATTTTGATGTTAACACTCCCCAAAGTGGCCTGTAGTTCATAACTCAGTTTTTATCATGTTTATTTTGTGATTATTCTGGCATGTACAGAATGAAATTGATAGATGTGAGTGGTGGGAACATGAAGTTAAGGGAATAATTCTATAAACTGGCCTCATTGTGCTAACCTCCACATGCTTTCTTTTAAAAAGCAATTTGCCTGCAACCCTATCTGGCTTAAAGCAATAGGATATGTTACATTCCTCAGCAAACAACCTGTTATGTATAGGAGAAATGCTGGCTAGAATGGCTCCTCTCTACCAAAAGGAAAACATGTTATCCTGGAAGGGGGCAAAAGAGTGACCTTTACACAGACCAGATGCCAGAACTCAGGGAGTTCTGATAATTAGAATTGGTCAGCATGGACCAAAGTGACCTAGAGTTGACTTGGATCTTTAGCATGTTATTCAGTAAGACTGTGGGGACTTGGAAGTCTGATGCAATCCTGCTGTCAATCAAAAGTCAAGAGATGGATCTGGGTGGGACACTCTGGCAATTTCCCTGGGACCTTCAATTAAAACTGGAGGGCAGGAGAGGTGCCCTGTTCTTTACCTTTATGGGAGGACTCACTTTCTCCCTTGAGTATGTCCACCTATACCATTTTTCTATCCCATTTAATAAATTAATGTTTGCTACTCTGAGGGACATGTCTGACATCTTTCCAGCATAATCACAAGATCTCATAATAGGCCTGCCATGGCTGTGTGAGCTCCATGATGGGCCCTAGCTCTGTGGGCCCTTGCTGTGTAATAGCTTCATAAGAATATATGGAAGAAAGTTTTCAGTTTGCTTCTCTAAATATTTTGTAAATGTCTTCAGAAGACATTTATGGCAGACATACTGACCAGGTTGGAGTAGATGATCCAGAGCTATTTATGCAAGCAGGTCTGTAGCTTGCATGTGCTCAGGATCCCATCAAGGAGACCAGCACTTAAACAATTAACTGCAACCCAGGGCAAGTCCATGGGGTTATGAAGAATGCACTTTGAAATTACAGGAGCAGAACTGATTAATTCTTCTTTCAGAGGTTAAGAAAATCACTACAAATGAGGTAATTTTTGAAATAATGTGTTTGGAAGGAGAGGAATTTCACCTGTCAGATTAATGGCATTCTACTCAATGTATCCTGTGAGCAGAAGAACGGAAAGCTTAAATCACTGTGTGATGGTTTCTCTGATTTTAAGCCTGAAACTCTCTTTTTGGTTATCTGAGGTATTTGTTGCCTGTGAGAAATGGTTTTAAGAAAATAGTGAGGGTCTTGGTTTAAGAGTCAGTAAATATCTGTCTCCTCCCTTTTGTCCATTCACCTCCACCTGAGGAGCTCCCCGCTCCCTACTTACTGGTGGGAAACAGTGCTTTTGTTTTTAATTAACTGTCAACCAGGCTGCCTTTACCTCTCTAAAGGGTGGGTCACCTGGCAAACTGGGATCAATTAATACTCTCTCCCTTGAGCAACAGTGTGGCAAAGATGAGAAAGGTGGGAGCCAGTAGCATCCTCAGAAAGACCATTTGTTTACTTTTGCTTCCTAGAAGGCCAAAGCAGTGGGAACCTAGTTTTGCCTTCTCCTCATCATAAATTCTTCCTTTGCGAGAGTTAACTAGAATTGGTTTTTGGTTTGCAATTCTGATATTGTAAAAAGGAAGGAGATAAGTCTCTCAAACAAGTTAAAACTTGCAGATCAGTGGGATGAAAGAGGGTATGGCAAAGTCAAGGTTAAAGTTAGGGCTTATAGTGAAATCATAGCTAAGCTAAGGAAGGTGGTGGGAGCTTCTTGCCAGGGTTTCTCCCTTTTGATTCTCCATTGGTCTACTAAAAATCATATTTACTGATTTGGGTACAGTGGTGCATGCCTGTAATCCCAGCTGCTCAGGAGGCTGAGGCAGGAGGATTACAAATTTGAGGCCAGCCTCAACAACTTAGCAAGGCCCTAAGCAACTTAGCAACTCTTTTCAAAATAAAAAATAAAAAAGGGCTAGAGATAGGACTCAATGGTAAAGTATCCCTGGGTTCAATCTTCAGTACCAAAAAAAAAAAACTTATTTACAAATTCATGATTAGAGTTATGAAACTGTACTCAAGAATCCAGAATGCATTAGAAACCTTAGTATAGCTCAATATGTAGACTTAATGAATGTTGACTCAGTCTTGGTGTTAGAAAAATTTTATGTAAGTTCTGGTGCATTTTAACATAACTCACTGAAATAATTTCAAAATAAAGCTACATATTATAAGTTAAATGTGCAATTTCTTTCTAAATCTCAGCACTTACTGGCTTTCATTTCTATCTGACTCTTCTAGGCATACTAAATAGTCTAAATTTGACTTTCATCTTGTTAATTTGTCTTAAATCAATTTTTGATTGTGTCATTAGTTATTAATGTCACTGCAATTTTCCCTGTCTATTGGGATTTCAATTTGGAATAAAAATTTCTATTCTCTGTTTGTCTTAAATTGTTTGAGCATTTGATTTTTGAATAGATGCATGTCTATAAGGAATATGAAGTTTTTAACAAGTGCAAATAAGAACCCAAGGAAAGCTAGGTGTTTGAAAATAACTTCATAATTTGTATGTATTGTATGGTTTAGAAAATAATCTATCTTCATCTATACAAATGGTATTTTTTTAAAACAAAATCCCCTAATAAGGTAGCTGCAGGAAGTAAATCCCAGTGCAAAGGAGGTCTTCATTAAGGCCAGATTTTTATCAATCTAGTGTTGTTCCTTCTATAGTTCATTGCTTTTCAGTTGGACTGAACCATCCTGTTACATAGATTAAAGATGGTTTGGTGTCAGGTGTTATTTATTGAATGCTGTTGAATATTCATTGAGTTAATATTTTGTTAAATGCCGACTCTATATGAAATACTTTTGCAGACAAAAAATGCTCAAAACACAAGTCTTGTTTTCAGGAGGTGTGCATTATAGTAGGGGAGGAAATGTAATTTCTAATAACAGAGACATGACATAAGACAGGTAGAGCTTATAGCAGTGACTAAGAGGTCTAAATTGCATCTGATTGAGGGAATCAGAAATGGCTTTTAGAAAGAATTTGCATATGAAATGGTTCATGAAGTATTGTTCCAGAAAAAATGCCCCCTTTTTCAACGAAAGGGAAACAGGCATCCTAGAAAGGGTGGACCAGACCTGCATGCTTTGAATTACAGCCTGCCTGGTGTCACTAGGGTGAGGTAGAGATGGAGGCATGTGAAGGTATGTTGGATCCATTTTATTTGCCCCTTGGCCTAACAAGTGCAAGGGAATGGATTGCAGGACCACATCATCAACACCATTGGCTCCCTGTCCTCAGCCCTGCAATGTTTATGCATATTGGATTTGGCAGATGATAATGAGCAGATTTTTCCTATACTTGCCACAAACCAATTCCTAACAACCTGAAATTAGAAAGCAGAGGACATTGTTTGAGGAAAGAGAAAATTAGCTACTAGAATTAGAACATACAGAGTGTTTTAAAGAGTAATTAAAGGAAAACTGGAATTTTGTTGTTTTGTTATCAGACAAGAGCAATATTGAACCTGTAATCCCAAACAAATCTGATATATCCCTGGGATTTTGGAGGCAGATTCATATAAGATTTGTGATTCAGGAACACTCATTTATTGCCAAAGTGTAGGTTGTACTGGAAAAGAACTTGGAAGTGCTTATTATTTGATGTGGTTCCATTTAGAGAATAGCAAAACATTAAGCATCCAGGCTCAATAACATAGACCTAATTACAGTGTATAATGAATTGCCCATCTACTTCCTTATTTCTTCCTCATAATAATATATAAGATAGTAGACAGAAGAGTTTGCTTGCCTCTGAAATAATAGTATTACTGAGACTTGAAAATAAAAAGGGTTAAACTTCAGTTATCCAGCTTATTAATGGTGGAGGCAAGTTGTTAAGCAGCATATCTAGCTATTTCTACTACTTTCTGCTTTGATGTCATAGGAAGATTGACGTTTGTCATTATATTCATGAAAATGACTACCTTACCCCACTTCCCTTGTCTTGAATAATAATAATTTCTATAACTGTTTATATAAAATTATAAAATAATGTATGTACATTGTTCAAAATATGTAAAAACATGTACAGTGAAATGTATGTTCCCTTTCTTTTTCTGTCCACAAGTTACTCAGTTCCACTCCCTGAAAAATAAGTTGTTACAATCCTGTGCATTCTTCCAGAAATATTCCATATCTTTAAATTCATATTTAAGTGGCTTTAAATATATTTTTATGCTCACATACACACTCACAAAGCATCTTGCCTTTTTTTTCACTTAGCAACCCTGGGAGGGTGTTCCATAATGTGGTATCCTTTCAAATGGTTGCATAGTTTCAAATGTCTGTACAAGTAGACCATGAGGTATATAACCAATTCCCTATGACCACATTTAGTGCTCTTCCAGTTTTATGCTAATATAATCAATGATGAAATGAGTATTTGTTCACACGTCTCATTTTTGCATAAGAACTAGTGTGCAGGTGAAAATTACTTTTTAAATGAAATTCTGCAGGCCTCTTTAATTGATGGTTTTTAGCTAAGTAAATGGTGCATTATTAAGCTGTGGTTTTGTAGACAATAAATCTATGGCTTGTAAGATGTATTTTTCTCAAAATTACTGTTTACCCTTTCTTTCCATGAAAACGTTGGGTTCTTGTGTTCAGCTTGCACATAAGGCTGGAAGTGGGTGTCATGTTGGTTGTCTTTGTTCTCTTGCCTTCTTCCCACAAAAGGTTGAGGTGCACTATCTCATGTTTCTCAAACCTTGATATAGGACTGATCTGGGCATCTTATATTTTGCATGTATAGATATGATGCAGGGACTGTAAGTCTGCATTTCTAACAAGATTCAGGGTGATGCCAAAAGTGCTGGCCCATCTGCAAGGACAGTAAAGATGAGCATGGGCTGGAGAAAGGAAGATCAGGGGCTTAGTCTAAAAGCTAGTGGATCAGAAGCAAAAAGAACTTGGGTTTAGATTATTTGAACCACAGACTATTTGAACTATGACTTGTATAATTAACCACTGGAAAGTGTTTATCCATTTGTTAAGTTGGTATAAAAATTCTGGCTTACCCTACTTACATCATAGAATCAAGTTTAGAATTTACTTAAAATACACATGCACTCAATCTGTACCATGTTAAAGAGTTAAACAAATGCTTGGAAGTAATACTACCGCTTTCATACACTGCCTGGTTTCTGGAAATTATGTGAGCAGTTAGAAACTCCTAAAGCTTAACCTGCTTTAAGTAATGTGAAAAGAAAATATAATAGCATTCAAAGGTGTGTACACAAGGGTAGTTCAACTATTTAAGTAGATTACATAGGAAAAATCAAAAGACAAACTATTAGTGATTACCTGTAACAGAAAGAATTGCAGATATCTATTTTTCACTTTATGATAGTTATTCTTAGTTTTATATATTCTATAAAGTGTATTTTACTTATGATAAGGAAAGATAATAAAAATTAATTATACTAAAATGTCATCACTCTCCTCTGTGTAGATTTGGGATACATTGCAATCTTGCATCATAATAATTGAGTTGATAATGAGCTAATATTGATTGAGTTCCTACTATACACCAAATGCTAGATCTTCTCCTTTATGTACATGAGCTCTTCAATGTAGCTCTATAAATGGCTTTATAATAGCATTTCTGTGCAGCAGGGCATTATCTTTTTTTTAAGTTTATCTTTAGTTGTTGATGGACCTTTATTTTATTCATTTATTTATATGTGGTGCTGAGAATGGAACACAGGGCTTCACACATGCTAGGCAAGCACTCTACCACTGAGCCACAACCCCAGCCCCAGGGCTTTATCTTTTAGATAAATAGTATATAGGTAAGTATATAGTATATATATATATATATATATATATATATATATGTATATAGATAAGATCTTGTTTCTCAATGGGCTGGGCTTGGTGGTACACACTTGTAATCCCAGCTACCTGGGAAGCTGAAGTAGGAGGATTGCCAGGTTGAGGCCAGCCTGGGCAGTATAGTAAAACCCTATCTCAAAAGAAAATAGGAAGGGCTGAGATGGAGCTCAGTGGTAGATTGCTTGTATAGCACTCCCAATCTCCAGTAATGAAAAATTTTTAAAATCTTATTTCTCCCTGTATGAAACCTTATAGTTATTGCCCACCTCTTTGTAGTCTGTGAGGGCTGGTGGAAGTCAATTCCTGCCTGATTCTTTCTTGCTACCTTTTTTCAGCTAAAATGACCTCTGTTCATGAAATCACATGAGCATCAGCTCACATGGGAGACTTTTTTTTTTGGTACCAGATAATGAACCCAGGACCCTTAACCACTGAGCCACATCCCCAGCCTTTTTAATATTTTATTTAGAGATAGAGTCTTGCTAAGTTTATTAGAGCCTCGCTAAATTACTGAGGCTGGCCTGGAACTTGTGATCCTCCTGCCTCAGATTCTCAGGCCTGTGGGATTATGGGCTTGCGCAATGATACCCAGCTAGCTGGGAGACTTTGAACTATGTGCCGCATGTGTGCTGTATTCCTCCCTCCCCGATATGCGGAGTTGGTACCCATGTTCAATTGTGCCTCTCTCAGAAATAGACATCAAGGACTTTGTTTTTAAATGCAGTTCCGTACCTTCATTGGTTTCCTTAATTTTTCTTATATGTGTTGGAACTATTTAAAATTAAATCACATGTTTGTTTAGTTGTTTAAGATCTTTATTCTCCACTAAAATGAGAACTTCCAGATTGTGAGGACTTTGTCTTAGTTCTCTTCCTAGTTAAAGAAGAAGAGTTGATTGGTTGGACTCGGTGCTCATGCTGGCCCTTGCTTATCCTAGACTACAGTTAATTCAGGACCCAGGCTTGCATGCATATATGCATGTGCATTTGGAGTGGTCCTAGGGAGAGCTGAAATCTGCCAAGTTTCTAATCTGATCATACTCTTTGGGACGAAGGAAGAGAGATGATAGGAAAGGAAAGCTTATTTCATCATCCTCAATATTGTATTCCAGTGTCATTGGGATGTACAGAAAGAAAAATGGTGGAAGAGAAAGTTTCCAGTGTGCTGACTTGCAATAATATATCTTTGTATGCACCTTTCTCTGCTGGTGTCAAAAATAGATATGTTCTATAAGACTTTTGTGGGTCAAGAAAAAAAGTTAAAAGTCACTTATTGTTGACACTCAAAATACCTTTAGGCTGAGTTAGTCAATGAATCCAGGTATCTTTCAATTTGGAATATGCTCCTCTCCTCCTTCCATATGTTCTAAATACTCTGCAACTTCAAAGTGTACAGCATAATAATTCTGCTTTGGTGGTTCATGCAGTTGACAGAACACTTTCTTACGAAAAAGCTGTCATAATTGATACTCTTGTGTTTAAGAAAACATATCATGTATTGGCTTTCTGGGACTTCTCACATGCTCTGAAATGGAAATGATTCCTTCTAAATCTTATGGTGTAATAGTCCAGGCACTGCTGAAAATTTAATATCAAAAGAGATTTGCAAATGATTTTTAGATGGTGATTCTATTATTTATGGGTCTTGAAGTGAGTTGACCAGAAGAAGGACTTCTGTGACTATATTTAAATCTGTGGTTTGGAATAGGATATTGAGGAAGGAAACTTGAGGAATATAAGTAGAGGAAACTTTATAGGTTGGGAGGATAAGAAAAAAGAAAATCTAGGGCTAACTTCTTAAAACTCATCAAACTCTCAACAAAAAGGAAGCAATGGAAATTGGCATCCTTTTTGCACCTTCCACAGTGGGAGTTACTTTGAATTTCATTCAAAAATGAGCTTCTACTGGCATTTTTATTATGCTTATTTAGCAGCATAAAAAAGATAAAGAGTGCTAATGTATTTATTCAGCAAGAGGAAATGGATCAGCCTTACAAAACATACCAGAGAGTAAGATCTACATTTTAGAATTAAATGATAAAATTTTTTTTAGTATCTATCACATTATCAAATTCTCTTTTGGTTTATTAAATTGCCTGAACAATTATGGATTACTCTTATCACAATGCAGTGAATCTTCCAGACAGTTCTTCAAGTCTTCACAATTCATAAGCCACAATAAAACTCTT
Source organism: Xerus rutilus (assembly GCA_028644305.1). NCBI lineage: Eukaryota > Metazoa > Chordata > Mammalia > Rodentia > Sciuridae > Xerus > Xerus rutilus. The sequence continues at coordinate 8,358,083 of CM053416.1, read as the reverse complement.
TATTTATCTCCCTGCATATCCTCCCACTAATTCAATAGTTCTCTCTCATAGTAATCAGATATCAATGATTGTAATAGCTTTAAAGATAAGTCATTTGTATTACCCACCTCTGTTGCTGGTGCACACTTCCTCTTAAGGAGTATACAGACTGGAGTTCAAGAGAACTGTCCTCTAAACTCTTCATCAATTGAGTTTTAAACCTTAATGAACCTTGTAGATAGACTCAGTCATCTATAGCACCTTTCAAAAGAAGGTTCTCAAAGAATGATTTTGCTTCAGGTACCAAATAGAAATAATAATCCTGCCTCCAGTTAGGGTCTTAAATGTCATAAAGTGAAATAGAATAAATATATCATTTGGGATTGTCCTCAGTGGCAAATAATATAAAACTAGATTACATGTGGTTTTAACACATGAAGATTCTCTTTCCTCTTTTTACAAGAAATTGAACAGGCTGACAGTTGTAGGGGCTCAATGTTGCCCTCAGGCTCTCAGCTCTTGTGTCTCTGTCTCCTCTGCCATCTAGATGACCTTTAGTTTTTTATTTTTATTTATTTATTTTTAAATAGCAGAATGCATTTCAATTCGCAGTACACATATGGAGCATAACTTTTCATTTCTTTGGTTGTACACAATAGACTCCATCTTGTATACAAGATAGAGTCACACCATTCATGTCTTCATACATGTACCTAGGGTAGTGATGTCCATCTCATTCCACCATCTTTTCTACCCCTATGCCCACTCCCTCCACTTGGCCCTATCCAAATTTCCTCCATTTCTCCCCTGCTACCCACCTCCACCCACAAAATGGATCAGCATCCACTAATCAGAGAAAACATTTGGCCTTTTTGGGGAGTGGGACTGGCTTACTTTGCTTAGCATGATATTGTTCAACTCCATCCATTTACCTGCAAATGCCATGATTTTATTCTCTTTTAATGCTCAATAATATTCCATTGTGTATATATACCACATTTTCTTTATCCACTCATCTATTGAAGGGCTTCTAGATTGTTTCCACAATTTAGCAGTTGCGAATTGTGCTTATAAACATTGACATGGCTGCATTACTGTAGTATGCTGTTTTTAACTCTTTAGGGTATAGACCAAGATGTGGGATAGCTGGGTCAAATGGTGGTTCCATTCCAAGGAAATGGAATCTTCATACTGCTTTCCAGATTGGTTGCACCAATTTTCAGTGCAACCAGCAATTTTTGAGTGTGCCTTTTCCCCTATATTCTCGCCAACAGTTACTGTTGCTTGTATTGAACTCACATGAGCAGGATGGCTGCTGCACTTCCTAATATTTCATCTGTTTCAGACAAGAAAAGTGGCAAAGAGTAAAGGATGAAGGCAGTGATGTCAGCTGAGTCTCTCCTCCTCAAAAACTTTGCTGGACACTCCACTAACTGATTTCTACTAGCTACTTACATATTAAGGAGTGTGTCACTTAGCCATCCCTTGTTATAACAGGGGAACAAAGGGAGTTGGAAGTGGCTTTTAGATGTCAAACCAGCCTAAGGGCCTGGAACATTGTTTTCATTACAGTGTCAGATGCCTGTTAGGACAATCACAATGACAATAAAAATGTGTATAACTCTACTATATATTGGCTTGTGGCCTGATCTTAATAATGATCACATGGGCCTGGATTGTGGCTAAGTGTTTGAGTGCTTGCCTCACATGCATGAGGCACTAGGTTTGATCCTCGGCACCCCATAAAAATAAATAAATGAAATAAAGGTATTGTGTCTATCTACAATTAAAAATATTTTTTAAAACCCCATGAAAAGAAAAAAAACAACTATAGTTTAAATAAGAAAGTTAAATACTGGGGCTGGGGTCGTGGCTCAGTGGTAGAGCGCTTGCCTTGCACGCGTGAGGCACTGGGTTCGATCCTCAGCACCACATACAAAAAAAATACATACATAAATAAAATAAAGTTTGTTTAAATAAATAGATAAATAAATAAATAAGAAAGTTAAATACTAACAATATATAATGCATAATCAAAAGTTTATTTTGTCATAGTCAATTTTCTGGGCATTTTATATGCTAACTGAATAAATCTTCACAACAACTCTGATGTTGTGGGAGGTTACATAATTGAGATACCTTCATTTCATGGGTGAGTGGGCAGAAGATATAGAAAAGCTAGGGCAGTGGCTGAGCAGGGGATTTGCATCCAGGCAACTGGATCCTGAATCCCTGCTCTTTACCATTGCATTCAACTATATGTATATATAAAACTATTCCATGTCTTAAAAATTCATGGAAATGTGGTGTGCAAGGTAGGATGTTGCTCCAAATTTCGTACACCTACAGGGAGACTATGGCCCTGAGAAAGAGCTATGGCAGTGGCCAAGGTCACCCAGCTTTGCAAGTTAAGTAAAAATTTCAATATAGGAGTGAACCCTTCACATGTAGTTCACAGTCCTTGTAGGGAGGCATTCTTAGTTAATCCCTAGGTCCTCTGTGAAAAGAAATGCCCCACCTATCACTGGAAGGAACAATCATTGTTTCTTTCTTTCTTCTTCTTCTTTTTTTTTTTATGGTACCAGATTTTGAACCTACAGGTGCTTAACCACTGAGACACATCCTCAGCCTTCCCCTCCTCTTTTTATTTTCTTTTAGACAGAGTCTCCCTAAGTTGCTTAGGGCCTCACTAAGTTGCTGAGGTTGGCTTTGAACTCAAAATCCTGCCTCAGCCTCCTGAGCTCTGGGATTACAGGTGGGATACACTGCATCCTGCCTCATTATTTAAAATATACTTAAAACTTACAGTTGTATTTGTGACATTGTTTCAACCAGTCCCTACCTGAAACAATCCATTGTTAAGTTTAAAGGCTTTAATAAATTCAGGTAAAAAAATGTTTTGTAAGCATGTTTCAGAAATGATTCTGTGTGTTTTACATTGTGTCCTCTCAGTGGGCCATAAAATCAGGTCTCCCCACTCTTAGTAATGCTATATTTGACCACACATGTTGGAGTGATGCCTTCACATTATTTCTTCGATTCTAAGGCTGAAATTTTTTATTTGCAATGATCAGGTACTTGGGAAGGGGAGGGTAATTTCTTTGGTACTGGGCTGCCATCTTTTATGCAAGCACCTGCTGTTTACCTTTTCATCAGTCTGTCTTTTCTTGACATGGTGGAAAAGTAATTTTTTGATCCTGTCTTTCCTCCAATATTGAAAGTTTTTAATGAAGAAATGTCTTTTCTCATTAGCTGCAATGAAATATAGTTCCTCCTAGGAAAGCAAACTAAGGCTTATTTCACTTTGTTAAAAATTTCAAGACAAGAAATGAATGCAATATTCACTTGCAGTGAGATTAATGTTTATTTTTTATTTTGTTTGTTTGTTTTTACTGCCTTCATTATTTTTTATTCTATAAGTATTAGTATGACTCATGAATTTTGGTTCAATATGTTACAAACCAACTTCCAGGAATGTAAGAATGAACAGAAACACTAAAGACACATACAATGGGACAATTGCAGATGTAAGATGTCCTATAAAGTAACTGTTTTAGTCTATCCAGAAGTCAATATAATGAAAAAAAGAAAAAGAAACCCAAAAATAATGGGAACCTGTAATAGAATGATAAAGTCCAAACAAAGAGACACAGACAATGTTAGGACATGAATTCTATAGCTGGTTCAAGTCCAATGAATGAATACGGACTGTACATTGACTATTACAGAAATGTATTGCTTTTTATTTCCATGTTATGATAGTAGTATTATGCTTATGTAAGAACTTTATTTTAAGAGAGGTGTCCTAAAGAAATTGGGAATGAAGGATCATGCTACCTGTAGGGGATACATGGACACACACACACACACACACACACACACACTTCTATAAAAAGTTTGTAAACACACAGTTTATAAACAATCACAGTATCTAGACAAGCAAATATGACAAAAATATTAAGTATTGAATTTTTAGAGTATTAGGGGGTTGTTATTTTATTAATTTAACATTCCTGTATAATAAAATTTATTTTATTTTAAAGATTTAGAGGAAAATAAGTATGATCATTTGGAAATGTATGATGCTTTCTTACTCCTTTAGTCTACGGCAATGCTTTTTGAATTATTTATTCTATCTCAGAGTATTGGTTCAATAGTCAGGCTGACAGGGCTGGGTTGCTTCCTCTTCTTTAAATAGGACAATAAAATGTCAGTCTGACTTAAATTTTGAGAACTTTCTTATTCTATTTGAAGAATTTCCTCTGGTAACCTTAAAAAAAACAGTAACAGTTTCCTTGATGTAATTTGTCCCAAAGTAATCAAGATTTTGCAAAATTTGGCAAATTTCTAAACCCAATGTTTTGTATACCTGGTTAAGAACTTATAAAAAGGATTGACAATGGGCTAGCTGGTAAATATTTTAGACTTGGTGCCATCCAGGCTCTATGATAATTGCCCAACTCTGCCTTTTTAGTGGGTGAAACAGCCACACAAAATATGCAAATAAAAGTATGGCTATGTTCTAATAAAACTTTATTTATATAAAGTTGAAGGGCCAGATTTAATTTGAAGAATTAGTGCATGCAAATCCCTTTGATCAAATCAAAATATAGTCACAGTTTTGTAATAAGGTTCCATGACCTCTCTCTTCTCATAAACTATGCACAAGCTTCTTATTTGCTGTAGAAATTACTCTCCTCTCAGCTAATTATTTCTTCCTTTTAATTTCTCCTGTTAAGCATCATTTTCCCAGGAAAGGTTCGTTGATTAGGTCACTTCCTGAACTGCATCATTTTTTTTCTTGCATTTATGACAATTGTGTATTTATATAATTAGCTGATTAATTCTTGAGACTATTGAGTTATGATCATCTTCTAGAATGTAAGTCAGCAAGGACTTGAAGTTTTTGTTTTGCTGCCTTATTCATTAATTGATTTTGTTTGGCCCTTTTTTTCACTGTTTTATCAGCCTGCATGGTACCTGGCACTTAGTACTTGCACTTAATGCTAAGTAACATTTGATGAATGGATTAGTTGAATATATTCCAGACTTAGTTGCTATTCTACTATAAGAGTTAATAATAAGATAAGAGTTCCAAAGGTATGATTAGTAAATACATTAATTATTAAGTTGGAATACATTTTTTCTTCCTTTTTCCCTCCCTAACACATTGTCTTTTAAATGCCAGTGAAAGTAGAGCATAAGATATACAGTATAAAACCTGTTACCATTTTTAAAATGTAGATGGATATTCTTCTAATTTTTTACTTTTTTTGAAAAGAGTGTTGACTCTTGAGTAATGAAGTAGCCAGATATGTCTTACTGAGATGTGACTCAAGTCATTTGAATTCCCTTTTCAGAGAAATTTGGCTTATTATATTATTGAGTATTCCAAACTCTAGAATGTGATCCATCAAGCCCTCAGATAACTGTTTGCAATATCCGTTCCCAGTTATTTATCACTTAATTTGTAATTATACTACATGAATATTGTGCTTTTGTCAAATCAGTTGATTTTGTTTTTTGGATTATTCCTTTGACTTCTTTGTAACTCTGTACTTTGAACTTTTAAGTGAATTTACTGCCTTAATTATCTTTCTAAGTTAATACAAATGCTCATTTTTCATGTAACTATTTCCCAACCAAAACACAAATTAAGTTCAAAAAATATTTTATTGTTTATTTTTACCCCAGTCTCTCATACAGTATGCTATACTGTGGACACTTAATGACAACATTTTGATATTGAGATGCTTTCAGAAGGAGAGCAGATGATAAAGAGAAGTTTTAATAGCTCCCATCTGCCATGTATATGATAAATATGTCTTACCAACCTAGGCCACCATGCAACTAAAATATAATTTAGCCAGAATGAGTCTTTGCCATTTCATTTAACTTATATTAATATCTGTCGGCTGCTTTTTATATTTTTAATTAAAATTAACTCTGATTTAATGATGGTGACTGGGAAGGAATGAAGCATCTGTGAAGGTGGCACTTCTATAGTTTATCTGTTTAAGATTTGGCATTTATGAGATGAGGGATAATTAAGATATTTGCTCAAAATAAAGTTTATGTTTGCCTGTTAGGAACCAAGAAAATATCAAAAGGCACCCCAAAAGGTCAGCCTTGTTAAACTGAGCTTAGTCCAAATGAGATAAATTTCATTTTCTACCACCCTCATTCTTCTTTAATGACCAGAAAAATGAAATGTATTTCTTTTTGCATTCTAATGGAGCATGAAGGAAGAAAGGGAGACAAAACCCGGAGCAGTGTATTTTCATATGTTTCTCTTGAGATGAGGTGATTCATCTCCGGCTTAAGGTACTTTCTTTACCTACTGGAGAAAGATAGATACCCTTTTTGTAGTGTTCTAAAATGATGTAAATGGTACTGAATTTTGTCTTTAGAAGACTGCTTCATTTTTATTGACTTGGGTTTTGTATATAACTAAAATTAAGGCAGTAATTTCAGTTGGTTTCCTGAATAATTCAAACCAAAGAACTACTACTGAGAGCAGCACAGTCTTGAAGTAACTGATAACTCTCTGAACCTTGTATTTAAAGATAAACTTCCACAGGGTGTGTGTGTGTCTGTATGTGCACACATATGCTTGTGTGTGTGTGTATTCCTTGCCATAAATTCATGTTACTGTATGGATTTTCTTCTTGTGTATCTCTTGAAATGGATGTCATTCTAAATTGCTTTAGGATAAGTAAACAAAGACTTGAAGTTAAGATTTAAAATGTGTAGTTTCAGGGAAAAGTGATAAAAATGACCTAGGAAGAGTTCAGTGTATGAGGTGAGCGGCAGAACAAGATGACCCTAAATAGGTTGGGTTGGATTCAATCCTGAGAAGTGTAATTGCAAGAACAAAGAATTTGAGTTTGTAAGGAGCTCTGAATCACCAGTGGTGGGAAAAAGTCACCTCAGGGAATCTCTCTTTGAGCATGATTCATCTTAGAGTGGCCCAGAGAACAACATGGTTGGAAAGACCTGAGTATATAATAGCAGATGAGCTCTCAACCTTTCTCCCTGGATATTCTGTTGTCTCCCTTCCCATATGATTACTAAACTTATCAAAATAGTTTTCCATCGCTGATGCATTTATTTTCTCAGTCTCTATTTCCTCCTCTTGTATACAATAGCAGTTCCTAACTGTGTCTAAAAGTTTAATTCTTGATGTTTGACTTTCAGAATCTTTTGAAGTAACTTGGTTCTATTTTCTACCAGCTTCACATATCATTAAATTCTTTCCTCAAGCTAAATTAGGCTATTTGTACCTTTTTAAAGATAATACATGGACTAGCCCTTCTTTTTTTTTTAACCAACATTCTTCATAGAATACTCTCCCCCTAGTTTCCCCATAGATAAATCCATACCTGTCTACTTCCTACCTGTTCATTGAAGCTACTCTGACCTCAGATCTAAACACCCATTCTTCCTAAGAAGTATAGCACTTATATTAGTTTTCTTTGACTTCCATGACAAAATATCACAGACTTGATGGCTTAAACTTAAGAATTTTATGTTCTCACAGTTCTGGAAATGAGAGACCCAAGATCAAGGAGGTTGCCAGGAGTCTTGGTATCTTCTGAGGTCCCTCACCTTGACACAGATGGCCTCTATTTTGCTGCCTCTTCACATGATTGTCCCTCTGTGTACATACACTCTTGGTGTCTTGCTTTGCATCCTAACTGCCTTTTCTTATAAGAACACATGAATTGACAATTGACATAGGGTCCATTCTTATAGCCTCATTTTTATCTAAGTAACTCTTTAAAGGACATATCTCCAAATACAATCACATTCTGAGGTAACACTGGTTAGAACTTAACAACATGTAAATTTTGAGAGGACACATTTTGGCCCCTTTTAACACTTGTATTACATTACTTGTTCACTGAGCTTATGATTTAAGGATAAACACAATTTACTAAAAGCAGACCCCCCACACATACTCATATATGAAACTGCAGAGGCCTCATGGTTTAATGCCATTCTTTTAAAGATTATTTCTGATGAAACACTCTTCTCATATGCCCATAATTTTATGACATAAGTTATAGTACTCAAATTATCATGAAAAGCAAGAAACAAATTTAACTCTATAAAAATCTTACTACATTGTTCTCATTTTGTCATTCTGTTCTAGACCAGTGAGAATTTTTTCCTAGGTGCTCTGTTCAGAGGAGACCCACTGACCAGTAATATTCATTTCTCTCTCTACATATATATGTGTGTGTGTGTGTGTGTGTGAGATTTTATTTGTTTATATCTTCCAGAATCTTCTGGCATCTTTGTGCTGGCACCTGCTTCTGGAGTCCATAATCAATAACATACTTTTGGATCTCAGTCCAAGTTCAAGTTATTTGTTCAGAGTCTCCTTTTCGGATATTTTCACCATCTATCCAGAAGGTTTTCAATACCCTCCATTCCTAACTTTAAGGAAAAACAAAGCTGGATGCCTAGTTTTGAACTCTTCCCATCTCTGTTCTCCCTGTTTCTTTGCCCAATTTCTCTCTAAGGCTCAACCTAATTCTTTCTAGCAGGTGTCTTTGCCATCCATGAGATAAATATAGTGTCTGAACAACATGGAGTAAAATCATATCACTAAAGGAGGAGAATATATTAGTAGGTATTTTTAAAGCATTATTCCCATCATTTCTTTTTGTGATGCTAATTATTTTATCTTTGCAGAAGAGTTTGTTTTCCTCACCTTCAGTGCTTATCCCTGGAACCTAGAACAATGATTTGGTCTTCCCTATGCACTTTAGCATTGCCATGGTACCTTGCAGGCAGCAGAAGCTCAGAAAATGTGCCCATGTCAAAAATGCCAGTGAGGACTGACTGAGGATGATAGTTGACTTCTTGGACAGCAACCTAGTGTTTTATAGTTTAAATAGTGCTTATTTCAAAGAAAAAATGGGTTGTTTTGCTTTTGCATTGCATTTGGCATATATTTAGCAATTTTCAAGAAGCTAAAAATGCTACATTTGTATTGACAAAGCCTGGGAAGAAAACTTAAGTCCAGGGGCCAAAAGAAAATAGGTATTGAGACAAGAATAAAATACCAATGCTTCCTTTTATATTTGTCAATTGAAGCTATTTTTTAAAATTCTATAAGCCATTTTTCAGATGTCACTAAAATTTAAACTGCTACTGGATATGGAGCTTAAAATAAATGGCCTTTGGAAAAACTCAAAATACTGCAGGTTTGGCTTAGTTGGACTCAAAATGGATTTTTAAAACATTGGCTGAAAAATTGACTTCTCATCCCTGTGCTATTGCTTGTGCATACATAGCTTATTCTTCTAAAATTTATTCTGAAATAATATTTATTAACCTTTCACACTGAATTTTTTAAAAAATTATCCTTATTATTACATTGGCATATGTCTGTACTCTAGATTTATTGATATGAGTAGGTGTTTTAGGTTTCTCCATAGAAATAGAACCAAGAGATAGATGTGTGTTTGTGTGTGTGTGTGTGCATCAGTACATCTATAAAGATATTTATTATATGGAATTGGTTTACATGATTATTAAAGGTGGTAATTCCAAAATCTACAGGGAGGGTCTGAAGATGGGAGCCTCAGTAGAATCACTGAGCATGAGGGAGTCTGCAGGAGAAATCTCTCTTGCTCATAGGAAGGTGTTCTTTTTATTTCAGGGGATGAAGCCTACCCAAATTATGGAGGACAGTCTACTTCACCCTGTATTACCAATTTAAGTTTTAATGTCACCTGAAAATACTCACAGAAACACCCAGATAATGTTTTACCAAGTATCAGGTATCTCATGGCCCAGCCAAGTTGACACATAAAACTGACTACCATAGGAAATGCGTGATTTCATAGGTTCAGTTACCTGCAAGCCAAGCAAGTGGGGAAGAACTTATTTTATAGCTCCATAATTCATAAAGTCAGTTCTAAATTACACACACACATAAAAATGATGTAACCAGAGGTTGTCTATTGTTGGGGAGAATAAATTCCCTTTGCAGAGGAAGTGGTGGCAGTTTTGTCTATATAGTATGTTACCATATACAAGGCATTTGCCTTACATTAGCACTTTAGGTAGATCAGACCATCCTCCTCAGAGCTTTGGTTGCCTTCCTGCCACCAAGTTACTGAGTTTAACACAAATAAGGAAAGCAGGAATCAACTAATCATGCCATGAACTTGATTTCTGTCTTATGCTAGTGTGAGTAAAGTAGCCAGACTTGTGTGTTATTTTCAAATGAAACTTCTTCTTTCTTAGTTATGTGGACAAATGCCTCAGCTTGACTGACAATTTGCAAAGGATTGTGCTATCCAGATTGGAATAGCTCATGATTCACTTTTTAAAAAAATTTTTAATTATAGATGGACACAATACCTTTATTTTTATTTTATCTGTTTATTTTTTTTATGTGGTGCTGAGGATCAAACCCAGTGCCTCACACATGCTAGGAAAGCATTCTTCCAATGAGCTGCAACCTCAGCCCTCATGATTCACTTCTGAACCTCCAATATCTACATTTGTTGCTGAACTGTCATAGTGAAACAAGTGTGTAGGAAATAGTGAATTGATTGATGATCAAACTGGATCAAAAACTTCCTTCTTTTTAAATAAACTGCAGAACTAAAATAATACTCATTCTAAGTGTTTGAGAATACTTCTAACTAAATTGCCAAATCCTGGCTCCTTATCCCCACTCAGCCTTTTCTAATTTGGATTTGAACCCAGTTCTCTTTTAGAACAACCCATGATTCCTTTTCTTTTATTTTTGACCCAAGTTTTCTTAATGCCTAATTTTAAGGGGCTTCATTTTATTCACCCGTATTGATCTGTGCTTCCATATGTGGACCTTCATGCCCACTCCTTGAGGATTATTTCTAAATGTATACGCCCAAGGCTCTAACATTCAAGATGATTGCATCGAAAAATATCAATCTTGACATAAAGGTGTGTTTCCTTCTCACATTCCCGTTTCCTATCAAAGATGTTGCCATGGTGTCATTAATAGCAAGTCAGAAACATCTTCATTCCTTCCATATTTCCAATACAAGGTCCCTCAGTTCTTCTGTCTTCTCTTTCTGTTGCCACATTGGTCCTGATTTATTCCCTGAGATTTTGCATAAGGCCTTTCCAGTCATCTCTCTGCTACTAAGCTTTTCACTTTCTTTTCATTCTACATATAACCTCTGTGAACATATTTCCAAAGTATTAAACTATTATGCTTCTACTAAAAATATTTCACAGCTTTAAAAAAATAATACTGCAGTAAGAGGAGGGGACAAGTTCTCAAAAATTGGGCATAAATTCTGTTACCAATAGTAGAAACAAGTGGAATGAATTTAATCTGATGATGAGTCCCTGTTGATCTTAGAATCCTTAGGTTATATGAGGCTAAGTACAGGATGCATTAAGAGCTTAAGACTGACATAGGAATAAAGTACCAACTTACCCCCACAGTGAGGGATATAGAAACTATGGAGCAGAGAAAAAGAATAGCATTGTATTTATGTGTGAAAACCAATACACTAATGATGTGTCCTACTGGTGATTCACCATACTGAAATATATTATAGACTCATATTTAAATATGGAATGTTCAAGTGACCCTCATCCTTTTAGCTATACCCTTTGTAGTTTCTTGAGTGAACACAAATCTTAAATGACTTTATTGACATCTAGATCATATTGCTGAAATTAGTGGGCAATTAGTTTTTGGCCAAAGCTAATTCAATGTAGAATTTATGATAATCTAAATTATTATCACTTTCCAGTTATATATATGTGTATATATATGTGCACACACATACATATATAGTACACATGCATATATATAAACCTATACACATATGCATATATATGCACTGATATGTGTGTATGTATCTGTGTACATATATATGCATACATGTCTCCTTATATATGTGCATTTATATGTGTATATATGTATGTACGTATGTATGTATAGCTACATATATAAATGTATCTGTGTATACATTAATAAATATATATATGTATCTATCTATATATATATGAATCCCTCAGTTTCTGTCCATCCATCCATTGTGCCTAGGTACAAATATTATCTTATTTTTATTTTGTGGTGCTGGGGATTGAGCCCAGGGCCTCCTGAACACTAGGCAAGTGCTCTATCACTGAGCTGCACCTCTAGTCCTCAATGATATTTTTATGTTGCTGTACTCTGCACCTGTCAGTGGAACCCATGGAGAGATAATTTTGCTTGTTGTGTCAGCTACCCTTTATCCTAGACTATGTATTGTACTTGTGAACTCTATTTAGTCTTTAGCATATGTTCTGATCACTAGGGAATTGCCATGTTAGCATAAGCATCTCTGCTCCATTCTTGGCTTCTCATGTCTAGTCTTAGTCAAAACGCTTTATGTCAACTAGATAAAAATCCAAAAGTGATTACTTGGTGTCTTTGCTGCTGGATGAGGAAATGCAAGTTTAAGATCAGCAACTTTGCCTGGCCCTTAACCTAGAATTACGTCAGTACCATTGGAATCATTTTTACATTAAAACTAGCTCTTTAGAATTCAAACAATTTGACAACCTCATTTTCTAGCATTTAGAAAGTTAAATATCTTATTTGTTACTGAGTAAAACATGGAATATCACCAAGACAAATGCACAATCAATGTAGAAATTAGAATGTGGTGTGGTAATCAAAAGAAAATAAAATTTTTTTCAGAAGACACTAGAGTTGTCTCCAAGTTTATTATTGCAGTTGATCACATTTATGAAAATAACAGTTATAATGTAAGTAAGATGGTTACAGTATAGTGTAAAGAATTCTCTCTATATGCCATTTGACAACTTTATTTCTGCTACAAACTCATGTTATAGTACCCATAAGTTATCCTGTGGCAAGAAACCACTAATGGATTATGTTACCATATGTTATTTATTATAAAAATCACAATAATATTGCAGACTACTCATTGAAATATCTGAATACAACTGGAAGAAATGACTTCCTACTAGACCAGCTATATTTTCCATACTCATCCTGACCATTACTTCTCATTATTAGGTGTTCACAAAGATGATTCTGCAACTGACAGGCTTTCAGAATTGTAAGTTGGAGGAATAAAACCATATAACAAATAACTCCATTTAAATTTTGGAGCACTAAATCCATTCTCTTCATTTCACATGGTAAATTTTCACTTCCAGTAAAAAGGATCCTTCTGGCCTTGGACTGTTTCCTTGTCCATGATCTACTGAAAATATAAAGAGCATATATTTAAGCTTCATAATGAAAACCTCTTCAACACTACTTCTTCGTGATGCTAAAGATAATGTGTGTTTTCTTAACATTCATAACAACCAGATGAGCAAACAGAGACTTAGAGAATTACTCACAATTCTAGGGCATGATATCTGAGCCCAATATCACTAAATTCTACAATTTCCTCTTAAACCACTTCCAATACTCTTCTTATTGGTTGGTCCAATTCATTGGAACTAACCTCTGCATAGGATCATCTATCAAAAATTGTCAATGTTCTCTGGATGAACAGAACCAATAGAACACATATTCTATTATATTATGGCATTTATATTATTTATATTATATGTTATAATATATAATTATGCAAGAGTATTTATTAGATTGGTTTACACAGTGAGAGGGCTGGCTAGTCCCACAGTGGCTATCTGCACACTGGAGAGCCAGAGAAACCAGAGCTGCTCAATCCAAGAAACCAAGAGCCTTAGAACAAGAGGGACCAATGATGCAGTCCTAGTCTGAGACTGAAGATTTGGAAGCTTCTTGGAGAGTTTCTGGCATGAGTACATGTTGGAAGATTGAAGAAGCTGGCATCTGATGTCCACAGGTGACAGCAGCAACAATAGCAACAGCAACACACCTGCTCAAGAAGAATCAAGTGCGCACATGCTGACGGGCTTCCTACTTTATCTTCTTTTGTTCCCACTGGCCCCCAACCTCTTGGATGGTACTGCCCACATTCAGAATAGCACCCCTCACCTTCAGTTTGCTGTCTCATATGACAGTCATCTCTGGAAGCACCCTCTCAGACTCACCTAGAAGTGTGCTTTACTAATTTCTTAGGTGCCTCAATCCAATCAAGTTGATAATCAACCATCACACTTGACATCTTGTCAGGCTGCAATCTTTGCCCCATGAGAGAGGAAATAAAGACAGCCTAGTCACAGGTGATACAGAAAACAGTTCATCAGCAAATGACAATTACCAGTAGTAGTATATCAGACTGCATATGCATAGTGTGTGTGACCACATGCCATCAAGACTTCTCCCAGTGGTGGTATTACTTACAGGTATTAAATAATGACAGAAGTTTATGGAAGCCAGTAAGGAACTACCCAGGCCTACAGGATACATGTGTGCAAAAGCAGGTATTCATTGACATTTTATTTAGGTCCCATACCATGCCAATTTTAAATTTAGTTCTGATGTTCAACTGTCTCATCTTTTAGGAAAGTTTAATCCAGATGCCTATAAACCTTTCACAATTTAGTCTAAAACCCCTAATTCCCTGTCTTCTTCCTCTGTGTTCAACCCATTTGTTTTCTGTACCAGTCTATGCAGTTCACACATACATTGTGTTACATATGAGAGATTGCCAAAGTTGTAAAACAACACTGTATGTGTTGTGCATTTATGCACGTATGACAGAAATCTATTACAAGTTCACAGAAAGACTTTTAAAGAATTGTTGCATTTGCATTTTTAAACTGTGGGTGTCATACAGACTCTTACGGCTATTTTGTGTGGTTTGGGAAAGGCATGCAGAAATGAGGACACACAAAAATAAAACTGAAGCCAAAGAAGAGAAGAATTGCATCCTGGATAAGAAAAATTCTATTTCATTTTGATGAAATGTTTTCAAAGTCCTAGGGAGACTTTTTCTTCTAACCTCCTATGTTATATTTATCGCCTGTGCTTCTGAGGTAACCAAGAAGAATAAAGGAGAGAGCAGAGAAATATATTTCCTTTTTTCCTTGAAGTCTGTTTCTTGGTTCATGTAAATGTACCACAATGGCCAAAAGAATTACCACATATTAAGGGCAAGAGGATTTTGAAATAATAGATAAATAGCTGTTTTTGTCTCATCAGCAGCAAAGTAAGTTTCTAAAAGGAGGTGTTAAAAATAGGAAATTATTAAAGGCTTGTACAAATGCTTTTAAAAGTACATGCTATTGTTATACTTTGAAACCTCATAGTATTTAAAATGTTCTCTTTTTGTGATTTCTCAGCTTTGAGAAAGTTTATAGCCTAAAATAAGCATATGGTGTTCTATAATAAAGAGATTTCATTTGATATGGCAAAAATGACATCCATTTTGCTGATCAGAGTTCCACAGTGAGTCAGGGAACATTTTGAGCCAGATCTATCCAATGTACCAAGTTCTGTTTATAGATCCCTCACCCCTTTATCTCTTCATTCAGCAGTTGTTTGATAAGCCTCTTCCAGGAACCTGGTGTTTTGTTCCATGCTGGGGATGAATTAATATTTTCTTGTCTTCTAAAAAGACTGTGTCTTAAAAATACATGATTTTGGGGATTAAGAATGCAAGGAGTTTCTCTCTGTTATGTCCCAGAGATTATACATACATGGAGAAAGACCCCCTTCCTTTAACATTCAAGTCTAGACCCAACCCAGTATTTTTCCACTTTGTATTATTCAGGATTAACATGATTGCTCTGATGTTTATGGATCACAGTAATGAATAGTCAAATTTTATCCTCGTCTATTCTATATGTTTTTCTAAAACTTTTTACCTTCAAGTTGATTTGAAAATGTAACTTGCCCTTGAGTTATTGAAATGAAGTTAGCAAAGAAACAATGAAATGGCTAATTAGTCAGACTTCCATTTTTAATGTCCAGAGTTAAATTTTCCTGAAACTTTCAACAATGCCTTTTCCTTTCTTCTTTCTTTCCAATATCCTGCTAGTCCATGTGCCTCAAACTACATTTATTTTAAAAATTGGAACCTTGGCAAGTCTTTTTTTTTTTTTTTTTTTTGGTACTGGGGATTGAACTCAGGGTTACTCACCACTGGGCCACATCCCCAACCCTATATTGTATTTTATGTAGAGACAAGGTCTCACTGAGTTGCTTAGCGCCTCACCATTGTTGAGGGTGGCTTTGAATTTGCAATTCTCCAGTCTCAGCCTCCCAAAGTGCTGAGATTACAGGTGTGTGCCACCGTGCCCAGCTCTTGGCAAATCTTTAGCAAGAAAGCATTTTACCAAGTTTGAAAATTATTTTTGAGAAAAAATAATAAACTTTACAAGCAGGCAGAAAATAGTTTAACCAACTAAACTTGAATGATAAAATATCTTTGGAAATATCATATTTCTGTTTACTTAAATTAAACTCTAAAACTCTTTGAGATAGCCATAAATATAAGCTTAGCAGGTTAGGAGAGGGTTCTAGCCTACAAGCATGATGTATTTTATTTTGCTGTGTTGTCTTAGCTCCATTTCGGTGCATTATGGGGTTTTGAAAAATTCGAAGTTTTAATGTTGTTTAAACATCTGCTTTGTGTAAATATATGATTTTCTTTCCCAGATATAATACATATAAAATATCTCATCTGGGCTGAATGCCAGGGAGGCACCATGCTTAAGTAATAAGCTCAATTATCTTGCTAATAAACAGCAACTGGAAATTGAACTCCTGTTGGCAGATATATAGGATACTTAAACACTAAGTGGGATTAATTAAACTCTAAAAGGAGTTACATTGCAAACAAATACAATAATAAATCATTATATGAATATTAAGTATAGCAATTATCTCATTTCCCTCTTTTTTAGCTAATGAAGTTTATAGTTTTGAACTATCATGAGAGAAGGGTTTGAAAAATAGCAGAAAGCTTACCTCCAAGGATTGCCTGAGATATAAATGTCAGATTCCAAACTGATAAAAGATGAATGTAATGGTAAATATTTCACTCCCAATGTTGAAAGATATGAATGTGACGATCTCAAGTATGGTGTAGATGCTGTTAAATATTTGCACTATACTGCATCTCACAGGGTTTTTACAGGGTTGTAGTGCCAGGGCAGTTGATATGATTCAAAAGAATTCATGATCAATGTCATGTATTTACTTAGAAAAGTATTGTTGATTTTGTGCAATTTATTTTCTAATTATTTTAAAGCAATTACACAAGTGCAAGCCTATATATGTGAATAAAAGAGACTTTTTCTTATGAACAACCACTCATTTTGTTAGTGGTCATTCTAGAGTTTTGTCTGAGATCATATTCAAATGAGAGTCTGAATTTCTAAGAACAAATGGTATACAGGATTTAGGTCTCAGTTTTTCTTTCTGCAGTAATATGTCATGAAATGAGAGAAAAGTGACCTCTCTTCCACCATCATAAATAAAACTATACACCAACAAATACAAAGAATAACAGCAAACAAACAGAAGGAGGACATGACCTTCCATCAAAAGTTACAAAAAAGGTAACCAAGAAAATCAAGGAAATATTAGGGTAGGAATGTGCTGTGTTTAGTCACAACATTGTATTTTGCATCTGTATTGATAATCCAATAAAATTCTGAAAACTCTAGAACCTTAACTCTAAAGGTAGGAAAGTATTATTTCCATGCTTTTTCTTGTAGAGTGCAGAGGTGAGTATGTTCACTGATGGGAAGAAAAATGTGAAAACAGATGTTAATAAGAGCAGCTGACTTTTTCCTCATACTCAAAGTGTGCATGAATAAAGACTGTAACCTAAACTCAATTCTCACTCTAGTAGTAGCTCAGTAGTAGAGCACTTGCCTCGCAAGTGTGAGGCATTGGGTTCAATTCTTAGCACCACATAAAAATACATGAATAAAGCTATTGTGTCCATATACAACTAAAAAAAACTTAAAAACTTAAAAAATAAAAAAATAAAAATGTTCCTATTAAATTTGAATTTAATTTAAAATTGCTATTAAATTTAAATTTAAAATAAATAAAAACTCCCTCTCAATAAGTAAAATAGGAGGATCTGAATGCCTGTCTTCATTTAGTCACAGGTTTTGATGGTACAATGGTGGCAGGGCTGGGGGAGAGGGTTGTGTTTACCAAAGGCAGAGGTGTGGTCAGCTAAAACCAGTCTTTTCAGAGGTTATCTGAGTCATCAAAAAAGTGGATATATCTGATCTGACCCCTGAGAGTGCACAAGGTGCCATTATAATTTTTTTATTTTGAGTCAGGATCTTGTGAAGTTGCTTAGGGTCTCTCTAAATTGCTGAGCCTGGCTTTGTACTTGTGATCCTCCTGCCTCAGCCTTCCAAGCGATGGGGATTACTGGTGTGTGCCACCATCTCTCCCAATCCTTCTTCTCACACAACTACCTGAGAGTGCATTGACAGCCATACCCATTTATTAAATTATAACTCAGAGAAAACAAGTGCCAGATAAATTATGAATGTAAACAAAATTAATCTCGACTCCATCATAAGAGGTAGAAAATCTGAACTAAGATACTCAGATTAGACACAATGAAATGTCACAGAAATTAAGCACACATGATATGGTAAAGGAGTCAAGGAGTGAAAACACAACAGTATGCCCAAGATATATAAAGATTCCAGGCCAGAATAAATACAGCCTAAGGAGCTAAAAAACATTCATGGGAGTGTGTTACGCTGTCATAGAACACAAATGGTATTTTCGGTGAATGATATTCTAAGAGGAGCTGACATAACAATAATCAATGTGATTGTTGCTGTGTTCTTTTTGTTGTTGTTCTTGTTCAAGAGATTGAACCCCGGGACACTTAGCCTCTGAACCACATCCTCAGCCCATTATTTTATTATTATTTTTATTATATGTTTTATTTTGAGACAGGGTCTTGTTAAGTTGCTTAGGGCCTCTCTAAGTTGTGGAATCTGGCCTTAAACTTGCAATCCTCCTGCCTCAGCCTCCCAAGCAGATGGGGTTACAGGCATGTCCACTATGCCCAGCTGTGTTCTTCTTTTGAGCAGTTTAGATATATTAATTTATTTTATCCTCACAACAACCCTATAAGTTAGGTTTGTACCCATTTTACAGATGAGGTAACTCAGTTGAAAGGAACTTTAGCTTAAGGTTTAAAGTGTTACCGTGAGTAACTTGGAGAGTTAGAATTTTAATTTAAGTAATCTGTCCCTGAAATCTGTGTTCTTAAATGCAATAAGACAATGTCCATTAACAGAAAATTCCATGAAAAGGTATATGGCAGTTAAAGAAAATAAATCATGGCCGAGTGCAGTGGCACAAGCATGTAATCCCAGCACTTAAGGAGGCTGAGACAGGAGAATTGCGAGTTCAAAGCCAGCCTCAGCAAGGTGCTAAGCAACTCAGTGAGACCTTGTCTCTACATAAAACACAAAATAGGGTTGGGGATGTTGCTCAGTGTTTGAGTGGCCCTGAGTTCAATCTCCAGTACCAAAAAATAAAAAAGAAAGAATACAAATCATGAGTATGCCAGATGCTGTGCTACAGATCTGCAATCTCAGCAGCTCAGAGGCTGAGGCAGGAGGATTGCAAGTTCCAGGTCAGCTTCAGAAACTTAGGGAGACCCTGTGTGAAAATAAAAACATAAAAAGTTCTGGGGATACAGCTCAGTGGTAGACTGCCCCTCAGTTCAATCGCCAGTAACATACACACACATTCAAAACAAAACAAAACAAAAACTGGTACAGGAAGATGAAATAGAAAAATGTAGAACTGATAACTCTGAAAATAAAGAGTAAAAAATAAAAATTAAGATTAAAAAATACAACCAAATTTGTAATCACCACCTACAGACCAAACTACCACCAAAGTTCAGCAACTTAAAAAAGTCTTTTAAAAATTTATTTAAATTAATTTTAACCGATGCATAAAAACATAAATGTATTATAATAATGTATTTTAAATTTTATGGTATGTGATTTTTGATACATTTATACATTGTATGTTTACGAATATACATTTCTCTCCTGCATTTATAAATCATTTCTTTATGGTGAAACTTTCAAGATTGTTTCTTTTAGCTTTCTGAAGTATACAGGACATTAAATATAGTCATCCTGCTGTACAAGAGCACACCAGAGCTTCTTACTCCTATCCAACTGTAACTTCATATCCATTGACCAGTTTTTCCTGTACTTCCTTACCTGCTGCTCTCCAAATCTCTGTAACCACCATCCTACTCTCAACTTCTGTGAGACCAGCTTTATTAGATTCCATATGTGAGTGAGAACAGCAATACTTGTCTTTTTGTTCTTAGCATATTTCATTTAACATGCTGACCTCCAGTTCATCTACATTGTTGTAAATGGCAGGATTTCATTGTTTATATGTTTTTGTTTTTTGTTTTTTTGGTACCAGGGATTCAACCCGGGGGCACTTAACCACTGAGCCGCATCCCCAACACTATTTATTTATTTATTTATTTATTTATTTATTTGATATTTTTTAAATTGTAGATGGACACAATATCTTTTTTATTTATTTATTTTTATGTGGTGCTGAGGATCGAACCCAGTGCCTCACGCATGTGAGGCAAGCGCTCTACCACTGAGCCACAATCCCAGCCCCAACACTTTTTATTTTTTACTTTGAAACAAGATGTGGCTAAGTGACTTAGTGGCCTCACTAAGTTTCTGGCCAGCTTTGAACTAGCAATGCTCCTGCCTCAGCCTCCTGAGCTGCTGGGATTACAGGTAAATGCCCCTATGCCTAGCCCATATTTTCTTTATCCATTCATCAGTTAACAGGCACTAGGTTGTCTCCATTTCTCTTTGCTATTATGAACAGCATTACAATTAACACGGGGATGCAAAGGCCTCTTTGGCACACTAAATTCATTTCCTTTGGGTGTATAACCAGCAGCAGGATTGCCTTTAATTTTTTGATGAAACTCCATGCTGTTTTCCACAATGGCTTTACTAATTTTCATTCCCACTACAAGTCTATCAGGTTACCTTTTCTCCTCATCCTTGCTAGTGCTTGCTATTTCTAGTATTTTTGATAACAGCCATTCCTACTGTGGTGAGGTGATTTAACTACATTGTGCTTTTGATTTAACCCTAATGGTTAGTGATTTTTTTTTTCATATACTTGTTGACCATTTGTATGTCTTAGACCTGAAACTATGAAACTACTAGAAGAAAACAGGGAAAAACTTCAGGACATTGGAATGACAAAGTTATTTTTGACAAAACCCAAAAAGCATCGGGGAGAGAGAGGAGCATGGGATTGCATCAAAATAGAAATCATTTGCACAGCAGAGGAAATGACAAGTGAAAAAACAACCTACTAAATGGGGGAAAATATTTGCAAAGTATATCTGATAAGAAGTTGATATCCAAAATACATAAGGAGATGCAAAAATTCAACAACTAGAAACAATTTAAAATGGGCAATTTAACTAAATAGACATTTCTCAAAATAATTATTTTATTGCTTGCAATTCTGTGGGGCAGTAATTCAGATAGGACTCTGAATATGACACCCCCTTAGTTTTGGATGTAGTCAGCTGGGAAAGTTCAGTGGCAGATGGAGAATCCAGGGTGACCTCATTCACATCCATCTTTGGTGGCTTCTTTATGATGTCTCTCCTCCCATAACTCAGTAATTTAGTGACTAGATTCTAACAGAATGTAAAAAAAGAAGCTGTAGGCTGAGGCCTAGAATTAACTTCTACCACATTCCATTTTTAAAAAATTTTCATGGATTTAATAGGACAAAAAAATAGAGACCATTTACATTTTCACTAGTAAAAGAATACCCAATACCTCACTAATAATTCTATAGAACATACCACACAGACACTAAAGAAATTAATATTTTGTGCATTCACATTTCATGTATTTGCCAATAAATTTCAGATTATTTCAACTCTCTTTTCCTGCACTTTTGTCCTGACTAATAATGTTCCTTTAGTCTCTTTCCCTGATTTATTTTGAATTAAATATTTTATTATGCCATAGTTCCCTGAACAAACTTGTTAGCTACTATCATACTGATCATTGTGTTGTTACACTGATAATTAAACCATGAATCTTTTCCTTAATATAGTCTAATGCAAATAATTACTTTTAATTCAAAGCAAGGACTTCCTCCCCAATGCACACAGAAACATACTCTTGTAACATATTTCAAAACAGAGTTTTTCTCTTTCTTTGATGGAGGGTCGACCATCAAAGAGACAGGAAGTAAATTGGAATCTCCTCTGGGA
Organism: Xerus rutilus; assembly: GCA_028644305.1. Classification (NCBI taxonomy): domain Eukaryota; kingdom Metazoa; phylum Chordata; class Mammalia; order Rodentia; family Sciuridae; genus Xerus; species Xerus rutilus. The sequence goes on along the minus strand of CM053416.1, from coordinate 8,335,887 downwards.
TTAGTTGGTAGCTAGGTGATTTAAGGGAAGGGAGAGAGAGGTGGTGCTCCTTGGTTGGATGGCAAGAGGAGGAGGTCTTAGGGTTGTTTTGCACAGGCATAGATACTCATGGTGCTTCTTCACTGATCACATGCTTTTTCTCTGAGGAGTTAGCATGCCCTGCAAGGAGGATTTTGAGCTTGGATTTTGCCCATCCATTCTTGGTAAGCTGGTTTTAAAGCATCCTTAAGTGAACTTTGGAGGCTTTTCCTGAAAAATAGCATAAGAATGCTTTGTTTCTTAAGCAATTTATGTGTGTGTGCAGGCCTTGGCAGGTCCCACTTTACCCACCCCCTTCCTCAGTATTTCTAACCCTTTACAATTCCATCTTTAGCCATAATTTTTGTATTATTGTTGTCATGCACTTTTTAATTCTACATGTATTTTAATCTCTGAGAGACATTTATAGAACTACTTCAGAAAGGCAATGTTCATTTGTATTTTTCTCTATACTATCTTTTCTGTTGCTTTTCACTCCTTGCTGTAGTTCCACTGTTTGAACTAGAATTATTTTCCTATGGGAAGAACTAAGTGTAGTATTTTTTAAAAAATTCACCATTATGCTTTTTGCTGCAGGCTACTTGCAGTAAAATGTCTAAGTTTGTCTTAAGACAATTTGATTAAGCTACCTCATGTTAGGCACAGGAGTAGACCAGATTAAAGAGGAGAAGAAATGGACTCCAGCTGGGGGCAGTGAAATACCTAAAATCTCAGTGACTACAGTGGCTGAGGCAGGAAGATTGCAAATTCAAGGCCAGCCTCAGCAATTTAGCAAGGGCCTAAGCAACTTAGCAAGACTCTGTCTCAATATTTAAAAAATAAAAAAATAAAAAGAACTGAGGATGTAGCTCAGTGGTAAAGCGCCACTGGATCAAATCCTCATTACAAACAAAAAAAGAAATGTATTCCTCTTCTTGATTGAAAAAATGGCAAAGTTGCATTGAATTTAGGGCATTTAGTGTGGAAGAGATTGCTGAGGCAATCTCCTATTTCTTTGTTGGATTGATCCATTTTTACCTGCATGTGCTCACTTAAGTCATTCTTTAATTCGCAGATCATTTTAATTATGTGCGTTCTGAATCCTTTCTCTGACATTTCATCAACTGTGCTGTCAAATGATTCTATTACTGTGGTATCTAGGTTTATTTGGGGTACTTTCTTCCTTTATTTTTTCATGTTGTTTTGTATCTTCCTTTCTTGCAATTCCGATCTGCGGTATTGCGGTTTCCATCCTATAATCTTGTAGTGACACTACAGATTACCTATATCTCACCTTGGAGTTACTCTAGTCCCCAGTTGGTGTCCCCAGATGGACACTACTGCCACTAATGTTGGTGGCAGTGGTAGTGGAAGTACTTCAAGATGGCGATGGTAGTGGCCTTGGCTGGGCTCCCTAGATGGTCCCTGAAGGCGGTTTTGGGCCCTTTCTTGTGCTCCCATGGGTCAGCAGGAACTCTGCCACAGAATTGTTGTCAGTCCCAGGCCTCACTTAGGCCAGGTCTCCCACAGGGGTCTCTGTGGATGGCCCTTATCGTGGGTGTGGGCTCCCCTGTGGCTGGCGGTTAGCAGATTCAGGTCTACCCTTGGCTGAGCTCCTGCAGTGTTCCATTAAAGTGATTTTGGGCCCTCTCTTGCACTTCCACTGGGTCAGCAGTAACTCTGGAGCCCAGCTTCAGCAATTTAGTGAAGTTCTAAGCAACTTAGGTAGAACCTGTCTCAAAATTAAAAGGGCTAGGGATGTGGCTCAGTGTTTAAGTTCCTCAGTTTCAATCCCTGCCACTAAAAATAATAAAATATATTGTGAATTTAAAGAGTGCACTGCATAAAGTTGCTCCTTAACCTTTTTTAAGTTAATGATTCAATAGGGTTAAGTATACATACATTGTGAAACATATCTCTAGAACTCATCATCTTACAGATTGGAAATTCTACACTCACTAAATAATACCCCCTTTGCTCTTTCCCTTATCCTCTGGTAAACCATAACCCTACTTTCTGTTCCTAGGTTTTTCATTTTTGATGCCTTAAATAAATAGAATCGAACTATATTTGTCTTTTAAAACAAAAGGTTAGGGGCTGGGGCTGTAGTGCAGTGGTAGAGCGCTTGCCTAGCACTGGGTTCAATCCTCAGCACCACGTATAAATAATAAATGAATAAAATAAAGATCCATCAATATCTAAAAAAAAATAAAAATAAAAAAATAAAATAAAAAAAAATAAAACAAAAGGTTAGATTATTTCACTTAATCTAATGTCACTTTTTTAAATAAGGTTTGGGCTCATAAAAAAACTGCCCCCTACCCCCTTAATTTCTTTCCTGCCATGGCATCCAGCTGAACCTGCACCATTGTTGTAAAGGCTGTCTTTCCTGCTTTTGTTTTTTCCACCTTTATTGATGGTTAATTGGGCATATTTATAAAAATCTGTTTCTCAGGTTATAAGTTTTTGCATTGAAATAAATAAAATATATTGGTCTGTAGATTGTCTTTCCCTTAGTTTGGTCTCAGGATAATTTGAGCTTCTATAACATGAATGGAGAAATATTTTTCTTCTGTTTTCTGGAAGAGATTGTAAAAAAATTGTGTTGATTCTGCTTGAAACATTTGGTAGCACATTTCAAAGGCAGTTTTTAAATTACAAATTCATCTCTTTTCATAATTAGAGGGTTATTCAAATTATTTATTTCATATTGAGGGATTTATGGTAGTTTATGTTTTTCCAGGAAATAGTCCTTTTCTTATAAATTGTCAGATTTATTCCTGTGGAGTTATTCTGTCTTTATCCTTTTGATGCCTGTAGGTTCTTCATTGATATCCTGTTTTATTCCTGATATCAATAGTTTGTGTCTTTTGTATTTGTGTGCATGTGATGTGTGTGTGTATGTGTCCTAAAGTTTTGCCAGTTTTATTGGTCTCAAAAATACAGCTCTTGTTCTATGGAATTTATTATTTTTCTATATATGATTTTATTGCTTTCTGTTCTAAGCTTTCTTCTGTCCTTCCTTAATTTGCTTTGGTAATTTTAGGTTCATGAGGTGATTATTGATTTGAAAGCCTCTTCTTTTTGTGATGTATGCATTTAGTGCTATAAATTTCTCTCTCGTCACTCTTTAAGCTGTGTTCCACAACCTATGTCTTTTAATTATTGTATTGAGATCATTTTTATTTAATGTAATTATGGTAGAGCTGAATTCAGTCTTTTTATTATCTGTCACCTTTTTTTATGTTATAGATGGATACAATACCTTTATTTATTTTTATGTGGTGCTGAGGATCGAACCCAGTGTGCCAGGCATGTGCTCTACCACTGAGCTACAGTCCCAGCCCTGTCATCTTTTTAAAAAATTGATTTGTTTCCTGTTTCCTGTTGTATTACAGTGGTTTCTATAGGTATTTGTGTAGTAAAAAATTAACCTCACTCAAGGAGAATGTGGCCTTTGCTCTAAGATTCTGAGAGGTGATCTTTAGGTCTTTGGAATGTTATGCTCAGTAAGAATATGTTTGCTTTCATGTGACTCTTAGTCCACACCAGGTTATAAAGCAATGCAATATAGTATGCAGACATTGTGTCACAATGAATAGTCTGATAATGTGACTTAGATTGAGGACTTTGTGTCATAACGTATCAGCTTGATTCTGCTGTAGTCTAAGGTTAGCTATGTGAGCAGCTAGCTCTGTGTGACTGACAATCAACAAAACCTCTAGAAAGTTCCAGGCATGGCGGCACACACCTATAAATCCCAGCAGCTTAGGAGACTGAGACAGAAGGATCACAAGCTCAAGGTCAGCCTCTGCAACTTAGAAAGGTGCTGTGCAACTTAGCAAGAGCCTGTCTCAAAATAAAAAATGAAAAAGAAAAAGTCTGGAGGTGTGGTCAGTGGTAGAACATCCCTGGGTTCAATCCCCAGGATCTTAAAAAACGAATCTATAAACCAAGGCCCAAGAGAGCTTCCCTGGATGGTGGTACTTTGTGTGTGTTGGCACACATCATACTCTCCATGACTCTGTTAGGAAAGGTCAGCTAGAAGCTCCAGGTTTGGAGCCCTCCTTGATACTACATGTCTTCCCTTGGCTAATATTAATTTGTCTCCTTTTGCTGTGATAAACCACAACCAAAATATAACAGCTCTCAGTGGGTCCTGAGAGGTTCTCCAACAAATTATCAAATTTGAGAGTAGTCTTAGGGACCCCAGAAATGATGATTGTGCTTTAATTTGGGAGGAGATGTGAACCCATAGTCTTGCACATGCTGAGTATGTGCTTTACCGCTAAGCTGCACTCCCAACCCCCAGTGATTGGCGTCAGTATTGGGATATTGTGGGAATGCCTGAAGTCTACAGATGGTGTCCAAAGAGTGAGCAGCCTGTGGCCTGTTTCTTAGTCACTAGTATATATCTATACACAAATTATTACAATCTGCTGGGGTCACCATTTTGCTAGAGTGAAGTTTGGAAACTTTACCTCTCTTTATAATCTCATACCCTTCCTCATTCAGCATATAATTAACTCCTGCATACATTGAGTATGTGTTTTCATTTTGCTTCAACCATGAGACATAATTTAGGAACTCAAGGGAAAAAGGCAAGACTGTTGTATCTATATTTTTGTTTAATGATGTTCTTTCATCCTTCCTAATGTTCCAGTCTTCCTCCTTTTACCATTCCTTGTCTGTTTAAAGAATTTCTTTTCACTATCTTTGTAGACCAGGTTTGCTAATCGGAAATTCTTATTCTCCTTCATCTAACAATGTATTGGTTTCTCTCTCTTTTTTTTTGACTATTATAAGATTCTGGGTTAAAAGTTATTTTCTTTAAGCATTGAAAAATATTGTGCCATACACTGTCTGATGAGAAATCTGTGGTCATTCAAATTGTTTTTCCCTAGAAGAGTGATTTTATTTCTCTGAATGATTTCAAGATTTTTCTTTGTCTTTAATATTTAGAAGCTCATGGAATTCCTTGTGTTTATATATTTGAGTTTATATTTGGGTTTATCCTGTTCAGAATTTCCTCAGCTTCTTGACTCCACCTTTTAATGTGTCTGGCCAAATTTGGGACATTTTTAGCCATTATTTTCTTTTTAGTACCAGGGATTGAACCCAGGGGTGCTTAATCAGTGAGCCACATCCCCAACCTGTTTTATGTTTGATTTTGAGACAGTGTCTCACTAAGTTGTTTTGGTCCTCTTTAAGTTGCTGAGGCTAGCTTTGAACTTGCACTCTTCCTGCCTCAGCCCAAGCTGCTAGGATTACAGGTGTGCACCACCACATCTGGTTTAGCCATTGTTTCCCCAAATACTTCCTTCAGTTCCATTCTCCTTTTCTAATACTCCAGGACCCTGACAACATGCATATTAGATCTTTTGTTAAAATCTCATAAGTTCTTAAGGCTCCTTTCATTAGTTTTTCTGTTTCTTTTCTCTCTGCTCTTCAGTGGGTAATTTTTGCAGCTTTTTAAGTTACATTTTAGTAATTCTTTCCTCATCTTCTGTTCTGTTACTGAACCCGTACACTCAATTTTTATTTCAGTTATTGTCTTGCTCAATTCTAGCATTTCTTTCTGGCTATTCTTTATTATTAAAGTTGTAGATGGATACATTTATTTAATTAATTAAATTTTTAAATACTTCTTTAGCTGTCAGTGGACTTAATTTTATTTATTTATATGCAGTGCCAAGAGTCAAACCCAGTGCCTCACACATGCCACTCAGCCACAACTCCAGCTCTATTTATTTATTTTTATGTGGTGCTGAGAATTGAACTCAGTGCCTCATGTGTACTAGGCAAGTACTCTACCACTAAGCTACACCACCAGCTCCCATTGGCTGTTTTTAATATTATCTTTTCCTTCCCTAAGTCTTCTGTTTCCCGCTGAGACTTTCTAGGTGTTCAGTTATCTCAGGTCTGTGTCCTCATTCACTGAAGGATTTTTGTCATGGTTGCTTTAAAAATCTTTGCTGGATAATTCTCATGTCTCTGTCATCTTGGTGTTGGCATCTCTTAGTTTCTCGTTTTTCATTGAATTTAAGATATTGTGTTTATATATTTGAGTTCATATTTGGGTTTATCCTGTTCAGAATTTGCTCAGCTTCTTGACTCCACATTTTAATGTGTCTGGCCAAATTTGGGATATTTTTAGCCATTATTTTCTTTTTAGTACCAGGGGTTGAACCCAGGGGTGCTTAATCAGTGAGCTACATCCCCAACCTGGTGTGATCAGTGATTTTGCCTTTTGACCCTGGATATTTTTATATTATTATAACATGGATCTAGGCAGTCAGGTTCTTTATCTTTCGAATTCGAGGAATGAAATCCATGGACCCAAGTCAAGAGCAAAGTAACAGGATTTATTAGAGGAATAGAAAAAAAAGAAAGCATAGTTACTGAAGAGGAGGGTTCCCAGAAGAGGGTTGCCAAGGGGCGTCTGTTGTCTAGGGGTTTTTAAAGGCATAGCTGCTGGCCCAGCACAGGTGCTTGGTGGGTGAGGGATGCCAGCATGGACCAATCAAGCTCTCTAAGCTCTGAGTTTAATAAGCCAATCAGAAGTGCATAATTTCAATCCCTTATTTACATAATTAAGAGGCCAGGTCTCACTTGGTGGTTTTGACACATGTTTTACAAAGAGGAAGCATTTCAGGTAGGGGTCTGCTTGCAGTTGGCCCTGGCTGGGGGTAAGGGCAAGGGTGACTGAGGAAGGGCTGCTGTGGTTGCAGCTGTGAGGAGCAGAAGCAGGTGCTCTAGGTCAAAAGAAGGCATCGTGCTTAACGCTGGCAGGGAGCAGTGAGTCACTGGATGTCTTTCAGATCCTCTATCTCCTTTCAGGTTGGTGTGATGTCCCCCTTTCCTCCTGTCCTTCTCCAAGACCCTCCTCCTGGCTGCCTATGGGAGACCTATCTTCCTTCCTCATTATGAGTGTCTATATCTTGTTTAAACTTTAAGCCTTAACTGGCTTTTTTGACACTACTCCATTATTACTGTCAGATGGAGAATCACGTTTAGGTTTCTCACCCAATCTTGGTTGACACCTGAGAAAAGAACTCCCTACCTATTACGTGGAGATTAGACTTGGGCTCCCTGGCCTCCACTGGCATAGCTCTCGAGGTCCCCTTGTTACTGTTGGATGACCTTGGGCATCCTCACTCTCCTCTAGTCCTCCTCTGATGCTACCACAATGGAGAGGTGAGTGCAGGTTCCCATTCCTTCCCATTTGTGACTACAGTCACAAATGTTGTCACTCACTCTGTCCTGACCAGCTACCCTACTTGACCTTCTCTAACTCCACCTCTGCAGTGTTTGTGAGGCATCTCCTAAAGCTTGTAGGTGAAGTCTGGCTCCCTGCACAACCTTTGCTAATGTGGATGTAGATGGTGCCATAATTTTATCTGTAGTATTTGTCTGAAGTAGAGAAGTACTTCCTGTCTAAAGTCTATCTGTCTTGTAGGATCATCTTGCCCTTGTATTTTAAGTCCTTTGCTAGATGGACATCTGATGGGAATTTTTTCTTTGTCCATGACTGTTGGCATTTCTGACACATCACTTTGGCTCCATGTCTAGGATACACAGAGCAAAAAGAAGATCCTTCCTGAACATCATTGTAGCTTTCCTCAGGTCCCTAGGTCACTAGTTGGTCTGCCTTTCTGACACTTTTCATTTTTGCTTTTCATATATCATGCATATAGAGTTTTTAGTTGTATTTAGCAGGAAGAATAGGAACAATATTCCATTTACTCATTATTGAGTCACCAAGTAGATCATTTTTAAATGCCTACACAATGCCTATCTTTCTGATTAGGTCTCATTAACACTGCGCAGTAGAAAAATTTTTAGGTGGCCTTTTAGCTTTATGATATTTAATGGCCTTTCTATAGAATAAAGAGTGTATGGGTGGATAGCAGGGACAGTTTTTTCAGGTTCTTTGTGTGTGCTGTAAAGTTCTAAGAGAGCAGAGATATTTTTTCCTAGTATTTCCATTTTATATTCAGTTCCTAGCAGGATTCCCGGCATGTGGAAGAAACTCAATAAATACTTTCGAAGGACTGATTTGTGTTGGAAATAACTAAAGATTAAAAAAAAAAATTCCTGATTGGTCTTTGAACTTGATCTCCAGCTATCAAAATTGACCTGTATAATCTCAAACACTTTCCAAAGACCATAACCTTAAATTTTATTATACTTCAATTGTGTTTCATGGGTAGGTTCCACAATAAACTTGACTATTCTAATCTTAAATGAAAGATTACTGGAAAATACTAACTTATTTATTTTCTTCTAGTATTTTAATAGTTGTCTCAAAAAAATAAATGTGAAGATATGCCCCACATACTCTGCTCCACTAGGTAACTTAGCTAGCTTTTTTTTTTTTTTTTTTTTTTTGGTGAAAATAAATTTGGGTGCAGCTCTTAGTACTTCATTGCTGATGTCTTCCTGACTTAAAAGACAGTGAGAGATAAGGAAGAATAAATGGCTGTGATAAGACATGCTGTGTTGAAATCCATTTATACTCCCCAAACCACCCTTGGAGACTTTCGCACAATGAGAGTGGAAGTAATTGAGGAATCACTAATTTTTTTTTTCCATAGTAAATTCTACTAGTGAGAGAGGATAATACTACTAAAAGGAATGGCAATCTGAAAAATTATTCAAACAAGAGTGCTATTAGAAACAAGCAATTAAAATAAATTAAAGTGGTAAGTGAACATGTAATGTTTTATTTCTCATTATTTCACCTGTGAACATCCGTACTTTGGGACCCATAAAAAGGATAAATGGATTTTTCTCTCTATTTTTATTAAATCTATAAGTCATTGGAAAACACACAAACCCTCACTTCTTTGCTCATATCCCATTCATCTTCAAGAGAGGGTGAAAATAGTGGCTGTGGTGGGGGGATGGGTATCATAAAATATAGGGAAGATCAGTAGAGTAGAAGAAGGAGACCAAGAGGGAGGGAGGAGAGACAGGAAAGGAGAGGGGAGGAGATGCAGAATGAATTTAACAGAATCGTGCCATATGCATTAGTAAATACACTATAGGGAATTTCACCTTTATAAGTAGAAAGAAACAATCAAATAAATAAATGAGTGAGTGAAAGAAAGATCAGTAAAGAGTAGGAAGGAGAATAGGGGGAGGGAGGAGGGATAGGAGTGGGGAAAAGGGACTGAAATGGAGTAAATCAAATTCCATGCATGTATGATTTTGTCAGAATGAACCCAACTACTGAGTATAACTAAAATTCTCTATATTTGACTTGATGATTGCAGTCACGAATCCTGTCAATTGCTTGCTTCCACCCAGTGATTCTGGGTGCTGACCACATGAGCACTCTATTCCCTGTGGCCTCTCTACCCGCTTATAGCTAGCAGATTCTGATCCTTTCTAGCTGCTTTTATATTTTTAATCATTAGTGGGTCATCTCAAATGGCATCCATTTGGCTTTCAGCAAGGCATCCAAGTGTATTGGGTCGGGGGAAGTTGGAGGAAGAAAGATGAAGATTTTGCACTTCTAAATTGCATTTAATAATTTAGAACCACACATGAGCTCCCTTCTTAAAAATGGCAACCAAACCCCATCAGTAGGTTTGATTATGGAAAGCACAGGGTAAAAGTTGCATTGTAATTTATAAAAATGCTGATGAAGAGAAATGGAGTGGATGTGGTACAGCTTTGAATTGCTGATCAACTAGCGTCGCCAGTTTTTTATCTTGACCTCTGAATTATTGATACCTTTCTATCAATGAAATGGTTTCCTTTCAATTCCTCTCAGTTTTTGCTTCTCTCAAAGAATCTAGGTTTTATTGGTGAGAGCTCCTTTGTTGTACCTCCCTGAATTCTAACAGTTCAAAGCAGATTAAAAAGAGGATTCTAGAACTGGGATTGTGGCTCAGTGGTACTTGCCTCGCATGTGGGAGGCACTGGGTTCAATCCTTAGCACTGCGTATAAATAAATGAATAAACAAAGGTCAATCAACAATTAAATATTTTTAAAGAGGATTCTATTGCAGCTCAATATTTTAGGTAAATAAAAATTGTTGGCTTAGCCAGGTGCGATGGCTCAAGCCTGTAATCCCAGCACTTAGGGAGGCTGAGACAGGAGAATCGCGAGTTCAAAGCCAGCCTCAGCAACGGCGAGGAGCTAAGCAACTCAGTGAGACCCTGTCTCTACATAAAACACAAAATAGGGATGGAGTTGTGGCTCAGTGGTCGAGTACCCCTGAGTTCAATCCCCAATACCAAAAAAAAAAAAATTGTTGGCTTGAAGGACAGTGTTTTCCTTCAGTGCAGCAGTTATTTTTTATGCAGATGAGATGTTTGATGAGCCCTGATTCTTTTATAGGATCTTTAGAAGGATAACTCATAGTCAAAAGGTGATTTTTATCCCAAATCAAAGAACAATCACCACTCTTAGTATGGAAGATATTTTAATAGTTACATTTAAATAACTTTATCTAAAATGTTTATTGTCTGTCTATCCAAAATATTCAGTGAACCCAGATGCCAATCCACTAGGGACTAATTGAATCTGTAATGTTGAATCTATCAAGTGAAATACTATGTAGCTATTAAAGAAAATGAGGTTAGATATACCTGGCTTGAAAAAGAAAAATACCCAAATTTGAATTGTTGAACAAAAACAAACTGTAGAAGGCTCTAGATTTGCAGTGATTTTGAAAAATAAGTACATGCAGACATACATGCATGTACCTGTATGTACAGAAGATGTCTGGAAGGTAATGCCCCAAATTATTGGTAGTTCTCCCATAGGAGTGGATGTAAGATTATTATGATCTGGACTTGGAATGTCCCCTAGAGGCTCAGATATTGAAAGCTTGGTCCCCAGAGCAGCAAAGTTGAAACATGGGGATTTGGAGAAGTAATTGGATCATGAGAACTTTGACTCATCACTGGGTCAATCCATGGATGGATTAATAATTTGATGGCATTGTTTGGAGGTGGTAGAAACCATAGGAGGTAAGGCCTAGATGGTGCAAGTGGGTTACTAGGCATGCACAGGATGGATATATCCTGTCTGCATCTCCTTCCTTCCTCTCTCTGGTTAATGTAAAGTGAGCTGCATTCCTCTGCCACCCTCTCTACCTACTTGTTCTGTCTCAACTGAGACCCAAAGCAATGGAGCCAGCTAACCACAGCCTGAAACCTCTGAAACCATTTGCTGAAATGTTTCCTCCTTTAAGTTGTTTTCTACAAGTACTTTGGTCATAGTGAGAAAAAGCTAACAAAATTTTTTTGTAATTTTCATGAATTTTAGTTATTGATTACAATTTTCATAGGGAACATTCCTCTCTTATATATACTTTTGAAACAAAAAAAAATAGACACCTGCTATGAGTCTTTATAAACTATACATGGAAGTCTAAAATTAATATTCAGGACTCTTCACATTTGACCTTTGCCCTGTTGTCTCCATAATCACTCATTCTATTAAAATAAGCATGAGGGGCAAGATGGTGGATGAGAGGAAGCACAGCCCTGCAGCTCCTCAGCACCACACTTGTAAAGTGAGAATACGGCACCTCCCTGAGGTGAGTAACCAAGAAACCTTACTGAAATATAATACTAAACTGTGAAAAAATTCATAGAGCTACAGAAAGTCTGTAACTTGAGCATAAGAAATAACACCTCAGAGTGGGCCAGCTCCTGCTGCCAGTAGAGCAGAGTGGGAGTGCTGACAAAAGAGTGGTAATGGGGAATTTAAAAATAAATAAAAATACACTTGAGGAAACTTGTGATTTAAAGAGGAAGGCTGATTTTAATGGACCCAGAATTGGTGGAGGAAACAGCTCAGTGAAACAATTCCAAAGTGGCCTACAAGGCAAAAATGTTGTGTGGGGCCAGTAAACTGCCCCCTTCTTCCTGAAGAAATAAGTTAAAGAAGACTTTAGAGAATGGTAAGACCTCTCTTGTTTTTGGGTTGGCACAATTAATGTCAAAATGGCCATAATATCAAAAACAATATATAGATTCAGTGCAATCCTCATCAAAATAGCAATGATATTATTCACAGAAGTAGAAAACAATAGTTCTAAAATTCATTTAGAAATATAAGAGACCCAGAATAGCCAAAGCAATACTGAGCAGAAAAAGCAATGCAGGACACATCACAATACCTGGTCTTAAATTATACTACAGAGCTATAGTAACAAAAACAGCATGGTATTGGCATCAAAATAGACATGAAGATCAATTAAATAGAATATAACAAACAGAGACAAATCCATATATTTACAGCCATCTGATATCTGACAAAGCTGCCAAAAAATGTTTTGAAGAAAACCCAGCCTTTTTAAACAAATGGTACTGGGAAAACTGGATAATTATATATAGAAAAACAAAACTAGATCATTCTCTCATTCTATACAAAAGTCTAATAGCAAAGTATCAAAAACTTAGGAATTAATACTCCATGTATGTCTAATATATCAAAATACATTCTACTGAAATTATAACTAAAAAGAACAAATAACAATTTTTTTAAAAGCTTGGGAATTAGACCAGAAACTTTATAACTACCAGAAGAAAACAAAAAGTCAATACTCCTTCATATTTGTTCTGGCACCAAATTCTTTAACAAGACCTCCCCCCCACCCCAAGCACAAGAAATAAAACTAAGAATCAATAAATAGGATACTATCTAATTAGAAAACTTATACACAGCAAAGAAAGTAATTAATAGCATGAAGAGACAGCCTAAAAACTGGGAGAAAAATCTTTGCCAGTTGTGACTCTACTAGGGGATTAATATCCAGAATATATAAAGAACTCAAAAAACAACACAAAAAAACCCCAATAAATAACCCAATCAATAAATTGGCAAAAGAACTAAACAAATTTCTCAAAAGAAGAAACATGGTTTCACTAAGTTGCTTACCACCTGACAAAGTTGTTGGAGATGGCTAACATCTCCAAAGTTGTTGGAGATGCCTCAGTCTCCCGAGTCACTGGGATTACATATGTGTGCCACCACACCCAGCCTGGGGCTTGTTTTCTGAAGACTGAGTATGTTGAAAAGATGATGTCAGGTGTCCAGATGGAGTGCTAGAGTTTAGGAAAGTTCACAGTGAGGAGGTGACAGGATTTTGAAGGAAACAGGGAGCTCTAAAACTTCCCAGTCTCAGCATGCATTCCCAGATATAGACATGACATAAAAGCAAACATCTGTTGGATTACCAGCTTGCATAATGAAGATATCAGCTGGGGCCACAGAGAACTGCAATATGAAACCCTCTCCCTGTAAATATACTAAATTAGGAAGGAACCCAGGAAATTGATGCACTCTGAAAGGGCAAGGATTGTAATTCCCCATGAGCTCAATAATTTTTAAGGCTGAGACTTGCATTTAATTTGATTAAATGAAAATAAAATAATTGATAATGCTTGCATACTCAATAAAACTAGATTAATTGTACTTACCCAGAAATAAGTCCTTTTATTAGCTAACTTTGTCCCTAAACTAGAGTTTAATATTTAATAATCAGAACTCCAAGATCCATCACTTCTTTGGAGATGTGAATGGTCTTTTTCTAATGTTCATCCAAGGAGGAGTCTTAAAAAGTTTGGAGGCTGCAACAGTATGAGCTCCACTGAGAGTCATGCCGAACAAACACACTGCATGGTAAACTGGAAGTCATCTGAAGGAGTGAGCCCTGCTCCTTTGATCTGAAAATTTAAAACCCAGTGATGGACAGTGGAACCACAAATGAAACATCATCTAGTTGCCATGGGCTACCTAGTGGAGCATAACCTGAGCTTCATAGCAAGGATAAAACTAAAATTATTCTTCCTTAATGGGAGTAGCAAACCAGAGATGTTTAATCACCTCATCCAGGTATAAAATCACGGATGCAAAGCACCTCATCATCCTTATGGAGGTGAGGATACTTTATACAAACTTAAAGTCACCCTTGGCAGACAGGCTCTTTGTTGACTGCATGAAGTGCCAGATTCTGTTCACCCGGCTCATCTCAGAATGCACACACTTCATTTCCATGAGTGTTCTGGGAAGACCAACTGTGTTATTTGCCAACATCTCAGCCAACATCCACATAATAAAAGGCAGCCACCATGGAACATGGGCTGTAATGAGTAGCATTAGCATGCTCTTAAAAACACTAATAACAAGTTTAATTAGTGTTCATTTCAGTGTGGATGGCAGCCCTCCAAAGCCTAATTTCTTACTAAATTCATTTCAGTAAAAGCAAAAAATTTTTTCAAATGAAATAAATGAATGTAATTGTAAGTTACTTTCAGAAATTAGACTTTTATTAACATGATGTGAGCTCAGAAAAGAACACCTTTTTTAAATTTTCCAGTTTATAGTTTTCTTTTTAGAGGTTTCTTTACCTCCTCTCCTCTCCTAACTTTCAATCCAATATGGCCTTTGAATTAGTTTTCATTGTTTTATTTAAGTAGGGATACCATTATATTTGGAGAAGTTTTAATTGCAAAGGCAAATGTTTACAAAGCATTTGAAGCTTTTTAAAGTTACTAAAATACAGAAAATGCTTAACATCTTAATTTAAAGCAGAACTAGTCAGATTTGATTCATGGAAGACTGCTGGTCTGGGAATTCTCTGATACTTGTCTGTGATTGGTAAGTATGTAAAAGGAGAGTGAGCACTAGGAATTTCTAGAGCAATTTTATATTGTTACAACGTTTTCATAGTATTTCACAAATGTTGTCAGTCTGCTGTGGATTGGAGCGAACAAGGATGCTTTATTAGAGATACTTAGAGATGCCCTGAATTATTTATTTACTTTTGGTGCTAGGGATTGAACCCAAGGGTGCTTAACCACTGAGCAAACTCCCCAGCCTTTTTTCATTTTTTATTGGAGACAGAGTCTCATTAAGTTGCTTAGAGCCTTACTAAATTATTGATACTGGCCTTGAACCTGGGATCCTCCTGCCTTAGCCTCCCAAGCTGCAAGAATTATAGGAGTACACCACTGCAACCAACTTTGCTTACTTATTTTCTAAAAAATAAATCTTTGTATTTTAGAAGAGTATATGATTTATAGGAGAGTTGAAAAGATAGTAGGGAGAATTCCTATTAGCCCTACACGCAATTTCCCCTATTAATAGTACCTTATATTAATATGGTGTATTTATCAAAAGTAATGAGCCAGTGCTGATAAATATTATTGTTTTTAGTTAAAACAATAATATTTTAACTGCTCTTATCATCAGAGCAGTTCTACATTTTGCTCCAATTTCCCTTGTTTTTGCCTAGTGTTGTTTTCCTGTTCTAGGATATACCACAGAACAATGGACTACCTTGGTCAGGAGGTATGCATGGGTACTTCTGGACTGTAACAGTTTTCTAGATTCCTTGTTGACAACCCCTGAATGTTCAAGGTCCCAGGGCTGACCTTCTCAAGTAGAACTTGTGATATCCAGAGGAAGTATCACAAGTGCTTTAAAAGTTTACATTTACATAATATGTGATCCATATTGTGTGACATTTTTCTCTAAAACAATTAGGTGTGCATCTATTATATTGTCCCCATAATTCAAGTATATTAAATTAATCATTTAACTGTATATTGAAAATGGCCTTTCTTAAAAATTCATCAGTGTATGTTCTGTGAGACCATTAGCATGGTGGGACATTTGTTTTCTGGAGACATGGTTTTCTGTTGAATAATAGATGTATGGAAAGAAATATGAATGAACATTTGCTAAATTTCTTTTGAAAGGTGAAGGTAGAAAACATGAAAACGTAGGCCTGGAAAATAGAAGGTACAAAGGATGAGGGTATAGCTCAGTGACTGAGGAAAGAAAAAAATAATAATAAAGATAAAAGAGAGAGTAGAGAAGCCAAGAAAGTTCCTGTGGTTTGCATGAGCTTCTCAATGAATTCAAAAGGAACATTCTGGTGTACAAAAATGACAGACTATTTGAGTCTTGATAATTAACATTTAAATACCAGTTTCAGTTTACCTAGATTATGTGACTTAGTCCTGCTGACTTAAACATTCTTTCATTTGGCTTCTCATTTTAAATGACATTAATAACTGTGGGAGTCCTTTGTATTGGTTTTTGCAATGTCCACTCTTCTGGCTTTCTTACATGAGTTCCTGTGCTTTATAAGCTTTCTAGCTTCTACAGTTCATTTTCTAGCTCCTTTGCAGCTGTGGTTCTGGATGTAACTTTAGTTTTGCAAATCACATACAGTCATCATTCAGTATCAGAGAAGAACTGGTTTCAGACGTTCTTTCTTTTTAACTTAAAACAATAAACATTTATTATTTTATAAAACATTTGATATTTATTTATTTATTTTATTTGAGGGTCAGAGATCAAGGAATGGCTTAGCTAAGAGTCCATGAATCAGGATTTTTCTTAAGGTTGAAGTCAAAATTTTAAGCAATAGAATAAGTATCCAAAACCTGGGATTAGAGAACCATCTTCCAAGAATGGCATAGATATGGCTGTTGGCTGGTGACCTCAATTCCTAATCATATGCATTTCCCCACCCGGCTGCCTGAAAGTTCTCACAACTTGGAATCTAACTGACTACAATGTGAATACAATCAGAGTGAAAGAAAGCTAGTATAATGTAATCTGCAGTGTGTTTTATTAATTTAATTTTAAAGTATTATAATAGCATTTGTACAATATTCTACTGCTCACATATGCCATTCCTGGTACATGTGTCTACACAGTAGAATGACAGGCATTCAGAGGGTCCGTCTTGAAAACTTGCCACCACAGGTAGTAAAAATGTGGATCAGAAACAAAGGGAAATACTAATATATAAAAGAGCAAGATTCTCAGCCTGTGCTGCCCGATGTTGATAGCAGCCCAAAATTTTAAGACTAGCCTACCTTTGGCAACAAAGCAAAATGTGCATGCCTGTGTTATTCATACACATAGACATAGCTATTTATCCATTCTCTTGTTAAACTTATTGCTGTTATATTTTTATATTCCAAATAATGATGCAGAGAAAATCTTTCCATAGATCTCATGTGCAAAAGGCTTTAGTGAAATACACATACACACACATACACACGTATATATATACATGTGTATGTATATATATATATATATATATATTTCATACACACACACACACACACATACACACACACTGATAAGTGGAAATGCCAATTTTTGTACCCAAATCTCCAATTAATGCTACTAAATTAACTAGTGCTGAATTTCTCTTCTCACCTGTGTGGCCATATTAATATCTGTTTCAACCAGCAGTAGATGAGAGTTCCCATGTTTACTATCTTAATTGAATTATGGTATATCACAGTTCTCATTTTTTGGCAAATTTGATGGCTATGAAATAAAATATTGTCATTTCAAATTAGTTATTACCTTATTATTAATGATTTTAAGCAATAGTTCATATTTGTTTTTGTCATCATATTTCCCTCCTCTGAATGTGCTTTTCAAGGCTTTTCCTATTAGTTTATTGTGGCTACACATTCTTTGGTGATTCTTTTTATAATCTGGTTACAAATCTTTGACTCTGCATTGCCTTCCAAAGATTGTGTCCTGTCAATGGCACATTTTTTGTCTGCTGTTTAGGGTATTTTTGACAGATATAGATTTTTCTCTTTCTCTGTTATTTCTTTTGTGTGTGTGCCAGGGATTGAACCCAAGGATGCTTAACCACTGAGCACATCTCCAGACCTTTTAATTTTTTAATTTTCAAACAGGGTCTCCCTAAGTTTAAGGCCCTTCTAAGTTGCTAAGGCTCACTTTGAACTTGTGATTCTCCTGCCTCAGCCTCCCAAGTTGTTGGGATTACAGATGTGTGCCACCGAAGCCAGCTTCCACTCTCTCTCTCTCTCTCTATATATATTTTTACGTATTCATGTAGTATTGTTTATATTTTTAATTTTTATTTTTTTGTGTGTGCTTCCTAGTTTATTTTTTATGTGTTCTAATTAGTTACACATGACGGTAGAATGCATTTTGACACATCATACATAAATGAAGTATAACTTCTCATTCTTCAGGTTGTACATGATACAGAATTACCCCGGTCATGTAATCATATATGCACACAGGGTAATAATATCTGATTCTTTCTACTGTCCTTTCTATGCCCCTCCTTTTCACTCCCCTCTGTTTAATCCAAAGTACCTCTATTCTTCCTCACCCCCTCCCTCATTTTGAATTAGCATCCACATATCAGAGAAAATACTTGGCCTTTGGTTCTTTGGAATTGGTTTATTTCACATAGCATGATATTCTCTAGGTCCATCCATTTCATAAGTTCTTGAAGTTATCGAAATGTACCAATGCTCCAGTGCCTTGATATAAAGTTATGAAATATTTGCATATAACCTATGCAATTCCTCTCATATAATTTAAATTATGTCTCGATTAATGATAATTACTAATGTGATGTGAATACTATGTAAGAAGTTGTTATAATGTACTGTTTGGGGAGCCAGAAAAGAACATTAAACATGTTCAATGCAGACATGATTCCCCATGAGTATTTTCATTTAGGGTTGAATGAATCTGCCAATGCAGATATGGAGGGAGGGCAACTGTGTGCTCACTGGACACTTAGGTTTGGAATCTGGAACTTCATTTCACTGGTGGATATCCTGGCAGAAGAGGCTGAATTTGTTCTGGAGCCCCTCACTGGGGAGGAGCCTCTTGATTTAATGGGAAATTTCCTCAGCAGGGTAGAGGCAGCCTGGCATGGCTGGAGCTTCAGTCTGGAGTGTGATTCTTCCTCTCTCTAGGATTATAAATTTAAGATATCTAGAAAAGGCCCTGTCTCATACAGCTGAATCCTGAACAAAACAGTGTTTAGTAGACGCCTGTCTAGTAGATGCCAGTCATTATGTGATTAAATGAAATGATTGCCCATACCATGCTTAGCCAAATGCCTGGTACAGAGTAGATAATAAATGCTAATTTCTCTGTTTTCATCATGATGCCACAGATGTGTTGGGAAGTTCAATGTGAACTCACCTGAAGATATAAAAATTAAATCATCTTAATATACTTTGTAATTATGGGCAGGCTACATAAGACTTAATACAGCACGATGTAGAGATAGTGTACTATAAAGGTAGGAACAGAGAACATTGAACAAATATTTACAGTAGTACAATAATATAATATAGGTTCAACTTTCAGAACTACTTACCATTTAGCACTAAGAAAAACTTTTCTGGGATTTATTTGTTCCATCTACAGTGGGGGATGGATGAGATCATCTATAATGTTTATCAAGCCTTTGAAATTCTGAGACATATTCCAGCTTCATTTACTTCCAATTAGCAATAATAATTTAGGACACCATCAATGTTCACTTCTTCATATGACACATTGTGGAAAGAGGGTGAGGGCAAACCATGAAGAGATTTTCTTATAAAATATTTGCCTAATGTTTGCATTATGAAAAGTGAATTAAGCAATTTAAAGAAAGAGACCATTAACAGTGAGGAAGGTACTGTGAGTACTTTCCTTGTTGTTTTTGAGGAAGGGTGGGAATCAAATCATGTTAGCTTGTCATATTGGTGGGGTTTTCCATGGTGACAACTGATTATTTTCCTAGGCATAAAAACCTTAAAAAGCTTGTTTGTTTTGTTGTGCTTTTGTTTCTTACAACTAGAATCTGTGAATACAGTGTTGAAATTTAGAAAACTTAGAAAAAAATGTGCTGTAAGGGATTGAAAACTATTTAAGATAACTGATTCTTTCAGAGATGCAATAAGTAGATACAGTCTCTGATAGAAGAAAACAAATTTTACAAAACTAAATAGAGATAATTAACTGGACTTATTATGGATATACCTAGCCAAACAGGAAAAATCAGCAGAAGAAAAATAGTTATCTCCTAGTCTTCTAACATTTTGAGTCTTTGTAGATGTGAGAAAGGTTGTAAAATGTGCACACACACATGCACGCACACAGAAATCATTTAAAATCCACATGAACACCAAGGAAGCCTTTTAACTATTTTATTTTTATTTTTAATATCAGAGCTTGAACCCAGGGGCACTTTACCACTGAGCCACATCCCCAGCCCTTTTTAAGTTTTAATTTTGAGACAGGGTCTCCCTAAGTTGCTTAGGACCTCTCTAAGTTGTGGTGGCTGGCTTTGAACTTGCAATCCTCCTACCTGAGCCTCCTGAGCTTCTGGGATTACAGGCATGTGCCACTATACCTAGCCTTTTAGCTATTTAAATTGAGTCTTTAAAAATGGACATGAATTTGGGCTGGGATTGTAGCTTAGCAGTAGAGTGCTTGCCTCACATGCGTGAGGCCCTGGGTTCGATCCTCAGCACCACATACAGAGCAATAAAATAAAGACATTGTGCCCATCTAGAAAAAAATTTAAAAAAAAAGACATGAATTTAAATTTGCATCAAGAGTATTGAGTAGTCACTTTTCTATTAACACAAATGATACAGCAATACTAGTGTTTGAATTTGACCTACTTGCTTGCAAGGAGGAAGAACTGTGTAGGATTATTTCAGAAAGAAAAAAAATGGTTTTGCTATTGTTATGGACACAAGAACTTTGATTCCCCCTGGTAGGCTAGGCATAGGAATAAACATTTCCCTGCCTCTCTGAGTCTTTGTGTCTCTGCATCCATGCATTACATTCATTCAAAAAAAAAAAAAAAGTAAATTTTCTCCTTATTCTTGTTTTCTGTTTCTTAATTGCTCATCTTGTCCATTTGTATATTTCCCTTCCTCTGGATTATTTTTTTCCCCTGTCAGTATCACACATTTTTCTCTAAATGGTATGTTAATCTTATCTGTATAAATTGGGACTTTGCCTCTGTGGAAGAAAGAAAAGTTTTTGTTTGTTTCTGTTTGTTTTTTTCTTCTCTTCTCAGAACACCTCCTTCATTGGGAGAATGTGACCACTGTAGTTTAGGAGTTCCAGATCAGAGCTACTCATTCATATCCTCTAATTCTTTTGTGTACTTTTCTTTCTGTTTCTTTGTAGTTTTAGTTCAGAGGGAAAGAAAGGAGCCTTGATTTCTAATACTAAGTCATATTGTGTTTTTTGTTTTTGAATTACAATTATCAGAATTTCCCTTTCGATTTCTGTGTATATTTATCTAATAGTTCAAGATCTATTGGGTAGTGAGTTCCAGCTGGCAGTGATTTCTGATCCCAGGGGACATGGACAACATTTTTTAAACATTTTTGACTGACTGGACTGGGCAGGAGATGCTACTGATAACCAGTGGGCAGAGTTTAGAGACACCAATATCATTCTACAAGGATAGGTCTTACATATA
This sequence comes from Xerus rutilus, assembly GCA_028644305.1. Classification (NCBI taxonomy): domain Eukaryota; kingdom Metazoa; phylum Chordata; class Mammalia; order Rodentia; family Sciuridae; genus Xerus; species Xerus rutilus. The sequence continues at coordinate 8,314,597 of CM053416.1, read as the reverse complement.
CATTTTTATAAAAATAGAATTATCTGGCTGAAGACATCAATAATACTGAGGCTGAGAAACTTTTCTCTAAGGAAGGTAAAGAGTTTGATATTACTTATTGCTTCATAATAAGGAAACTCTTTAATTAACTTTCTTGTTTACTCTCTCAGTTACATTCTTCTAGTTCCCCAGAACAAGATGTAATTGGTGAAGGTCATTTTCAAGCAAGGCTCCATGGAGCATAGAATTTTGCCATTTGGTAAATTCAAGATTCTTTGTCCAATCCAACTGGTGTAGGGGAGAGAAAGTAATATCTTATTTCACTCATTATAAGGGTTATGGGTGTGCCTCTATAACAAAAGATAAATTAAGAAAAAAAAGCATAATGAAATTACTTAAAAAGTCTTATGTGACATAGGGGCCTTCAGAAATAAAGACACAAAGACCCAGGAAGAAGTGTTTATTTTTATGCTTCAGGTTAATGAAGAGTAGACCCATTTCAATATAGAAATGTGACTGGACAAAAGAGGGAGAATGACCTAATGATATTAAATGGGGGGGGGATTCAGCAAGGCCTGTCTGTACCGATTCTTGTCAGCCTCTCTAGGTATCACCCTCCTACCCCATACGGGGCAAGACATCTGTCACCAAAGGGTCCTATGTCCCCCTTTCAGGAAAGGAAGGTCGAAGAATTCCTTTATGACCATGCTTTACACAAAAAAAGGAAAGGATGGTCGAACTGACCTTCACACTTCTTCAGCTCTCAGTGGCCTGTGGTACCATATTTTGGAGTATCGTGTTCTGAGTCCTAACACAGGGATGACTCAGAACAGTATCAGCCATGATACATAAAACAAGGACATGTTAGTCTTCATCTTTAAAAATGCAGTAGTAATTTTTTAGAAAAGAGTATGGTTAGGCAGGAATCAAAAAAATATCTTCAAAATAAAAATAAAGCATATAAAATAAAACATCTTACTACTTCAATTTCTACTACCTTTTTATTAATAACACAAACCCATGGAGGTCTTATGTTATTTTTTTTCTGGTGATAGAACTCAAGAATGTTGTTGAAGGTACCTGTCCTCATATCTGTGAGAACTCTTCATACTTAGTAGCTTTGAGGAGCAGGAAAGATAAGTAAATGATGTATTAGATGAATGTGTGACTTTCTTGTTGCTTATGCACCTTGACGTTTCATGACTCTTACTTCTAGGAACTCTTCCTAAGCTTTTCTCCACAAACAAGTCTCAGAGGAACACAGAGGCTAAGCAGAGAAGGCATCTTGGATGCTGATATTCCCTGTAAGAGGTGTAGGGGAACTGTTTCCCAGGGAGCCAGAAGGAGTTTCAGATGGAGACCACATAATGACTTTAATGGAACTAGGGTGTACAGTTCCCACATATATTGCTGAGTATTTCTCCCTGAGACCCTGATGATTAATGTGAGTTATAAGCTAGAATTAAAACACTCTGTGTATTAAGAAACCCTTGCATATTCTGGGCCTGGTTTCCCTAATGATATCTTTAGGCAAAGCGGAGCATGTTACCCATGACACTGAGGCAATGATGTCCCCTCACATTAGTATGGATTCCAAAAATTCAGTCCATGTCCTCAGGACCCATCCAATAATAAGGAGAAGGCTTTGAGAAAGAGGAAAAAGTTTTATTGCTTTACTAGGGAAGGGGAAGGGCAACAGACTCAACATCACAGAAGCCATTCTAACTGGAAAGAGGGGACTTTAAAAAAAGGGGAATACTTGCTTTTATTTCTTGTGCTATAGGGGTCTTGTTAAGGAATTCAGGGCCTAATCCCACGTGATGAAGATTTGGACCTACTTTCTCCTCAATTAGCTGTTGGGATGGACTTAAACTAAAAAGCTTCTTCTCAGCAAGAGAAACTATCAATGAAGTGAACAGAGAGCCTACATT
>CM053416.1:8232345-8312187 GCA_028644305.1 Xerus rutilus | reverse complement strand
CAATTCACAATTGCAAAACTGTGGAAGCAACCCAGATGTCCTTCAATAGATGAATGGATAAAGAAACTGTGGTACATACACACAATGGAATATTATTCAGCAATAAAAGAGAATAAAATTATGGCATTTGCAGGCAAATGGATGGAATTGGAAAGCATTATGCTAAGTGAAGTAAGCCAATCCCAAAAAACCAAATGCCGAATGGTCTCTCTGATTAGTGGATGCTGATGAATAAGGAGGTGGGAATGGGAAACATAAGAGAAATAGAGAAACACTGGATGCGAAATTGGGGAGGCGGGGGGCAGGAAAGGGGAATGGGTATAGTAAAGATGGTTGATAAAAAATATATATAAATATATATATATATAGTTCATTGAAAGTGCATATAAAGGTATTTAATATGAAGAATTTAATCTGCTTATAATTTTGTGCAAAGTTAGAAAAATTATGATTGTAAAAATTTTTTTCTACTTGCCTCAACAAATGTTTTCAGTGAACAGTGTGTACAGCTTCTGAAAATTTGTTTTTTTCTATTATGTTTGATAACATGTATTAAAATGCAATTTTTGAGATAAATAAATAAATAAATAAATAAATAAATAAATAAATAAATAAGGGGAATACAAGGGCTGTTTTCCAGCATCATTATCAGTAAATCTAATTAATATTTACCTTATCTGAAAGAGCTGTTGGTCCAATTTCCAGGTCAGGGAGTTTCTTTACTCTGGTGAACAGTAAGTAGAAGGGCAGATACCCCACAAAGGACAAGAAGAATGTTAATCTTTTTTCCCTCACAGTTGAGGAGGAGAAGGAGAAAAAGAGGGAAAAAATCCATTTAAAAATAAGCTGCCAGTAGTTGAGCAACAAGGTTTATATTCAGAGCATAAAGTGGACCTCTGCTTCACAAAAGGCATCCCTGTTACAGTATATGGAAGAGCCCTGCACATGAATTTGGAAAAACTCACTTTAGATCCCTGTGTCTCTCACTTAGTCTTGGATTATGCCAATAGGACAAGTCACAAATTTTGAGCCCTGATATCTTAAATGGAGGATAATGCCTTCTTTTCACCTTCACGGTAAGACTTTGAACAGCTTCCTCTGGAATATTGCTGTGCTTACAGCTGTTATGTTCTAGAATATTGTTATGCATGTAGCAATGTAGTATATTGTACCCTCATACCAGGATTATTTGGAGTGGTTATTTGGACAGGCCTCAGATACAGAAATTCCACCAACAGAGCAGAAGTGGTTCTCTGTGAGGGAAACTTACTAGTATAAAGGAAATCTCCATTTGTGAGGGTATCCCTTGCTCTGTATGAGGAAGAGAAGGATGGCTTTAAAATGCTAGAGACTTACCAATGGAGAAGGTACAACTCAAAGGATTGCATGACAGACAACCCTTTCTCTAGCTTCCTGTGCTTATCCTGGATATCTCCCCATAACTAGCCTTCTCCATACCTTTTTTGTTTCCATGGACAGTGCTATGTTAAACTGAATTCAATGCCACTTATTTGGTTTCTCTGAGTGTCTCCCAGAGAAATATGTATATTCATGAGGTATACATATTAGTAAATATCAGTTTCTCTCCCTTTCTTTCTCTCTTTCTTTCTCTCTCTCTTTCTTTCTTTCTTTCTCTCTCTCTTTCTTTCTTTCTCTCTTTCTTTCTCTCTTTCTCTTTCTTTCTTTCTTTCTCTTTCTTTCTCTCTCTTTCTCTCTCTTTCTTCTTTCTTTCTCTTTCTTTCTTTCTCTCTTTCTCTCTTTCTTTCTCTCTTTCTTTCTCTCTTTCTTTCTCTCTTTCTGTCTCTCTTTCTCTCTTTCTTTCTCTTTTTCTTTCTTTCTTTCTTTCTTTCTCTCTTTCTCTTTCTCTCTTTCTCTCTCTCTTTCTTTCTTTCTCTCTTTTTCTTTCTTTCTTTCTCTCTTTCTCTCTTTCTCTCTCTTTCTCTCTTTCTCTCTTTCTCTCTCTCTCTCTCTTTCTCTCTTTCTCTCTTTCTCTCTCTCTCTCTCTCTCTCTCTCTTTCTCTCTTTCTCTCTTTCTCTCTTTCTTTCTTTCTTTCTTTCTTGTAGTAGGGATTGAACCCAGGGGTGCTCAACCACTGAGTCACACCCCAGCTCTTTTTTATATTGTATTTAAAGACAGGGCCTTGCTAAGTTGCTTAGGGCCTTGCTAACTTGCTGAAGCTGGCTTTGAACTCATGATCCTCCTGCCTCAGCTTCTTGAAATGCTGGTATTAAAGGCATATACCACCAAGCCCCCTTCTCTTTAATCTGTCTTTTGTTACAACATTCTATCATAACTCAGTACTATCAAGGGAAGAGGAAAAATGGTTTATCCTTCCCTACCTGCCTCAGTTGTCTAATTTGTAAATTGGGAAAGATTGTATTTCTGTCACAATATTATTATTATTATTGTTATAAGAATAATAAGAAGAAAATGAGTTAAGTTCAGCAAAGCAGTTGTCATAGTGCTTATCACAAACATTAGCTATTGTTAATGCCGGTCTGTAATACCTTGTAGTCATTCAGTCTATGGCAACTATTTTTAATCAAAGTCAAGTATTATTATTACTAGAAACAGAGAAAAAATGTAACTTATGGCAGGTGAGAATCTGACAAATGGGGTAGGAAGATTTGCTGTTGCCTAAACAAACATTTTCTTAGCAATTATTAATGGTTAGGCTGAGTGGGAAGCCGTCAACCAAGGAGGAAGGAGAAATCAAAGGAAGACAACTTTTCAGTCAACATAAGAAGGATTTTAGTAAATTAGATGAAATTCTGTCCAGAGACAAAATTTGGAAATAATTGGGCACTCTCTACATATTTATAAAGTTGACTTAAGGTTATTACTGTAAATGGACAGCATACATTTCTAGTAGAAATTTCTGCTCTATAGATTTTCTGCACGCTATTGCAGAGTTAAACTAAAACAGAAGATACTTGTGTTCCTTTCATTCCTAATGTAATGTGGGTTACTACTATAAATAGCACAATAAAGTTCTTAGTGCCTATCTCTGCCTCACAAAAACAGGGAAAGATCGTTCAAATGATTTCACATTTAGAGATTAAATTGTAGCTCTGATGACAATAAGGCCTCATGTTGTCCATAGGGCTTTATTCTTCAAAGTGCATTTTCATAAATAATCTCCTTGGAGAGAGAGAGACACCACACACACACACACACACACACACACACACACACACACACATACAATGATGTAAGCAAGTGTTAAAATAAAATTTATAGGAGACCATTGGTTTGGATTGAGCTCCTGAAATGAGTTCCAACAGGCCAAACCAAAATGCATTTACTCAGGGTAAAATTCCATGTCAGCAAGTAGAAATTAAGATGTTTATTTGACCTTCTGAGAAAGAGAGAGAGAGAGAGAGAGAGGCCAATTCCCCAGTCTGCTTTTAGCCAGCCTAAGAAAGATTCTTTGCTGTAACCTTTATAAGGAAAGAAAATTTGAAATGACCATTCTGCCCATTGTTCTCTGTTATGCTTCCTTCAGCCCTTTCCTGCCTATAAAGCAAAATCTTCTTTGCTCAGCTTATCAGAATACCCATTTTATTTTATAGAAGTTGCCAGACTCTAGAATTGCAAATGTAAAAATGTCTTGATTTTTGTCTTCTGACAGCAGAAATCCAAAACTGTTATCTTTAGATTGCAAATTAGAAAGTTGATGCTTCTCAGGCTGGGGATATAGCTTAGTTGGTAGAGTGCTTGCCTTGCATGCACAAAGCCATGGGTTCAATCCCCAGCACCAAAAAGAGAGAAAGAAAGAAAGAAAGAAAGAAAGAAAGAAAGAAAGAAAGAAAGAGAGAGAGAGAGAGAGAGAGAGAGAAAGAAAGAAAGAAAGAAAGAAAGAAAGAAAGAAAGAAAGTTGATGCTTCTCTATAAGACATACTTGAGAAGTTCTCCAGCCTTAACCAAAATAGTGATTCCATCTCTCATTGCTATGTAGGGTATCTTCTCTTATTATCATTGCTAAGCCTACGAGACTCTCCCACCAAGCACTTTCCTCTGAGTCCTCCAACATACTACCACCAAGTGCTTTCATCCGACTCCTTCAACATAAAAAACCTCTGCTTGACTGTCTTGAATCAGATGCTGAAAGACCCAAGAATTAAAGTTTGCTTATTCATCCATATTAGCCCCCAAACTAACAGTACCTATGTCTTCCAGGTTTCCTTTTTTTTAATCAAATTTTTTTTCAGTAAATCTGATTCTATCATGAATTGTAGAGATGTCACCTCATCAGAAAAATATATCTCCTGGAAGAACAAAACAGATATATTACTAATTAATCCTCTCAGCTTATATTAACTGATAGCCATTAATATTAGAATCTTTTCTAATGGTTTATTTGCAACCATGGGTAGGAAAGACAAGAACCTGGTTTTAAGTGATTTACATATTAAGACAGGGAAAATATTCAAGAAAGTCAATAACTTTACATTTTGTTTAGCAGTAAGTTGCTCCAGAACAGACTAAGAAAAATTACATGGGGCTGGAGTTGTGGCTCAGTAGTAGAGCACTTGCCTAGCATGTGTGATGCACTAGGTTCGATACTCAGCATGGCATATAAATAAATGAATAAAATAAAAGTCCATCAACATCTAAAAAATAAAAAAAATTAGATGAACATTTTATGAATTGAATGGAGTGAGATGTTCTCCTCCCTGAGGAAGTCCCCTTTGAATGACAAGAAAGAAGCAAGATGTACAGTATCTGGACCAAAAGGGAGCTAAGTAAAGGAAAACACGAGAGCAAAGAGAAGAGCCATGCTGGGTATCCAAAAGACAAAGGGAGTTCAGAAAGCGTGCAGCAAGCTGAACCCAGGGAAAAATAGGAGGAATTAAAGTAGGAGGTGTAGGTGGGAGAGATTGTATGGGGTCTTACAAGGTAAGGAGTTTGCATTTCACCATGTATCATAGTTGTATTTGTTGGCTTTAAGTATGGAAGAACTTGGTCTAATGTACAATGTTACAGAGATTTCATTGACTTCTCTGTGGGGAATGGATTATAGGGTGGCAAAAGAGGAAGCGATGACCTTGCCAGGGGTTTTCAGAGGAGAGATGTGGAGGGAGGCTGATCCTATTTAGGATTAAAATAATGGAAATTGAATATAGACCAAATTAGAATAAATTATTCAACTGCCTTAGTGATGGATTGTCTTGTTTTAGAGTCAGGGTGAGTGACCATTCAAAGAGAAGAATAGATACTTCCTATTTTGGGGATGTAACTGGATGTACTCACTTATCCTTATCTGAAATGGAGAAGACAAGGGTGGGGGAGGAGGGCTTGGAGTAGGGTAAGTGGATAGTTCTGTTTAAAAATTCAAATTTAGGGTCTGAGGTTGTGGCTCAGTGGCAGAATGCTTGCCTACCATGTGTGAAACACTGGGTTTGATTCTCAGCACCACATATAAATAAATAAAATAAAGATCCATCTACAACTAAAAAAAAAACCAAATTTTAAATTTAGGGATTCACATAATATTAAAGATAGTTAGGTTTTTTTTTTTTTTTTTTTGTGACAAGATCTCACCAAGTTGCTCAGGGCCTTGCTAAGTTGCTGAGGCTAGCTATGAACTTGTGATCCTCCTTCCTCAGCCTCCCTAGTCACTTGGATTACAGGTGTGCACCACAGTGCCTAGCTCTTAGAGGTAGTTCTTTCTTGCATACAATGCAGAATGATTACAGTTTCTCTTGAACTTGAGTATTTATTTCTGTTAGGTCAGTCTCAGGTTATAGTTATTAATTTAGCAGCCATATGTAGAAAAATAATGTATTTAATAGAAAACTTACACATCTTTTCTAGGTGATTCCTCCTGGTAGTTGGCTCTATTTATTACAAGTGGGTAACTGATAGATATGTAAGTTATTTTCTGTCTAGTAGTGATTTTATTTCATTTCCTTCCTCCTATGGAAAAAAGGACTTTTGTTGCCATTTGCAGTTCATTTCAACATTCCTTTGCTCTATGTGAATGTTTGCTCTTCTAACTTTTACTTTGAATCTGTTAAAACATCTATCTTCCTTCCTTCAGTAATCTGAACACATTTACTTTCATATCTGTATGAGAGTCATAATTTTGTCTTTACCTGAGAGTTATCTCTTAACCCACATCTCACTGGTAGATCCTAAAACTTTTCATTCCCATGGTCAAAGGAAGCTCCAAGATCTTGACCAATGAATTATTGTCAGTTTGTATTTCCTTAAACTTATATTTATATGTTTGCAATATATATATGCATCTATCTATCCATGTGTATAAGGTAACTTTGACAAATACATTTCACATAATGGAAGCTTCCCTGAATTCAAGTGTTTCATGTGAAACCTCTAGACTCAATTTTTCTAATACAATTACCAATACATAAATCAAATGACTCAGATTATACCTCCGTAATGAGAACACTATGTCTTCCAGGTGGAGGGAAGAAGTTTTTAGCTGTTTTAATCATCAATCTTTTAACTTCCTCATGCCTTTTATGAAAATTTCAGACATCCACACACAACAGTATCAGTTTGTCAATAATGAACGTTATCTATGATTGTTTTCAAGCAAATTCACAGGTTGTCTCTGTTCTCGGAAGTGAGTACTTTAATAACTCAGGTTTTGAGTGATGGTAACTCATTATTTTTTAGAGAAAACCTACTTGAAGCTCTATTTTATAACCAACTCTTAAAAATGATGAGTTTCTGACTCAAATTGGAGAGGTTTATTTATTTATTTTTTATCTTGTCAAGAAAGAAGAAAAAAATCCGGCTTCACTGACAAGGAAAATGTAAACATCAAATCTTTGGCAAGTTTAATTTAAATATTTAGAAAATGATGATTTATAACTCAAAAAACAATGATCTAATGTCATTTCCAGACTGGTATCTGGGCAAACACTTTTCCTACTTGTGTAGCACTAGTGGATCATAGGGCACCATTTAGTTATATAAGTTTTTAACATTGGATATCTTCAATCATGAATGTTAAATAATAACAATCAATCTACAAAGTTTAAAATAGTCTAACTTTCATAATACCTTTTGCAATCTTAAATCAAGTCTGGCCTATTTTAACAAATGTTTTAACATCTTATAAATTACTTTCTAAAATATTTTAGAGAAATAATAGGTGAAAATAATTTTGATTGCAAAATGTGAATCTGAGCAAAGAATCATAGATTTAGTAGTAATACACTAATGTACCTATAATGTCTAGAAGAAACATATCTGTAAGCAGACTGATAAGATGGCTTGAGGATCACTGATTTTGTTGTGATATCATCATGACATATGCTCAATTGTTACTCAGAATTTTTTAGATAGCATATGCATTTTTTAAAATACCTTAGTTAAACCTACTTTTTCTAGGAGGAGTTGTCATTTTGGGTATATTTAGAACAACTTGAAAACAAAATATTGCATTGGTCATTGAAGGTTATAGACAAAAACTAGATGTGGGGAAATCTGGGGGTCATGAGCTCCCCCTTTGTGTTTCCTCTGGAAACTTAAGCCTGTCTACCATTCTTATGTTAAAAATTGACTTTATATTCTTTTTAAGTAAAGCAATAGTGGTAATTTTCTTACTTCTATAAGTTCTTTACTTGAAGGTGGGATTCCTATAAGTATTACCCATTTTATTTTTATTTTTCTTAAACATTTTTAGTTGTAGATGGACACAACACCTTTATTTAATTTATTTTTATGTAGTGCTGAGGATCTAACCCAGTGCCTCATACATATGAGGCAAGCGCTCCACCACTGAGCTACAACCCCAGCCCAGTATTACCTATTTTAACTCCAAAACTTACATTGTTTTGATGACTGTGGTTGGACCCATAGATTTATAGGGGAAACTTTGTAAGTTTTTTATATCTTACAGGGCACAATTCCAAGGTCTAAGGGGAAGTGTTGGACCCCATGTTAGTCAGCTTTCCATCACTGAGACAAATACCTGAGAAAATTCAATTTAAGAAGAGGAAATGTGGGGCTGGGATTGTGGCTCAGTGGTAGAGCGCTTGCCTCGCATGCGTGAGGCACTGGGTTCGATCCTCAGCACCACATAAAAATAAATAAAGATATTGTGTGTCCATCTACAACTAAAAAAAAAAAAAAAGAAGAAGAGGAAATGTGCCGATCCACCAACCCATGCTGGAGCCTAGGCCCAGGCCTGAGTCTGCACCTACTGACCTATGGGAGCCCAGGCCCAGGCCCAGGACTGTCCCTGGGGCCCCCCACAGGAGCCTAGGCCTAGGTCAGGCCCAGGACCACCCCTGCCAATCTGCTGACCCATGTTGGAGCCCAGACCCAGACCCAGGACCACCCCTGCCAACCTGTGTGAGAGCCCAGGCCCAGGACTGCCCCTGCACAGAGTGGAGGTTCATGCTGTTGCTCTTGGCCCGCACTGCACCCGTATTGAGACACTGCAGCCATCTCCATAGCCTTCCCCATGTAGTCGCCTTCACTTGGTAACAACAGACAGGACCTGGAGGCAGCTGCCAGCCACAGCACAGCACACCACAGCACTGCATTTCCAAATAGGTAGCCCAAAATCATTCTAAGTCCCACCCTTTCAGTCCCATTTCTGAAAGTGGTTGCATCCATCTTGGGCCACCCCCACTGCTATCTTGAGTTAGCTCCACTACTGCCATCACCATCTTTGGTTGCAGAAAGATCTCCCATGCTCTTGGATAGGCAGTATCAATATTGGCAAAATGGGGGCTGGGATTGTAGCTCAGTGGTAGAGCGCTTGCCTTGCATATGTGAGGCACTGGGTTCGGTCCTCAGCACCACATAAAAATAAATAAATCAAGATATTGTGTCCATCTATAACTAAAAAAAATATTTTAAAAAAATTGGCAAAATGGCCATACTACCCAAAGTGCCATACATATTTAACACAATTCCAATTAAAATCCCAACATCATTCCTTATAGAAATAGAAAAAGCAATCGTGCAATTCATTTGGAAAAACAAGAGACCCAGAATAGCCAAATCAGTCCTTAGCAAGAAGAGTGAAGCAGGTGGCATCACAATACCAGACCTTAAACTATACTACAAAGCTATAGTAACAAAAATGGCATGGTATTGGCACCAAAATAGACATGTGGACCAGTGGTCCAGAATAGAAGACACACAGACAAACCCACATAAATACACTTATCTCATAGTAGACAAAGGCGCCAAAAACATTCATTGGAGAAAAGATAGGCTCTTCAACAAATGGTGCAAGGAAAACTGGAAATCCACATGCAGCAAAATGAAACTAAGCCCCTATCTCTCACCATGCACAAACCTCAACTCCAAGTGGATCAAGGACCTAGGAATTAGACCAGAGACCCCGTGCCTAATAGAAGAAAAGGTAGGCCCAGACCTTCATCACATCAGATTAGGCCTCGATTTCCTTAATGTGACTCCTAAAGTGCAAGAAATAAAAGCAAGAATCAATAAATGGGATGGATTCAAACTAAAAAGCTTCTTCTCAGCAAAAGAAACAGTCAATGAAATAAACAGAGAGCCTACATTTTGGGAGCAAATTTTTGCTATATGCGCGTCAGATAGTACACTGATCTCCAAGATATATATAGAACTCAAAATTTAACAACAAAAAAAATGACTCAATCAATAAATGGGCTAAGGAGATGAAAAGACACTTCTCAGAAGAGGATATACAATTGATCAACGAATATATGAAGAAATGTTCAACATCTCTAGCCATTAGAAAAATGCAAATCAAAACTAAGATTTCATCTCACGCCAGTCAGAATGGCAATTATCAATAATAAGAACAGTAAGTGTTAGCGAGGATGTAGGGGGAAAGGCACACTCATACATTGCTGGTGGGACTGGAAATTGGTGCAACCAATCTGGAAAACATACAGAGATTCCTTAGAAAATTTGGAATGGAACCACCATTGGGCCCAGCTATCATCTATACCCAAAGGACTTAAAAATAGCATACTACAGTAATGCAGCTACTTGAATGTTTATAGCAGCTCAATTCACAATAGCTAAACTTTGAAACCAACCTATGTGTCCTTCAATAGATGAATGGATAAAGATTCTGTGGTATATATACACAATGGAATATTACTGAGCATTAAAAGAGAATACAGTTATGGCATTTGCAGGTAAATGGATGAATTTGGAGAATATCATGCTAAATGAAGTAAGCCAATCCCAAAAAACCAAATGCCGAATGTTCTCTCTGATAAGAGGATGCTGATGCATAATGGGGGAGAGAGCATGGGAAGAATGGAGGATTTTTGGTCAAAGGGGAGGGGGAGGAGAGGGAACATGGGTGCAGGAAAGATGGTGGCATGAGATGGATGTCACTGCTCTAGGTACATCTATGACTTGCACATATGTTGTGATTCTATATTGTGTACAACCAGAGATATGAAAAGTGGTCCATTTTTGTACAATGAATCAAAATGCATTCTGATGTCATATATACCTAATTAGAATAAATAAAATTTTTAGCAACTATTTTTTAAATATTTCTTTTAGTTGTTGATGGATCTTTATTTTATTCATTTATTATTTATATGTGGTGCTAAGGATCGAACCCAGTTCCTCACGCATGCTAGGCAAGCGCTCTACCACTGAGCTACAGCCCCAGTCTCAGAATAAATAATTTTTTTTAAAAAAGAAGAGGAAAGTTTTATTTTGGCTTTGGCTCATAGTCTTGGAAGCTTCAGCATAGTTGGTTGGCTCATTGCTTTGGGGTCTGTGGTGAGGCAGTATGGATGATGGGACCATATGGTAGAGTGAGCAGCTCACCTCAGGGTTGCCAGGAAGCAAGGGAAGAGAGAAAAGAAGGGACAAGGATCCTAGAGTACCCTTCAAGGGCATGACCCTCAGTGACCTAACTTTCTGCCTCCAGGCTTCACCTCATGCAGGATTCACCACTTCCCAATAGTGCCACAGTTTGGCAAACACACCTTTGACACATGGACCTTTGGAGGGGCACTTCCAAACCATACCAGACCCCACTCCTAATGTTTCTCAGACCTGAATGATGAAGAATCACAACCCTCTTACTGTATTTGGTATTCCAGGAGTCATATTTCTCTTTATTTTGTACAAGTAATAATTTAAAATAAAGCAACCATCATTTTTAATCAAAGAGTGATTCTTCAGGGGACTTCTGCAGAAATTACATGTTCCTTTGCTTTGTGACTATACATAGACTCTTTCGGGTAAGTGCACCCAGATAAAATGTGCTTTTTCCTTAAGGGAAAAATAATCATATTTGGTCAATCTAATTTGTTTCCCATAAGAAAACAGAATTAAATCATTACATGGGTGTGTCCACAGAGCCTTGCTGTCATGAGTATTTAATGGAAAATTTCTCATGATTGAAGATTGGACCAGATAATGTGTAGCTTAGCAGTTTTTTCCTGTAATATCTACTACATATTTTAATCCTATCCCCCAAATAGAAGTGATATAATTGACAAAAGTAATGCAATCAAGAGCTTATATTTGAAGGATTTAGGGAAAGAAAGGAATGAGGAGTTGTTGTTGTTGTTGTTTTCCACTTCCAGGGAAGTCTCTGTGGAGTGAAGAGGATAGGAGGGAGCCATCTGCTTTGTTCCCAGAAGGATGGGAGTCTATTGCTAGCTTAGAAGAAAAGTAGCTCATATAGTCTAAACTTTGGAATGCATGACACAGAGGGGAACTGTCACAAAGTTTCTTGGAAATAAACCTCTTGTTGCTTTTGTGAATGGAATCAAGGTCTGGTCTGTGATACTAGAGATTTCCTATATTCTCTACCTTTTGGGAGAGCAGGCTGACCCAGCTTGTCCAATTCCCATTACTGCTCATCTTAAAGTGCCAATTGTTTTTAAAGTAATTCCTTTCCATTGGTGTTATTTAGGTTATAAGTAGTTTGATATTAAGGACCAAAATATATTTAAAGATGGTTTGTAAATGTAAAAAAAAACACACATTTTTGACTATGTACCCTAAATATAGAAAATAATTAATGAGTATATCCAGAAGTAATTTTAGTCTTCACAGTAATAAAATGATGCAAGGTTAATTTTAATAATGGGAATATGTTACAAAAACATTGTACCCAAAGAGTATTGGAGATATCATTGAATTTCAGTTTTTCCTTCAATATTGGTATATGCTTAATCAGTTAGAACTAGCATGTGGGACAGAGACCAAAACCCTTAAATAATAGCTATAAAAGCATATGTACATAATCTTTAAATTTCAACTGGATTGAGGGAAGCTGTGTTCCTGTTCATTTCCCAAATGGCAACCAAATGGTCTAGGAGTCCTTGGAATATGCCATTGTGTTATAGGCACATTTCTTTTCCTGGGTAGCTTAACGAGTCTGGAGATTTCTGCTTATCTAACCAGACTGTTCCAATTTTGTAACTTAATAGATTACTAATTTTAGGAGGATGAGGGAACAGAAAGACTCTTCTACCAATACACACCCAAACCTCTTCTACAATTGAGCTGTTATAGAAGTCAAAATGATGAATGTTAGGTGTATTTTTTCTTTTTAATCTTAAAGTATCATAGTAAAACTTCCCAGTTATTTGAAGAAGAAAAATAATATGATTTTGGTACCATTTTCAAATTTAATTGTAGAAAACTGGTTCACAACAAATCCTTTTTTTTCTATTTTTTTGAAAAATATTATATATTTTAACTGTCAGGACTGAGAACATAATGCCTGAAATAGAGCAATGTGGCACGCTAACCACTTGGAAATGTGGGAAATTGGGAGGGTCTCAGAAGCAGAGTGTCTCTGACCTTTTCCTGTCCTCATTTTCCTCTGTTCTGCTTTCTTTCCCCTCAAGGTGGACCATAGAAACCAGGAACCCTGTCTCCCCTAAAGCAAAGCACAAAGCCTGGAAAGGTTTCTTTCTGATCTATCTCCCCTGAAAAAACAGGTGTCCCAGAGGTAGGCATGTTACATAGAGAGGCCTAGAAGAACCTAGCTAAACAGCTACTGCTGTTTCCCCCAGGGTGTTCCCATTAGCTCATCTGCTTTCCATCCAATCACGTTTCCTTCTAACCTTCCACTTCTTTCAGCCTTTCTTCCTGATTTTCGATTTCTTCATTTGTGAAGTTTCCTGTGTGGCGTCCAACTTTTAAAAATCAACGTGGTGTGCTTTTCTTTTATTAATCTGTCTTTTGTGATGGAGAGATCAGCCATTTGGGAAAAATTTGTCCCTTTTATATTCAACTACTGTGGGAGGAGCAATTAATATTTAGATGCTTAGTTTTTTAGCTGTATTGGCCTATTAGAGAATGTAGTGTATGAGGGAAAAAATTAACTATGAATTATACATATATATGCTTCATGTAAGGCACAATTGTATCAATAGATCATTTATATTTATTTTTAATAATAGTAATAAAGAGTAGGTAATCAGACAAGAGTATGATAATCACAAAAAAATCCCAAAGATTTTTTAGTAAGTAATATCACTTGAAGTATGATGGATAGCTTGTGTTGAAACCTGCAACCATGAATGTTTGTTGATAATAGCCATCAAAACTTAATGATTTTCTTTGTAAATTATGTATTTTTAAATATTTCTGTGCACCAAAAATACAATTTTGTATTTTATCACTACTAAAAAACTAAGTCTTTCTACTAGTTTTCCTTTGGGTTGTCATTTTTCCAGAGGCAGGAACTGTGACAAATTATCCAATTCCACAAAACCAGAGCTCGTCCACCATTCTCCATTCAGTCAAAGGCACGATTCATCTATAAAGTGTACTCTTTGTGTGTTTCATGTAGAAAAAGGAGCTAATATGTCGTAAACATGCTGCAGTTATTTTCCATTTCTTGTGGTTTCTGCAGCAATAAAAGGAGTGAGAGAGTTAAACATTTATTTACTTGTCAAACTGGACAAAATTCTTCAACAAGAAAAATTATATGCTACCTTAACCACTTTAGCAATTTTAGCTATCTAAAAGAAAAAAACAAGAGAGATTGATTTCTGTTTAGCCACTTTTTTTTTATTCAGTGGATAGCACTTCTTTTAATCTTCCTATAGACATTTCTGTGTCTGAAAATTAAAGGGTTATTTTAAAACTATTTCACAGTTTCTGGAAAAACTGGCATTCTCTAAGAAACTGTCTATTCCATACCTAAAATAAGCAAGTGCTGCTTATATTTGAAGGTGTTGAGAGATTAGGTGCAGTCTGTTTAGGTACCATTTATTTATTTACTTACTTATACTGGTGATTGAACCCAGGGGTGCTTAACTACTGAGCAACATCCTCAGACCTTTTATATATTTTATTTAGAGAAAGGGTCTTGCTAAATTGCTGAGGATGGCTTTGAACTCATGGTCTACCTGCCTCTAGATCTGCTGGGATTATAGGCATGTGCCACCATGTCAGCATTTTTAAGTACTTTTTAATGTGTTGGTATTCTTAAGCCTTTCAGATATGTGCACAAAGAACATGAAAATGGGCAGGGCACAGTGGTGCATGCCTGTAATCTTAGGGGCTCAGGAGGTTGAGGCAGGAGGATCACATGTTAGAGGCCAGTCTCAGCAATTTAGTGAGACTGTAGGCAACCTAGTGAGAACCTGTCTCCAAATAAAAAATAAAGGCTTGGGGATGTGGCTCAGTGGTTAAGTGCCCCTGTGTTCAATCCCTGGTACCAAAAAAAAGAAAAAAGAAAAAAATGCAAATGGACAAGTAACTGGAAAGAGAATCTTTTTTTTTTTTTTTCTTTTTTGGAATTTTGGATGTATAACATTGGATTCACTTTTTTAAAAAAGACAATTTTTAATTATTTGAAGAAAAATGTACTGATTCTATAGATGAAACCAAAAACAGACCTCTTTTAAAATGTTCACTCCTCTGATGTGGAGAATAAATAAAACAAATGAAATTTAGACAAGGAGGAAGGTATTTTTCCTAGCCAGCCATAGTGATAAAACTTTCCCAAGAAGGATCTTTCCTTCTTTCAGGTCTTCTTGGAACTAGAGGAAGAGGTCATTTTCTACAAACAATTTGTATTTTTAGACATTTCCAAGATTGTGTGGAATGTGGGTTTCTGTTGTTATCAGATAACAAGCCTTATTAATGAGATCATATTTTACAGATTGTCCATGCCATCTCCAGATGCATGTATAACTGGGTCAATATTGTTCTGGGTACATTTTCTTGACTATTTTCTTCCTCTCCCTTCCTTTTCCTTTCTCTTAAACAGGAAATGTATAAAGTTGCTTTTGTTGGGAGTGTTTGAGCTTGTTTTTTCTAAAACTTGTTTTGAATGAATTTTATATTTTTATAGGACTTAAAAGAAAAGACTGATGAAAACCCTATGGCTCTCCAAACCCTAATATCTATACTCTGCCTCTTTAAGAAAAAGTTCTCTCCCCCTCTTTTTTTTTTCTTATGTGTATTTTTATTTTTGTACTGAGCATTGAAACCACGGATGTTTAACCACTGAGCCACATCCTCAGCCCTTTTTTTATCTTTTATTTAGAGACAGGGTCTCGATAAGTTGCTAAGGCTGGCCTCAAACTTGTGATCCTCCTGCCTCAGCCTCCTGAGCCTCTGGGAATACAAGTGTACACCACCACACCCAGCCTGTTTTTTAACTCTGTGATTTTCAGCTGTTCCATGTAAGAAGTAAATGTAAGCATTAGGCTTGCCCTCTGTTAACCCTCTGGTTTCCTAGCTTCCTGTTTGAGTTCCTGGACATAATCACATTCTTCCTCTTTTTTTCTTATTTTTTTTTAGTTGTTGATAGGCTTTCATTTTTATTTATTTATGTGTGGTGCTAAGGATCAAACCCAGTGCCTCACACATACTAGGCAAGCACTCTACCACTGAGCCACAACCCCAGCCCCATAATCACATTCTTCTACAGTACAAATTAAGGGGTCTCCAAAATGGCATGTGCTGTGGGCACTAGATTGGAAAATGTTGTTGCTTATGTATGGACAGAATCAAATGAACATCAAATAAGATTAATATCCACTCTTTATTTTTTACTTTTCTATATTTTCTAAGTTAATGATCTTTGTGATTTACTTCATTCATTTTAACCAACATATGTTAATAAACCATGTGTACAGGAAATAAAATAAAACCTCTGCCCTCAGGTGTTTATCGTTTTGTTGGAAAGACAAATGAAATAGATTCTATAAGGCACTATCATTACAAACACATACTACTGTGTAACATGTAGTAGGTTATGGTGGCAGACAAAATCAAATAGTGCATAATATAGAAGATATTTAGGAAACTTCTTTGCATGCTGGAGGATTTCTTAGAATTTTCTGGATTAGAAGTACAAAAGATGCAGTTCATGCAAAGTTCCAGGAGAAACAAAAATAAATGGTCCATTCTAGAGTAAGAGCATCATGCCTGATTAAAACACTCTTTGCATGCAAATCTCTAGCTTCATGTAGGTGTGAATGGAGATCACTGTGATTACCATCCCATTTCTTTTTTAAAGAAAGAAAACTTTATAGTACTCACAGACTATCATGGCAGAAATAAAGAAAAAGAAGATAAGGAGATAGTGGAAAAATGTGTATTTTCATGACAGCACATCTTTAGACATCTTGAGAAGCCCCTTTAAGTAAGAACCAATTGTTCCATTTGAAAGTAAAGCTCACTGGCAGTGTCATTTTGAACTTCTAAGCAATGTCAGTTTTCTTCTCTTAGGGGTTAAATGGTCAGCCTTGCAAGTCTTGTCAGTAGTAACAGGGCACTACATGCTGGGGACCCTGGAGACCAAAGAGGAGAATTGTTACTTATTTTTTCCCAGTAGGTACGTTTTTATTTACTTGAAAATTAAAGCTCAATGTCTGGTTTCGGTGTGCTTAGTCTAAATGTACTATAGACTTTAGTTGCACCGAGCTACCTGTGACTATTTAAATTTAAATGAATTTCAGTTAGATTAAATTGGAAACCCAGTTTCTTAATCATACTGGCCATATTTCAAATGCTTACTAGCTGCATGTATCTACTACTGGACTAGCATGGCTACTATCTTGGACAGTGCATTTGCTGAAAATTTCCACTGTCACAGAGATTTCAGCTGGAAAGTGCTGACTTTCCACATCTATCAAGTTCTCTATATAGCTGTTATTTGCCATATATGCATTCAGACCATGGCTCTTCATAATTGCACTTCAAGGGATAAATCTTTAACTGAATTTCTCATTTTACATGTAATAAATTCTATGGTCTTCTTTCTCAAATGGGATCCAAACCAAAGAAAGTAGTTACAACTCTGTTTGCTCCTCATTAATTAGATTTGATTTTGTGATGTTAACATCAATACTGAAAAGTACATGTAGCTAAGCAGATCATGTCAGGATGAGCACACTCATGAAACTCTCGCTAATGTCAAATAACAGAACAACCTTTATTATAATTGTGCTTACTGGTAATATTTTTTGAAAAATTAAATTTTCTTTATATTTTACATGGTAATATTTAAAGCGTCAGAAGGTAAATTTTGGCTTTTTCAGGCAATACCTAACCAATTTATAAATTATCAATTTCCATTTTCTTTCTTAGTTTTCTCTGTCATCATGCTCACTGTCTTAGCCTCTTGTTAACTACAGTACTTTCTCTTGGACCAGCCATAGTTTGGAGATGTGACGGAGTCAAGGGGAAACAGTCAAGGAATCAAAAACTGAAATGACCATGAGCTGCCATTTGATACTTTGTCAGATTTTACAGGTATCTCATATGCTTAAAAACTGAACCACAGATCTTCTATGCAATTGTGTGTGTATGTATATGTGTATGCATATATACACACACACACATGCACATATATGTATATATATAATGTGTATATATATGTGTATATATATTAATTTCCATATATATGGAATATATATATAAACTAATTTCCGTGTGCATATATATGTGTATATGACTTTAAAGATGTTGTTTATATTCAACACAGTCTCGACACAGTCAAATTTATAAATGTGTGTTTCTAGAGTTAATATCCATGATTTAGATTAAAATGTCTGCAATGACAAGTGCATAATATTCTACAGTTGTACTTTTGGACTCAGTGAGTCCTCATTTAACAAGGTGTTAAAGATATACCCCTGACTAGATAGCCCAACTCAAAATCATGTAGGTTTCTCTTATGTTGGTTCTGTGTTTTGTTTTGTAATTTAGGAAGAGTAGGCTGTCACATACCTTGTGAGGGTGACATAATGAATGATATCTTTTTTTTCTCCTGTTACAGGAAAAGCAGAATAGTTTGATTTCCTAGGAAATCATATCTAAGATAAAATTTCAATGAGTCAGATTGAGGAATAGGCCAGCTGTTATTATTTTTATTGTTATATAGAATCTATTTTTATTAACACATTAAGTGTTTATATTTATGAGATTCACCATGATCATTCCCTATATCATACATTGATCCTATCCATCCCTCTTTATTATTAGGTATAATAGGAGCAATGTTCATTTAATCCTTTCAAGGATAAATTAATTGCAACTAATTTCCACTGATGTTCATCTGTTTTACTTATTGTAGACAAAGGATCCTTCATTGAGAATTAATAGATTCTTAGGGTAATCTTTGAAATAGTTGAGCTACTTGACATGGCATGCAAAGCTTGTATATATATATATATATATATATATATATATATATATATATATATACACACACATATATATATATATATGAGGTTTATATCTTTTATCATCTGAATTGAGCTAGTTACATTTTAGATATGTCCTCTCTGCTGCATCCCTGTTGCCAGTGCCTCATTCGAGGCCTCTCCATCTCTTCTACTGGTGTGCTGCATCATGACTTGTCTCACTAAATGGCATCAATAATATAACCATTAAAGAGCTCCAGTGGCTATCAAAACTACAGGTGGACAAGAATAGAAGCATTTTATTTGATTATCATGTCAATTCCCTCCACTAGGATGCTCAACAAATATATGGCAAGGGAGTGAATGAATGAACAAAGGAATTATTTTTCAGTCTGTTCATTAATTTAAAAGAATTCATTTCACTTCAAACTTGTTTTCATATGCAAACACATTGAAGACCAGATAATTCTATTGACATTTCTGAAAATCTGCCTTTCTATATTAACTTACTTGGCAAACAATATTTACGGTGAAAACGTGAATCTAATAAAGTCATCCCATTTGCAGTCGTACTTGAAGAGATGAGAAAGATCCTATTTTCATAGTGGAGATGCTGGAGGATTAAAATCAGTGGGTATGTAGGAGGTTGCATGGCATCCTGCCACCCAGGCTTAACAGCTCTGTTGCCCATGGACAAACCACTAGATGCTTTTGATCGCACTTCTCACATCTTTAGAGTGAAGTGATAAGGACCAGTTAGCTCACACAAAACCACTCTCACCATTGTGGTACATTTCCTACCAAACTTCCTCTAAAGCTTGTTTCTGTCATTTAAATAAATGGGACAGAAAAGGCGAAAGAGGAGAGAATGAGAATTAAAGCTACAAAAAATCACAAAACTAATGGGCTCTAGTATCTGTAATTTTGTATACAACTGTTTCTACTTTTAATTTTTTGGTACCAGGATTGAACCTAGTGGTGCTTAACTCCTGATCCACATCCCCAGCCCTTCATATTTTTTATTTTGAGACAGGGTCTCACTAAGTTGCTTAGGATGTCACCAAATTTCTGAGACTTGACTCAAACTTGCAATCCTCTTGCCTCAGCTTCCTGAATTACTGGGATTACACGCATGTTCTACCACACCTGGCTGTTTTGACTTTTAAGCCTGATATTTAGTGACTGTGGAGTACTCCTTCACACAGAGAGACTGTATTGAACAGGTTCCCCATTTTATTGGGAAGTTTGTTTTCACACAACTACATGTCATGTGGCGTCGAGCATAAAGCAGTTGCTCTATTTGGAATCATTTTCTGATTATTACTGATGCTCAGGAAGTGAAAGTTTCCTGATAGACATCCCCAAGGTTCTGTATCTGTTTGCATTAACAGCAGTACAGACTACTCTTAGACCAAGACGCTAATAAATGTTGTATTTTAGAGTGGCCATCTGTAAAGAGACTTGAAACTGTGTTATCTTTCTTCATACACTGATTGGACCTTCCTCTTTACTTATGGAAGTTTTTGAGCACTTGAACATCTGTCCACTAAACCAGGTATTCTCCTCTGAAGGGGATTCTGTCAGCTCTCATAGTGTTTCTGACATCAGCGAGGGAAACAAGCATTTGAAACAATGCAGTTGGAGGCTGAGGCATATGCTCTTTGGAAATGATTTGTCTTCCTTGAGAACTTGTGCTGCAACAGTCATAATATAGTAGACAAGTTTGGGTTTATGTACAAATTGATATGTGATTATCTTTCCCATGCACTCAAAGTCTTATTTATTTTGACTGCATTATATGGATGCTGTTTTCTGCAGGGTGCAGAGAAAATGCTAAGTAATATGTCAACTTTGACACCTCTGTAGATAGAACTCATTTGCTCTCCATATGAACATATTGGGTTACATTTTTGTTCCAGGGGATTTCCACTTTGGGTGAATCATTAAGTCTTTCAGGATACCCACAAACTAGTTAGCAAATTCCTCTTCAGTGAACTAAAATTCTAAACCCAGAAAGGAAAGGAATAAGTCTGTATTCCATCATTTGTCTTTGTATAGGAGAGAAATTTCTAGATTCAAAGCTTTTTTTTTTCATAAAAATTTCTAGATTCAAAGCTTTTTTTTTTTCATAAAATGTAGAAGTTCTCTGTGTTTTTCTCAGTTTCCACATAAGTGAATTATATCTGTTGTTTATTTTGAGGATTGAATTTAGACATTGTTTTAGCCAACTTTCTGTTCCTGTAACAAAATACCTGAGATAATTAACTTACAAGGAGAAAAGTTTTATTTTGGTTCACAGTTTTAGATGGTCCACTCCAGGATTGTGTGAACCCATTGCTTTTAGGTCTCTGCTGGGGTGCCAAATGGAAATGGCAGGCAGTGCATGGAAGAGCAAACTTCTCATCTTATGGCTAGGAAGCAAAGAAACAGAAAGGGACCAGGTCCCCACATCCCCTTCAAGGGCACACCTTCAGTAACCTAAGGACATTCCACTAAGCCTCACCTTGTAAAGATCCTACCATCTCCCAAGAGATGGAACCAAGTCTCCAAAACATGAGACTTTGGGGGTCAATTCAAGGTCCAATCTATAGCATTCATATTAAATGCTTAAACTTAACTATTAATAATTGCTTGCTATGTTTTACCTATTATTTTTGCCATTATTACTTTGGTACTCTTTAGAAAGATTGTACATCTTCCTTTCATGCTCCTGAAACTGGACTGTCCCTATAATAGCTGACACCTTCTGAAATAGTAACTAACCCTGGGAAAGCACAGTTAGTAGACTAGAATTATGGCCATTGGCCATTTAAAAATAAATCAACAATTGGTCTTATGAATAATCACACTTACACAGCTGTGTGTGTATGTGTGTGTTTATGATTCCATTTGAACTTCTAGAAACAAAGATTTAGTGCCCTCAACTCATGATGTAGTGAATTGTTTAAGCAAGAAAATAGCTACATTGATTGATCCTGATTTGCTTATTGGCATTTGGTTTTGTAGACACAAATACTAAGCTACAATTCGGGAAAGCTGTGCTTAGCCTCTTAGCAGGAAGATCCTGGGTGGCACAATGCCTTTTTCTCAGAGTCTTATCCATATTGTGGATTTAGTAGTTTCTGAGATGTCTATGAGAACTTATATCCTGTGACTGAATCTACAAGCGTATTTTTCTCATGCTTCAAAGAATGCTGCTTTTTGTCTTCAGGAAACAAATCATTATGATATATTAATTTTTTAGGAAAATTATTCCAGTGATTATCTATTGATATGTATTGGGTAGAGGAGAGATTATCTGGACACCACCATACAACAACCCCCTGTGTTAGATCAATTTCCTAATATAACAAGCTAATAAGATAAAACTTCATCAGAAGTAAGTCACATAGAGAATTGGCAGATGGAGCTCATATTGTAATAGCTTTACTTGGACAATGGTTTTCCCAAAGGGTTTGCCCATTTAACAATGCTATTGGTTATGGAAAGTAGGCTTAATTTTGGGAAATTCAGCTTTCTTTTTTTCTTTTCTCTTTTTTTTGGATCTGAAGATTGAACTGGGGGGCATTTAACCACTGGGCCACATCCCAGCCCTTCTTATATTTATTTAGAGATGGAATCTTAGCCACTGGGAATACAGGTATATGCCTGTGTACCCAGGAGAAAATTGACCTCTTGGTATGGCCATGAACTCTTTCATGTTCAATGTGTCTTCTGCCATTCAAAAAGAGATGATACATAGCCTATCATGTTTATTTCTGTGAGTTTATAATATTTATTATACTGTCATAGTCAGTTTGGGCTGCTATAACAGAATACTATAGATGGGTGGCTTAAGAAACAGGAATTGGTTTCTCTTGATTTGAGAAGTGGGAAGTCCCAGGTCAAAGTGCCAGCATGGCCAGATGCTAGGTGAAGGCCCTCTTCTAGAGACAAGAAGAGGGCCTTCTTATTGTATCTTCACATGGCAGAGAGATAGCATGTTCTTCTGTGTCTTCTCTTATAAGGGTACAAATCTCATCATGAGAGCTCTACCCTCATGAACTAATTACCTCCCCAAAGTCCTACCTCCAAATGCTATTATAAGAGGTAAGAGTTGGAGGTGGTAGGGACATAAACATTCAGGCCATCACAGGCACTCTCTGGTTCTTGATACAAGTAGCATCAGCAGGTCGTATCTTCATCCAGTAGGAAAATGCTCAGCTGTTGCCCAAATTGAGCAGTATCTTTCCTTCCAGGTGTTTAGTGTTCTGGTATGCCTGTGTCTACCTGGGGAGCCCGGATAGTCTGGTTTAGTCTCTGTCACTCTCATCCCTGTATCTCCTGGTTTACTATTAAGTAAACACAATCATATATCAAATAGCAATGTTTCATCAGCAATAGACTGCACATATAGATTATAGCAGAACTAAAAAAATTCCCATTGCGTAATGACGTCATAGCCATCATTTTGTCATAACATAGTGCATTTCTCATGTTTGTGGTGATGCTGGAATAAACATATCTGCTACAATTTTAAATAAAAAAATATAGCACATACAATCATGTACAGTACAAAATATCTGATAGATAACTTTTTGCATTACTGGTTTTTATATATATATACACTATATATAATTTCTATTGTTATTTTAGATTATATCCCTACTTGTAAAAAGTGTACTGTAAAAGAATATGTCATGTTACACCAGTAACAGGCCACGTTGAGTGATTGACCTATACCATCTAGATCTATTTACATATACTCTACGATGTTCACACAGTGACAGAATCACCTAATGAAGCCTTTCTCAGACCGTGTCCTTGTTGTTAAATAGCGCACAACTGCACTAAAAGCTGCTCTCCATCTGTGCCTCTCATTCAAAGTAAAACAGTATTTTGATGGTCCATTGACACATTGATCACAGAGGAGCTGCATCTGACGTAGCAATTAGGGTTTAAAGTCAGCACTTAGGATGAAAACCATGTCTTGTGAAAATGTCCTTGGAAATCTATTAAGTTGAACATAAAGTGAAGTATAAAAGATTTGTATATACAACTCTAGGCAGTAAAATATGTACGTGCACAATACAATACATATCTTTAAACTAGAATCGCTTTCTGCACATACTGCAAGACACCCACAGACATTCCTAAAAACTGATGCCCAGTCTGGGTATAGCTGATTCATTTTCTTCTAGTTAGGACCCGACTAGTTAGATTCTCTAAAGGACAGTCAGAGTCACTTGTTGTTTCTCTCCTTCTCTTGAAATATCTACATTTAGATTTCTGTAAATACTATGTAGAAATGATGTGACTCTTATAAAACTTAGGTTAGTCCTTAGATGAACAGAATATTTTACATGTGGTCTGCTGTAGGGCATCAGCTTGAAATACTTTCTAACAAATCACAGATGCTTTATTGAGTACTCATGTTGTGAACTGAATACTTGTGTCCCTTATCCCCCCTCCACAAAAAAAAAAAAAAAAAGATTTGTTGAACTCTGACCTCCAATGTGATAATATTTAAAGGTGAGGATTTCAGTAAACAATTAGGTTTATCATATAGATAGCATTAGAAAATATTAAAGAAAAAATAGACTGCTAAATAAATAATCTAGAGATATCCTAGTTTCTATAAAAAATTAAATCTACACTTTTAAATACTTAAAAAATTAAATCTATACTTTTCAATACCATGCATGTAGGTTAAATAATGATGTAAAGTGAATATTAAAATTATTGAAATAAAATATAGGATAATTTTTATAAATTCACAGTAAAGTTTTTTAAATGATAAAGTTATAAATCCTAAATAAAAAAGTTGATATACTGGTCTACATGAAAATAAAACTTGTCTTTTTCAACAAAAATCACTATAAACAACACTAGTCAAGTCACACGCTGGGTGTAGACATTTACAACATACATAAACAACCTAGAATCAGTGCTTCAATTTCATAAAGAATTACTAAAAGTTAGCTCACAAAAAAGACAATCACTAATAGGAACATGGACAAAAGATTCAGACATGCAATTTCCACAAGAGGCGAGAATGAATGGGACAATAAATAAATTGACAGGATGTTTGATTTCACTAGAATTTGGTGAAATGCACACTGATCAGATTGATAAAACATTTTAAATCATTAAAATAATAGCTAAACTGTGGAACCAACCTAGATGCCCTTCAATAGATGAATGGACAAAGAAACTGTGGTATATATACACAGTGGAATATTACTCAGCATTAAAAGAGAATAAAATTATGGCATTTGCAGGTAAATGAATGGAGTTGGAGAATATTATGCTAAGTGAAGTAAGCCAATCCCAAACAACCAAAGGCTGAAGGTTCTCTCTGATAAGAGTGTGCTGATAACAGGGGGTCAGGGAGGGGTGAGGAGAATGGAGGGACTATGATTGGGCAAAGGTGGGGGGAGGAGGCATGGGACCAGGAAAGATGGTGGAATGAGATGGACATCATTGCCCTAGGTACATGTATGACTGCACCTGTGGTGTGACTCTACATCGTGTACAACAAGAGAAACAAAAAGTGGTGCTCCATTTTTGTACAATGAATCAAAATGCATTCTACTGTCATGTATATCTAATTAGAATAAATAAATTTAAAAAATATAATAAGTGCTAGTAAAGATACCTAGAACAGGAACTTTAATGTTGTCTGTTTAGGTATCTAAACCAATTTTCAGAGCAATTGCTATTATCTAGTAAATAAAAATGTGCATATTTTTAACTCAACTTCAACTGGCAATGACTCAGAAAAAAAGCCTCCAGTATGTAAGCAAGAGAATGCAACCAAACTTAATTATGGGTTATCTGTAGGAAGAAAAAACAAGCACAACAAATACATTTATAAGAAGATCTTTTAATTATTCTTTCATTTACTTATTAATTACTTGGTTTGTAGAATCTGCACACTTAGTTACTGGACTTCTACCAACATTTCGTGTGCATAAAAGAAAAGCAACAATACTGGGCCAATTACAAGAAAAAAATCTCTTTGTATCAATCCTGTATCTTACAATAAAAACCAGTAGACAGGATGCAAGGGTGGCAGTGTGGGGGAAACCTTCTAATTGGTGGCTGGGTGCCAGGAGGAGCTGAAAGGAAAGAAAAGAAAGGGAACTTTCAGAGAGCAGGGACTTGATTGGCTATGTGGCATTCTCATCCAATAGAACCCAATATTGCAGCTAAAGTGAATCAGTTAGAACTTTATGCATCGATGTAATCAAATCTCAAATGCAGGTTTAGTACAAGAGAAGGCAGAAAGCAAGCAAAACTTATTTGGGGATGGATAAATGGTAAATATTTTATATACACAGTTTAAATGAATAGGTAAAATTTTGCTATATGTTGTTTAAAGAAAATAGTTCGGTAAAAGAACAAAAGTACATACGAGAGTGATAGTCACAAAATTCAAGGAAGTGGACACTGGGAGAGAGGTGGTGGGGGGAGGAGTGAAATGAGATTGAGCAGCAGGTCTCAGAAAGCTACAGCTCTGTGAAGATGTAGTCCTTAAAATCAAACAACAACAGCTTTGAAGCAACTATGTCAAAGTGAAGCTGTGTAGTGGATATATGAATATGCACATTGCTTTTTTCCTGAGATATCTTTTGGCATAGTGAGAACATTTCCAGTGTTTGGAAATTTAAAATTTATATTGCAGGCACTAGGGGTGTATCTCAGGGGTAGAGCAGTTGCCTGGCATGCACAAAGCCCTACACTAGGTTACCAGCATCCTCCCTCCCCCCAGATATAGCCATTGCAGTTATTTGTGCAATGTATTAACTTACAGCTCTGTGCCATGTGCAATGACCAGAGGGTAAATTACTTTATCATTAATAGCTCCACTTATAACAATGGATTGTTTTAAAGTTATGCCTGAAATTCACTTCCAAGAAACTCTGCACTAGCCACATAGCTAAATTCACGACTTTTATATTGATCAGCTTTGCTTTGAATATAATTCAAAGATTAATGCAAGAGGAAACACTCTATGGAAAGGCTATGTAAACTGAAAGAAGACTCAGATCATTTGTGGATTCATTGCATATTCACATTTTATGTTTGTAGTTAAAATAAGGAAGTTAAGCTACATAATAGAAGACTGAAGAAATATGCTTAAAACTTCCTGTTCAACAAAAAGTGCTGTAAATAAACTTAGTCAAGTTATGCATTGATTTTTAAATCAATGAAGCTGAAAACCTTACTCTTTCTTGAGTTTAGTAAGACAATTCAAGATGCTTGATATGAATTTTCTGACATAAATAGAAATAAAGACAATCAATGGAGAATATGGATGAATAGTTTAATAGGGTACTTTAAAATTTTTGTTATTTGATTTTTCATAATTACAGTCAGGTGCCACTTTATCACTTAGAATAATTCACAACTTTATTATGAAGTATTTATTCATTGCAAGGAGTATGTTGAGTGTCTACACTATGCCAGGTGTAGTTCTAAGAGCTGAGGATTGAAGTGTGAACAATGTATCAAAAAACAAACAAAAAAATGCTTGCTATAATCTGGCATCCATATAGGAGAGGTAATTGTGAATATCTGACTTTAGGAAGAAAAGAGGAGTCCGTAGAATGGCCTTCTTTGATAACTTTAGGTCACAAATTACAGAAAGAAAACAAACTGGTTTTTCATATTCTTATTAATGAAAAGGCTGGTCATTAAGTTTTGGGGGTATACTAGCTGCAAATATTTTAGATGAAACAAGAGAAAAAGTAAAAAGTGGAATCTGCTCCACACAAAATCTTAATATTGGAGTGTTCTAGGGCTCAGTCTTTAATACCATTCTCTCCCTATGCCCCCTCTATTGGTGATTATATGAAATCTCATGGCTTCAAATGTCATCTTTATACCTACAACTTATGATTTTATGCCTCCACCTCAGATGTCTCCTCTAAGTTCCAGCATTATATATAAAATTTTCTACTTAAATATTGAAAAAAAAAAGTGGAATCTGCCTTGTAGTTGTTCTAAGATAGCTTCTTTTCTATTTCTCTTTGCTCAGTCTGCTGGGTTTATTATTTGATTGACAAGTTTTCTGGTTGTTTTTTTTGTTTGTTTGTTTGTTTGCCTACATAAAATTAATGTCTTTCTTCAGAAAAGCATTAAAATGAAATTTAAACCTTTTTTTTTTTCTTTTTTGCAGTGCTGGAAATTAAACTCAGGACCTAACATGTGGTAGAGAGGTGCTTTATCACTGAGCTACATCCCAACTCCAAAAACTGACTCTTTCTTCTTCTTTTATTGAATTATCTGTGTATGCCAGGCATGGTCCCAGGATCTGTGTGTCTACAAATACAGAAAGTTAGGCATTGACTTTTAAATCAATGAAGCTGAAGATCCTACTCTATTTTCTTGAGTTTAGTAAGACAATTCAAGATGCTGTATTTGTGTCTACAAACACAGAAAGCCTGTGGTCTATTGGGGCTTTCTGCCAGCACCACCTGCCACACGGTGTAATAGGTACTCTGACAGAGGGATGCACAGTTGTGAGTAGCAATTCCTCCCTACTTGGGGTACAGTAAACTTTATAGTGGAAGTTATTTTTATGTTGGTTCTTTAAAAATAAGTAGGAGGTTGCTAGATAATGAAATGTGAGGCTGGCAGCTATTAACAATCTAAAGATTCATATTAATCACCTACTGCATTCATTGCCTCCGTGTGCTGTTAACTTCCGCATGCTTTTTAATCTTACTGTCATTTACTTGACCATTGATTTACATCATCAAGCTTCAAATATTTATTGTACTCTCTGTGTTGGCTATTTGCTAGCAGTGGTAAGAAAGGTGAGCAAGACATGCTAGACTTACCTTCATTTTAGATGTCAGCACCAATGGCTAGAATTGCCATTCACATAAATATTTCAGTCCAAAGGAACTGTAAAATATTTATGTCATTATATTTGAAAGACTAGCATGGTTTTTACTGAAAATAGTCATATTTTAGAGTTAACAAGAACATTTGGAGATTGTAAAACACACTGGATTATATAGTATAGACTTTGATCAGAAGAATGGATAAATAGAATTCTTTGGGGGCTTGATTTTTCTCCTTGTTTCCATGCCATTAAGTAAAATTTTAGGAGAATCCAACAGAATTTTTAGAGATGTTATCTTGCTTGCTCCTGGTAGCATATGTGTGAGGTATATAGAGTTCATGGTTTTCCCCAAACCACAGAAAGAATGTGTAACAGAACTCTAAGACTGAATCTTTCATTCTACCATGCCCTGGTGTATCTTGAGAAAGCTCTAAATTCATAGATGCCACTCAAACTTTTTTTCTCTGATACTTATTATTTTATTATAATAACTTTTTCCTATTTCACTTTCCTGTAACTGGCAGGCAAAGGTTTTCTTTGTTCCCCAGTTCAATAATAAAACTGTGAGGCAATGTAGCGACTAATATATAACTATTTATGCTCCCAAAATATGGTAAATTTTGGCAACTATGAGAGTAGTTTTTTTTTTTCTCATAATGTAACCTTGATAAATTGTATTTAGTAAGAAATACAGAATTGCATTTTACTTAGGGAAAACATACTCATTTTGGTGTTTAAATTAAGAGAAAAACTATAAGAAAAGAAAGAACTAATCATAAATTCAGATGTATTTGGCATGCTATCCCCTTATCAAAACAACCATAACTTAACACAGAAGGAGAGCAAAAATGCTAATGTTGTTGACTTTAAAATGCCACAATAATTGGCAGACAGTGGTATTCACATATTTCAGTATTTTCAACAAACCATACCAACTCTTGCCAGCGTTATCCAAGGATTATCCATTTGTCATTGTTCATTCTTTGCTTAAGAGAGCATCACACAGGGCGTTTCCTTATAATGAAAGAACAGCTGATTTATACTATGTAAGGGAAAAAAACACACAGTATCTTACCCACAAATCCCAGAGTTCTGAACAACTACTATAGGTTAGTGGTGTTTTCAAGTTTGGAGGAGATTTTCAATGGTCCTGAAATCCATTTTCAATACCCTAACTGAGGCAGTGAATCCAGATCAGAATGAATTATTAAAGGACTACTGGGGCTATTTTTAAATTGATATATAATTTGCATATAGTGAAGGGTGCAGGTCTTATGTATATATTCAGCATGGGCAGATACCAAAACATGCAATGCACACCCCTACTGAGGCCCAAACATCCCCTTATGTCCCTTCTCAATCAGTCCAAAGCACCCTAGAGACAAGCAATTGCAGATTGTTTCCTATTGCCATAGTTTTGTCTTATTTTATGTTTTAATGCCATGGGATCATAAGCAAGCAATTTTTAGTCCCTAGGTTTTCAGCGTGGTTCTCTTGAGATCTCTCCATGTTGCTGCATGTATCCAGAGATTGCTGCTTATATCGCTATTATTCCATTGTGTAAATATACCACAGTTTTTTTCTATTCTCCTGTTGATAACCTGGGCTGTTTTCATGTGGGACTGATGTTTCTTTTAAAGATTTGTCTGAAAAAATCCACCATCCTTCCATTTCCTGTTATGCTAGGCCACCTAATGAGAGTTCTTCTGGATGTCTAATTTTCCCCACACTTCATCATAATGCTAAGATTCTTCTATTCCTCTCTTCGTTCCACATTCTCTCCAGAGTGTCCCTTTATCTGATCCCTTGTGAACCAAATCCCAAATTTAAAGACTTCTCTCCTTTTTTTTTGTGAAGACCAAATCCTGGCTCTCCCTGGAGGCCCCTTCATCCTTTCTGGTCCTCTGAATTGATTGTATACTGATTGTTACGTCACTTGCAATATGTTTAGGTGTGGATGCTATGATCTACATCCTCCTAACTCTTTCCTGGCCCCTCCAGACTCATATTGTCTGGATCACTTATTATAGACCCCCTCTCTGCCACTGGCAACTATTACCTCTTGTGTTCTCACCTTTATATTCTGAAATCTGAAATCTGACTTCGTCTCTGTTCGAAGCCCTACCATGTTCTTACACAATTTCATTGTATTCTGCTAATATGGAATGGCTCTTACCTCTCTTTGCATCTAATACCCACTACTAGCTGAGAGCTTATAACTACTCATCAGCTAGAACTACCTCTGGCACCATGAATTCAGACAGTCCACCATCTGGCTGTAGAGTTCTATTTTTTGAACTCTGTTCTTTATTAACTCCCCACTGCAGCATGCAATACAGTTTCATAAAGATATTCATCCCTTGGCCAATGTAATATCTCTCTGTCACTCCCTTAGTTGATTTTGTGTTGGTATGACAAACTAATTGAGATGGAATAGTTCCTAGGGAAAATAGGTCCATTTCAGCTCAGGATTCTGGTAAGACTAAATATCATAGTGTCAGTGTCTAGAAGGATGCCCTGGCTATGTCATAGCATGATAAGGAAACAAAAAGGCAACTGGTCACATGGAGAAGGAGCTAAGTATATGGTGTGGTCTTACTTTATAACTAACCCAATCCCAGGAGAACTGCACTCATCCTTTACAAGAGTGGTGCTCCATGACATAATCACCTTCAACTAGGCCCCGCCTCTTAAAGATCCCATCACCTTTGATACCATGATATTGCTGGGCAGCATGAGTTTTGGCAGGGACAAACCACATGCAAACCATAATACTCTCCTTCTTTTCTTAACTCCCAACCCTACATATTCTCCATGATTCATTATTACCTTTACCTATTCCTTTTGATTCATTGGGCCTTTATTATGTATAACTGGGTAAACCTTCACCTAGAAATTGTCTGGTTTCCAACTTTCCTCGGGCCTTTCCCTGGAATCCTGAATGCTACTGGACAATTTTTGCACAACTGTGAAGAAGGTGTCCCTCCCTACTTTATTCCTTCAGTGCACCTGCCTCCTTAATTACTGCAAACTCTGGGTGCCTCTTTGGACTTTTACTGCATTCTCTAGGGTAGACAATTAAAGCTTCTCAGCTCTTCTGTTTTATCATCTGTAAAAGGAGAATTTTTTAAAAAGCACCTACATCATCTAATAATTTCTTCTTTTTCTAGGTTACATATACTCTTTGTACTATGCTCCTCTTAGTTACCATTTATATGATTACTGTCGTCACCTCTGCACATTCAGACTGCATTCCCACACATACATATCCAATAATTAACAGGAAATCTCCACATAGTGATCCCATAAGAACTTTAGATTTGCCTTGTGCACTGTGCCATGTTCAAAACTGAATTCCTTCCACTGCCTCTTGCCACAAACATGCTGTTAGTCCTATGTGCATTATCGGCATTAATAATACACCATTCAAGACAACTCAATCAACTTGGTACCTTTAAGTGATAAGGGAGGTGCCAAGTATTAAAGACCTAAGGGACTTCATTTGGCAGGAATTAATAGTTTAGTCATTTTTCCAAGCCAAATCCCATTCTGGGGTTCTCTTCTCCCTCTCACCCAGTTTCCCCCAAATTGCATCATGGTCCTCTTGATTCTTTCTCTGGAAACTCTTGAATCTATTCCTTCCTTTGCTTGTTATCTTTGTCAATATCTTTGTTAAAATCTTTATCTTTCTTTCCAGGATTCCCACAGAGAGAGTAGTGTTATGAGAAACTTAAGACTCAATGCCTTGAGTACACAGGCAAGGGAGAGGTGGATTCCAATCAGA
The DNA here is from genome assembly GCA_028644305.1 of Xerus rutilus. Taxonomy (NCBI): domain Eukaryota; kingdom Metazoa; phylum Chordata; class Mammalia; order Rodentia; family Sciuridae; genus Xerus; species Xerus rutilus. Next base: position 8,279,983 of record CM053416.1, on the reverse strand, counting down.
TGATCTTAGACTTTACTTAACTGTATGCTGAGTCCCTGCTAGGCATAAACCAAATCTATTAAGGTAACAGAGAAGAAACATAATTGAGCCATTAAGTAGATAACTCATTATGGAAAAAAAATCTCTTAAATAATACCTATTTAATCCATACATTTCCCTTTGATCAGTTAATTCTGTACCAATCTCCTAAATAGATTGTTATTTGAATACTCATTTTGATTCACCTTGATTGCATCCCAGCCTTTGTTGTCCCCTGAGACTCTTATTTCCCTGGTTTCAGGCTATATTGGCATAGATGTTTGTAAAGTGCACCTTTTCCAGCTGCTATTGCTTTATCTCTATTTCCCACAGGCGCCAAATTCTACACTTGAAAATCTGTTCAACCTACTTAGTTTAAATTAAGCAGATTGCTTTATTTGGCTTTTCAGGCCCACTGCATTACAAAATCTTATCTCCTTTCCTGCTAACAGAGACAGCTCAAATCTCCCAGGAGCCTTCAGTTCTGTGCCTTCAGAAGGGAATCCACCCAACATTCTGGATTGGAGGATAAAGAGGAAGTAGCAAGCCCAATTCTGACTGTGGCTCTAGGGTACATTCTGAAATCCAATTGGGTTAAGTATTGAACGTTTTTTGAAAGGATGGGACACTTCTTCCATGTTGCTTACTATTTCACTGGGGTTTGAATTTGAGGGACACATAAGTTTCACTGCATTTCTCCTCCAGATTCTGAAAAATTTGGGCCTGCAGTCAGGCAAGCTAAAGGCCAGAGCTACAGCTATAATTAGGGAGTGAGAGGAAAAGAGGAAGAGAAAGTAACCAATCATGGTGAACATCCCCTCAAAGATTTTAACTCCTTCCCAGATGGGACACATGGCTGTCACATTCTCTGTGGCTGATATATACTTAATCTGCATTTACCTGAACAGCAGCTCCATGCTGAGGACCTTTAAGGCACCAGAGCTAACAACAAACACAGGAATTCATTCCCTAGTTCCATGGGACTTTTCTATTTACCTAAAAAGAACAGATTAGATATGAAATAATATTCTGGCTCTATAAATTATTAATTGTGATAAAATACATGAGTTTGATTATTTTCTTAATTATTTATCATGCGAGGTTGCAGTGAACATTTTATGAGTATCATTTCCTACCATGGATTCAGAGCAGTCAGAAGAGCACTTTTATATATTATCTCAATTTTACATGATTATGGTATTTTTATTCTAGTATTTTTATAAAACAGAGCAATTATTTTTTAACAGAATCTAATGCATTCACATTGCATGAATAAATATTTTAAAGACTTAAAAACAATTCAAAATGATTATGAAATCTTTTCTGAATTAATGCAAAGTACATAATGTTCATTTCAGATCTAGTAAGGATTAGGAGTTAAAAACTAATTTACTGTCTTTTGACTTTTTGACTCTTGAAAGTTTTAAACTTTCTGAATTTTTTAAATTTATTTTTTATTTTTTACTTGTCTGGGATTTGGATAAATTCATAATATTTTTAAAAAATCTTTTATTTATGGCTGAACACAATACATTTATTTTTATGTAATGCTGAGGATCGAACCCAGTGCCTCACACTGGGTTCGTATGCAAGACGAACATACTACCACTAAGCCACAATCCCAGCCCAATTCATAGTATTTTGATGAAGTTTATCCAAGATTGTAGAGGTGAAGAGCTAAGCTGGTGTATAATACCTAACTGTTTAGTGTCATTCCCTTCCTCTTCTGTCTTGTGGCCCATTAAAATGGGCCCTTACATTCATTTGCTTGATGATGTTTAAACAGTGTAGCTTCTCAGATCAGAAAAAATAGAAACTTCACCTGGATTCTGCAAAAGTGTTACTTGACAAACTGTAAATGATTTTTAAAACAATTTTGCCAAGTCTTTGCAGAATGCAAGGAATGCAATGTCATAACCAAATTATTTGAAATTCTAACTAAAGAAGATATTTCTAACATGCAAATTGCTGACATTTGCCAATATATTTGCAAAATGCCAGTGTCACCAGAGGGAATTTGTCTGTAAATGTTCCACATAATGTTCAAATAATGAAATCTTTGTATTAAACAACTTGAAAACATAGTTAATTTCTAGCTGTGGAATCCCAGGATTTTGCCTACCTGTTTAACAAACACTTCTTGATCCTTAATGTGGAAAGAGAGATGAGTCTATTTTAGTTGGAATTATTCATGATACTTATCCAATTTATAATTCAAAATCCTTTGAGAATGGATCTTACAATTTCAGACATAACAAGCCTTATCTTAAGGTATTTCACAGATTAATAAAGATATATATGGTTTCAGATCATCCACTAAACTCTTTTTTTTTTAAATTATGTTTTAGTTGTTGATGGACCTTTATTTATTTATTTATTTATTTATTTATTTATTTATTTATTTATTTATTTATTTATACGTGGTGCTAAGGATTGAACCCAGTGCCTCACACATGTGAGGCAAGTGCTGTACCACTGAGCCATAATCCCAGCCCTCCACCAAACTCTTAAAGTGATAGTTAGTGACTCTTTTTATTGTCTAGACATTGTTCTAGGGTCTGTTGCGTAATTTAATCCTCTTATAATATTTTTAAAATTTTTTTTAGTTGTCAGTGGACCTTTATTTTATTTATTTATATGTGGTGCTAAGACTCGAAACCAAGTGCATTGCTACTGAGCCATAACCCTAGTTCCCATTAATCCTCCTATAATCTTCATTTTGACATTGGAGAAATTTTCACTTAAGCATATAAAAAAGAAAAAATAAAATAGCAATCCAAAGTTTCACAAGTGTTTTTGTTTCTGTCAAATGTTTCAGAAAGTACTTACAGCAAGTACTTACAGCAGAGGGCCCCTAAGGTAAGTCAACTCCAAAGGTCAAAATGTGAAAACATTCAATTCAACAGAACTATGTAGAGCTTGCAATAATCTCTTCCCTGAGACAAGACAGAATAGAGACCTTTGTTCTAGGTCCCAGCCCAGTTCAATTAGCAGAGCTGACATGAGCCTAAGGACCTCTCTTTCATCCTGCCACGTTGCTTTGAGAGGATCTAACTTCCCCAGAGTGTAAACAACAAGATCCTGTTTTTTTTCAAAAAGCTTGCCCAGTCATCCTGAGGAGCATGCAAAGAGCCCCAGGTTTGAGCTATAGTAACCTAGAAGAGAGAATCCCCTACTAAAGAACCCACACATATTACTTTACATCTGATGCATCCAATGTAAAACCCAGGAACAAGCCTTTGGCAAGTGTACAATAAGCGTTATGGGCAAGGTGCAGGGATCTGTCAATCACCTCTTGTTTAGTGTAAGCCACTGATAACAAAAAGCTAGGTCAGATGCGAATAAAGAAATCAAAAGTGAATATAAACCCAGAACTCCTCTGAATTAGGGCAGATGTCTTCATGGCTCCTGCAGCGAAGTTTCTGTGTATCTTCCTCCAAAAATCTCCCTTAACTGCCGTCCTTTGTCTTGATGCATTCTTCTCACTGCCCACACATAACTGTTATGCAGGTCCCAGGGCATTCCCTCCATTCTGCAGATGGTCATTCACTGATTGTTTCTAAGAAATCCTTTCAACACATCCTATGCTCCAGGGAGAAAAGGCATGCCCCTGAAGCAGGGAAGCAGTGCTGTGATTTCCACCTCTCTCTGGTCTTGCTCACATCTGTTAGTGTCTCAGTTGTGAACTGCTATGGTCCAACAGTGAGTCATGTAGTTTTAGCAACAATATGGAGATTCTGCCTCTGCCTGTAGCAAATCACATTTTTGTTAACTTGGAAGAATGGTGAAGGATAATTTCACAACTGTTCTATCATCTCTTCAATGTCTTCATTTGTTTAACTGAGACTTAACTTACCTTGAAATTTTCAAAATCATTGTGGAATATCCTATTTTTATTGGTTTAATTCTATCTCTTTCTCTTCAATCACCAACCATTCACCATTCACCTATCTATCCATAAATAATACTATATATATATATATATATATATATATATATGTAGGTTTATTTGCATATTTGCATAAGAAAGATATAAATGACTAGCCAAATGTTATATGCGCTAAGGGGGGAGATTTTGTTTTAGTTTCTGCATTTTACTTTTATTGTCTTTTATTGTCTGAATTTTACAAGACTATGATTTAATTTTAGTAATTTTACCAAAAAAACTATTAATTTTAAAAACAAAAAAGGTTCACACTAAATGGATAAATATGTTAAATATTAAGAAAACATTGAAAATGATTATGAAATCTTTTCTGAATTAATGAAATGCATATAATGTACACTTGAGACATAATACAAAAATCTCATAAAATCTGAATGGATTATGAACTAGCCAAAAGCCAAAAGAATACATAAATAAATATCATTTAAGAAAATGTATGTTATAACCCCATCTTAAGCAATAACACAGTTTTAAAATTTCTCTGTTGAGATATTACATGTTGTAATGAGAAATATGTGTCAGTAGTGGAACAAAATGAGATTTGACTAAATTAGAAATTAGACTACAGCTCTATTAACGACCAAGGCTTTTGCTTAAGAGAGAAATCCTAAAAAATTCCAAACACATTTTTTTTCTCTAACCCAGAGTAATGCCAATTGTCTAGATGTCATATGCATCTTGTCAAAAGGAGAAGCTACTTATTTATTCTTAATAATTTCTACCAAAAGCATTTAGTATGGACTTGGCAAAATGCTGGCTACTCTATAAAAACTAGACCAGGTAATCTATTTAGAAACTATGATGAAATCTTTTTTAGAACAAAACTGTGATTCCCCAGAGAAGAAAAAATTGTGCTTTAAGACGTAAAGTAGAAATTCTCTCTGTTTCCAACCTGCTCATCTGCCAAACAGATTTCACACCCAGGATCATAATACCAGCTTCCTTTTGAGTTTCTCAGCTGCTGGGCTGCTGTATGAATTTCAGACTTGATAGCCCCACAAATGCATCAGTCACACACACACACACACCCTGTTGTGTTTCTTTGGAGTACCCTAACCAATGCAGAGTGTATATGGTATTTTTTATTTACTAATTTATTTTACCTTCCTTAAGGCATCATTTTAGTAATTGGTTAAATGTAATTATTGTGATTTTATGTATGGATGGTATAGTTGTACTAAATTTAAAATCTATTTCTGTAATAAGCATGTATGGTCACATTTAATGAATAGCTACAAATGGGACCTGGTATAGGAAATATTCTCCCTTGCCTGGAATTCAAAATGCAAATTTGTGTATTTTGCTATATACTTGAAGCAAACTTCTGAACAATTTTTCACATCTATTTTGCTGCTAATTGAATTGTGCTATTTATATAATTAAGTTGTAAATGTTGAAGGACTGGGACCAATAGAAATGTCTTTCATACTACCCCTATGCACAAATAACATAATGCACTATACTTTGAGCTATAAAGTTCCAGAATTAAGCTACTTCAAGATGGGTACGGTGGCAACCCTTGTAATCCCCACTACTGAGAGGTGAGGCAGGAGGATTACAAGTTCAAGGCCACTCTCAATTTAACTAGATCATGTCTCAAAATTGTAAAGAAGGGCTAGGGATGTAGTTTGGTGGTACAGCACCCCTGGATTCAATCCCCAGTATTGAAAAAAAAAATGCCACTGCATTTTTAATCCAGTTCAGCACTTCCCAAACTTTCCTGTGTGAATGCCACAATTTTTGACATAGCCATTGTCCCCTGTATTCTCATGTACTGAATATTTTGAAATCATCTCACATTTTATGCAAATAAATTTATTTAAAATGTGAAGGATAACGCTATCATAAGTGAAATATCCAGAATTCTTTGCTGTAAGTAGAAGGCAAAGATGAAAAATGAATACAAAGAGAACAAAACAATGTGATTGCAGTGTGGTGCACTACTATTGTCCATTAAGTACTCTGAACCCAAGCCTACTTTCTCCTGGTTATAGAGATGTCTTAGTGTTAAAGTCCTACTAGACCTAAGTTGGGTCTTTCTCCAACTATAGGACTTGGGAGAAGTGAAGGAGACCTCTGATATTTAGTGAAGGTTATTTGATGTAGTACCTGGAAAGGCAGTCTCTGGTCTTATAGTCTTGACTCCCTTTTGGCCCTATAAGAACAGGCCTTGCACCTGGAACCAGAGATGTACAGCCCTGGTAGGCTGTGCTGCCTGTCTCACTTGTGAGAATCTCTCACGCTCAATGTGCATTCCTCTGATCTGTTTACAGCTTGCATCAGGTGACACATAGCCACGCCCACTACTCCAATGTCTTCTGTAGAGATGTGTTAAGAGGAGGGTGACCAGTTTCCCCTCATCAGTTGCAAAGAGAGATTCACTGGCCATCCAGATCCATGCTCACTGCTGAAGAAGATTTTTCTATATCCCTTCACTATGGGAGTGCAACATGGTCCCATCCAATGCTGGACTGCATCAGGGGATTTTTGGTGAATACAATACCAGAATACAGTGGGCAGAAGTGCTCAGACTTCTGATGTTGGGCAACGGAGGACACCGGCTTACCAGGTAATAACCTCAAATCATCTCAGACTTTGGTAGAGAAATTTAATGCCATTCTGTGTTCAGTCCCCTGAGTGTACTTTATGTGTGGCTACCTGGCCTCTCCCTAGTATGTCCAGAGACAAAGACTTCATGGTAAATTATATTCCCTTCAATATATATATTTAATTATGAGAATGTTCTTCTAGTTAGCTCATATCTATTTCTGCACCCATGTGTCTAAGATTAGCCATCTCTATCAAAACCAAAACATCTACTCTTTCACTCAAGAGCTTTTTTTTTTTTTCCCACCATTATACTTTCTCTTGTGCCATGATCTCTGTCTTGGTAATTTCTTGTATATGTGCACTACTGCCCTGGTAATTGGTAGCCAAAAAGCAAAGAAAGGCAACATCTTTATGGTGAAAAGAAATTATTCTAGGAGGTAAAAGTAAGGAAAGTTTATTTTTTGTTTTCTGTTTTTCTTGGAAGAGACTCTTATTGTTTTGGGTAGTATAATCTTAAGATTTTTTGTTTATTATTTATTTAGAGAGCCAGGGGTGTTCTACCAATGAGCTATGTTCCCAGACCTTTTTATCTTTTATTTTGAAACAGAGTCTCACTAAGTTACCCAGTCTGGCCTTGAACTTGAGATTCTCTGGCCTTACCCTCCTGAGTTGCTAGGATTATAGACATCCACTACTATACCCAAGAAGATTATTCTTTTAAAGAAAAGCAAGATAATATTTAAGAAAGTAAAACTGTATTTAATGATTGGTGTAGAGTTAACACAGGCCAGTAGGTGATATGATGCATTTGTAACTTGAGTAGATGTGGTATATTTGCTGTGATGCATGAATTTAGCAAAATGTAGTTCTCAACCTTTGCCACATTTTGTGGTCGAGAAGGTATTTAATAAACTTGCTGAATGAATACAGATACCCAGAAAGCCTCATCAGGTAAGTTTGATTTTATTTAAGTAATAATTTTGTCATTGTCCTGTGTGAGATAGTATTAAATAAAATCATTCTCTTAAACACAAGCATCCCAAATTAAACTGCACTTGATATTTTAACAATACACACACACGCACATATTTATTTCAAGGACAGGTTTTCCTTATGGTGAAAGAACAAAAAAATTCAGTGAGAATAATCATCAATTAAATGTTCTTATATGCTTATTAAAAGGAAAGAATGAGAAAAGGATTAAAGGGGAGGAATGGATCTTTCATTGGTTATACTGACATCGACAAATAAACTGAGAACAGTGATCAAAATTCAAGGACATTCTTTTTCAAAGCATGGAATAAGAGGCATGATATTAGTGGAAGCTAGAAAGGTGATACTGGTCAACTTGCTTGGCTATTAGGAGATCATTTCTGAGCACTATCTCAAAGGAGCAATTTGTTTCAAATACCCTTGTAAAGATACATGATTTAAAAAATACAAGAGTTTTGTAATTTGAACCACAACTTAACATTTTTTTACTGGTCTTGTTTTCTAATTATTTGGACAAAATTAAAGGTTGGTTAGTTGATCTACTTACTGCCTATTAAGATAGAAATACTGATTTGATGCACAGCATTTTGTCAGAAGACAAAACATGCTGATTACTTACTTACTCTGCCTTCCTTTTGGGTCCTAAGCAATTGTGATATCAATATAAGCAACCTTGAAAAACTTAGTTGGTGCATGCCTGTATTACCAGTGACTCAGGAGGCTGAGACAGGAGGATCTCATATTTGAGGCCAGCCTTAGCAACTTAGCAAGGCTCTAAGAAACTCAGTGAGAAAGTGTCTCAAAATAAAAAGGGCTGGGGATGTGGCTCAGTGGGTAAGTGCCCTTGAGTTCAATCCCCAGTACCAAAAAAAAAAAAAAACAAAAAGCCTAGCTGGTACCTGTTCTCAACCAAGGCTTCCTGTATATCCCTTCTAAGGGAAAATCCAGAGGCTCAGAAAACAAGTCCCTGTACTAACTTATCCTTCACAGGCAGAAAAACTAGACTTCATTTGAACATAATCACTATCATGGCCATCTGCTTTCCACAGTGCAGAGGGTTCCTCCATTTCCTCCAGTTATGTGGGGTAAACCTGTTCCCTTTTTCATTTAGGTACATTTCTAGTGTCATGACATGCTGCTTGCCTAAATCCCAACATATCCAGCATAATACTGGCTTACAAGTGAAATGCAAGCCCTAGTTTTGATCCTTTTTTTGGTATTTGTGTAGCAGAAAAGAGTAAAGGCTATGTTCTTATTGGCAGGACTGGTTTCTGTCCTGGATACAGGTTTTTTTGCCCAGATGACTAAACTTTTCACATATATTCATCTGTAGATGAATATATTTTTGGAAAAATTGATTGAAGTAAAGAGGGAACATATCTCTTGGCTTACAGTTTATCTTTCTGGGCAGGATTTTCCTGAAACAAATAGTTAAGTCACATTGACAGGGGTGGCCTCAGTTCTCAGCACTATCAGATAAGCTATGTGGGTACAGGTGTCCCCGAATTTCACATCTCTGTAATTTCTCTCTGTCACTGCTCCCTAAACCAAACAAGCATTCCTTTTTTCTGCTAGGAAATGACTCTTCTGATCTTCTCTTTGGTGGATATGCTTACTTGACAGAGATTGTTTTACTTATATTGTATCTTTTTAGAATTTAGGGATAATGACTAATTTTTTTCTTTGCCTCTACCTTTTAGACAAGCTAACTTAATTTCTAAAAAATTGATCAAATTTTTCTATTGCATAAGTTTGGTTACTTATTTTGCTTCTCTTGTCCTGTGGTTATCTCAGTATTCTTAATCTGGTTGTCATTAATACAAGAAATGCTTCTTCAACATAAGAGTTTATGACAGGTGTTGGATCAACTTTCAGTTCCTTTTGAATCACCCTGAAAGAATTAAAATAAAATGCTGGGAGCTTTTAAAAACACTAGTGCTCAGGACAGTCCCTGGATTTTCTGATGTTAATAGAAAAGAGATATTTAGAATGAGCTTGAAGAATGAAAAGAAATGAACCAAATAATCAAGGAAACAAAGAAGCAAGGTAAAGAACATGCCTTGGGCCTAGGAAGATCCTGATGAGTTAAAGTATCAGAGAGACTAGTGTGGGTAGAGTTTAGTGACTAAGGGACCTGGTTGTAGTACAGTAATTATGGTTAAGTAATCATCATTGTTAAGCTGAGTCATTCAGGGGCTTTCAGGGTAGTGAATGATTTTATACTTCATTAAAAGGGAGCTTGGGAGCTATGGAAAGTGGGTACTTGATCCAGATGTACTTGAGAAAGCTAACATCAGCAGCTGACCATGGCAAGATCAGTTGGATGAGGTGAGATGGACCAGGAAGGTCTGGAGGGAGTGAGAATCAGAGGAACCTGCAGGCCAGGTAGGAAATGAAAGGTTTGGACAGGAGAAGTGATGATGAAGATGAAATGAAAGCTTTGAAGTATTCTGAGGATATAATCAATAGAACTCTTCAAGGCTTTGGGTGTGATTGGTAATAACTGGACCTACAGGATGCACACCCTTTCCTTCTGTAATTATATCACTTTTGTTTGCTCCAAAAATTCTGAGCCAGCAGAATTAGTTGCACATATTAAAGCCTGAAGTAGGTTCATTTAAAGTTTTTGACTGCCCCAAATATGTTAGAAACTCAGTTATAAAGTCAGTAAAAGTGGTTTAGAAATAAAAGAGCATCTTGAAAAATGTAAACTTTTTATCAATATTCTAACAAAATGCAAAACTATAAGCCAGGGCCTATAATTCTCTTTTTCCTACATTCAAAATAAGATAGTATATTCCTTTTTAAAAATTTTGGTTTTAACATCTAATAATTATACATATCTATGGGATTTATACATATATGTATCTATGTGTGTGTGTGTGTGTGCGCATGCATGTATGCATACATATATATATATAATTTTAACCTGACTTGGAATAATCAAGTCAGGATAATTAGCATATTTCACTTTAACCATTGATCATTTCTTTGTTATGAGAACATTTCAAAATTATCTTCTAGCTATTTTGAAATATGAATTTTCACTGTAATCATCTTACTATGCAAAAAAGAAAAAGAAAAGAAAGAATACTCCAAATCTTATTTCTCCTATCTGTAACTTAGTTGGCCATTCCCTTCCCATTCCTTCCTGCCCACTCTTCCACTCATGCCTCTGGTTACTGCCATTCATTCTTAGAGTCTATGGTATATTCTAAGTAAGCTGACCGGTATGAGACTGCCAGGATACTTTGACTAGGGGATCAAGCACAAGAGATTTTACGTGAATAAGTTCAGTTTGCTACAAATGAACCTCCTTAGCTCAACAGTTTTGTTTCTGAGAAGAAATCATAATGAAAAGGTCATCCTTCTATTTGTGGTAAATATAAAATGTGGACGTTTTCCCTTTACAATATTAAATGTTCATAAGTCTATCGTGAACAAGATAATATTTACTCAAATGCAAATTAATATTTAGCACAGAAACAATTTAAAACTAACTCTGGACTCCCATAGAAATTCATTATTTCTGTTTAAATGTATTTACTTAGCACTGGAACATCATATGCCTTTTCAAAGCAAATTTTAATATAGTATTTCAAAATCTGGCAGAAGTTGTCAAAGCTACCCTGTTAGCTAGTACTGATTGCTTTTATAAACTTTTACTAATTTCTATTCAAATACTTCATTAATGTCATTATGGCTCATGATTTCTGATTACAGGTCTATATGCTCTATCTTCAAATATAAATTCTAGTTTGATTTGCAATTGCTAAATGAAAATTGGACTTTAAATGCAAGCAGTAAGTATAATAGTGTATACTTGTCATTACAGAGGCAGAACCTTCATGTAAACTGTAGGCCCTGGGTGATATTGACATGTCAACAAAAGTACTCCTGTGGTGCGGGATGAGGTGAGGGGGCTATGTTCACATGGGGACCTAGACCATTTGGGAACCCTCTGTGCCTTCTGCTCAAATTTTGCTATGAACATAGAACTGCTCTATAAAATCTATTAAAATGCAGGCAATATTACAATTCTTAGATATTTATTGAAAATTTTGTTAATGAGGCAGACATCAGGACTAGAGAAAGCATCATTCAAGAGGTGTGTCCAATCAGGAAAGAACTTAGAATTTAACCCTGGCTTTATCCTCATTGAAGCCCTTGTAGACCTATGCAGCAGTGACATTTCTAGCCCCTGTCAAATTGTTTCTCTCTCTCTCTCTCTCACACACACACACAGGAATATCTATGCCCAGTCAAAGGTTGGCAGTGTGTGTATATATGTGCATACATACGGATGTGTATATAGGTTTGGGAGGGAAAGAGAGGAGAGAGGAGGGAGAGAGACTTTGTAAAGATTAAGAGGAAATGGGGACAATAATCAGACAATTTTTATTTCAAGTCTCAGCTATGCTCCTTTCAGCCCTGCTTCCTCATGCAAAATTAGTTAATTTCATGCAAACTCTTTTTCCCTTCTATAAAACTGTGATAGTATTGCTGCCTCTCAGAGTCTGGGTGAGGATTAAGTGATAAAATACTTATATTTGATTGCACAGTGAGATCACAGAATCAGTGTCTTTTACTGCATAACCTTTGACACATCCTCTAACTGCTGGGGGCCTCTAGTTCTTCCTCTGAGAAGAAGGGAGTTGCACAAAATTATTAGTTCTCTTGCAGCTTTAAAATGTCATGGTTCTTTTCAATGCTAATTGCACCTCTAGGGAAATAATCCATTGACTTGTTTTCTCATTAGTATCATTTGGTGAACAATAGGACTAAATATTCTATTGCCCTGAAGAAATGAAAATATTGATGTTTTACAGGTAGGTTTTCATTCTCCTCCCCTAAATCTGGCAGATGTTCTAATATTGGGAACACAGAGATGGAAATTTGTGATACATTTCCTATGTGGTCCTAGAGGAAGAACTTATTCCATTGTTACCCACATAATTGTGAAATGGAACTAACCAAATCCTAAAACAGACATGGCCCAAGCCTAGGACTGCTGTAGAAAAGCCACTGCAACCAATAAAATTTGAATTTCAGGTAAAGAACACAAAATAATATTTTTAGTATATTTTCCAAATATTGCATGGGGCATACACTAAAAAAAAAAAATTCTTTGCTTCTCAGAAATTCAGATATAAATGGGAATCCTCTATGTTGAATTTGTTCTGTCAACCCTATAATAATGAAATTCTATGAGTGCTATTTGAAACTTCTCCCAGAAGTAAAAATTTTATCAGTACCCTCAAATCTTCCCCACTCTTCTATGTTATCTTGTTACTTGGTAAAGACTATTTCATCTCTAAGGTGTTTCCTTTACATCTAAGAACATTTACATCTGTTATATTTTCTAAGGGTGAAGGGGATATATATCTGTTTATTCATTGCCATGAATTTACCCAGGCTCTGCATCTCTAAGGTGTGCTGGTTGACCTAGTTGGCAGATACAGCCTATGACTATGACCAAGAATCTCAACTACCCAACCTAAGTAAGAAATACGTTTGCAATGTACATGGAGATTAGCTTCAACTCGTTATTATTCCAAGGTGAACACCAAGGAGGTTAATGAGGTCAGAATTGCATTTGTTGGGTCAGAGAATGAAGTGGTGTTTAGATGAAAAGAAAATTGTAAAAACTGACAGAGGGAGCTAATGATAATGAGATGCTTAATGGTGTGATAGAGGAGAGAGCTCCAACACTCTCTTAATGGAAGCCCAAATCATTTCTGCTGAACTTTTCTGTAACTCTTTGGCTCTTGCATTATGTATGAGTCATCACAACTAAAATTCCAAGCACCAAGGAGTTTGAGAATTACCTGTAGACACTTTTTAATCAGTTCCAAGGTTTAGTTATGCATAATCTCTCTTTCCTCTTCAAAATAAAATAAGTGGTACTGATTTAGAGAATACACAGGGTAATAGTATTGGGGAAAGATAATAGTGGCAAATCCTAATTTGGGGGAAATTATCACATTCAGTAATGAAAAATACTATGTTCATAAATTATTGTGTTACTGGGAGGAAATAATCCAAAACCAAATAACATAATGTGATTTTTTTAGGATTTAAGGAATTTGTCTTATTATCTCTCATTCCCTCAAAATACTACAATTTATATCACTGGTTCTCATTTACTACTGCCCACCTCATAAATTCATCCTCTTGACTGTGAGTGTTTGAGAAGCCAGTGATTTTGGGTAGTTAAGGACTGTGCAATTACAAGTAGGCTGACCTCCTGGATCTGCCTCACTGCTACTTTTTAGCTCTATGAGAATTACCTGTAGACACTTTTAATGTCTTTTAATGTCTCTGACCCTCAACGTCTCCTTTTATACATACGTACATAATATACATAACATCTGTAGCTCAGGGTTCTAGTGAAGACTAAGTTGGTTAGTTTGTATATTTAGCACAGAATAAATACCCATTATCTTGAAAGAAAAGAATTACTAAATGTTGAACTCAAAGGGAAATATAAGTTCCAACCAGAATTAAGAAAAATTTGGTCCTTTTGCTATAATCTTATAGAGGAAGAGAGCTGTGATTTAAAATTGAGAATAACAAAGCGAAGAGCCTTACACTAAAAAACAAAGCAGAACAAAAATTCCTCCAAAACAAAAATCTAATAACCTTTCTCTGGTCAAAAACAAAAACATGGGCTGTGATTGTAGCTCAGTGGTAGAGCACTTGCCTAGCACATGTGAGGGTTCAATCCTTAGCACCATATAAAAATAGCAAGTATAATAAAGATATAAAACATTTAAAGATAGTCATTAAAAAAAACTAAAAAAAACCACAATGTGATCAAAGTTAAAAAAAAAAAAAAAACAACTGTCTAACAAACTAGAAACAATACTTTTAATCAGAAAGCCCCTCTGACTACAGGCTTCTTTTAGCTTGTATCTGCATGATTTCTTCCCTCCTTTCTGTCTGCTTGATCTTCTGAATGCATCCTTCTTTTTCTTGAAGTGACTTGTTTTCACTCCCTTACTCCGTCACTAAACATCACCAGCATTCATCCCTCACAAAGTAACCTAAGTTGGGAAGTATTTCAAAAATAGCATCCATTTTACCCATGACTCAATAATTTTCCAGGAAATGATTAATCTATGTGAGAACTCCTAGTGATCACGGATTATGTGTCTTTCCTCTGATCCTGACCCATGTTTCTATAGAAAGAGGAAAGAGAGAGAGAGAGAGAGAGAGAGAGAGAGAGAGACCGAGACCTTTGATACTCTTTCTAGAAGTCATAGGATTCTTACTTCTCCAGAAAGGAAATATCCTTAAATGAAACTTATGGACCAAATTAGCTCCCTTGCTGAGTTCTAGTAACTATTTCCCTTGATCTTGGTTGCTCATGGGCACCCTTCCTGCCTCAGGATTTGGTGGCTCAGCTTAAATAGTGCTAGTATCTATATCTTTTTTTTGTTTTGTTTTGTTTTTTTTTGGTACTGGGGATTGAACTCAGGGGCACTTGACCACTGAGCCACATCTCCAGCCCTATTTTGTGTTTTATGTAGAGACAGGGTCTCACTGAGTTGCTTAGTGCCTCGCCGTTGCTGAGGCTGGCTTTGAACTTGCGATTCTCCTGTCTCAGCCTCCCTAAGTGCTGGGATTACAAGCGTGAGCCACCGCGCCCGGCTTATATCTTTTTTTTGTACCGGGGATTGACCTCAGGAACACACAAACACTGAGCCACATCCCCAGCCCTATTTTGTATTTTATTTAGAGATAGGATCTCACTGAGTTACTCAGTGCCTCACCAACTTTGCTAAAGTTGGTTTTGAACTCACCATCCTCCTGCCTGAGCCTGCCAAGCTGCTGGGATTACAGGCATGTACCAGCGTACCCAGCCCATATCACTTTAACATTGCCTTTTTTCAATCATTTTTTTTTCCCACTGAAGACCTGTGTTTGCATTCATCTTCCAACATGCATATCGCTTGAATGAATCATGTAGTAACTTTGCCCCAAAGCCTAACTCATGATCTTTCCCTGATCATGTAGTGTTGTTGGTTCCTCAAACAGTAAATGTACTAGAGAGTGAAGAGCCTGGTTTCCAAAATCCAATTACTCTCTCTCAAATCTCTAACAAGGCAGTTAGAAAAGGATAGAGAAGAAGTGTTAACTTACTATTTTGTAGACATTATTAGTTGGATAAGAATATTATTTTAATATGGAGAAAAATTTGTGAGACTGTATTATTCTGTTTAATTTATAGATTTTAAAATTGACAGAAATTAATGTATTTAGTTATGTCAATGAAATATACATTGAGTGCCTGTATATGCTAGGCATTCTTCTCATTCATGGGAATCCATCAGAGGGTCAAATGGATAAAGCTTTCCTACTTCTCTAGAGTTTGTAATTTGTTAGGGAATGGTACAGTAAAAGTGTTTACATATACAGATATCTCCATCTGTGATTTATACTGGTGTGGTCTACAATGTTTGGTTTTATGATAATGTGAAAATTATATGCATTCAGTATAAACTATAGTTTACATTTTGAATTTTGAAGTTTTTCTGACCTGCTAATATGCAACACGTGTGATACATATAATATATGTGATGCTATGCTGGGCTGGGCAGGGAAGCAACCTGCAGCTCCCAATTAGCCAGGAGATTATAAGGGGAAACAACTGGCTCTGTGCAGTGGACTGAGTTTGCTAAGCTATGATGTTCAGTAAGTTACCATGTATTCAATGCATTTTTAATTTATGGCATTTTGAATTTATAACAGTTGTATCTGAACCCATTATAGGTGGATATTATTATTGGTATATTAATATCATATAGAAGGTTAAATGCAATGTGGACTAGAAAAAAAAGAAAATTCAGTATAGTGTGAGGTAATAGCATGGGACTAGGTTGCTGTTTTAAAAATGACGGTCAGGGCTGTCCTCCATGACACCATGAGATTGAAGCAAACCCTGGAGGAAGGTGAAGAAGTGAGCCCAAGGACTGTCTAGGGAAGACTGTGGCAGACAGAGTCCATCAGGAAAGAACATGTGAGCATGTTTTGGCATGAATGGAGAAGCATGAGCATAGAGGCAGATTTTGAGACTAGCCTTTGGGGCCAGGGGCCAAGAATAAAGGCAGAGATAGCAGTTAGAAATAAATATTCCATATCACTTAGCAAGAAAACAGCAAAATTGAAATTGAAATTCAAATCTCCTGACTCCAAAACTTCAGCTTTTGCACCAGGTTGAATCATAAATTCGTTTGCTCTTTTTTGTCAAAATTTTTCTGACAGTGTGCTATGATGGAGGAAGGATGTTAATATTTCCCAACTGGACTGAACTCACCTCCCTCTCCCTTCCCCCTTATCTTTCTGCTTTCATCTCCTTTCTCTTGTTCAGTTTGAAGATGATGCTACAGATACTTCTGCAGTGGCTTCTAGAGGGATATAAAATTATCCTATGAGTAAGATCTTGAGTTTAATTATTAGAGTCTTTTCCACTTCTTCTTTTTGGTACTGGGGATTGAACTCAGGGGTTGTCTACCACTGAGCCACATCCCCAGCCCTATTTTTGTGTGTTATGTAGAGACAGGGTCTCACTGAGTTGCTTAGTGCCTCGCAGTTGCTGGGATTACAGGCATGCACCACTGCACCCGCCAAGAGTCTTTTCCATTTCAATCTATTTTAGATGCCCATCAAAAATTTTCCAACCTTGCCCTGTTTAATTTATATTTTTATATTCAAGTATTAGACTTTATGTCAATACAATTGATTTTTGTGGAACTGAACATTAAGATTTTTCACACTGGGAAGGAAACCATCCAATTGGGATTTATCTGAGTGTCCTCCTTGATTATTATCCGAGTTATGAAATAAGGAGAGGTGTAAGACAATTCAGAAGGAAAATGAGGGACAGTGGACCTCAGCTGAACAGCCTTAATTATTGCTTTCATTGTAATGGAGCTTTGACTGAATTCCCATGCAGCTCAAATGTGGGAATTTCCTAGTGAGTTCTGTTCAGTAGGAGAATTAACAGAACTCATTGATGCTTAGAATGTGCATGTGGTTTTAAATGTTTTGGAAAGATGGGTCCATAGACCACAAATCAAGAACCCATCCTGAAGATCACTCCTGAAGAAATAATAAGCATCATGTGTAGTTTGTCCATGAACTCTGAAATTAAATAAAAAAAATGAGCCAGGCGCGGTGGCGCAAGCTTATAATCCCAGCACTTAGGGAGGCTGGGACAGGAGAATTGAGAGTTCAAAGCCAGCCTCAGCAACGGTGCAGCACTAAGCAACTCAGTGAGACCCTGTCTCTACATAAAACACAAAATAGGGCTGGGGATGTGGCTCAGTGGTTGAGCGCCTCTGAGTTCAATCTCTAGTACCAAAACCAAATTTTTGTGCACTCAGTATTTGAAAATAAGTCCAATAGATTTCATTGGTTTCTTGGCCTTGAATAAATTAAGAACCACAGATCGGATCCAGTCAGTCTGTTCCCTTATGACTCATTGCTCTATTAAAAATTATTTCTAATTTGTGTGGTGCTTCACAGTTTATAAAACATTGTTATGTATTTCATGTTAGCATTCAAAGAACTCTCTTTAGGAATCACACATCAAGTCATTTGAAACAGGGAGAACTTTAAATAATATAAAATCACATGACAACTTGGGTACCTGAAGAAGGTTCTGTTTACAGAACCTTCTGACCACATATTTACATTAGCTGTTATATTGGATTTCCTCAAAGAAAAAAAGTCAGACTCAGTTAAAAGAATTGGCTCGACTAGTTGAAAAGTACAGAGAAAAGTTACATTTAGCTGTGGCTTGATCCAGACGTCATTGTGTCATCAGGGCTCCAGACCAGCTACTCATTTGGCTTTGTCCTCAAGTTTGTGTCTTCTTGTGGAATCAAGTGGCAATAGCACTTCTACACATCTTATTCTAGCAGGATGATGAAGAAGAAAACATCTGGAGTGAGGAGGAAGAGAGCATCTGGGTTACAGCATTCCCTGGCCAGCCTTGATAGTCACTTGGTATGCCCCACATTAGTGTACCTGCCAACTATGGATCCTGGCCAAGGTGACTGTGAACTCTGTGCTAATGGGCTATGGCTTGTTCACAGACTCTTCTGCAAGGGCTGGAGTTAGAACCCCCTCCCATGGGGCCACATGGACACCAAAATGAAGAATCTTAGGTTTTAGAAAGGAGAAAACTAAACAAAATAAACTGAACAACAACAAAAACAAAAAATAAGTGCTGCCAAAGTGGGAAGGTGCTAACCAAAATAATCACAAAGAGCAGACAGAAAATATAGAATTATGTGAAATTAAGGCCATTTGAAAAGAGGAGACAGAATTCTAGATTTGGCGTAGTAGCTGGTATGCACTTAACTAGTAAATGGAGGAACTGGGGCTCCAATCCAGAACCTTAGAGTTCACAATCTGCAGTGGTGCCTGAGGGAATAAACCATTGAGCTATACCTGGCCTAGGCCTGTGACCCCCTGCTAATTGGAGTTTCAGTTTCACATGTAAAGAGAGCTCAGAGAATGGTTTTGATTTTGTATGCAGGGCACATTAATGCTATTTGCTTCTTAGAGATGTTTCGGCTGAGCCAGAAAAGGTCTCTGTAAAGATGCACCATCTCCTGCTCCACAGCTGGGGAGTCAAGGCAAAAGTTGGTAAATTAGCCAAGCCATTACTGGAGCAACCTGGATGGCTTTTGTCTCAAATGAACACCTTATGGCTATTTCTATACTGTAAATACATGATACACACATGGAAACCTGAGAGTCCAAAGACCAAGGGTGACTCAGGGAACCTGCAACTACCTTTTCCATGGCCTAGAGAGCAAAAATGGAAAAGTTTGGTAGCAAAGTACATTTTTGCTAACATGGTATTATTGAAAAGTACTTGCCACTCAAGTCAGTAGATTAAGTCCTGCTCTGGATTAAGTAAGAATATGACCTTGTGTATACTATTTTTCTTAGTTTAGGTGCAGGGTCTACCTTGAATTTGACCTCCAGAGAGAACCTTCCCAGGTTTGAAAGCCTGTGCTCTTTGCTTGGATGGCTGCTCCTACCCTGGTCAAAAGACTGTGCGATAGATAGTGAGTCACAACCCAGGGGCCAGTTAAGTTGCATTTGGTCAGTGTTCTTCATACCTACTATGCAAAAGCAATTTTCTGAGATCCTTGTTAAAATACAGACTGGATCGGCAAGATTTGGGCTAGAGTCTCAAAATGTGCATTTCTGACAAACTCTTCCTAGACACCAATGCTCTCCATCCCCAGACCATACTTTGTACATTATGAGTGGAAAGGATTTAGGGTTCGGTGTGTATTCCCAGCAAAAGCCATCTAGAGAAAGAACAGATGATGAGAAATGGGAATGGGAGAAGTGCTCTGTCTTAATTAAAAATCATGACATTGACAAATCAATAAGAATTGGGCCCTACAGATTAAAAAGCAAGAATATCCTTCGATAAAAGCGTAAATTTAGACCAAACATCTATAGGATGTAGTTAAATGAATTATGAGTCTTCATAGCAGCTTTTGTAACAGGTTATAAAGAGAACTGCAATTGGTTGCCCTTTGATGGGCAGGAGTCCTTTTGAGAAATATGAGGAAGGTTTCAAAGACTCCCTGCATATCACAGATGAAAACTTTGGGTGTCAGATGATTTATGTCTTAAGTGGTCTTGGGTGTTATTGCCACCTAAAGCTGTATTAGAACTTCCTCTAGGATACCTAATTCCGGGCCTAGGACTGTTTCTATTGATGAAGCTGCTCCTCAAAGTAAGTCCTTTTCTCTCTGACCTACATCTTTTTCTTCATTTTGTGCTTTGTGTGTCAGCAGAATCATATCTCTGCAAAGAAATTGGAAATCATTTTCCTTTAAATAACCACTGCAATCCTGAGACTCTTTGTGAAGGCTTCCTTCATTTATTTTTTTAATATAATTTCACTAATGAGCATGCAAGTATCTATGAAAAATGCATGGACATAACCATGTAAGATCTCATTTCTCCAACCGTCTTTTACTTTCCTTTTCTGGTTCCCCAGATCTCAGTGATGAGCAAAGCTATAACTCTTGTTTCATGTGTTCCCTTGTATATGGATTTCAATAGTAATAATTAGAGCTGAAAATAAATGCATGTCCTAGAATGAATATTCTACCCTTTATTCACTAGGGTGAAGAATGACTCAAGATTCTCAGTTTCTTCGTTGCCATTTTTATTCTGCACATCCTCTTTGTTCTCTGCAATGCTTTATCGACCCTTGTCAGGTTGAAAAGAAGCAGATCAGACAGGCAGCCAATCAGGAGCCAGGAAGCATGTGCTGCGCCAATGCTCCCTGGCCCTGGAGCAGCAGTGGGCTATGAGCCTGGATGGTTTTTTCTGTCCTCTCTGGATAGATTGCACAAATACATTAGGTTATATATTGACACATAACAAAATCACCCTCCCCTGCCTAACTTTAGAAAGCACCAGGAGAAAAATCATTTCATTAGCCATTTTTAGATATGCTGGTTACTTATTCCAGGTCAACTGAATTCCAGGGAAATGAATTTTTGATTATCAAAAGACAGTTTGGGGGCTGGGAGTATAGTGTAATATGCACAAGTCCCAGGTTCAGTCTCCAGCACCTACACAAAACAGCAAAACATCACCTTTGCAAGTGGTAGAAGATGGCTGGTAGTTCTCAAGTACAGCTATACCCCCTAAACACATGTATATTATTTAGCCTAAGCCTTAACAACAGGAATATTAATAATGATGACAGCAGCTAAGATTTATGAGATTGTGTAGTACTTATTATAGAGTGATAAATATTTTCTCTATATTCTCACTGAATCTATAAAGCAGTTATTATCATTCTTCTTATTCTTAGTCTTCCTATGTATATTTAAAAATCATGTAGTCTCACAGAGATTCTATAACCTCTCAAGTCATCCATGTATTGGTTAAGGCCCCAAGATTGAAATTCACTTCCATGATATAATCGTATGCCTCATATAATTGGGCTTCTAGAGTTGGTATTATTTATTCTGTTACATGTTCTTCCCCATTTCAGGGAGACCCTGAGCCGGAGGTCCTGACTGCCCTGTTCCTTGCAGTAGCACCTGCACTTAGAATAGTATCTAACACATAGAAGGGCTTAATGTCCTACTAGAGTCAGGGAGATGAAGAGAAGAGAGAAAGGAAGGAATGCAAGGATAAATAAAATTAGAAAACATTATGAAGCCTTGAATGGAATGTTAAATTGTTCTGTGTGATTCATACATCTCCAGAAGCTGCTGAAAGAAGAGCAGAAAGAGGACATGATAATGACAGTGTTTGGGGGAAATCATGACCTAGCAATCCAGTGGGCAAATATTTTGGAAATATTAGATTTAATGCACAATAGCATTCCATGAAATAATTATTTAAAATCTGTTACCTTAATTTTAGAATGTTTTATGTATGATATTGTAATATATATCCACATACATATGCATAAATAAAATTAAAATATTTTAACTAATTAATTTTTTAAAACAGTAGTCACAATCTTCCCTTAAAAATATAAGACAAAAGATAAATTTATTTTATGACATAATAATACTGTTTATCATTTTACCATAATTTTCTATAATTACCTGTACAGTTAACAATTTCTTTCTCTGTTATTCTCTTTTTTGGTTTTAACATTTCTTCTATATTTCTTTTCCTTTTTATTTTCCTTCCTTCCTTTCTTCTCTCTCTCCCTCCTTCCTTCCTTTCTTCCTTTGTAAATGCCTTTAGTATCAATATAAGAGATACTGAACAAAATACTACTACATAGGGCATTTAACAATACATATTGTATTTCATTGTTAAAAACAATTATTCTTCCTCAACTCTGCAATTTAAAAACGCTATTTAGGAAAAAACATTAGATTTACCAGTACCCAAAGTCATTGTGAGTGAGCCTGCCCAAAATGATTCAGGAGCTTGGAGAGGAGTAAGGCAGTAAAGAAGGAACACTTACAGGTGAAACCCTTCTTTTCCTCATACTATTAAAATTTAATCTTTTATGATTTTTAATTCACCACAGAGAACAATATTTGCTTAGCATCATCCATCTGGGAATGGAATTTCCAGCTGTGTGTTCATGAGAAACTCTCATCACAGCAAACATTCCAGATGCCCTGCAGGTTCAGATGGAATGGGACTTGATCTATATCAATTTTTCATAATGTGTTCCATATTGAATTTTTAATGTCTTTCCTCCAAAAATAACCATACTAGGATGTACTCTACCTATCTGGCACCCTTCCAAGCCTCCATTTTGACACAGTTATGGAAGAAATTACTCATGGTACTTTCTCTAAAATAAGTGTATATTCTGTCTTGATTACCACAACCATGCTAAAATTATCACCAATAAGCCTATAGCTAAATTAAAAGAATAATTTAAAAATTCCCCCCAAACCATATGCTTTAGACTGTGGTTTGGAGTTTTTACTTTATGAGTCATATACAATGCCAGTATGAGGTCATTCTGTGTATTTAAAAATAAAAAAAGAACTAGATTTAGCTGGTAGGTTCAAGCTAGGTAGTCATCTAGTCTTGATACCTTATTACAAATAGGAAGTAGTAGTTTGCATTTCTATTTAATTTAATTTATTATTATTAATTTAATTTATTAACTATTTTGGGTGGTGGGAATCTAGTAGTTAATAGGAAAAAATACATTTATCATTTTGTTTCAATTTTCTTCAAGAACTGTTAATTTAACAATTTTTTTTCTTTTGGCATAGAGCACATATAAATGTCATAATGTACATTGTTCAAGAAGGATTTTTAAGTACATGTTAATATATAAGTTAAATTTACATGTGTGTATGCATGTTTTATATGTTAAGTGTGTGTGTGATCAGTATGCATGGGAAATTTTGCACTTTACAGATGCACAAATTCTTTTGATCTAAAAATCTCCATTGTACTATTAAACTAAATTTGTTCACCCTACCTGGGGCCTTATATAACAAACTGTAATGTAATTTAGCATGCAAAACCGAAAGGCTAACTGAAGAGTATACTCATAACAATAGCTAAGAGTCAAATTATCAGAACAACTAAGCTTTAGTCCATCACAGGTAGCCAGTTGTTTAAACTATGTTAAACTAAGACAAACACCACGTCATTAATCAACTGGGTATTCTGTCAATAAATGTTTTCCAGACACATGGCAGACTGAATGTTCTCTGAACCTGTTCTGTTTCTGAGGGCTACTCAGAGAGCAAATTGGCAAATCCTTCTTTGCTAAATTAAACTGCTACATTTATCTAAAATTTTCTTTTAACAAAGCTTTCAGAGATTTTTTTTCTTTTTTCTTTTTTAAATTTTTATTATTTATGTATTCTACTTAGGTATACATGATAGCAGAATGCATTTTGATTCATTGTATATACATGGAGCACAACTTTTCATTTCTCTGGTTGTATATGATATAGAATCACATCATATATGCAGTCATACATGAATCTAGGGCTATGATGTCCATT
Source organism: Xerus rutilus (assembly GCA_028644305.1). Lineage (NCBI taxonomy): Eukaryota > Metazoa > Chordata > Mammalia > Rodentia > Sciuridae > Xerus > Xerus rutilus. Next base: position 8,255,971 of record CM053416.1, on the reverse strand, counting down.
TTATTCCACCATCTTTACTGTCCCCATGTCCCCTCCCCACTCCCTCCTGTTTGACCAACGTTCCTCCATTCTTCCCATGTCCCCTCCCCTATTATGGATCAGCATTCACTTATCAGAGAGAACATTCACCATTTGGTTTTTTGGGATTGGCTTACTTTGCTTAGCATGATATTCTCCAACTACATCCATTTACCTGAAAATGCCATAATTTTATTATCTTTTATTGCTGAGTAATATTCCATTGTGTATATATGCCACATTTTTTTTTTATCCCATTCATCTATCGAAGGGCATCTAGGTTGGTTCCACAGTTTAGCTATTGTGAACTGAGCTGCTAGAAACATTGAAGTGGCTATATCACTGTAGTATGTTTTTAAGTCTTTGGGAATAGACCCAAGAGTGGGATAGCTGGGTCAAATGGTGGTTCCATTCCAAGTTTTCTAAGGAATGCTTTCAGAGAATTTTTGAAGTATGGTTCTTAGTGAATTTGGCTTAAAAACTAATGCCAGAAAATATTTTATTTTCTCTCATTTGTCAAGTAAGAAAAACAAAATGTAGGGTTATGGGAAAGAGGATAGAAAGGAGGATTTGATGAAAGCATACAAATGAATATAATTCAAGGAAAACTAACTTGCAAGTTTTACCAGTTTCTTATTGCTGCAGTAACAAATCATCACAAGCAGAATAGCTTAAAATAAGAGAAATTTATTCCCTTATATTTCTGGAATTCAGAAGGTATAAAATCAAATTGTCAGTAGGGCTCTGTTCCTTCTGGAGGACCTGGAGGTGGTGGGGACCATTTTCTTGCCTTTTCAGCTTCTAGAGGCCTCCTCCTGCATACCTTAGCCCTTGGCCTCTTCCTCACATCACCCCAGTCTCTGTGTTTGTAGTCACATCTCTGACTCCAACCTTCCTCTTATGAGGACTGTTGTAATTATGTCAGACTCACCAAGGTAATCCAGGATAATCTCTCCACCTAATGATACTCCTCTTAATTGAATGTGCAAAGCCCCTTTTATCATATAAGTTAACAATCATAGGTTCTGGGAACTTGGACATAGTATCTTTGGGAACTAATTATTCAACCTAGCATAGATGGATGCATCCTATGAAATATTCAGGTTCTGAATTGCACATTTTATTTTACTTTTTGTGTGGTACAAGTTTGTAGAGGTTGTGGATGCCACTTCTGGTGACTCAGACTCATTAAACACTATAAAGCCCTTCTTCAAATTACCCTTTGCTTGCACTGCTGCAGATGACCTTGCAATCTGGAAGACTTTTTTCTTTTGTTTCATCCTGAGCAGGAAGGCCACAGTATTCACCAGTTAAAATCAAAAGATGCATGGAACATATTTATACTTGCCACTAGGCATCTATCTCTTTTTTTATAAGCACATGTATACATTTTTTCCTTAAAAATCTTTTCTAAGTAGCGGGTAATGAGCACACAGCCACCTATGTCCAGAATAAAATCTTGCTCTTCTGCTCAAAATAAAAAATATTATTTTTTAAGTAACCCTTTCCTAGTAGTGTTTTCAAATGAAATTTGTTAGGTAGCTTGGATTTGGCCATCTTTCAAAATCAATCAAAACTGTCAGCAAAATAGAAATTAGTTGTAATATATTTTATATCACATTGAACTTGTTATACAAGTTCATGTACTTTTTCTTTTTTGTCTGAATTTATTGCCTCACTTGTTTGGGAGAATAAAATGCACACAGAGTTACATAGTGACAAAGTTAAACTATTTTCTGTAAAGCATTTTTAAAGTTTTTCATTGTGGATTTAATTATATGAGTGCCTCTTTTTCTTGACAACCCCAAAATATGATGGAATTGAGTGAGAAAAGATGAGGCTCTGTAACTTACCATACCCAATTTACATGTCACATTTACTGACATTGATTTCAATATTACTCAGAAGAATTTTCAGAGTCAAGAAAGTGTTTTTGAAAAAACATTTTATGGACTTTAAATTAGAACAATATAGTGTGAACCCATTCATTCTTACTCTTCCTCTAAATTAAAAAAATATAGTACAACTAAATATAATCAATAAACTCAGAGAACAGCACAAAAGTAGGTCTTAGCCCATAGAGGCTATTTTTTTAAAAAAGGCTAAAAACTAAGTATCTTATGAGCAAAATATATTTATTTTTTAACTGTTCTGGAGGAGATGAAGTCCAAGATGAAAGCTCTGGCAGATTTGGTGCCTGGTGGAGTCCACATTCCACTTTGTAAAGAGTTGTCTTCTTTCTGTGAACTTACATGGTGAAGGGGTAGAGAACTTAACAGGGCCTCTTTAATAAGGGCTCTAATTCCATTCATGAGAGATCTGCTACCCAAAAGACACCACTTCATAATATTATCTCTTTGGTAATTATATTTCAACAAATAAATTGTGAGGGGATACCTTCAGACCGTACAGCAAGGCAACTGGGGAAATCTCAGAAAGTAAGACTATGCGCTCATTAGGGACCTGAGAACTTACGAAACAATGCAGTGCAAGAGTGTCTTGTGGATCTTGTCCAACAGACACCCAGGCTAGCAACAAAAGAGAGCCTGGGTTGGCCCATAGGAAACACAGAACTGGCAGGCCTGGTGAGGGAATCAATTTGGAGGCTGCAAATAATAGTTAATCAGGAAAAGACTCTCTTTCCCACTGGGCTTAAGACTTCCTCATCCACAGGGAGATAATAAAGCTAATGGTGACACTAGAAAGAGAGAAAATAGGAAAGAGAGTGACTTGAGAAGCCTTTTTGCCACCATGGTCCTGAGACTCACCCTTTCAGGGACACCAGGGGGTAGAAGGGGCACAAATGTAGGGATCCCACCTCCACAAGTGACTGGTCCCAGAAGCACTCTCCAAGTTTCCTACAAAAAAAGGATCCTGCATTAGCATGCTTTTGACTGGAATGACTGGCAGACTTGAGACTTCTACTTGCATTAGAAACCCCAATATGCCAGAGAGAACTGTATGAGAAACCCAGACATGGAATGCATCCTAACTGAGAAATCCTCCCAGTCCTTATTAGTTGGAGAATCCTTTCCTCCAACCAGAGCAGACATACTGCAACAGTTAGGGGTGGGGCATATCAATAAGGGGATTCAACCATAAAGGAGCATCCTACAAGGGAAGGCTTCTCCTTGCCAGAGCTCCACTGGGAAACATCTGGTGGTCCTATATAGGTGAACTTTTAAGTTACTCTTCAAGTAGCATCAACAGGAACCAGTGGGAGCTTAAAGGGCATCAGACCCTCAAAACAGACTAAACAAACCACAGTTAAACTACAGGCTCTATCTAGCAATTAAAGTATCAAGAAATTCCAGCTCACAAAGCAGAACAGAGCTAGCCTTTCATCTAAAAAGGGTGACTTCCTGCTAAAGTGAAAAATTTAAATTTAAATAGAATCCAAGGATTCCTAATACAACAGACAGCATGTCCAGGATACAACTGAAAATCATTCATCACACCAAGAATGAAGAAATGTTTAACTTAAATGAGAAAACACAATTGATTGACAGTCATCAACAAGATGAATCAGATGTTGAAATTATCTGATGAGGATTTTAAATCAGCTATCATGAAAGTCCTCAACAATAAACTATAGATTTTCTGGAAACAAATGGGAAAAGAAAAGAAGAGAAAATATCATCCTAAATATGGATGCTTTGAAAGAACCAAATGGACATTACAGTGAAAATACAATATCAGAAATGTTTAAAAAAACACTCACTGTGTAGGCTCGAAATTAGAGTAGAGATGACAGAGAACAGAATAAGGGAACAGGAGGACAAATCAACATAATTCACCTAACTTAAAAAACAGAAAGTAGACTAAAAGTAGAAGTAGAGGAGAAGGAGAACAGACACTTATAGACTGGTAAAAGGGATCAAAGGTTCAATATCCATATCGGCACAGTCCCAGGAGTGGAGAAAAAGAATGGCTAAAAGATAACTGAAAACTTTCCACTTCCTAACTTTGGCAAAAGATACAAAACTTTAAGAAAGAAATACCTAAGATGTCAAATGCATGGAAATTCATATCTTCTGAAAACTAAAGGCAAAAGAAAGACCCTGAAAGCAACTGGAGAGAAATAAACCACTATCTATAGGGAAGTATTAATTCTAAGGTCAATGGATTTCCCATCAGAAATCAAAGAAGCCCGAAAGAAGTGGTACAGTATTTTTTAAAAACTAAATGAAAAGCACTTTCAATCATGAGTTAGGACCTTTGACTCTCTTTACTTTTAAATAACTATCTACTATAAGATGGTGTTATCATTTTTGTTTAATTATCAAACATAATTTATAAAATTTGTAAGTAAAATGGTATTCTATTGTATGTGTCTACCTTTATGCTTTTTCTTTTTGTTTTAGTTGTAGAAGGACACAATACCTTTATTTTATTTATTTATTTTTATGTGGTGCTGAGGATTGAACCCAGTGCTTTACACATGCAAGGCAAGTGCTCCACCACTGAGCTACAACCCCAGCCCTATCTTTATGTGCTTTTTTGATTCTCTTTCCTTCCCAAGGCTCTAAGATTCTTTGCTTCATCCTTTCTGATTGATGAAGATTTTTTTAGCTAATTTTTATAACAGTAGGTATGTTGTAAAGAATTATTTTAGTTTTAGTCAGAGGAAGTTTAAGCAAAAAAAATAAAATAAAATGGGCATAGAATTAAGTGAAAGTAAACATACAGCACTTCAAAGTACATAGGATGCTGCTAAAATGGCATTTTAAGAAAAATCTTAGAACTAAGGCTAGGGTTGTAACTCAGTGGAAGAGCACTTGCCTAGCATGTGTGAAGCACTGGGTTTGATTCTCAGCATCACATACAAATAAATCAAGTAAAGGTCCATTAACTAAAAAAAAATTTTTATTAATTTATAAAAGAACTAAATGCATATACTAAAAATGAAGAAAGATTTCAAATCAATAATCTGAACCCCTACTTCAAGAAAATAGTAACTGAAGAACAAAATAAATTCAGAGCAAGCAAAAGAAAGACAAGAGTAGATTTTTAAAATGATAGAGAAAATCAATAAAAAAGCAAATTTCTAGAAAATTAATAAAGTTGATAAACCTATTACAAATTGGCTAAAATAAAGAGAGAACAAATGAGTTTCCAATACTAGAATGAAAATGAAATATCACTGCAGATCCCATAGCAACTAAAAAAAATAAAAAGGAATATTACCAATAACTTTAGCTCATAAACTTAGAAGAAATGGACCAATGACTGAAAAACTACAAACTGTTCAAACTCAACCAAGATGAAACAGATAATCTAAATAGTCCTTTGACTATTTAAAAATTGAATGTGTTAATAGAATGCTACTGAAAAAGATATATCCAGATCCAGATGGTTATGCTAGCAAATTCAACCAAGAGTTTAAAGGAGAAAAACTATCTGTTCTACAAAATCATCAAGAACATAGAAGAGAAGGGAAAAAGTTCAACTAATTGAATGAGGCCATCTGAATAAGATCGGTGGTTTGCTTCAAAATTAACAATCAGGTTGTGATATTGGGGCATTTTAGGTGTTATCACTGGGAATCCAGGAGTGGTAAGCAGGAAAATGGGTTCCCAAGATGTCCTTGTTCTAATCCCTGGAACCTGTGAATATGTTCCCTTACATGGCAGAAAGAGCTTTGCATGTTTAAGTTGAGGATCTCTAGAGGGGGGTAACTTCCTTCCTTGTACAGGTGGGCCCAATGCGATTGCACAGGTATTTTTAAGGGAAAGAGAGTGCAGGGGATGAAAGCAGCGAGTGGAGCATTGCAATTACTGTCAGGATTCCCCAAGCCAAGGCATGTAGGCAGCTTCTAGCAGCTAGAAAAAGCAAACAGATACTCTTAAAGCCTCCACGGTGTTAGGTGCATTATGCCCTTGCTGTGGTTTCAGTGGATTAAAAGTCATTTTGAATATTTGAACTTTGGAATTTACAGGTAATAGACTTCTGTTGCTTTAAGTCACTAAGTGGTCAGTATTAGAGTTACAACAGGTAACAAATGTAATGGGGAATATATGTACATATATATGTGTGTGTGTATTTATATATGTGTATATATGTATGTATTATGTTTCTGTATTATTCCTTTCAGCTTCATGTAAATCTACAATTATATAAGTAAATTTTTCAATTAAGATGTTATGAATTTGGTCTTTGATAGGAGCAATGCTGATTAAAGTTGACTTGAAGCATAAAACAAAGGGAAAAGTAGTGAAAGAGGAGAAAAGAACAAAGTTTCCTTTTTTTCAATGAAAGTGATGATAATTATATAATTGAGATAATTATTTATTACTGGCACTTTTATAGTTCTTTTTCTGCAACATTCCTACCTTTCTTCTTCTAGAACAGTAGTGAAGTATGAGACCTAGGATTGTAATTGTCTTGACTCATACTCTGACATTACCTAGGAGGCTGTGAATCATTGGGCAGATTCCTGATTCCTCTGTTGTAAATTACAGATAAATGTGCCTCCTTCAAGGGGAATTATAAACAGTTACTTTTAGGAATGTGGTTAAATTATGTTGGACCTAGGTTTTCATATTTTTCTCCTATCTCCACCTCAACTATTCATTTTTTCCCTTCTTCAAAATTTATCTATCCCTGTAGCAGACAGTCTTTGAAATGGTTCCCAGTGATTCCTGCCTTCATGTTCTTCACTAGAGCATGGACTGAGTTAATGACTAGCTTTCTTCTTCTCCTTCTCCTTCTCCTTCTTTTTTGTTTTCTGTTAAATATTTTTTATTAGTTGGTAATGTACCTTTATTAATTTGTTTCTTTATATGTGGTGCTGAGATTCGAACCCAGTGTCTCACACACGCTAGGCAAGCACTCTACCACTGAGCCACAACTCCAGCCCCAATGACTTGCTTTTAATGAATGATATGTTACGGCAAAAATGGTGGAAATCTCATTTCTAACATGGAATTACAAAACAAAACAAAAGCAAAAAAACAAACAGTGAGTGAACTCTTAAAAATCCTGATTCTTATCTTTTGCTTGCTCTGATAATCAAGTTGCCATCACATGAGCTGCCTTGTAGAGAAGGAAGAGCATATACAACTAAGGACCATCTTTATCTATCAGTTCACAAGCCTTCAAGGACCTGATTCCTACCAAGATTTCTGTAATGGAACTTAGATGGAGATCTTTTCCAATTGGAACCTTTACATGAGACCATAGCCCTGGTGAACTCCTTGACTCTAGCTGTGTTAGAGGGCCTGCGCTAGGAATTCTTGCTAGATCACATTCAGATTTCAAACCTAGAGATAATACATGTTTTTGTTTTAGGTCATTACATTTTGGGATAATTTGTTATGCAGCAATAGATAACTAATACAATTCCATTTTGTATTATCCAGTAGGCATTTAAAAAAAAACAAATCATGGCAAAACAATTCGATTATTTCTTTCATACAGTAGGTAGAGGAAAAGTCATCCAAATGAATTTCCTTTTGTCCTCTCTAGAAGTTGGAGTCTAGAGAGCATTTATGGCAGGTGGCATGAATATTTGAATAAATGCCTAATTAATCTTCCAGAAATGTCCTCATAAGATTAATATACCTTTAGTGAAATTTCATTCAGAGTAACAAAATAAAATGAAATATTTTAAGCAAAGTTGATGGAAAAAGATTTGGGGAGTAAATAGGAAAAGTGCTATAATATTAGCAGATCTACCTGGGTAAACCTCTTAAGTAAGCTTTCTTTATATTCTTTCCTGGTTTTTGTTTTTGGCTTTTGAAGTTCTGAAATCACATATTCTTCCAGACTATAAATTATTTGATCTCGTATTTACTCCTAAGTCTATAACCCTGAGTCCTTCTGGTTCAATGGTGTGTGTGTGTGTGTGTGTGTGTGTGTGTGTGTGTGTGTGGTTTCTGTGTTGGAATGTGAGTGTGAAAAGTTCCTGAGGCAGAAACAATAGCTACCATGTTTATAAAACGTGTGCTGAAGTTATATACAGTCAGCCCTCTGCTTTTATGGGTTCTGTGATCACAGGTTCAACCAACTTCAAATTGAAATATTTAAAAAATTATGTCATTATTCTCTAAACAATAGAGTATAACAACTATTCATATAGAATTTACATTGTATTAGGTATTATAAGTAATAGAGAGATGATTTAAAATATAGGGGAGGATGTACATAGATTATGTGCAAATGCTATACCTTTTATATGAGACGTGAAAATCCATGGGTTTTTGGTATTCATTGGGGCTCCTGTGATCCATCCCCTATAAATATGAAAGGACAAATACATTTTCTTAGTGAGATAAAAATATATTATTTTACCTCTGTACCTATTTAATAAGATTTGCCTGTAAAAACCTATTGAAATTTGTTATAGGCATGTCTCCCTTCACAATCTTGGGGTAAAAAATAAGGTCTCATTTTTCACTTGTACTTCTGAGTATACTTCTTTACTCCTCCAAAAACCAGAGTTCAACCTGAGAGCTGCTGGGATTCATTTACTTCAGGGGAATGCACATTGGTTACTGCTTCCCTCCTGAAAAATAATTAAAAAAAGAAAAAATGTTATTCTCCAAAAGATCCTTCTTTGTTCTGTGCTGTTGTTGCTGTAACATTACCATTTGACAGAGTTTCTTGAAAATAATGGTATCTGCAAGGGCAGCAAAAGCCCTGACCATAAAAACAGAGATGGAAATTTTGAAGCAGGCTTTAATGCTAACACAAGTGTGACTTTCCATCAAAATGTGGATCTAGGGGCTGGGATTGTAGCTCAGCGGTAGAGCGCTTGCCTCGCTTGCATAAGGCCCTGGGTTCGATCCTCAGCACCACATACAAACCAATAAAATAAAGACATTGTGTCCATCAACAACTAAAAAATATTAAAAAAAATGTGGACCTATGCTAAGGGCAATATTCATGCAACCAAAGGAAACCATTTGTCGTCCATCCTCTCCCTCACCCATTCTTTGTGTTTCTCTATAGCTCAAGCAAATGCCAAGCCTCTCATTTCTTACGTGTTTTTGTAATGCACATGTGGGATTATACCACAGAATGCCATCACGCATTTTTGTGACTGAAAGAAGAATGTCTAAGAAGAGACAACTCTTCCTTAGCATTTTTTAAGACCGTCTAAAGGAGATATTGCACAAATAGTATGAAACAGAAGATTGGGAAGTTGCTAAGTGAGTTTAGTAATAAAAGACCTCCATTAAAGTTCTCTTGGAGCTGAGGCTTGGAACTGGCATCTGCATTTGGCTAAAGCAGATCAGAGGGGGCATGCAATCCAAATACTGGATCTGGAGAACAGAAGCTAGAACTTTGTTGTTTTTTTTTTTTTCATCCATATTTGATGTTTGGGTTTATGGGAGTCTGAAGTATTTGTATAATTGTGTACATTCACTGCCTACTTACAGGAACCATAGGAAAAGAAGAAGAAAATTTGACAGTAGCAACCAAAATGACATCGGAAATTACCTACCAATTTTATTTATACCTTGTCATAGATAAGAATATTTCTTCAAAGTCTCAAATCTGGTAGCAGCCTACAGGTGCAGTGAAAAATTTCTAAGTTGTCTAATTTATTTTCAGTGCAGTCTATACACAGGAGAATGAGAAACCTTGTTTAAACAGCATTTTCATGAAAGGTGTTATATCATACAAGTAAAAATAGTGTATTAATGGTATTATGAAATTCATTTCAACTTAAATCCAGTTAAATTTGTGTAGACCTTGTGTTAATGAAATTAAACTAATGAAAATGAAACAAGATAAATAGAAGTTGAAAATTATTTTAAAAACAGTTAATGTTAGTTTCCTCTAAATTAGTGTTACCATTTTCATCATATTCATCTAAATGGCATCATTATGCATAAATTGTTTGCAGAATCCTGCACAGTCTTAGCAATGTATATTAGGAGGCAGTAGACTGGTCTGGTGACTCATTTCCAGCTTCATAGACTCTATAAAATAGTTTATAAATTGACTTCTATCACATCTCAATACTCTATTACCATATTAATACCATTGCACCATATTAATACATAATGTGTGAATTTCTCTCACTAATACAAATGCACAACTTCATCTTAGAACCATCCATCGCTCTCATTTCAACTAGTCAAGGTAGATCACGTATCTCTTCTAGATAACAGTGAATTTAAAGAACCACCAGTCCTATTATCATGGCAGGAAGAAGAAGAAAGGAATCTTACCTAATATCTTTTTTCATTCTTTCTACAACCAGCCTCATTTCGTAAACTTGAACAAAAATGTCACCACTACATCCTTGATCTAGAGAGTTATGGCAAAGTTTGTTATTCCCAAGTTGCTTCCTTTGTTTTCAAAGGTATGGATCTTCTTTTTCCCATACATTTTTTCTCCCAGTCTCCTTCAGACATAATTATTGAAAATTATTTTACCCATCATCCATCACCAGCATTTTCAAATGCTAAATTTTATGAGCCTGTTATTAAAAGTAAAGCTACTTAGAACCACTTCCCTAGGTGGGCATAGCTGCCTTTTAAGTTTCTGTGTATTTTGTGTGTGTTCTTTCTCTTGGTTAAATTTTGTTGAAATAATGCTGCAGAGCAAACCTATCCAATAATCAGTTAGTTAAAACAAAAGTTTATCATTGTTTATGTGTGTACAAGTTGGCTGGGCTTCATCTGGTCCAGGCAATTGGTCTAGGCTATGGTTTGGATATTCGGTGTCCCCCAAAAGCTCATGTGTCAGACAATGAAAGAAGGCTTAGAGGTGAAATGATTAAGTTATGAGAACTTTAACCTAATCAGTGCATTAATCCATGGATGGATTAACTGGGTGGCAGGTAGGGTTTGGCTGGAGGATGTGGGTCATCAGGGACATGCCTTTGGTTATATATTTTTTATCCAGCAGTGGAGTCTGTCCTCTCTCTCTCTGCTTCTTGATGCTATGTTCCCAGCTACTTTCCTCAGCCACACACTTCTGCCATGATGTCTGCTTTACCTTGAGCCCCAAGGAGTGGGACTAGTTGTCTATAAACTGAGACCTCTGAAACTGTGAACCCCAAAATAAACTTTTCCTCCTCTGAAATTATTCTTGTCAGATCTTTTACTAACAGCAGCAAAAAAGCTGACTAAAACCACAACACTGCTCTGGCTGCATGTCTACAGGTTGACTGATGTGGATCTTCTTCCCCTCCTAAGATTAGTGGTTAATTAATCACAGGTACTTCTCATAATGACGACTGAGGAACAAAAAGGCAAACAGAATCATAAAGGACCTCCTAAGGTCTGTTTTTAGAATTTGCACACTGTCATTTCTGTCCATATACTTCTGGCCAAAGCAAATTACAAGCTACATGCAAAGTCAAGAGCTCTAAATTGCGAGATGGGATAATGCTATGGATTCAGTAAAAGGTGAAGTGTAGGGGCTGGTATAATCTACTATTTGCCTCTCTTAAGCAATATAAGTGTTTAGCTTGTATGATTGTTATCCAGAGGTCAATTTTCCTCTGCTATGTTAATACACATTTGTGTTGAGTATTGTATTTGTGCATTGCCTTCCAAGTGGGAGGCACTCATCACTGGAGAGAGATGCACACACCCTGACTTAAATCCCTATGCAGGTTGCTAATTATACATAAACTCATAGGACCCGTTCTCTCTGTAAAGGTAATCACAGAGGACCTGCACAGTGTTGTTCTTCTATCCCACTTCAATCCTGGGATCACTGTATGGGATCCAGAAGAATTAAAATGAAGGCAATCCCATGTAAATGTTTATCCTCTGAATTAATGAATTCACAGCACTGGGCTTCTGAATTTCTTTTTATTGAAACTTTTGACCAGTGTCCTCCTGTTGCATATACTTTAAATTAGTTCCTGGGTGTTTATGAATTTTAGTGACAGAAAACAACAGAATAGTTGCCACCGTAAACTCGTTACATGAACCAGGTCATGACCATTCTGACTTGATTCTCACTGAGGCTCACCAACCCACTTACAAAGGTAAAAATGACTATTCCATTCATCCACACCTGCCTTTAGCTTTCTTTCTCCCTTGAGAGGTTGGTTGTGGTTCCATGTCCATACTAATTTATTATTTCCTACATGGGTTATTACAGCAATGCTTGGCGAAATCTCCACTCACAGAGGTTGCAATTAGTCTTCTAGGTACTCATCCAATAAAAGAGGAAAAATAATATTTTTGGATATCGAGGTCAGGATTTTTATTTTTTCTCCAGAAGAACCCAACATTGTATTTCACTTGCCTGATATTTTATGTTTTGCATACTTACAATAGTTCACAAGTTTTGGTGATAATGGAAAGCTTTAAAATAAACAAGGAAGTTGAAGAACATTAAGTTTTTAGTATAAAACAAACGGTTCCTTCTGCAATAAATGATTTGAGATAATTGTGTCATTTTTAAATTAATAGGCAATATGAAAAATTAACTTCTGTCAGGAAAGAGTTTGGTAGTTTAATGGCCAAATAATATAGATTTTATGTGACTAAATCATCAATAATGGAGACTATCCCTAGTTTTGAATTTTAATTGTTTTTAAAAAATTTTAGGGTCATAGTGATCTTTCAATTCAGACATAGATGTCAAAGTACTTCAGAAACTTAATGGATTGCATAGTTGTTTAAATTGTTTCCTATTTCTCCCTTTTAATCCTACTCTCATAAAACATATTACTGTTTCCTAACTTGCCATAAGATCAGACCTAGCATCGTGAAGACAGTTTGTTGAATTGAAATACACTTTGTAGAAATTGCAGTGTAGTTCTTCAAATGAGTAACCTCTGTCTATAAATGCTGTACCTAGAAAGCAATATGATAAATGAAAAATTTTTATCTTATTTTTCTTTCTTCCAAGTCAAAAACATCCAGATAGATACCCTAAATATTTTCATACCAGAAGGATAAATACAGTAAAGGTTAGCTTACTGGGAAAGATAATGTTCTCAGATAGGATTTTGTGCTATCTTTGAGCTATCTTGTTTCTTTGGAAATTTGTTGTGGTGTGATACTCTTGATAAAATAAACTAGTGTAATTTGTCTGTTTGGGTTTCAGAGCCACAATTTTACTGCAGTACTTCTCTTTCTAAACCTTAGGCACCTCAGTGGCAGGGTCTGTACCTTGCCCATCTTTATATTTCAGACATTTGACAGTGCCTGGTACATAAAGGAACCTAAATAACATGAGTCTAAAGATCAAGTTCGATGATGTCTTTTTATTGTCCAACTTATTCGACTCCTGAATATCATTTAAACCCAATTGGCCATTTTAGCAAAATTCCCATTTTCTTCCTAAAACCTTCCCTTGTCCCCAACTTGTTTTTTGACAGAGTCTGAATTTGGTTCATTCTTGCTAGATCATGTGCCAGGAAAAGCTGGTAAATTTGCATTAGTTTATGTGAAGCATAGGTAGTCTATTCTACTTACCATTGATTGATTAGGCAATAGATATTTGATGATGAAACATCGGAGGCATGGAGGATAATATCTAAGAAAGATTTTCTATGATGGGAAAATGATAACACGTTTTAGTTTTTGCTAAACCTTGTCATGTCTGGATGTTACACCAGAACTTTGGGCAGATGATCACCACTCTCCTACATGCCGAAGATGTCAGGGTGCACATTTTGCAGAATTTGCATATTTTGTCCTTTTTAAGCCATTGAAGCATTCACAAAGATGACCCACCTGCACTTTCTATAAAACTTTGTGTGATTTAGTCTATTTAAGGTTGAGTTTCCTCTTTCTTGTAGACTAACTGATAAATAACCATCCACTCTTACAAACTCTTCATTTTTCAGGCTTATGCAACATTGGTGACCCCTGATTCTTCTAACTCTACAGTTTCCTTCTGTGCCCCTAATGGTTCTTTCCTTGTCGTTTTTGTGATCCACTCCTCTGCTTGTTCTGTTGGTGATTTCATTCATCTCACAGCTCATCTCACAGTATAATTTGGCCAATATCATTCCACAATCTTTACCCTTTCATCTCCTCCCTCCCCCTGATCCTTTTCCTTTACTCCACTGATCTCTCTTTGATTTTCAGGAGATGTATCCTCACCTTTCTTTTCCTTTTTCCTCTTTAGCTTCCACACATGAAATAAAACATGGCCCTTGACCTTCTGAGTCTGACTTATTTCACTTAACATAAAAATGGTGTCAAATCCCATCCATTTTCCCGCAAATGGCATAATTTCGTTTTTCCTTATGCTGAATAAAACTCCATTGTGTATATATACCACATTTTCTTTATCCATTTATCTATTCATGGACATCTAGCCGGTTCCATAGTTTGCCCATTGTGAATTGTGCTGCCACAAACATGGGTGTGTATGTATCACTGAGGTGTGATGACTTTAACTCTTCAGTATATATACCAAGGAGTGGAATAGTCTGGTCATATGGTAGTTCCATGCCTAGTCTTATAAGGCACTTTTGCTTGGAGTTTCATAGATTTCCTCAAACTCATAAGTTTATGCAAAAATGTAGTCATCCCAATTTCTCTCTGTCTTCTCTTCTCCTAGAGAACAACATTCTGGGTGAATTGATTAAAACATTTGCAGTCATCTTGATTCCTTGTTCTTTCTTCACTCCCTCCAGATAATGAGCCAACAAATTCTGATGTTTTTACCTCTGAACTGTTTTCTTAATAAGTCTTTCCACTTTCCTTGAAGAAAATGGACATTACAGATTTACAAAGTCTTTGGAGTAGAAGTATAAATAGAGACTAAGATGCATATAACTCGCTCACCTTTGAAATTTATCCAGAATTTATTCTCAAATTTTATTTAAGATCCATGAGATATTCTAAAATTTTTATGTAATGTTCCAGGATTTGAGTTATATTTTGTATTTTAGGATTGGAATCTGTCATATATTCTGAATCATGGAATATATATCTTACATCATTTCCACATTATTCTTTAACATTTGCTTTTCAAATTCTACCTCCCCTTCATTCTTTCTAAAATATATATTTTTATATATCTGTATATATGTTTGTATATATAAAATAGCATATTTCTGATGTATATATTATAAAGCTGCAACTAATCTATATAGTATATATCATAATTACATCATATAATTACATATTATACTGTATGATATACATATAATGTTTAGTGGGTCCTCAGATATTGATATGTAGGGAAGAAAATATGTATCCAGTGTTATATTGTATAATAGACATATTATACAATTACATATTATACAGTATACATATGGTACATATTATATTGTATAACATACATATTATACAATATAACACTTGATACATGTTGTATTTTCTACTTATCAATATCTGAGGACCCACTTAACATATTTTCATAATTACATTTTATTTAACCAAAGTGAATATACTAAAACCTACCACAAATGGACATGTGGTATCAGAAACCTGAATACCAATAGCCATACCAAGTACTGGTGTGAGCATTTACATATATCAGTACATTTTATCCTTATAAAAGTTCTTTGCTCCACTAGTATTCTCATCTCTATTTTACAAATAAAGGAAATGGAGCAGAGACGAGAGAATAGTGTGTCTGTCATCATACAGCCAGTAATTAATAGAGTAAGAAATATGAAACAGGTTTTGGAGTTACTTATTCTTAATTACGACACTCAGTGGTCACACATTGCACTATTTCATGTGTTTTTCTTTCGGGATTCTCAGATGTATCATTGTGAACTAAAAGAAATAATTTAGCAACTGGAATTCAGTGATATTCAATTCAAACATATAAATACAATGCAAACAGCTATGAGCTTTGAAGAGAGATAGGTTCAATAGTAAACTTAAGTGTACCTCTAAAATGAAAAACCAAAATACTTTCACTTAATGTATACTTTTGTCTTTGATGATGTTTTGTAAAGTTTTTGTGCTATGGTGTCATTAGCACCTCAAAACACAGAAAAACAATGCAGACTAGCCCCTAGTTACATGATGCAATTCAATCAAACATGTAGCACATTTTAGTAGATAAATGCCATTTAAATACAAAATGCAAACATCACAGTGCAGCACAATGTAAGTGTGTTTTTAAATTTATTTAAAAAGCCACAGGCGTCACTGAATTTAAGAGATACTTGCATGATCCTACGTCCTACTCTGAAAATAGAAAACCATTTTACACCACAGAGAAGGCAGAATGGAAGTCCCTGTTGACCTCTTTAGAATTTTTAGAAGATCAGGCACTTCACCTTCTCCCATTCACAGTAAGAAAGGTGGTAAGCTGACAGAAACAATTTCTTTTTATTTACTGGCCATTACAGTTGTAAAATACGGCAGTCATGAGCCTCACATAAATCAATTCCCTTCCCACAAATGTGCCTGAAGAGAGGCTTTCTGCCAAGGTTTCCTCACCTCGGCCCTATCTCTTTGGAGCACTCTTGCTCTGTCTTTGGCAGCCCTTTTGAATTTATTTTGTTTTTAATTCTGAATAATCCTCCATCTGAAGACATAAATAGAGGCTCAGAGCTTTAGAGCCAAAAGGCACTTTGGAGGTTATATCAGTTGTGTCATTTATATCAGAATTCTTTCTGCTACAGCAACAGAAAACACTGCTGGAATTCACTTAAGAAGAGAAGAATTAATGATTTCTGTAAACAAATCGTCTAAGTACACATCAAGCTTCAGGTAAGGCTTGATCTAGTGGTTCAAAAATGTCACCAAGGGTATCATCACTTTCTATTACTTCACAGTTCTGTTTCCAATGCATACTTCCTTTTCGAGTTCTTTATGGTTCCCACTGCCAGGAGAAGGTATGCCTGGATTTATTTTAGTCCATCAGAGTCCACTCCTTTATTTGAGATTACAGATAACAGTATTCAAATTACATGACTTCTCTACAGATGGAAACTCACAGTTCTGAAAGAGGAAAACTGGGTCCTGAGAAAGAAGCCAAAAGATATCCATATCATCTACCCCTGTTTGTACAGATGAGAAACAAATATAAGAAAAACAGCTGTCGATGGAAAAATGTTATTCCACAACTAAATGTATGTGCCTAGAAAGACATGTTAATTCTATTAAGCTGGTGAGAGATCAAGGTGTGTCCTTAAGAGTGGGAAAATGGAGAGTTTGCCCATTTCATCAGCTTTCCAGTGGTCATTTTGAGTTTCAGCTATTGTGTTTGAACACATTCCTCAGATCTGGCTCTTACAGAATGCACACTTTGACTCTTCATGTCTTTGACCTTTAGTTTCCTGGTAATTGGAGATTTCTGCTCAGTATATTGGAGACAGTGAGGAATGTGTACAATAATGAGAGAAACCACTGTACTGAACAATTAGCACATGCAGACAAGCAGTCAAAGTTACATCGCTCCTTACCAAGGCATTAAGGTAGTACAGGTTGACTTTATTTTTTTAATGGAGCTTCAGTGGGATGGCACTCCTTTTAAGACAATGAGCTCAACCTTGCAGGAGATGTTCAAGTAGCATTTGAAGGGGTCAGCTCTGTCATTTGCAATTGACATATTCAACAGTATGTATTGAGGGCCTACTATGTGAGAGATCATCTTCTATGAGATGGAGATAGGTTCTAATAAAATGGACAGAAATTCTTTTCTTTATTGTATTTATTTGACATTGGCACCAAAAGATAGTGAACAAATATAAAACATATAATTTGTCCAATAGTGTGCATGCTCTGAAGGCCAAGTAGGAAAGGTGTGAGATGAGATTTAGCTCCAACCAGGAGGCTTAAGTGTGATGCATTTTCAGATTGATGTCTATTTCAGTGTTTGGTTCTGTAATTCTTTGTCTTCCTTGCAGTGGAAATTTAGGCTGATGAAATTGGACCTTAAGGGTAGGACTATCTCTAGGTAACTTCACTGTTCTTAAAGGACCTCTTCATTACTTCCTCTCTTTCTAAGCTTTCTTTGATGTCACATCTCCACAAGGCCCATGTTGACTGATGGATTTGCAGTAGGGACATCTGCCCTCACACTCCACCTTCCCCCTGCTCCCCTTATAATTTTTTAAAATTTTTTAAATGATAACTTTTTGATTTGTTCTTTTTAGTTATATGTGACAATAGAATATATTTTGAGATATAATTTATATATGGAGTATAGCTTCGCATTTTTGAGGTTGTACATGATATGGAGTTACACTGGTTAAGTATTCATATATGAATACAGAAAAGTTATGTCTGATTCATTCTACTGTCTTTCTCATTCCCATTCTCCCTTCCCACAGCTTCACCCTGTCCAGTCCAGTGAACTTCTCCTTCTTCCTTGCCCCCACCTCCCACCTATTATAAGTCAGCATCTGAGTATCAGAGAGAAGATTCCGCCTTTGGTATTTTGGGATTGGCTTATTTCACTTAGCATGATAGTCTCCAGTTCCATCCATTTACTGGCAAATGCCATAATTTTAGTCTTCTTAATGGCTGAGTAATATTCCATTGTGTATATGTACCACATTTTCTTTATCCATTTATCTGTTTAAGGGTATCTAGTTTGATTCAATAACTCAGCTATTATGAATTGAGCTGCTACAAACATTGATGTGGCTGCATCGCTATAGTATGCTCATTTAAAGTGTTTTGGGTATATGCTGAGGAGTGGAATAACTGGGTCAAATGATGGTTCCATTCCCAGTTTTCTGAGGAATCTCCATACTGTTCTCCAGTGTGGTTGCATTGCAGTCCCATTAGCAATGTATAAATGTACCTTTTTCCCCACATCCTTGCCAACATTTATTGTTATTGTATTCTTGATAATTGCCATTCTGACTGGAGTGAGATAAAATCTCAGTGTAGTTTTAATATGCATTTCTCTGATTGTGATGATGAACATGCTTTTCATCTTTGTTGACTGATCACATTTCTTCTTCTGTGAAGTGTCTGTTCACTTCCTTAGCCCATTTATTGATTGAGGGTTTTTTTTTTTTTTTTTGAGTTCTCTATATATCCTAGAGATTAATTCTCTATGTGAGGTGCAGGTGGCAAAGATTTCTCTCCATTTCTGTAGGCTCTCTCTTCATATTCATTATTGTTTCCTTTGCTATGAAGAAACTTTTTAATTTGATACCATCCCATTTATTGATTCTCGATTTTATTTCTTACACTTTAGGAGTCTTATTGAGGAAGTTGGTTTATTTTAAGCCAACATTTGGGCCTAGTTTTTCTTATAGTAGGCACAGGGTCTCTAAGTCTAACACCTAGGTCTTTGATCCACTTTGAGTTGAGATTTGTGCAGGGTGAGAGATGGGGGTCTAATTTTATTTTGTTACATATGGATTTCCAGTTTCTCTAGCACCCTTTGTTGAAAAGGCTATCTTTTCACTAAGGTATGTTAATGGTGCCTTTGTCTAATTTGGCATAACTATACTTATGTGGGTTTGTCTCTGTGTCTTTTATTCTGTACCATTGATCTTCATGTCTGTTTTTGTGCCAATATCATGCTATTTTTGTTACTATAACTCTGTAGTATAATTTAAGGTCTGGTATTGTGATGCCTCCTGCTTCACTTTTCTCACTGAAGATTGCTTTGGCTATAATGGGCCTCTTATTTTTCCAAATGAATTTCATGATTGCTTTTCTATTTCTATGAAGAATATCATTGGAACCATAATAGGAAGTAAATTAAATCTGTACAGCACTTTTGGTAGTGTGGCCATTTTCACGGTATTAATCCTGCCTGTCTAAAAACATGGGAGATCTTTCCATTTTCTAAAGTCTTCTTCAATTTCTTTCTTTAGAAGTTTTTCACCTCTTTTGTTCGATTGATTCTCAAATATTTTTTGAGACTATTGTGAATGGACTAGTTTTCCTAATTTCTCTTTCAGTTGATTCATCACAGACGTATAGAAACACAATTGATTTATGAGTGTTAATTTTATATTCTGCTGCTTTG
Organism: Xerus rutilus; assembly: GCA_028644305.1. Lineage (NCBI taxonomy): Eukaryota > Metazoa > Chordata > Mammalia > Rodentia > Sciuridae > Xerus > Xerus rutilus. The sequence goes on along the minus strand of CM053416.1, from coordinate 8,236,117 downwards.
CTGAATTCATTTATGCTGCTCCTCTTTTATTCCATGATATTTATCATCTCCTGACACAGCATATGATGCATATTACTTATAGTTAAAAGGTATTTTCTATCTTTCTGTATAGATTTTAAATTCCACTAGATGCTCTATTTTTCCTCTTTCATTCTACATTCTTAAAACCTAGAATGCTTTCTGACTCATAGTAATTATTTAATGAATTTTTGTGGAAAGAAGAGAGGATGGGAATGTCAGAGAAGCACTACAGTATGATAGCCAAGACCATACATTTTGAAGATGGTCTTGGAATAGTCACAAACAACGCAGTCTCTTTGAGCCTCAGTTTACCGACATTATAAAAAGTAAGTTGTTTTAATCTTTTTGTCTTCTCCTCTTCTTTTCTTTCTTTCTTTCTTTCTTTTTTTTTTTTTTTTTTTTTTTTTTTTGCTGTGGCGACCAAAAGACCTGAAAAGAACTATTTTAGGGGAGGAAAAGTTTATTTGGGGCTCACAGTTTTTGGAGTTCTCAGTCCCAACTCCATTGCTCTGGACCCAAAGTGAGACAGGACATTCATGGCAGAAGAGTGTGGCAAAGGAAAATATCTCAGGACATGGCACCAAGAAACAGAGTGACTTCTCTCACCAGGGACAAAATATATGCCCCAAAGGTGCATCCCAAAGGACCCACCTCCTCCAGCCACACCCTGGCTGTCTACAGTTACCACCCAGTTAATCCTTATCAGGATCAATACACTGATTAGTATAAAACTCTCATGACCCAATCATTTCACCTCTGAACTTTCTTGCATTGTCTTACATGTTATGTATTTTCAAAAGTTTATGAAAAAAATTTATCTTAAAAGTAAGTACTTCTTAAGATAAAGTTTTAGGAAACACTACTCTGAAATACTAATTAGTGATTGCTTTGAGATGGTCCCAGTGAGATACACTTTACTCTGTTGTGAATTTTTTGCATAGAATGCTTATTAGAAACAAGGAATCAGTCTTTCAGAAGATGAATAGAAATAACAGGAGGAGCTATTTAAGGTTAGTATGCAATAGGGAGAAACAAGAAGTGTAGTGGGTTTTCTAAACTCCTCAAATGATATTTGGTAAAATATCCCCTTACTCGGTCTAGCTGGGAGTTAACTATTGATACCTGTTCAATTTTGAGGGTTTCTTTCCCCTCCTCTAAATTAAAAGGAAAATATCTTTAATCCTTGTGAAATTATGCAAAGAGGTTGAAAAAAGCAAACCTCCCTAGTATGCCAAGAGGGTATCTTTCATCCTGAGGCAGTTTGACTCCAGGGCTGAAGAACACTTGCAGCCCTCCTGGAAAGCTATAGAGAGCACAAGAACTGAAAGCTGTTGTCATTTCTGTTGGTCTCTGTGTTTGGCACACCTCAGCCTTGGGGGGAAACAAATCTCAGTCAACTCGGAATTTCTGGATTTAACCTTGGTGTCTCCTGAAAATCACCATCAAAAGAGTCTCAACAGGACATTTCTATTTAGTTACAAACTTCATCAAGGAAGGAAATGTCAGCCCAGAATTTTTATTTATTTATTTTTTGGTACCAGGCATTGAACCCAAGGGCAATAACCACTGAGCCACATCCTCAGCCCTTTTTATTATTTTTTTTTATTTTGAGACAGGATCTCGCTAAGTGGTTTAGGACCTTGCTAAATTGCTGAGGCTGGCCTTGAACTCGCAATCCTCCTGCCTCAGTCTCTGGAGCTGCTGGGATTACACGCATATACCACCATGCCTTGCTTTTTGTTTCTTTTTAAAATAATTTTCTTCCTTTTCCTTTCCCTTTCCCTCCCTCTCTCCCTCCCTCCCTTTTCTTCCTTCCTTCCTTCCTTCTTGCCTACCTGCCTGCCTTCCCCAGCCTTTCGGTCTGTCTATAATTGATTTTAAATGTGTTATCGCCCAGTGAGAGGAGACGGAAGGGGCATTCAGCCTCCTGAGAAGCAGGAAAGAGATAAGTTATTGACAGAACAAGTAGCTGTGTGTAGAAATAAGTGAATATTGCAATTTTGTTCACAAGAGAGAATGGGAGGAAAACAGAAGAAACAGGCATTAAATTCCCAAAGGGGGCTGGGAGGGAAAGAGGCAGAACTTTAAAAGATGGTTGAAGGTGATCCAGGTGATGAGGAATTCTGAAGTGGGGTGGCCTGTAGTGAGATTATAGAAGGAAGAGAGGTTTCCAAACTGATAGGAGAATCTGTGAGACAGATATCTAGCTAACATTACAAGAAAACAAAATGCCAGAGAGGCAAAGGAAAAAAATCTAATCATCGTTATTGTGTGCAAAGGATTTAACAGTGATAAAGAAACTTGATGCCAACTTGGAAAGAGGCACATACACTAGGAGATTATTGAGCTGTGGCGTGCCAACAATAACCCTGCACTGTATGTCCAGAGTTGTTGTGACAGGCCTACCATCTGTTTTTCCAGCGGTGGGGATTCATTTGGACATTCCAGTTGATACCAATACCACACAGATTCTTCTCTGTCCTCATAACCCAAGACAAGTTATACATGAATTCAGCCTTTGCACGGACCCAGCTCACCCATAAGAGATAAAGGGATTAGCAAATAATTATACCTGATGGGGCTTGGACCATGAAGGCTTTGTCATGGAGATACAGGTAATTGTCCAGGCAGAAAACTAGAACCAGAGACTTAGGTATCTTATTTACTGCATTTGTATTTAGAACAATGATTTTTCAGCTGATAAAAAATTCAGTGAAAAATCTTTGCTCCAGAGAGGGTATTTAACAATGTATAGAAAGATTCTAGATGTCACATCTTGGAAGATGGTTGGAGGGAGGGTATTATTAGCACATAGTAGGTAAAGGCCAAGTGATGCTTCTAACAATCCTACAGTGCACAAGATGAGCCCTCAACAAAGAACTATCAGTAGTGTTGAGATTGAGCACTCTGGTTTAGACAAATATTTCCAATTGTCTGAATCTTTTTTCACCATCTGCTTATAGGAAGATAATTTCTTACAGAAATAATGTAAAGAATTAATGAAATGATGCACATACAAATGCCTGACAAGTTTTGAATATGACTGTTTAAAATGTGCTTTTCAAATAAAAAAGTGATTCTAAGGCTTACAAAGTAGGTTTGAATGTGGTGGTGGTGTTTTGTGGTGCTGGAGATTGAACCCAGAGCCTAGCACATGTTGGTAAAGTGTTCTACCACTGAACTTTGTTCCCAGCCCTTATTTTATTAATTTTATTTTTGTTTTAGTTTTGAGAGAAGGTCTTGCTAAATTGCCCAGGTTGGTCTTGAACTTGCCATCCTTCTACCTCAACTTCTGCCTCATCCTTCTGAGCAGTTGGGATTACAGCCATGAGCCTGGCTTTGAACAGGCTTTTCTTTTCTTTTCCTTTTCCTTTTCTTTTTTGTTTCTTGGCATGAACAACAGACATTGATTTGGAATAGAGTTTTGAGTGTAAAAATAGGTTTCATTTATGGCACTGAATTGCATTACAAGCAGAAGGAGGTAAGGGTATATTTTATTTATTTATTTAGTTAGTTAGTTAGTTATTGAGGATTATTTAGGTATTTAGGTGCTTTACTAGTGAGGCTACATCCCTAACCCTTTTTAATTTAGTTTTAAATTTTGTTTTGAGATAGAGTCTTGCTCAGTTGGTTAGAGCCTAGTAAAGTTGCCCATGTCTCTCTCTCTCTCTCTCTCTCTCTCTCTCTCTCTCTATATATATATATATATATATATATATATATATATTTATTTATTTATTTATTTATTTAT
>CM053416.1:8158592-8232245 GCA_028644305.1 Xerus rutilus | reverse complement strand
TAGAGCTTTTCTTTAAAGTGTCCTACCACCCTCATATTGTTCCTCAAAAAATATGTGTTTATAATTTAATCTAAATCATTTTAGGAAATCACCTTATCTTCAAAAGGCTCATATATGTTGTAGATGTTGGGAAGAATATAATTTCTAAAGGCTATTGGACCAAAGCAACTATTTTTAAATATATCTCTTAAAATATTACATTAACATAACTTCTTTGAACATAATTTGGGAAATGCTAAGTTGAAGCAAGAAGGAGGGAAACAAGAAAAGAAAAAAAGATGTATTTGTATCACTCCTTAAGCAGCTGGAATAATCTAGAGCAAATGAAATGCTGCAATAGTCATTGTTGAGTCAGAAACACATGTCATCAAAGCAGAGGCAGTCACCACCTGGAATAGGTAATGGCAACAAGAAAGAGAATCAGAAGTTTGAATGGCAGAACTGAGAGAAGGGTGGCTCTTCACCTTGCCCTCACCTTGACTGTGCTGAGCTAATTAAGGGAAACATGGCCCTTAGAATTGGATTTGGAGACACAGGGGAAATTACTCATCACAGCTCTGATACTATTTTTTGATGACTCATGTGCACATTCAGCCAAGCTGCTCTTTCTAGTCATTCTGGAATCTTTCTCAAACCCTTGAGTCAGAGAAATCTGGGGGAGCTGGAGTAGAATTCTTTGCTCTGCTTTGTGGTTCTCAAATTTGGCTGCTCATCTGGTATGGACTAAATATGGTATTTGGCGGTGGGTCCTTTGGAAGGTCATTAGGTCATGAGGGCAAAACCCCTATGAACGGGATAAGTGCCCTGGTCAGAGGTGATGTGGGAGATGTTGCTACCTCTGCTCTCCACCACGTGATGATAGGATAAGAAGACAAACCAGGCAGCGGCCCTCGCGAGGCATGGATTGCCTGACACCTTGATCTGACACTTCCCAGACTCTAGAACAGTGGAAAACAAATGTTGTTTAAGTCATCCAGTCTGTGGTCTATTTGTTACAGCAGCTTAAATTGACTAAGACAACATGAAATCACTTGGGGAATCTTAAATACTACTAAAGCTCTTTCTTCTGCCCTTACCACCACCATCGGAGACTAATTTAATGACTCTGGGGGCCGACTGGGTGTCATAGTGTCGTATATCCACAAATGATCCTATGGGGAAGCTAAATAGTTCAGGCTTACCCTAGAAATCATCAAAGTTAAAAAGCAGGAGATGAGACGGGCGCGGTGGCTCAAGCCTGTAATCCCAGCACTTAGGGAGGCTGAGACAGGAGAATCGCGAGTTCAAAGCCAGCCTCAGCAATGGTGAGGCGCTAAGCAACTCAGCGAGACCCTGTCTTCACATAAAACACAAAATAGGGCTGGGGATGTGGCTCAGTGGTCGAGTGCCCCTGAGTTCAATCCCCAGTACCAAAAAAAAAAAGCAGGAGATGTCTTTTTTGCTTTCTCTTGTGCTTTTTCTCTCTACTTTCCTTTTTCTTTGTTTTTTTCTTTCTGAGTCATGTTAAGAGTCTATTGGGACATTGAATAGAGAAGTGGCTAACATTTACTAACTACCTGCTCTTTTCAACACTTTAATTGGGGTTCACCTTCATTAATGCATTTAATTGATCCAACAACTTTGAAGCAGGTATTTTGATAATCAATGGGATGATACACTACAGAAATATACAGCTTCACCTATTCTACCTGTATCCTGGAGTTGAATACTCATACAGTTGGATGCTAGGCAGGGAGCCAGGTTTCTCACTGTTGGAATAGGAGGTTATGGACAATCAAAGGGGAGAAGCTGGAATGATTCATATGGTAATGGATTGGAATTGGCCACATCACAAGAGATTCATGTTATTTTAATGCAGATATGTATACATTCACTGCTTGATAGTACACACACACACATTTTTGCAGTTCTGTCCATTGAGAAGAACTGAAGCAACAACACTCCAGAAGCAAAGAGCATATCCAGTGGTATTAGTGGTTTTAATAGTTTCTAATACCATTCTCCAAAAAAAGGGAACCAGGACTGCTTGGAGAAATAGCTGCGTCTAAGGAAGGCTAGGACAGAAAGGACAAAAGAAGAGTTTAAACATCCCAAATCAACACTATTGATTTATATAGGAGCCAGCCAGAAGGATTCTCAATGTCCAAAGCAAGAACAGTTTGAAAAGTGAAATAAATATCATCCTGTTGAATCATAACCCAGAGTATAATGTAATATCTATGAGTCCATATTGGTATAAACAGATGATTCATTAAACAAATATGTGGGAAGAATAGACAAATATAAGTAGAAAAATTCCAGATAATTTATACAGATATTCTCCCTTCAAGAAAGTGGAACATAGCCGGGCGCGGTGGCTCAAGCCTGTAATCCCAGCACTTAGGGAGGCTGAGACAGGAGAATCGCGAGTTCAAAGCCAGCCTCAGCAATGGCGAGGCGCTAACCAACTCAGTGAGACCCTGTCTCTACATAAAAAACACAAAATAGGGCTGAGGATGTGGCTCAGTGGTCGAATGCCCCTGAGTTCAATCCCCAGTACCAAAAAAAAAAAAAAAAAAAAAAGAAAGTGGAGCATGAGTCCCTTCCCTTAAGTGTGATCGCATCCGATGATTTCCTTTTGAAAAGAGAACTATGTAAAAGGAAAAGAAAATGTAATTTTACAGCAGTCAAGATCAATACCAACAATAGTGCCATGTTGGCAGCATGTAGGATTGAAATGATGTGATGAGAACAGTACTTAACCTGTGTGGTCTTTCTCCAAAAACCCTAACCTTAGTCTATTCCTGAGGGAAAAAAGACAAATACAGAGGGACATTCTCCTAGTGCACAACCAGCCCTCTTCAAACTGCCAAGCCATTCAAAATTAATGAAATTGGAGAAACTCATAGCCAAGAGGAGCCTAAAGAAATGTGACAACATGGTGAGATCCTAGAACAGGAAAAAAACAAAAACAGTAAAAACTAAATTTGAATTAAGCATGGATTTTACATAGAAAGCATGTGCCATAACCATGGAACAGAGTCCTTGGGCCCTGGGAAAAGCTTCATCCGGGCAGGGCTCTGGCCCATAGCGGCTGGACAGATGCTGGTGCAGTCTTGCTGGTCTGCTGGAATCACACAGACACTGGCACAGACTTTCTGGTCCTTTGGAAGAGGGCAAGATCCCAAACCAGAGCATAATCCACTTCTAGCTCTTAATCAGGTTCCTTCCAGTTACAAGCGTGCAGAGTCAGAACTGAAATAATACCAGTAAATGTTATATGACCTGACAAGCTGCCCCCAGGGTATCATTTGGAGAGGGGAATCTTTCTTTCTTTTTGCCCCTTGAAAAACGGACCTACCCCAACACTTTTCCACTGTTATTCTTTCCTTTATATCCCAACACTCAGAACTCTTGTGACATTAGCTAGTGGGGGCTTATGATTGTGTGAACCATGTATGGAAATCCAGTGGGCTCCAGCCAAGGGAACAGACAAACTTGAGTATCTTTCCCCCAACTTTTACACATGGTCAACTTAAAAAGTCCACTTTGGAGTCATAAAAAAAAAAAAGGAAAGAAATAAATCATGTGTCGTATTTATTCATTAATTGTATCAAATGTATCTTTAATATTAAAAAATAATAATGGGGCATTTGGGTCAGCTTTTTCATCACTGTCAACAAAAGACCTGATAGGAACAACATAAAGGAGGAAGAGTTTATTTTGGCTCATGGTTTCAGAGGTCTCAGTCCATAGATGACCAACTCCATAGCTCTGGGCCTGAGATGAGGCAGAACATCATGGCAGAAGGCATGGTGAAGGAAAACAGCTCAGCACATAGCCACCAGGGAGCAGAGAAAAATCTCTGCTCACCAGGGACAAAGTATAAACCCCGAAGTCACACACCTTTCCTTTAGGTATACCTTACCTTTCCTTTAGGTATACCTTACCTGCCTACAGTTGGTACCTTGTTAATCCATAATTGGATTAATCCACTGATTAGGTTACAACTCTTCTCTGAACCTTCCTGCATTGTCTCACATGAGCTTTTGGGGGACACTTCATATCTAAATCATTACGTAGGTGAAACTAGGTATTTCTCTGAATTATTGTTTTGCAAATGTGCAAAGATTCTAAAATTAACACATATGTAACAAGCAAAATATTTATTTTCTTAAACATATCCAGAACCACTTATTTAATGTGGAGTGAGACCTGAGTATATAGAATGTTTTAAAAGAGCTCCAGATAATTCTAATAAATATCTAATAAAGATTGAAGCCCATTGGGACAGACAATCCAATGGCATGACTTTTCCTTTCTGCTGGGTCCTAAAACATTCCCTTTCTGGCCACAGATTTGTATTTTTCCCTATGGGTTATTGTGACAAGTGTTCAGGAAAGACATTGCCAATTTGAACAAAGTTTCAGAAAATCTGAGCCAGAGTGCTTTGAGAAAACTTTTGTGAAACATTAGAACTGTATCAAAATATCCTGTAATCAATTAACAACTTAAATAATAATGCAGTCCTTTAAATAATTTTTAAAAACCCTTCAGTTATTAGCAGAAATTATGCCCCAGAAGGATACTACAATCCCCAAAATTAGGATGCTTCAAAAATAGAAAATGAAAAAAAAAATGATTTGCCATTTTCTTATACAAGTTACCTGTGGCAAATTTTGTTCTTCCTGTGCAGAAATTTTGTTCTGATTTCACTGTAGACCCATATTATAGACAACAATTAGAGAAAGAGAATCATAAACCTCTGAGTTTATATGTTCTAGTGGTTCTTCTGTGTGTCTCATATTCCTTGGGAGGTTTCCTTGTTGTTCAGAGAAATGTAGACAGTAATGAGTTCCCTAACCACTCTGCTTCAGTTAGAGCAGCCCCACCATATCCAGTTGTGTGTGTATATATGTGCACGCTACTACAGAATCACATTTAAACAAAGACTTCTATTTTAGTCAACTTTTTCATTGCTGTGACCAAAAGACCTGAGAAGAAACAATGTAGAGGAGGAAAACTTTATTTTGGCTCATAGTTTCAGAGTTTCAGTCCATGGTTGTCTGATTCCACAGCTCTAGGCCCTAGGTGAAGCAAAACATCATGGTGGGAGGCATGGCAGAGAAAAGCAGTTCATGGCATAGCAATCAGGAAGCAGACAGCTCTGCATAACACAGATATAATATAAATCCCAAAGTCACATCCTCAGTGACCTCCTTTCTCCAACCATACCCTTCCTGACTACAGTTACCACCTACTTAATCCATATCAGCAGATTAATCCACTGATTGGGTTACATCTCTCATAATCTAATCTTTTCACCTCTGCAAATATTTGCATTGTCTCACACATGAGCTTTTGAGGACACCACATATCAAAATCACAACAACTTCTTATGCTAAAAGTGTTAAGCCACCAAACTAGACCAAGTTCCTCAATTGTCAAATGAAATATCTAAAGCCCCCAGAAGTCATGAGTGCATTCTCTTAATATCTGGCTCTGTATCTTATATTCATGTGATGAGATCTAATCTTGATCTTAACATAAATCTCAATAACATCATCAAATCCAAACTTAATCAAGGTCTTTGCATCACATCTTTGGGTGTGCTCAGTTTATGAGCTCAAAAATATTCAAATGCTAGCATGAACTTTTGTTATATATGTGCTTCTCTCTTCCCTTTTGGGTATAAGATCATATATGTGGGGATTCATTTTAAAGTGTATGTTCTAATTTCTCTTTATCTTTTGCCGTGGTTGGTTGTTTCATTTGAATGTTGAGCCCCATTGAAATCAGACATAAATGCACGTGAATCCTGTAGACCTGAGTGTACTGATTCCCACAGCAAAGTGTGCTTGGAAGTCTTCATGACAGTGCTTGAGGATGGGTAGAGTTGGCCGAGAGTGAGCTATATCCTTCTTTATAGGGGGAAGTCTTTTTGCCACTCATTTTTTTGTTGAGATACTCAGACCAGGCACAAGCCAATTGGTTTTCTGTTTTGGGTAGCAAAAATATCAGAATATATTACAGATTTTATACGTACACATATGTTAGAAAAATAACCCATTAATACAAGAAAGTTTGAAGCAAATCAACTCTACTGAGTTGAATCAGCTCTTACACTCAAGGGTCCTGGTGGTAACAATTATTTCAACATACAATGAGCTTTGGCCCATTGGGTGATTATTTCAAAAAGCTCTAGTTCCTAGGAAACCCTAAACTGCACAAACACATGCTTTTATCATGACTAGTTTTTGAATATGGCTAATGAGAGAAAATGTCCCTGTATTTAATTTTAAAAACCTATATGAGCTGGAACGAACAGATAGGCTATGGCCCTGAGGTGACTTAACTATGTGATGTTCTGAAAATTTTAGCCTTCGACTCAGCGTTTTATAAGCTAATACCGCAACATCTTCTTAGACTGTATTCAAAACCCTTGAGAGAACTGTAATTGTGTTTTTGAAAATATTTTGGAAGGAATTTTAAATGCCAGGAAAGAAAAATACTAGGTACTATAAGTACATTTTTTTGAAAATCTTATTAAATGTTACTCAACATGAGTGGAATATTAACCTAGAAGTAAAAATTAGGGAGAAAGTAAAGTGAAACAGCAATGTTTCATTAATTAGGAAAAGAATGCACACATATATGAGCTTTCTTGATAATCAAAGCTCACATCATTATGCATGAGGTTTCTTTTCATCTAAATACTTTTTTTTGGTACCAGGTTTTCAACTCAGGGGTACTTGACCACTAAGCCACAACCCCAGCCCTATTTTGTGTTTTATGTAGATACAAGGTCTCACTGGGTTGCTTAGAACCTCACGATTACCAAGGCTGGCTTTGAATTCACAATTCTCCTCTTTCAGCCTCCCAAAGTGCTGGAATTACATGCATGCACCACCACGCCGGGCTTTATCCAAATACTTTTGTAAGGACCTATGTATACTTTCTTGCACTGAAATTAGTAACTATAACAACATCATTAAAATGAACAACAATTATTTGTTGAGGACAGCCTTCCTTTGTACAACGTCTGGATTCAAGTTCTAACCGTAACTTGCTAGGTCTGTGACCTTGGGCAAGGTATTTAACCATTCTAAGCTTCTGAGTCCTTGTATATAAATAGGAAATAATGATAATAGATGTCTCATGAGTTTGCTGTGATAATTTGAATTTAAAAATCCATACAAATCATTTAGTTCCTAGTATTCTGCATAAAAGAAGCACTTAGGAAATATTAGATGTTATTATTGCTGCTGTTTCTAGGGTGATAATTTAATACACGGCCCCATGGGATCTTTTCCTGTTGTCACCTGTCAACCATTACTTTTCTTGCATTTACCAACATCCCCTGTCTCACATTGCCTCCCCAAATCCTTCTGTTTCCTACTTCTAATCTGACAATCATTAGAAAACTAGAGAAGACTGAGGAGTTAATAAACTCTAAGTAGAAAAGAAGCTTTTGGCTTTACCGTAAGAGTTTAGACTAAGTCTTTTTGGCTGAGTCTATTTTTATTTCAGAGTTTGGGGATTTGTTACTTATGGGAGTTACTGGAAATTTGTTTTTTTTTTTAAAGGTGATGGCATTAAACAGATACAATGTAATCCCACATTCTTTCCTGTTATACACAGCCTATATATGCATATTTTTTGGGGGGGTACTAGACATTGAACTCAGGGGCACTAGACCACTGAGCCACATCCCTGGCCCTATTTTGTGTTTTATGTAGAGACAGGGTCTCACTGAGTTGTTTAGCGCCTCGTCGTTGCTGAGGCTGGCTTTGAACTCATGATTCTCCTGTCTCATCCTCCAAAGTACTGGGATTACAGGCTTGCACCACTGCACCCAGCTCTATATATGCATTTTTTTAGAACTATAAAACCAAATTCCTCGTTGCCTTTCACTATACAATAATTAATTATAATTCCAAGATAACTGCAATATATAGAATCATCATAGTTATATTTTTGAGTAACGTGAATTTTTCTTACCAAATCAATTTGCCAACAACTTTTTAAAGGATTGGACAAAAGAGAAAATGGCTTCTTACTAATTTTTCATTCTAATACATGACTTATTTTCAGTTTTGTGCATTCGTTCCTAACTCATACACATAAACACACAAACTTTTATATCATTGTGACCAAAGAACACAAATTTCTAATGGCTTAGAGCATTATGTTTTTCTTGCAATGAGTCTGAAATACTTTGGATATTATGGATCTGAAAATAATGGATCCTTCTCAACTATGAACTCAACAGTTAGTCAACAAGAAAGCAAAAGATATTCTCTTTCCAATAGATTTATTAGTGGTTTCAAAGAAAAAATGTAAGACATGTATAATTGACAGATGGAGATGATAAATATTTCAAATTAAAGCCTCCCTAGAACCTTCTCCACAACCATTCTCCTCCCTATTTATGCATATTTCAATCAGATACTGACACCTATTATTTGATTAAAGCCCAGAAAACCATTTTCCTTAAGCTTATCAGCATCATACACTATTTATTCAAAAATTGAAATAAATTAAGATTCTAGAAAGTTATTATAACCACCTAGCGCATGTGCATGCGTGCATGCACACACACACACACACACAACACACACATACGTAGATTTGAATGCTAAAAATTTAAATTACATCAAGGATATTTTTTAATTCTAAGGGGTTTTCTTATGGCCTACTAGAGTTTGTTGCTGTTTTCAACATTCTTATTTTAATTATGTCTTTATTTATCATAATAGTTTATTTTCATTGAGTCAGGAAATAGACATGACTTTAGCAATTGTGATCAATAACGTTCTTTCTGAAATACTGGATGTTCTAAACTGAAAAAATCCTGAGGTAGGAGTTCTCATATACAGAGACAATAGAAAGAGACTAGTGTTTATTACACTCTTAGAGTTGAAGGGATGTAGCACAGGGATGGAAGAAGATTAATTTCACTTCAAATCCTGAGGTTTGTTTAAGTAATTTTTATTACGAAATGGAAGAGGAATAAAATCACTTGATATGGAAACCTACTCATGGTATAGGGGAACTATTAACAATAAGGTGTATCATATTATAATCAGCCCTATCTAAAAACTAAACCAGAATTTAAAAAACTCTGAAGATTTTTACAAATTGTACCATCTATACAAATCAGATCATCTATGCTTGAAATCTCATTTGTCTTGATTTAAATACATAATGATACTTCTAGTCATGTTTGAGAGGCTAATTGAAATTATCCATATGATCTATAATTTGACAAACTGTAAATGTCTTTACCATTCAAGTTCAAGAGTTCAGGCGGACCACCTGGCTACCCTGACCATCAGTGACCATGGACAGTTTGGGACTGAGAAATGTTTGCTCATGTGCTAGGGAGTCGGGGGCAAGCAGTTTTCCCCTGGCCTTCCCACTAGGTCTTTCTTCCCCTCTACTCCCTCTTGACCTCTGTCTTTTTGACTCTGTCCTACCTACATGATCCTGACTGTTCTGATTCCTAACTGGGCCTCTATTTGGTAGCTTCACTATTCTGACCTTGGTTCCTAGTCACCCAGTCATCTCTGCTCAGAGAGCTATGCTGCACCCCTTCCACTAACCAATTTCTTCTTTCAATTGGCCATAAATCTATTTTCTTCATTGGATAATGAATGACTTAAAATCCACTTTTATCCCAGAAGCTTATATCAATGATTCTCTGGTCCAGCTGAAAATGACTCTCTGGTTCACCATGATAAATCCATTAAGCATGTATATTTCAGGTCACTAGTTTCTGATAAAGTGAGTCCATGATGAAAAGATAATTAGACCTGAAATGTTCAGACTCCCGAATCATCCATAAATATACAGTAGCTGCTTTTCACAGCTCCCTGTCCTCTACCTTCTCATATTGGAATTGACAGCTACTCTACAGTCTGCAATGCTAATATTTGATAGCATTTATTCTTTTGAGCTTTGACCAAGCAGACTCCATTAAGTTTCATCTTCAGCTCGGTGCTTTCAAAGACTAATTTGACTCTTTGGTCCAGGTACCTGTGTGTCATCTCATGTCAGTCTTGACTTGAGGGTTCCTGAAATACTCAAACCACAGACTCCTCTTCCCCTCATATATTACTGTGGAATTAGTGGTTGACAATAATGACATCAGCCCAGCTGGCTAATGATGTACTTCCCTCCTTGGGACTTACTAATGCAGATTCTACAGCATTGTCTTTAGTTGCCACTATTTAATCATTGCTTGTATTTTTCTTCTAAGTTCTCTGCTTCCTACATGCCATATTTTTTCATGACAAGACCAATTTACAATCATTTACTGCATATATGGTATTATTAGTGACAGAATATAGAACCATCCAGAGATAAAAAGGAAAACAAAAGACATGAATAAAAACCAGAGAATAAATGAAACCACTAGGGAATATAATTGGACTCAGTTCATTCAGTCTTTATGATCAGGTAAGTATGAGGAAAACAGGGTAGAATTCAGTGGGAAATAATCAGATGAAAAACTAACACCACAAGGGTATAAGTGGTAAGAAGGAAACTAGAGTCTGGGTTTGGAGAATAAACTTGAATTTAAATTGAGCCATGATGACTTTGCAGTAGGAGCTAGTCTCTTGGGGAATAGTGTTGAAATAAGATTTTAGTCACAAAATAAAATAAGAAATGTCATGTGGAAGACTGATTGTGACGACAGCCAGGGTTATTTGTTTCCCTCTATCCATGCTGTCTTCAGTGTCTCTTCCCCACTTAGATCTGGCCTTATAACATGCTTCAGTGAATAGAATAGGGTGGACGTGACAATGGGCCTCTCCCAAGTCTGAATATCAGAAGACCTTGCATGCTTCCTTCTCCACTCTTGAAACCCAGTCTGCTCTCAGGTGAACAAGCCCAGTGTAACTTTCTAGGAATGAGACACCAGGTGGAACAAGGGTAGTTACATTTACTGAAGCCATATAGTCAGTCCTTAGCTGATCTAGAAGTTGGTCCATATATCCATTAGTAAATCTAACCTAGATCAGAAGGACAGCATAACACAAATTGCCAATCTGCAGAATCATATCCTTGTTAAATGACACTGATCTCAGCCACTAATGTGGAGAAAGTTGACTATGCCTCAGTAGCTAACTGTACAATTCCATGTACTGAAATAGTAGGTTGGAACATAGATTCTGTGCTAAATGACAAGATCCTAATCTCTGGATGAAGAATCCTTTCGGTGTCAGCTATGACACCAAACTAATATTCACCAATCAAGATATTACTCGAGGAGTTCATTTCTTTTCTGGAGTATCAGACTAATTCTAGCATTTAGAATGAGATATATCATCATCATTCTAGACTGTAGAGTGTGGAAAAAGTCATGAAGATTTTTACTCGAAGAAATATTTGAAGAAACCAAGTCAATTGTACTACATTCACTATGTAGTAATGAGGGAAGGCGGTCCACAAGAAGCCAAATGGTAGAACCATTTCCTTCAAAAATACTAATAGAGGATTGAGTATTCTAGTAAAACAAAATGTAAAAAGTGTTGGTGAGGTTGTGGAGAAATTGGGACTCCTTTACACTTTCATTAGGAATACAAAATGGTTCAGCTGCTATGAAGAATTGTATGGAAACTCCTCAAATATCAACAGTAGTACTGCCATAAAATCCAGCAAAACCACTTCTGGATACATATTGAAAAATCAGTATCTAGAATAGATATCTTTATTCCTCATATTTACTGCAGCATTAGTCACAATAGACAAAATATGGAAACAACTAAATTATCCATTAATGGATGAATGGATAAAGAAAATGTACTACATATTTGCCACTGAATATAATCCAGCCTTTAAAAAATAATAAAATACTGCCAATTCAACATGGATGAACCTGGAGGATTCTATGCTAAGGGAAGTAAGCCAGGCACAGAAAGAAATACTACATGATTACACTTATATGAAGAATATAATATAGTAGATACATAGAGTAGAAGGGGGTGTTGCCAGGGGCTGGAGGGAGGAGAAATGATAAAATGCTGTCCAATAAGTACAGGATTTTAGTTATGCAAGATGAGTAAACTCTAGTGATCTGCTATATCTTGTGCTAATAGTTAACAAAACTACATTTTGTACTTAAACATTTGTCAAGAGGATGGATTGCATGTAAGGTGTTACCACAATTAAAAAATTGTAAAACATGATTAATATGAACACATGATTTTCAGTTATTTTTCCCACAGTGGCATAGATAAATGAGTTTAACAAATGGACCTACTTCACCATAAAGTTTCAGAAGAGAAAGAATTATGAAAGAGATTATGTAGCACAAGTCTGTCTTTTGTAAATGTTAAGAAGGGTTCTAGTGAAGAAGGGGCCGGCTTTGGAGCAACAGTGACGCAAGATGGCAGCCACCACGGGCTCGGGAGTAAAAGTCCCTCACAATTTCCGACTGTTGGAAGAACTCGAAGAAGGCCATAAAGGAGTAGGAGATGGCACAGTTAGCTGGGGTCTAGAAGATGACGAAGACATGACACTTACGAGATGGATAGGAATGATAATTGGGCCTCCAAGAACAATTTATGAAAACCGAATATACAGCCTTAAAATAGAATGTGGACCTAAATACCCAGAAGCACCCCCCTTTGTAAGATTTGTAACAAAAATTAACATGAATGGAGTTAATAGTTCTAATGGAGTGGTGAACCCAAGAGCCATATCAGTGCTAGCAAAATGGCAGAATTCATATAGCATCAAAGTTGTTCTGCAAGAGCTGCAGCGCTTAATGATGTCTAAAGAAAATATGAAACTCCCTCAGCCACCGGAAGGACAGTGTTACAGCAATTAATCAGAAAGAAAAACCACAGGCCCCCCTATTCTATTTAAGCAGTCTTCATTTTCCACCGTAGTAAATTTTCTAGATACATCTTGTAGACCTCAAAGTACTGGAAATGAAGCTCCCATTCAAAGGCAATTTATCTTAAGATACTGTAAATGATACTAATTTTTTGTCCATTTGAAATATATAAGTTGTGCTAAAAAAAAAAGAACGGTTCTAGTGAGGTCCTATGTATAGTAAATGCTGATCTTGTTTTACCATTCACTTGTTCTTCCTCATCTGTTGCTTTACCTGTGTAATCTAATAAGTTTTTTCAAAAGTTAAATTAGTAGAAAATATTTAATCCAGGCCAAAATAATATGAGCTTAATTTTGCAAAAACGTTCTTAAAATCTGTATCCATTCTTCCTCAGGCACTATAATCATTGCTATTCTCGTAGCATATTTCATAGCTAAGCTATTTTCCCCCCATGATATTTTCAAGAGTCTCATGATCTATTTTCTACTAATTGGTAAGAAAGCCACAACTTAGATCAGTCTTGGGAAGAAAGAATCAGGAAAAAAAATTATCGGAAATTTTATTTTCAACCTAAAGAAAGGTTGATGGTTAACTTAATGGGAAAAAAAATGTATTATGTTCCTGCGGATCATGAGAAATTTAGACCCTAGCACTAGGTCCCAGGCCCCAAAATAATGAAGCAGTATAAGACTTGCTCTGTGCTCTCTGGTTCCTTGTCAATCAATTAGTTATGGAAGAAAGACTTGAGCCCAGGGGAAAAAAGGAATGGGATATAAACAGTTTCATACATGAGACCGTTTAAAATGCTTTGTAGAAATAATGCAGTAAGATATCAGAAAACATGAAATTGATAACATTTAGAGTGCCATCAGAAGTTCTTTTAGAAAAAGTGAGATTTGAGCTCTAAGGATGGATAAGAATTAGAAAATGAGGACTAGAATCCTTTCCAGGATAAGGGGGGAAAATTGCATGCAAAAGTTTGGTATGTTACTACTGAATATTCAGAGAGACAGTAGGGAGACATACTTGATTTGAAATTTAATGCATAGAAATAAAATTAAATTAGCAATAATAGGCAAGATTGTTGGACTATCTCTATGCCAGCATAAAAACATTTTTGCATAAGCAAACAACCTGACCAAATAGACTCTGCAAATCAAAATAATGCAGCTATTAGGACTAAATAATGCCCCACCACCTCTAACAGATCACTACATTTACTGGTGTTTCATCCAATAACTATGAAATGTGGTGGTAGTTTGTCACTACCCTTATCAAACCTAATTTGCCTAGTATAATATTCTGGTTTGGGTCTTGATGGTCCCCCAATGACCCATGTGTTAAAGCCTCTGTCTTTTGCCAGAGTGGCACTTTTAGGAGGTGGTGGAAACCTTAAGAGATGAGGTCTAGTGGGAGGTCTTTATGTCATTGGTAGTGTGTTCTCAAAGGCAACTGCGGGAACCCAGAGCTTTCCTCTTTCTCTCACTTCCCAGCCATGAGGACAGCAGTTTTACTCTGGCACATGTTTCTCACTGGGGTGTATTGTCTTGCCACAGGCCCAAAGCAATAGGGCCAACTGATCATAGATGTAAGCCTTGAAAACAGTGAATCAAAATAGTTATTTTTGTATAAGTTGATTATCTCAGGTATTTTGTTATAGTAACAGAAAGCTGACTAAAATATACTAACCAAGTCAGAAAACTGACTCCAGAGGTAATTGGCATATAACATCTATAGTCTAGCCATAGTGACTCCCACATAGAGTCCCATGATACTTTCTATGAAAAAGAGAGCCCCCTTGTTTCTAAAAGACACTTAGTACAATTCCTTTAAGTTGGCTAAATCCACATCTTTGACAGCCTAGTAAAGCAGAGATCTTATTGTAGACTTTCCAGATATTTCATTGGTGTTTCCATATATTTCACTGAACAGGTCAATTATTTATTCTTTAAACTTTGGTAGCTAGTGTTGCTTATGGTAAAAAAGAGAAATTTACTCAATTGTTGAATGAATGAATAAATGAATTAGTTCTATAAGGAGTAACATTGGGTCAGATGTAAACTTGATGTAGTAATGGCATTGATTATTATCTCTGTTTTGTCTGGTACTAAATACATTCAAATACAGATAGTAGGAACTCATCTGATCCTTGCCTAATTGAATATGTGCAGTGAATATGGAATGCTGAAATGGAAGGAGAATAAAATTATGACTTTTTCAGCAGAGTGTGGTGGCACATGCCTGTAATCCCAGCACTTTGGGAGGCTGACAGGAGAATCATGAAGTCAAAGCCAGCCTCAGCAATGGCGAGGTGTTGAACAACTCAGTGAGACAATGTCTCTAAATAAAACACAAAATAGGGCTGGGGATGTGGCTCAGTGGTCGAGTGCCCCTGAGTTCAATCCCTGGTACCACTAAAAAAAAAAAAAAAAAAAAATTCTGACCTTTTCCTAATGAGCTTGGAATATATTATATACTGGAGAATCAGTATCTGCGTATAAAAGTAAAACGTATTATTAGGTTAGTACTGAAAATATCACCTGGCTTATTGCAGATATTTATTCTCTAAAAATGTTTGTCTTGCTGGGTGCAGTGTAGCACACCTGTAATCCCAATGGCTGAGGGGGCTGAAGCAGGAGGATCACAAATTTGAGGACAGCTTCAGCAATTTGGTGAGTTCCTAAGCAACTTAGTGAGGGCCTAAGCAATTTAGTGAGAACTTGTCTCTAAATTAAGAAAAGGGTGCAGAGGAGGTGCTGCTGGGGATGTGGCTCAGTGGTTAAATTCAATGTCTGATACAAAAAAAAAAATCTTTGTCTTAATTCTTGGAAACTTTCTGTATTCATTCATAAAATCCTAGGACCAACTTAATATAGAAATGCAGCATTCATTGTGGTAAAGCAGAGAAGCCCATCATTTTGTTCACTGTTGGCTGTCTCCAGCAGTCTCTTCACCCTGTGCTATGTACTTCTTACCACCTTTTCTAGACTCACGATTCAAATATTCTGATGATTTGAGGTCTCTAATGGCTCTGAGGTTCTGAGACTGTTGTTTGGGGGGCAGTGGGGACATCTAGTCACATTATGTCTTAACCTCATGTGGCCCCAGCCAACAGCAAGCAACAGCAGCAAGCCAGATTTAGTATGCAGATGGCTGCTAATATCGACCTCTGATCCTAGAAGAGTATTCAAATGACACAAATAAGACTTTCCCAAAATGCACTGATGATGTAATTATCACAACTGCTTACTTCCTGTTGGACTTTCTGGAGGCCATTTTACAGGAATTTGTTCCAGGACCCAATGTGGATGCCAAAATCTGAGGGAGCTCAAATCCCTTATGACATAATTTTGCATATGATCTGATTGATCTTATAGTGTGGGGGGTGGTAAGGTAAAGACGGTGGCTCAACAGATTATCCAAAATATACAAGTTTTGTGATATTGGGTGAGGTGTTTTGGTTTTTGGGGGGTTTTATTGGTGATGGGGGGTACCAGGGATTGAACTCAGGGGCACTCAACCACTGAGCCACGTCCCCAGCTCTTTTTTGTATTTTATTTAGAGACAGGGTCTCACTGAGTTGCTTAGCACCTTGCTGTTGCTGAGGCTGGCTTTGAACTTGTGATCCTCCTGCCTCAGCCTCCTGAGCCACTGGGATTATAGGCATGTGTCATGGTGTCCTGATGAGTAAGTTGTTTAAACTGTCAGTTTCTTCATTTCTGTGATGGGCCCAGTAATAATACCCACAAAAAGGGCATTGTAAAGACTCAATAAAGTGTTTGGTATACATCAAGCACTCAATACATGCCAGTCAGTGCTGTTTGTATAATCTAATCCTAGCTAGAATTAACATCAGAGAGACACAAGTTTGAATCCTGCTGTTACTTTTGAACTTTATGACCAACATTTTTGCACTGATCAGGAAAGACAAAGGTACCAGTGCAGGTTGATTGGCATGTTACCAATTCTGAATTAGAAATGCATGCATCCTATGGTGTCAGTAGGGTAAATGTTTTAGTTAAGCCACTTGGTATGCAAGTAGTGAATATTTATGCTCAGCATCTGTTCAGGCTGGTCACTGCCTGTGTTGTACAGAGTATGTGATAGTTTAAATATCATGCCAGGCTATTAATGGCAAAATAATTTTTGTTGCTATTGTTGATCTCTGGTTAGAATCTGAGGCATTCAAGATATTTTAAAGAAAGAAAAAAAATATGTCATGAAGTTCACATAGATGGAAATGTTCAAAAATGGTGGCAATTTCAGAAACCAGATATTTTCTACAGTCTTTATGCTGAGAACACAGGAATTCTTTCCAGGGAGTTTCTGTACCTTCTCTATACACTCTCTACTTAGCACTTGCTCCAAAATTTTTCATTCTTTTTCTTTTTTCCTTCTTTTTGGCCAGGATAATTTTATATTTTCTTTTATTCCTTTATGCTCTTTCCTTACTATTAATTTTGTTGATTTCTCTGTTTCTTCATTCATGTTCAAGAGATGATGCTCAAATCTGCCAGTCTCTCTCTTTGTTTTTTTTTTTTTTTTTTTTTTTTGCTGCTAGTCTATAGAGAGCTTATCTTTTGTTAACTGTTCACTTCAGCTCTGTAGCTAACACCAAGAAATGGCTACATTACAAGGTATAAAATATACCCCTCCCCCCAGTCACAAGGAGGGGCAGATCATTTTCCCTTAAGGTCTGTGTGTCTAGGACAAGAATAATGACCTCTCTAGGTAAGTAATCAAGTCCAAGTATGCCTTGACCCACTTTTGTTTTTTCGATGTTTCAGTAGGTTACTTATTGAACCAATTCTGTTGGAGAGTTTGATGGCTGATTATTACTGAGGTTTGGATATTGGAATGCAGAAAATGAATTGTGTGCTGTATACAGCTCAAGGAAACATCAATTTTGGCTGCTTATTTTAAAAAATTATATTTAATTAAAAAAAGCATTGATCTCAGAGTGCATACAAGATCACAGACCAAACACACAAAGAAATATTTGGATATACAATTAGATACCACCATTCTGACCGCACACGTGTATTTCCTGATAATCAAAGAACACATCCAACTGAACAGAACGATTTAGCTGTAGTTTTTTTAGCCTATCAAGAAGATGATTTTTCTTTGGCTATAGATAATAAATGCTGCTACAGTCATTCTAAAAAGCCTGAAAAAAAAAGTATTTTGAAATACTTAATAATGGACACTAACAAGAAATATTTAAACCACAGAAAGTTTTTTAACACATGTAAAATAAGACATTTATTATGCTAAAGAACAGATTTTATTCTCCATTTTCTCCTAACACTAAAATAGTACATGGCATAGTAATTTAACACACAATATAAATTGATACATGCAATCAGTTATCCTCCAAACAGCTGTTTTCAGTCTTGCTTTGGGAGTCCTTAAAAACTTACACTTTCATATGACCTTTATTAGTAAAATTATCAATGAACAACAAAAGGAGTCACTTCAGAAAAATCTTAGTGTAAAAGACTTCAAATCTTAGGACTTTTGTAAAGGAGGTTCTTGAATTGCTTCTTACATCTGAGCCAGAGCAAAGAATCTCAAGTTCCTTTTTACCTAGGGTAACACTGCTAGGGTTCCTAGTTTGCAATGATTAAATTTAATATTGCAACTTTCATCATAAGGCCTCCATTTAAACAGCATTTCAAGTGGAAGGAGTGTGAGAAAAGAAATCAAATTTTGCTGCAGAACAAAATTGTTCTATGACATGCAGAAATGGCAACAGCTTGCCATGAGTTCAGCAAGGTTTAATAAAAATATAGTGGGTAGACTTTACAAATATTCACTTCCAGGAGGTTATCAGAGACAAGCTGAGGAGAAGGGACGATATCTGGGACAATAGCCCTTTAGAATTGGTAGAGATCTGAGATACATGAAGAATTTTATGTTAAATCACCATGTGCTCATCAGATATTAAACTGGATATATCAATAAACACCTGAAAGTGTTTCCCAATTCTGAGTGTCTTTTAAGCACAACTTAAAACATGCTAAAAAATTTTTTTCTGCATCGATCGGCTTTTGGTGAGTGAACTCAGCTTACTTTCTGCCTGGTCACACAAACCAAAGCAGGATCTGAGCAGCTGAGCCGTCTGCATCCAGGCTTAATGGGAAAGAAATCATTCTAAGACAATTTCTAAAATTAATCTACTATTTTTATTGTTCTGCTTGTACCTTAACAATGGCATAAGGGATTTGCTAATTGAAAAGGCTGTAGAGCCAGAAACCCGTGTTATTTGCAGACCATTTGAGGTACTTTTTTAAAAATATTTATTCTTTGGTTGTAGGTGGACAGAATATCTTTTTTTTTTTTTTGGTACTGGAGATTGAACTCAGGGGCACTCAACCAATGAGCCACATCCTCAGCCCTATTTTGTGTTTTATGTAGAGACAGGGTCTCACTGAGTTGCTTAGCACCTCGCCGTTTCTGAGGCTGCCTTTGAACTCGCGATTCTCCTGTCTCAGCCTCCCTAAGTGCTGGGATTACAGGCTTGTCCCACCGCGCCCGGCTCCAGAATATCTTCATTTTATTTTTATGTGGTGCTGAGGCTCGAACCCAGTGCCTCCCGCATGCTAGGTGAGCACGCTACCACTGCGCCATAACCCCAGCCCCCATCTGAGGTACTTTTTACACATGAAAGTATTTTCTTACATTCTGTTGTTTGCTCTGAAAACATGGGCTTTAAATGGTCAGGGAAAATACATCCTGTCTCATCCTCTGGGAGTTCTTCAGCAAAGAAGTGCAGCAGCGTAGCAGGCAGCACAGAACACAGGCAAAACAGTTCCAACTAGAGCCCAGTCCCTCCCACTGATGGCCCACCCTTACTCCCATTTCGCACAGTTTTGGATGGACTGGCTGTCCTGACACCCAGGGATCTCCTTTGAGGCACTGTCCTCTCTGGCTGTTCATGGTTCTGGGCCCACTTCTTAGCCAGTCCCTCCCCAGAGTTTCCCCGACACTGAGGAACATCCCAGCAACATGCTTTTCTGCGAGAGCAGAGGACAAATCCATGGCCTTGGTTGGAGCAGCTGAGGGAGCTAAATTTCTTCCCATTTATTTCTTCAAATATAGAAGCTGTTTGTTGCCATTGTGAAGCAAGAGATCAGTGTCACTCAGATTGTTTTTCATTTCCAATGATAACACCTCATTCTGTGAATTTCCATTTACATCAACCACAGACTTATCCGTCCAGAAAGGTATATCTGCTGGGCAGGGGCTCCCCTTCCGTGTTCTTTTCTTAAGGCTACATAATTGTTTGTACCAGCCATCTCCTCCCTCCCCCTTTGCTTCTGTCAGGCAGGTGCCTAGGGTCCCTCCTGGGTCCTTCATGCTTTGTGTTCTTTGATGCAGTGAGCCTGGGGCGACACCTTTGCCAATCAGAGGCGGTCCTTCAGTGGATCTCAATATGAACAAGCAGGCGCACGTTGGGCATCATGGAAGCCACGATGTAGAGGTAGGGGAAGTTAATACGCTGCCACCAGGCCAGGTCAGGTCAAAGAAAATAAGCAGTGTGCGGGTCAGCTCCTTGCAGAAGGCCCCATAGGAACAGGCAGTGCTCGGAGCGCAAGAACCGGATAACTAGGCCGGGCAGAGCTGGACCGACGCTCCCACTGCCCGCCAGCACCCTTCTGTCTCTCAGCGCCACATGGTCCCAGGCCTCAGCCCTAGCTGCTGGCGCGAGCACAGCGCGCTCAGGGAGCAAGGGAGGCCACTGGGCAGCCTAGTGCGCACCTCATGCTCAGGAAGCGCCTCCTAAACCACCAAAGGTTTGAGTCAAGTATTCCATTCCTTTGTAGTTCCTTGGGCAAGGCATCCTAATTTGTTCATAGTTCATCTCGCTAAGCTTTTAATAAACCATAGTCATCAAAAGTAGTGCTGGGGAGCCCACCAAATACTGAACTTCCTTGTTTGACTTCCCAGATTTCATGAGTGCACCAAGACAGCCTCATGCTATGAAGTTAATAAATGCTAACTCCATATTTTTCAAATTGGCAAAGTTATCAACATGTAGGTTTCGTGAGTGTTTTAAAAACTATGAAGTTAATGCCTCCAAAGAGAATGGAAAAAAATAATAGGCTTCCATTAACTGTGTCAGATTACCTAGATCTTGGCCACTATCTATCCTGCTGTGATGACTTTTTATGACTTCTTAAATGATTTAATTTTCCATTATTTTAATTATAGTACTTCATAATATCAGCATTTAGAGTGAGTTTCTCTAATGTCCAGAACTGATCTGAGTTCTATCAGACTTCACAGACCTTGAGAACCGTGTACCTCTTTAGATCACAAATGACATTAGGTTACACCTATTTTTTAGTAGTGCTTGGGTTCCACACAGTTATCCAAAAAAACAAGATTTTTAAAATGCATGTTAGTTTTGAGAAAAAATTAAAATTAAAACCAAAGTAACTTCAAACTGCCATTTTTATGTCCTAAAAGTAACATTTTATATACATCATAAATCACTTGCCTTATTCATATGGGCTTGGAATTTTATTTTATTTGAATTTTTGGAAATGCTATTTAAACTTTATGTTTGCTAAACAAAAAATAATACATAAATTATTCTTAGCTTCTAAATCTACTGAATAAAATATTAGGTATTTAAGTGATTTTAAAATACTTTGAGTAAAGAAAATGCAGGGCTTGTGCCTTGAGGATTGCCTGAGATAGCATGTGTAGGGTTTAGTTGACTTAGCAAGGATTGAAAGTATAGCCAAGATAGTTTTCTCAGATGCGATCTGTTTGAGACCAGAATTGAAGTATGAGGCCTATAAATGGTTTTTAGAAAGAAAAAAAGTAAAGATTCTAAGTGTGTAGCAAATTCAGCATAACTTTTTGATGGCTTAGATATTGTGCCAAAAGACAGATAAAGATTGAAGATATTTCCAAGATTCCAGCTTTGGAGGAGCTCAAGCAACACCCCTCAAGCATTTAATCCTATGTTATGTGTGTGTGTTTGTTACATGATATGACAAATGATGAAAAATACCACTCTAGACAAATGCATACTTTGTTCTATCTAGAATCCAGTGATCGGAGATCAAAGGAGAATGGAGTGCCTTGAGCTTGCCTTTGAAGTCAATAGGGTATGTGAAGTGTAGCACACACACTGTGGAGGAGTGAGGCACAGTACATCAAAGCAGTCACACTTCTGTGTGATCCCTCCCCTACAATATGGGCAGAACCCTTGCATTGCTTCAACCCACAGAATAGGGCAGCCATCCTGGGATGCCACTCTGTTGAGATGTGGATATATAGTATAGGTACTCATGCAACAAATGGAGATTTAAATTGAGTTGATAGCCTCTGCATGTTCATGAACATAGATTATATTGGATGTCTTCTGCCAGAGCCCAGTTTCATGACAAGGGGAGACTTTGGATGACAACCTTTGTCCTTAATCAACTTCTTCAGCTATGCCAGAAATGGGGGCGCCTTCTTCATTGGCAAATGCAGCCTTCTCAGTGATTTTTATTTTATTTTTCAGTCTAAACCTTTTCCTGAATCTACGTAACCATCCTATACTTGCAGTAAAGGGCTTGGCATCACTGATTTCATGGTGTCCCTTGCTGAAGTCTTCCTGTTTTCTGGCGCAATATGTTGATATCGTTCAGAACATTTATTCTGTTCCTGTCTTCTACCCACAAATTAACTTCTGTCATTGTAATTAAGCACTTATACACCGTGGCCATGAATTTTGCAGTTGAAGGTGCAACAGCAAAGCTAGCATACATTTCTCTTTCCATCTTCACATCATACAGATAGAACATTTATTTTTACTGTAGATCTTAGCAGCCTCAGCATGCAGGTTATTTCCCCCTTAAATTAGGAACTTTCACCTTTTCACTTATAAAAAGCACTTTGGCCGTATCTGAATTGTCAGCATCACTACTCTTGTACTTTGGGGCCCTTATTAAGTAAAATATGGGTTAGTTGAACACAAGCATTGTGGTACTGCACATTCAATATGATTACTGGGACAGCTACCAAGTGACTAATGGGTGTGTAGTGTGTACAGCATGGATATGGTGTGTGAAGGGGTTATACATGTCCTAAGCAAGACAGGGTGGAATGGCACAGAAGTTGATCCCATTACTCAGAATGGTGTTCAGTTAAAACTTAGGAAATGTGTATTTCTGAACATTACCAGTTAATATATTTGGATCACAGTTGACCATAGGTAACAAATCACAGACAGCACAACTGCATATAAGAAGGGTCTACAATGGATATAGGTACAAATACAGAGGATATAGGTACATGATTCTAGCAGACTGCAGTGAGATGAGGGGTGCTGCCTTGCTGGCTCTGCAGAAGTGAGTTACCAGGTTGTTAGGTGGGTTGTGAGGGTCAGAGTAGCCCTAGCTGAAAACAGCAGGAAAACAGGATATCAGTTCTGTTGCAAATAACTGAATTTTACCAGCAGCCATGTGAGCTTGAGAAGGGTCTCTGAGCCCCAGAAAGCAATGCTGCCAAGGTGACCTTTAATATAGCCTTGTGGAGACCTTAAGCAGAGGACTGAGCTGAGCCATGCCAGGACTTCTGACCCATGGGAACTGTGAGGTGATAAATGTGTATTGTTTAAAGCCCCTTCATTTATGGTAATTTGTTAGGTATCCAGAGAAAAATAATACTGATGGCCAGAGAAAAAGATGAGGGTGTTTTAGATATTCTAACTGTGAAACCACATGAGCCAAGGGGCAGAGGGCAATATAATCTGATATATTTGCATTGGTCCATGTATTTATTGATCAAGTACTTCCTGAGTGCATACTGTATTTCAGAGCCAGACCAGCAAACCAATGGGGAACTGAAGTTAAGAGAACTTAAGGAATTTGTCCAAGATTGCAGGGAAGTATTTAAGAATATGGTGTTGGGTGGAGAGATGGCGGCTAGACAAAGGGGGGCTGGGCATCTGAAGTTACCCACGCACGCCAAAGGGTGGACTACTCACCACTCTTCCTGGGCTCACACTGGTGGACCAGTGAACCTCACCTGAGAGCGGACCCCAATAAAGCCTTGCTTTTACCCTTTCTGCTAATGGTTGTGGTCTTTACCACTGATCTGACCTTACATATGGGAATTTTTTTTTCTTTTTTTTTGGTACAAGGGATTGAACTCAGGGGTACTCAACCACTGAGTCACATCCCCAGCCCTTTTATTTACAGACAGTGTCTTGCTTAGTTGCTTAGGGCCTCACTAAGTTGCTGAGGTTGACTTTGAACTCTTCATCCTTCTGCCTCAGCCTTCTGAGTCACTGGAATTACAGGCATGTGTCCCCATACCCAGCTAGAATATGAGAATTCAAAGGGGAAAAATGGAGCCATGTTTATGTGAGATCTCAACCATTAGGGCCTCTGAGTAACTAATCTATATCTTTCAATAAATCTTGTTTTATTTCTTTTATACTCTAATTTAAGCTGTATAAAATAAGCGTGGAAGCACTATTTTTCCAATGTCCAGGAATGCATTTGAATACTTTAGGAATAAATGATTGGAATGATCACTATGAAATATGTAGTCTTCAAAAACAAGCATGTTAGTCTTGCCTTTCTACTGAGTCTCCCAGTGTAGAGAAGAACAATAAAAGTTGAAAAAAGAAAGAGATTGTTCCTGAAGAAAAATAGAAGTCTAATTACCAGTTTGTTCTTAGAAAAGTCTGAAGTCCATAAAGTACTAAAAACTTTAAACTTTGGTCTTACTAAATCTGCAGTTGTTAAATGGGGCTTTTCTGTGAATTCTTAGAAACCTCTGTACCTTTGTTCAAATGTAAATTTTGAAGTGGTTGCAAACCTAGTCTAATCAGACACTGTTTGAAGAGGTTCTGTTGGTGCCTTGCCCCATCTCTGCCAGTCTTTTTTTCTCCTGGGTGTTTCCCTCTCCTGATCTGTGTTGACTGTGGCTGCTGGTTTGCACCTGCATTTCCCTTGGGAATCCTATCCTCTGGGTCTTGGAATCCCCTTACCCACCTGCTGCAGTTTCTGGGAGTTTACTTCCTGCTGTGCCCAACCCCTTCCTCCAGCAGAATTTCATAGTCAATGAATAACTGAGTGCAAACACCTTGCTTGAAGTTGGACATCTCTGAGGTTAATATATGCTCCTGAGCTGCCCTGCAGGAACAGACAGGTAGACTCTGGAGAGACATTTCTAGAAATCACACCCTTCTTGGGTTCCCCCCTGTTCATCCCTGCCTCCCTACCTCTTCACTAGTCCTTCTTGGGAGCACTCCTGTAATAAATGGCTTGCATCCAAATCCTAATCTCAGATTTTACTTCTAAGATGCTAACCTCAGACAATTATTCCCTGCCAATGAAACATAAACTTGGCCATTAATTCAGAACTGCCAAAGTAATAGGTACAAAGATATTTTAAAATATGTAATTGCCCTATATTCTTGCATGTTAATCATATTTTTATGGATAATAAACATAGCCTACATTGATGGGTTTATTTATTTGTTTATTTGTTTATTGGTAATAGAGATTAAACCCAGGGGCGCTTTACCACTGAACCACATCCCCAGGCCTTTTTATTTTTTATTTTGAGACAGGGTCTCACTAAGTTTCTTAGGGCCTCACTAAATTGTTGAGGCTAGCTTTGAACAAGTTAATCTCCTGCCTGAGCCTCCTGAGCCACTGGGATTACAGGCATGCCACCATAACCAGCTGTTGGTGGATTTAGAGAATGCACAAATGAAATAAACTACCTAAAACCACTAATTGTATTTTGGTAAAACTTCCCTAAAACTACCCCTTCTCTTCCTCCTAACCAAGACCAATTCTTTGTATATA
This sequence comes from Xerus rutilus, assembly GCA_028644305.1. Lineage (NCBI taxonomy): Eukaryota > Metazoa > Chordata > Mammalia > Rodentia > Sciuridae > Xerus > Xerus rutilus. The sequence goes on along the minus strand of CM053416.1, from coordinate 8,206,589 downwards.
AACAATTTTTTACTAATTAAAATAATGATTGCAATCAACAAACGGAATTACATCCTGCTGTTGTACAAAGGTGGTTTACTTTTAAAATATCTTAAATAGTAATCATTTCTATATTTTAAATTATTTTTTAAGATGCAAACAAAGGAAATAAGAAGTTAGGATTAAAATAGAAATTTCTCCTTTCCATTTTTGCTCTCCCAATAAAACCACTGCTAAAAGCCCTGTGTAAATCATTCTAGGTTTTATATGCACATACACACATGCACATACAAATATTCATAAATATGTACATATATAATGTAGTTTTATACTCTCATTTTTAATGAAATTTGTTTATACTACACATATCTTTCTCTAGCTAGCATCTTTTAATCTAGGAACATACTGCTAAATTCCACATGAGAGTGTGGAGGTCTATCAATTTTCATAAGTAATAGGTGAATGTTATTTTTTCTTGTTAAACAATTCTTCACCTCATGTCCTTATGCATCTCTGTATGCAGGGAAAGTGATATTTCTTCCATATGCTAAAATCTGAGAAATTACTAAGAAATGTTTAAATCAATACATAGCCCATTGCATTTAGAAATATTTAGTTTCAGATAAACACAAATCCCTAATTTCTCACAAATACCTCTTCCCAAGTATCTCTGCTTCTCTCTCAAAATATTGTCTTAGTATAAGCAGATATGGAGTAGCTTATGCATTCTTGATTAACCTGTTGATAGTTACTACCAAATTGGCCTATATTAGTGAGAAAATAGATTAGAGACCCTTGTCTCAGGCAGAGCTGATGTGAGCTAAGGACCTTCCTTTCAACCTGCCCATTGCTGTTATCAGAGAAACTCACTTCTCTAAAGTATAAATAAGATCTTGTTTTTCAAAAGATTGCCCACCCATTCCAAGGAGCATGCAGAGACCACCACCCAAGTTTAACCTATAGTAACTTAAGCAGGAAAATTTCCTCGTGCATATTACTTGCATCTCATGCATCTGATTTAAAACCTTGGAATGAGTCTTCGGTGAACGTGCAATAAACATTATGGGCAAGGCATGAGAATCTGTCAATCACCTCTCATCATAAACCACTCCTAGTTAAAATCCTGCCAAAGGCAAAGAAAGAACTAAGGAACACTTATAGATCCAGATCCCCATTCTGAGTCTGAGACAGAAGGCTTTGTCCTGGCCCTGCTGCACCCTTACAGACTATCATCTTCCAGTAAACTCTCTCAACTGCTTCTCTTTGTAGTGGTGAATTCTTTTCACTGCCTGCACACTGGCTGTGACCCAGAAAACTCAACCCCCCCACCCCACCCCTCACTCCCTGCTGACCTCAGCTTCAGTGTGACTGCCTTCATGTGAACAAGGATGCAGCCTCCAAGGCAGCCCCCTCCAGATGAATCAATCAATGGGTGGCTAGGTGAGAATCCCTCCAAGATTCCCTAAACTATGAAAGGTACTTCCCCAACTGGGTCACCTGCTTAGGTTCTTTTCATGTGCTTCCCTTGCCTGACCCTCTCTCCTTTGAACTACCTTAGTAGGCAGCTAAAATTACTTGGTTTCTTTTTTCTTCCCTTCCACCTCCTTCTACTTCAATCCAACTAAGTTTAATGGGGGACAGAAATAACTCTTGACACATTATCCAGATTGTGTTGTACATAAATGGATTCCTTGGAGAAAACCATTGAATGCCAAGTCAGTTGTGCACTGGGGAAACTTTGATCTCTTCTACACAATGGTACCCTTTTACAGTGGGTCCAGCTGTTTCAGTACTGTGAAGTTAAAAGAAGAGAGTAATTTAGCAAATCTCTTACAGGAGATAAGAACAACGGCCTGATATTTGTGGCTTTTGTTTTATTGAATTACAAATGTCTGTATAGAATGTCTTCGTCATGGTGTTTTTTTCTGCAGTAAATTTTGTCTGGCAAACAAGTACCTAGAAAAGTCTAGGAGTAAGATGAAAACCAGGTGCTGTAAAATATGTTAAGAAGAAAAATAAGGATACTTTTTTTTTTTTTGGTACTAGGGATTGAATCCAGGGGTTCTCTACCACTGAGCCATGTTCCCCAGCCCTTTTATATTTTTTATTTTGAGACAAGGTCTCACTAAGTGATTTAGAGCCTTGCTAATTTGCTGAGGCTGGCCTTGAACTTGTGATCCTTCTGCCTCAGCCTCCCAAGTCGCTGGCATTATAGGTATGCACCATCATGCCTGGCTCCTTCTCCCTTTTTTGCATTCCATCTTCAAGAAAGATTTTAGCCACAAAGATAGTAATTGTTCACTTAAGATCAATTCATATTAGTGTCACTATAGATTAAGGAGTGACAAGGAAGTAAATTTTCAAAGGAAGTAAATTTACAAAGGAAGTAAATTTTCTTGCAATTTATGGAACAGACACTGTGCGTACAAATTCCCTTATTTTAACTTAGTTAATCTTAACAAGAAAGCTAAAGCATTTCACAGATGAGGAGACTGAGGCTCAGAAGAGTCTGGAAGTTATTCCAGGTCATGAACTAGCAAGCAGCAAAGACAAAATTGAAATGCTGCCATGATGAAGTACAGGGTTATTCCTTCTTCTGAAGGAACTTTATACCATCAAGAAAATGGATTTGGAAAAACATGAAAAGGTCCTTGCTTGTGAAAAGGTGATGTGCATAGTCAGAGATGTGTGCAGGATAAATGTCATGCTGCTCCATGGTTCAAAGCAGTATGCTTCTGACAATTTCCATTCCTGTGAGCTTTGCATAATCAACTAAGGGTTTGTGTAAGAGTAAGTCACACTGTGTTTTACAGGAATAAATTTCTGCACTTTCTCTCTCTCTCTTGTACTGGGGATTGAACTCAAGGGTGTTTAACCACTGAGCCACATCCCCAGTCCTTTTGTTTTCTATTTTGAGGCAGGGTCTCACCAAGTTGCTTAAGGCCTCACTAAGTTTCCAAGGCTGGCCTCAAACTTGTGATCTTCCTGCCTCAGCCTCTAGAGCTGCTGGATGACAGATGTGTGCCACTGCACTTGGCTTTCTGCTGGTTTCTTTTTTTTTTTGGTACTGGAGATTGAACTCAGGGGTACTCGACCACTGAGCCACATCCCCGGCCCTATTTTGTGTTTTAGGTAGAAACAGGGTCTCACTGAGTTGCTTAGTGCCTCGCCATTGCTGAGGCTGGCTTTGAACTAGCGATTCTCCTGTCTCAGCCTCCCTAAGTACTGGGATTACAGGCTTGCGCCACCGAGCCTGGCACATCGCTGGTTTCTTCACTGTATTTTACTCTTCCCAGATACCATACCCCCTCCTCATCTTCCTATCATAGATTCGCAATGGCTTTATTGAAATTTCATGATATCTGTGTTCTCATTTTTTAAAAAATTTAACCTTGGCCAAGATCTTACTTATTTCTAAGAAAAAATGTGGCTTGCTTTTTAGGAATATCTAGATAGAGTTAGGGATGGTGCATTGCATGTTCAACCTTGTTTAATATTTAGCTTTCCTTGAGATTTAATTCTCTCGTCACTGTTAAATACTTTGGGTGACTAGGACTAGGCAATTTTTGAGTTCATTTCCCATTTTATACCAATCCCCCTGACCTTATGCATCATGCTTCATGTTTTTATTACACCTTATCAGTCCTGATCTTATCGTATGATGCTTCATTTTCTCCTGTAACTAAGATTTACTGTGCCCAGTGGTTCTGAAGTTTTAGAGCCTATTTCATTTTAATTTTGTGTCATTTTTGAAACAAGCACCATAATATATTTGTAGCTTTGACTTGCATCAAATTCAAGATTGTCATTAATATCCTTTTGAAACTGGGCCAGGCTTATCTGACACCAGGTAAATGGTTGCTTAGTGAATTAGAATATTTTATTTGTGTTCTAAAAGCAAAATCTCTGTTGTCAAAGGGGAAGATAAATTTCAGGTGCAAGCTCCATAATAATTTGATGTTAGCTGCGGTCACTTTTCTCAAATGTAGTAGAAATTTGATTTTTAAAAAATTCTTATCATTTTTTTTGACAAGCTTTCTCTCTGGCCTCTCATCTCCTCAGAACAGTGGCTGCTGCAATGTGCAGAAGCCATTGAAATGGGACTATTTATAGACTTAATAAATGTATTTATAGATATACTTTTAAGTCCTTTGTGGAAATGACTGACAGGGAAGATGCTGCTTTTTAACGAGCATAGAAAGTCATGTGAGTCACCTACTTTATAAACAGCAGTGGATTTTAAAAATAGATATATCTTGGGGAAATATGCATGGCAATCCTTTTCCTCTTTGACCTCAAAATCCTCTTTCTAGGAATTTAACCAAAGGAAATAATGACAGACACACTTAAAGGTATATTAAAAAGTACATTTATTGTGTTCTTCTTTATATAGGACAAATTGGAAACAACCAAAATATCCAGAAGAGGAATCTGATAAAATATAGATTTGCCATAGTAAGCTATTTAGTCCTGAAAAATTAGGACTTTGATGATGGGAAATGATGTGTGGGATGGGCAATACTAAAGTAGCATTTATTAAACAACTAAGGGCCTGGTTCATGGACTTAGGGTTCTCAGAAAAATCTTGAAGGGATTATATTTAACTGCATGTGCTGGATTAAGTGAATTTAAAGTATTTAAGCAAAGTGAGAACGATTACTGTAAAATTTTATTTGATTGACACATAATATGTGTACAGTCTATATGCTATTAACTGTTGCTATCATTTTTTGGATCCAAACTACCATCTGTCTCCTGTTACTTCTACATCCTTTGTTGGAAGTCACTGTCCATCACTGGCAAGCTTACCTGGTTCCCTCTTTCAAACCCCAAACACTGATTCCTCCCCAAACACTGGTTCCTCTCTTCAGCCCCTGCTCCATCTTTTGATGCCGTAGATCTACTCTGTATAGCATTTCATTAAGGACTTCCACAGCTGGCTCTCAGGTTTTTTTTCCTTCTTTTTCCAGCACAGATTTTATCACCTTTTAGAAGAAAGATTTTTGTTGTTGTTGTTTTGGATTGGTTTTTGTATATATAAGCCATTTTGTTTTCTTTCTCTATGCATTTTGGCTAGCAATATTTGAACCATTTGTTCCATCTAAATTGCTTCCTGCTTTGTTTCTACATCTGACCGGTGAATGTGGCTGCGTAGCTTGACTGAAAGATGCCATTTATAGTGATACCTACAGACTGGGTCAAATGGGTCCTTAGCTTTCTTGTCATCTCTTTCTGGTGGGTTCCTGCTTCCTAAAATGAATTTATAGCTTTTTTTATTTATCTTCTCTGGCTCACAGCAGTAAAGAAATGGTCATCCCAGCCTCTGCATCTCTTCCTCCCATTCTTCCTTTACCAAATATGCCATAGAGTCCACAGTAAAATTACCAGAATGACAAGTGTCCATCATACTGACAATTTATAGATGGAAATTTCTACATCTCAACTTTATGATTTCTGCAATTTATTTCCTTGTTTTTGAAATTACTTAATTTTAAATTTTAATAGAATTTCATTTTGTAGAAGCTACATAGTACAAGATTATTTTTACACTTTATTTTTGTTGGTGCATATAATTGTATAGAATAGTGAGATTCATTGTGACATGCACATGACACATTTAAATTTTACCCAGATTAAATGATTTTATAAACCAAGAGATGTTTCATCAACACATGGTTGCATATATGGTCTTTAGACTTAGTGTTATGATGCTTATTCTTTTTATTTTTTCCTAAATCCTGTGAATATATAATATATTTTCAATATTTTAATGAGTATTAGTATATAATTTACTACTTCAGGTGTTTTGGCATGAGCTTTTTCTCCTACTACTCATCCTTTTTTTTTTTTTGCAGCCAGGCTTAGAGTTTGGATAGCTGGGGTGGTTTAAGCTGTAGCTTATGTATGTAGGAATGTGGATTCCTATAGCCATTTCACACAAACTGGCTGTGTTTACTAAATCATGGCCATGTATGGCCTTTATCCATATTTTACACATCTACAATATTCCCTATTTATCTGTAGGTTTTGGACTATGAGATTTCAGGTATCCCAAGTCAACCTTGGTCCAAAAGATTAAAAGGAATATTCCAGAAATAAGCAATTCATAAGTTTTAAATGGAGTGTCATTTTGAGTAACATGATGATTTCTCATGCCATCCCACTCTTCCAGACCAGGCATAGATTATTCATTTTGCCATAATATTCACTATATACTGTCCACCTTTTAATCACTGAGAACCCATGAATCATCGTTTGGCCAGAATGTTCACACTGTATACAATTACCCACCTGGTAGTCACTGAGTGCTCTTGAACTTTGACCAGCATATCTACATTGTATATGCTACCCGCCTGTTAGCCCTCTGGATTATCAGATCAACTATTGTCGTGTCACAGTTTTTGTGTTCAAGTGACTCTTACATAGTTGCCAAATGCTATGTCACAAAGCCTACACCATTCACCTCACTTCATCTCATCATGAGACACTGTCATCTCGCATCATCACGGAAGTGTGAGTATAGCACATTAAGAAATTTTGAGAGTCCATATTCACATAGCCCTATTTCAGTATACTGTTAATAATTATTCTATTTTGTTATTCACTTAATTGCTTATTGTGCCTAATTTGTAAATTATACTTGATCATAGGAATATGAGTATTGGAAAAAACAGTATATATAGGGCTGACTATGACTGTGGCTTCAGGCATCCACTGGAAGTTTTGAAACATATGCCCCAAGAATAAGGGGAAACTGCTATATTTTTTAAAAGTTTTAGGAATAAAGCTGAAGCAGTATCTGGAAGCTGTGTGTAATGTGTGTGTGTGGAACACTTATTCTGATAGTTTATTGCCCTGTTGTTTTTGACATTTCATTCTGACACTCATCTTCACATGGATGGTTGTGCACCAGTTTTTAATCTTAATTTTAAGATGGCTCCATTTATGAGTACATAACAAATACATAAATGCATTTTTGTTTATAATAGCTAAGGTTATGAGTTTTTAGTACATTTATTGCATTATTTATGGTTTCTTTTCCACATCTGTGATCCCCAGCTTAAGTTTTGACAGAAACATGGCTGTAGAACTTGTTTAACTTGGTTGCAATTTAAGTGTGTAATATTGGCAACTCATGCATGAGTTCCACTTACAGCTATTTTCTCCTCTTGTTATTATCATGAAAGCTTTTTATAGCTGTACCTTATTCCAGTTGATTGTAATTATTATTTACCTATTTTTTGCCTTGCTATCATTTGAAGAGTAAAAGCACTTTTGAAGTTGCTTCTTGGTTCTTTAGCCACTATTTCCTTACATTTTTAAAGTCACTGTTATTTGATGATCACTAATTTGACTTGTGAATTTTCCTGTGTCCTCCAAATCTCCCAGAGCTCACTTCCTCTTACCGGTTGCTAGTATACAGATTTTGGTCTAAGTATTCAGTATGTTCACTGTATTGTTTCCTATAAGCCTTGGGGGTAGGCCTTTTTTAAAAAGACTTTTAAAAAATTAAATGCCAGATATGAAACATACATTTTCTTACTCCTTCTGGCCAGCATGACAACCTGCTGATGTTTTTAATTTTTTTGAACTTCACGAACTCATTTTATCCATTCTTTTATTCTGAGCAATCAACTTCTCTCTCTTATTACATATAATCTATTTATTTCTCTTTTCTATTACACATAATCTATTTATACATTGTCATGTATATCATGCTACATAAAACCATACATATATACTGACATAAGTATTGCACTATTACTTAAAATTTAGAAACAATAATTTTCTACAACAATGAATTTTACTTTAGTTAGGTGAAATAGTCACTAATAACTATCACATTTTGTAGTTCAGAAAAAAATACATGTATATAAATCCTCAAGTGGAATACACATGGGAATAATTTTCTAAATAAATTAGTCTTTTAAACATTTTATCTGCCCTAATGAATAGGGTTTACTTCTATAATAACTTACTTCACAATGTTTAAAACACAGTTTAAATATGGAAATCAGGATAGATTGAAGATATTGAAAACATATACTCAAAACTAAAAATGAATTAAATAGGATTAATAAACAAAATGGAGAGATCCTGAAAACTGAAAAAGAAATGTCAATATACATTTAGCATCTTTGAACAGTCAAAAAAAAACTACAAACAAAACAAAACTACCAAAATGGAAACTGCAAACATATCTTAAAATAATATTCAAGAAAATATCCTAGATATAAAAAAAAAAATGTAAGCACATCATGCCTTAATGAGAAGTCTGTAAGGTATTGGTTAAAACTGAAACATAATCCTATCAACTTATGAATTTTAAAGATAAGAATATACTTTTTAAGACATCCTGAAAAAAGGTCAAATAACTTACAAGAGAGAAATATTAGGCCTGCCACAGAGTTCACAGAAACGTACATCATTAGAAAACAGCAGAGTGATAAATGTACAATCCTCTAGGAAATAAAGTGTGAGCAATATGCTACAGCGGGAAAATCTGTGGAAATAGAGAGGAAATAGCAAGCATTTTTGATCATGTGAGCACTAGCAGAATGTATTTCTTACAAAACTATCTTTGAGAAAATGTAGAAAGATAAACCTCAGTTGAACACTAGTTAAATAGAGATGCTATAGCAAAGAGTTCAACCTAAAATCCAATGAAGTTTTAAAAGTTCAAGAAAAACAACTCTTAGAATCACATTTCAGTATATAATGTGGATGGAATGACAATGAAGAAACCATGTGGCTAGAAGAGTTGGAAAAAAATTGGAGCGTTGTGTAAGAATATTCATTATTTCATATTTTAAAATCAGAAGTCTGAAAGTCTCACTTATAGTTGATAGTTCAATAAAGTGAGATATAGGTATATCTAAGGACTAATGATTATAACAGCAACCCCTTGGAGATGTATCCATCTTATTGGATTAGTATCTACAAAATGAGATTACATATACTAATTATTTTATATTTGTTAAATTAAACAGAATGATAACCCAAAGCAGGAAAAAAATTTCTAATGCATAGTAAGATAACACATTACTAAAACATCACACAACATAACATAACACAGAAGAATATATAGTAATAGAAGAGAAAATGGCATATAATACGGTGCTCAATGAATATAAACCATAAATTTTAAAATATAAATCACATAGTGCTTACTTATCAGCAGAGGATACATTCCAGGACCCCCAGTAAGTACTTAAAATCACAGACACTGAACCTTACATATTCTTTGATTTTTTTCCTACACATTCAAACCTATGATAAGTTTTAATTTATAAATTAGGCATAGTAAAAGGATAACAACTAATAATAAAAAGAATTATAGCAATATACTGTAATAAAATTATTTGAATGCTAGCTCTCTCAAAGTGTTGTATATACTGATGGGTGGGTAGCTTATACAGTGTGGATATGCTGGACAAAGACATAATTTATGTCCTGGGTAGAATCTAGCAAGGTCACTGTGGGATTTTTATCAAGCTATTCAATTTATAGTAAAATTTATACTCAGTTTTTACTGTATGTATAGTACACAATTTAAAACTTGTGATTTGTTATTTCTTGGATTTTCTACTTAAGATTTCAGTGCTGTTGACAGCTAACAGGAACCACAGAATGTGAAACTGCAGGCAAGATGGGACTGCTATACAAATGAAATAAAAGCATTTCAGATAATAGATCATATTACAAAGTGAAAGCCAAGTCTTTCTGTACTTATGTGATAAATCATTTTTATGTTAAAATGAATTTGCACTAGATTGGGGAGGACTCCAATACAAATATTAGGATTCCTATAGGAGAAATTTGTACACAATCACACACAGAAGGGAAAACAGATACATGAAGGAGAGAAACTGAAGTTATGATGGAAATCCATAACATGGAAATACCAAGGGTAGGTGGCTTCTGCCAGCAGACAGGAAGAGGCAGGGAAGCATGATCTCCATAGTCTTCAGAGAAAGATGCTTTTGTCCACAGTTTGGTATTGAATTCCCAGTTTTCAGAACTGACAGATAAATTCTTTGGGTGCTTAATAGCCAAGTGTGTGACCCGTTCTTATGGCAATTCTAAGATATTAATACAGAAGAGAAATGAATCCCAATTTATATTTTATTTAATATTTATTTTAAATTAAAATTAATACAAATTAATATTTTAAAAATACATTTTTATTTAATTTCTATTCATTGAATATTCATTAATTTCATATTAATTAGATCAGAATTCATGTTTGTTCATAAACCAAAGAGTGCAGTTAAACCAACTGAAAATTAGACAGAAGACACTGACCACAGGAGATGTTCCTTTATCCATCTCAGCCAAGGAAGAAGTAGTGTACAAAAGAGAAGCACACAGAAGACTACATGGCAAACAGATAGAATGGTTCTAAGTTAAGCAGCTCAACAATTATATTTGGAAAGAGAACATACATAATTTTCTTGTGCCAGTGCAATATTTATTTAAAAGTGAATTTCATCATGTATAAATATCATAGACAATAATATCTAATTCAAATATAGTGAAACAAAGAATTAATGACAAAAAAAATTGAAATCATGCCTTAATACCAGGAAAAATGAGCATGCTTTGTAAATTTTAAGTCAGTAAATAATGAAATTTCAAGATATATAAAAACACGAAAAAATATGTAATGCAGCTTATGAGATACAACTTAAAGACTGCTCAAGGAAAAAATATAACCTTATTTACACTGTAAGCAGTAAGAATGTATTCAGTCAATGATTTGAACACTCAGTTCAAGAGACAGAAAATTAACATGTGGGTTTACAAGAGTGGATTTTCCCAAAGCCTATCTTTGGCCTCATGTAAAAATATTAAAACTTCCTATTGAAGTTAGGGAGAAAGCAAGAATATCTGTTATCATAAATGTGGTATAAAAATTGAAAAAAAGAGGATAATACTATCATTGTTTATACAAAGGTGGCATACCTGAAAAATGCAAGAAAATATGCTGTGAATTTATTATACCAAATAAAAGAATACATTGAGATAACTGGGGATAAAAATATTATACAAAATTCAACAACAGTGCTATATATGAACAACTATATTTACAAGTGTCAGAAGAGATTCTGTTTCTAATAGAAATAGGAAGATTTAATATCTAAGAGTAAACTAAAAAAATATTGAACACATGTTTATTGAATAAACTGTAAGAAGTTATCAAGACCCCTGAAAAAGCATTCAAATAGAGGGAAAGTGGGGCTGGGGCAGTAGCTCAGTGGTAGAGCGCTTGCCTAGCATGCGTGAGGCACTGGGTTCAAGCCTCAGCACCACATATAAATAATAAATGAATAAAATAAAAATCCATCAACAACTAAAAAATATTTTTAAAAAATAGAGGAAAAGTCTCATCGATTCTGGATAGGTGGACTCTATGCATTGATAATTTTGATTTTCCCTAAATTAGTCTCCCAATATATTTCAATTTCAATAAAAATGTCAACAGGAGATATTTCTCTCTGGAATTGGAGAATCAGATTTTGAAGCTCATATGGTAAAATACTCATGCGATAATAACCAGAAGAATGTTTTAAAAGAAGTATGAGATGAGAACTAGGTCTTTAAATCATACTCCAGGTAGTATCTAACTAAGGTACTGTCACTAGGTAGCAAATTATACCAGCTGGTGTCTAACTAAGGTACTTAACTGAGTACCAAATCATACTACAAGTGGTATTCAACTGAGATACTTGCACTAAGTGGCAAATCATATTTCAGGTAATATCTAACTAAGGTACTGCCACTAAGAGGCAAAACATCCCACAGGTGGTTTCTAACTAAGGTGCTACCACTAATGACAAATTATACTATAAATGGTATCTAAATGGTGTGCTGCCACTAAGTACCAAATGCAGCATTGGAGCAGAACAGAGTTTGCTGATGCATAAGAGATTCTATATTTATAAAATGGGAACTTAAATCAAGACAGAGTACAGATTATTGGATACATGCCATGAAGAAAACTGGATAAAACATTTAAAGGATACGTATGAATACACAAATATATTTGTTCAAAACATGGCAGCATTTTATTATTTTGAAATGAGACAGAACTTTGTTAGTATCACTATAATAATAAAAGCCATAGCAAAAAAAAAACAACATAAACTCAGCCACATACACATTTTACATGGAAAAATACTATAAGCAATGTCCAAAAGACAGTGGAACCAACTAGATACTTATAAGAAATACTATAATTATGACTACTATTCATTCTTCCTACATTAATATAGGAATTTCTGTTTATATATCAGAAAACAAACTGGTGGGGGAAAATAGGCATAGGATAAATGAAGTTTACAGAAAAATAAAAATAATCTAAATAAATCTTTTAAATAGTTGCAAGATCCTAAGCTCTACTTATGAAATATATATGCTTATATACTTACGAGATAAATTAAATTTCTCATATATCAATAAGAACATTATGAAAATATTTTCTTTCATTTTTGTGACACTTTGAATTGCAAATTGCAAAACTTCTGCAGAGGTCATCTTGATGAACTTGCTAATGTGTGTCAGGTTTTAAAAGGTGGATTTTTTTTTGTTTGCAGTTTTACGTCTAGGTATTATCTTTCTTCATACCTTCTAAGTTTAATAGGCTTACATGCAGGCTTATGTATGGGAATAGATATTGAAACATTGGTTGCAATACTTAGAAATATTCCAAATGTTCAGCAACAGCAAACTGGAGATAGTATTATGACCTAGCTTGGTTATGTCACCCTTTATGAGCTGCTATAGGTTTAGACTTTATCTAGAAGAATTCAAACAAAAATGATATTAGGGCTTGCTAATATCAAGAGAAAAATAGGAAAATAATCATGGACGGGTCTGACTTCTTCTGTGTGTGCATTAATAACTGGGTGGTGCACATATTACCCATTTTAAAAATAGACAAAGTGTTAATGGAGGGGAAAGGGTTGGAGTAAGCAGTTCATGGATGCAGTTTAAACTAACTTAAACTTAGAGAATTTTAGTTCAAAAACTTTGATTTTCATGATTTCACATATTAGAATAGTTCCATTTAATTCTTTAGAGGCAAATATATGTGTGCAATTGTTTGTCTACACACAAGCTTCCACAATATTTTGTCAGAAAGTAAAATATTGTCCCACCATGAACTTGATGGCCTGGCGGTGCTTATAGTAAGATGAGGTCAAAATGAACTTTTTCTAACCACTGTTATCAAATCACCACTTCCTGCAGGCTTATCTATTTGTATTTGAAATGGAACTGTTGAACTCTTTCCATTTGCATGGGTCAGTTCCTAAACCCTTCAAATATTTAATTTATACTTGTAATATGTCTCACCCAAAGGCTCTGTTCTCTTTTGAGTGAATTTAATGTGCTATTTCTTTATTTTAGAATTCTCTAAATGTTTATTACAAAAATTGTTGTTTCCATTAAAATTTCATCATGGAACTTTTCATTCATTCAACAAATAATGATTTAAGTTCTGGTGTTTGTGATGCTACAATATTTGCACAGAAAAGAGTGGAAGAGGGAATTACCTGTAAATATTATTTTCTGTAGTGTCTTTTAAGGCTGCTATTTTTATACAATGCCAAATATATATTTACATTCAAATTCAACTTAGATTTATTGAATGACATTAGTATGTAAAATAAATGGGTTATAATCATTGAGTCTAGCAGAGTACAGGGATATATGAACAATTAATTATATATAGAGAAATATAAAGAATTAATTGCATATAGAGATATACAAAGGATTAAAATATAGAAAAACCTATGAAGAATTAATAGAGCACAGTGCAGCTTACAAAGTCTCACATGATCAAAGAGGAAAGAACATATAACCCACCTGGACAGTAGAAGCAGCTTGTTGGAAATGGTGACTCTGGGTCTGAAGAGAGAGATTGAACTTTAACCAGAGCAAGTATGGAAGCTGTGACACAGTGGGGTGCACCAGTTTTGAACTTCAGAATCTAAAACTTACTAGCTGTGTGACCACAGGCAAGTTACTTAACCTCCCTGATAATAACAATAGTCCATACTTATAGGGATTGCTTGATAACTAAGTGAAATAATTAGAATAGTACTTGGAGTCTGGCAAGTACAGTACATGTGTATGCTATTATTATTATTAATAAATAGGGAAAGGGGAGGAAAAGAACCTTGCAGATAAGAAAGGGATATGGCAGAGGACACAGAGGCAGGAGAGATAGCCCAGGGCAGGACATGGTTCAGGATGGCAAGAGATGAAGCTGGAAAGGTAGGCAGGGCCTAGGCCATGGTATACTTGAATGGCATCTTTAGGGTCTTGACAGCCATTCTGATGTGGGGATATTCTCTTCAGCAGAATAGCAGGGTCAGACTCAGCTTTCAGAGCTACCACTTTGGGAGTCTGTGGCAGATAAGACTGGAGTTGCAAAATTGTGGACTTAGTTAGGCAAGAAATGATGAAGGTCTGAGCTAGAGGAGTGATACAAGAGAACAGAGAGGAAGCAAGAAATTCAGTCTAATAGGCAGTATTTCCAAGTCAAAGTGGGCAATTTGTTGTATATTATGGAGAGAAAATGAGAAACCATGGGTCACATGGCTCCAGCTTCAAATGGGATTTTTATGGTTATCAGCAAAGAAGAGAATGAACAGTCCCAATAACATTATTCATGACCCCACTCCCAATTTTTGGAGCTCCAGGGCCCTTCTTTAAACAGCTTTCAACTTGCTAAAATGTCATCCTGGTTGAGCATTATGGAGAATAAGAAAGCATAAGAGTCTCTCTTGACAAATAATACCTCTTCTCTGTCGATGTAAATGCTGCCTTAAATCACCCTCCAATTTCTCCTCTATTCCCGAGAAACTGGTTGGGAGCTGAAGCAGGCTATAATAATTTAATCTCTACATAAATTCATAAAATGGAAGTGACAGGATGGAGCTTCACCCCACTATATTCTGAATGTTCACATCTCATTTCTGGATGCCACTGAATCTTTATCCATTGAAAGAACATCAGATTCTTTAAAAATCCAGTTGTTTTCTTCTTATTTGATTTGCTGAGGCATTCTGAAGAGATTTGGGACATTTTCTGTTCCTGCTTTTACACATTTGTATTCCATATAGACACTTTCAAGGTCTTAGTTGCTGAATCTGCATTGTTGAGATGAAATCATGAGCCTTTTGATTTAATGTAAGAGCTTCATTATTCTCAGCTGTGTCGTTTGGTGCCTGTATCTCTGCTGCCTGAAAATGCCATCAGGATTCATCAAAATAAAACTCTCTTAAAATTTACTTTCTGTCTGAGAACAATAGGAAAAGTAGCTGAAAGGGTACAAAGAGATGCAAAGAGGATGCACAATATAAGCTGGGGAAGAGAATGAGAACAAGGAAGTGCACACTTTTCTTCTAAAAACTTTCATGCGAACATTTTGAAAATTTCTAATAAATTCAGCGAACTAATTCCTATTTCCTTCTAATAGAAGTGGGTTTCATATGTTAGTATAGTTTTCTCTTTTAGTTTGTGTTTCACAAAGTTGAAATGAGTGCTTATTCTTATAGCATTTTTATCTTCATTTTTTATCAACTTACTACAGGTAGATCAAATTTAGTATGTTAAAGAAGGTGGACAAGCATCATGTACAACTATACCAGAGAAATCTGGCTTTGAAATAGAAAAATGTTAGCATTCCTACATTCCCATAATATGATCTTATCTATTAAAATACCTCAATATAATACTATTTAAAAAGAAAAGAAAAGAAAAGAAAGAGGTGGTTTGGGAGGTATATTAGTACATTTTCTGTTACTGTAATTAAATGCATAAAGCTAGGTACTTTATAAAGTGAAAAGATTTATTTAGCTCACAGTTCTGGATGACAGGAAGCTGGCAGGGGACTCTGTACATATAGTAATCCTTCTGAGGGCACTAATTTATGGTCCCACAAAACCTACTTTAATCCCTCTGAGATGTTGCTCCCAATGTCCTAACCTCAGTCTAGGTTCCACCTCCTGAAAGTCCTGCCACTTCTTAACCTGGCCAAACTGGGGATCAAAATTCCAACTTATGAGGCTTCAATGGATAAATCACACCAAAACCAGACAGGCGGTTAGCTAAGATATTTCCCAAAGCTACTAGTGATGAATTACAATTTGGGGTTTAATACAAAGGGGGAATTAAGTTGTATGGAAACACATAGTAAGGGAAATCTTTCTGTATTCATTATCTTATAGTGTTGCTGATTATTTAAAGGCAATGGTTTTTGGGAGGAATTTGGATAATCACAGTGCCAAGTGCCTGTACCATCTTCATCTTTGTTCTGTGATGTGGTCTTTGTAGTTTGAAGTTGGCCATGGTGGGAGGATTGACATCTCAGAAATTAGGACGTGGTAAGTCCCTCTACACTGTTCACCATTGGCCTCACATCACTGTTCACAGGAATGGTGTCAGTTTGGTCAGACTCTGTTGGTCTCCAGTACTTCTGTCATCCATACTAACCTCTGTTTTAACCAGCAGACCTGGGGCTCCAACCCTTCCCTGTGATGTGGACCCCATCATTTTTCTTTCCTTGCCTTTCATTTTAGAGTTATCTTTAATTTATGCCAGGGGTATTGGTTTTACTTTTACATTATTGATATGATGTTTCTTTCTTTGAATATGTTCATTTAAATCAACTCAATAGAAAGTATCAGCTCACTTAAAATAATACAAATAGTACATAAAGTAAAAATCAAGAAAACGGTTTTGAGAAATCTAAAGATGGGGGTCTACTGTTCTGGGTGATTATGGTATTTATTATTCTACAGTAAATAGGTCTTAGCTCTCAGCCCAATTTCTACCCTGGTAATGCAGCCTGGAGTATAAGTCCAGGGTATCAAAAAATATTCTTGCTTTCTCTGTGTGTGATCTTTCATTTTCTCTCTCTTTTTCTTTACCCCAGTACAATTTCCTATGAAAACTAAAATGGGATTTCTCTGTGGCTGAGGCTGCCCTTCTCTTAAATGGTTCTGTGGTGATTGTGTAGTTGCTACCTGAAATGAGAAACTCTCTACCTGTTTCCTGTGCTGTGTCCCTTTCTCCCTGAGCTCATGTTGTAAGGGTTGGGGAGAAGTAGGGAGAGCTGTGGGCAGTGGGGCAGGGGGAAGAAATGTGAGAAACTTCATAACTTCAGAGCTGGGGGTTTTTTTTGCATTTTTTAACTAGTTTATTTTAGTTAGACATTAGAGTTTGTTTTGACATAATTATACAAGCATGAATTATAATTTGCTCTAATTCAGTTCCCAGTACTTCCCCTTTCTCTTTCCCTCCACTTCCCCTTCTTCTACTGATCTTTCTTCTATTTATTTATAGTTTTTTTTTAAAATTAGTGTCTTTTGGATTCACCTTCAGAGCTTTTTGATATGGTTGGTTTTCTTGCATGGTTTTATGGGAAGGCAAACAGATAGTATCAGGCTGGAGATGAGACTGTGGTCAGTACATTAGTCATCTGATGTTGAAGTCAATTGCCTCCTTCTGACCATTTTGTTGATATCTAAGATATAAAAAAAGAACACATCTTTCAGCTGGGCATGGTGGCACAGGCCTGTAATAACAGTGGCTCAGGAGGCTGAGACAGGAGGATTGTGAGTTCAAGGCCAGCCTCAGCAATGGTGAGGCACAAAGCAACTCAGTGAGACTCTAAATAAAATACAAAATGTGGCTCAGTGGTTGAGTGCCCCTGAGTTCATTTCCCAATATGTCCCCTTTCCCCCACAAAAAAGAACACATCTTTCCCACAACTCACACCAATCAATGGTTTATCATGCTGTTGGTCTCCTACCCGAGCATCTATCATCTGAAAAAAAAAAATGTGGTGTTTAGTTTCTTTCTGCCTGGTGTTGTCTTCAAAGATATTATGCCTGCAGGAAAATGTGAAAGTGAAGATACAGGGAGGTAGGGACAGAGTTTTGAAATTTGCCAATTTTCAATATTTACAAGTCAGAAATTAGTTACTCCTCCTTTTTGAAGACTTTTTTTTCTTCCTCTCTCTGGCTTCTAGACAGGATCAGATTGGAGGCATAAAATAATTTTAGAATCTTTGAAATAGAGGATGAGATTAACCGTTGTTTGAATGATTTTTAGAAAGCAATAAATTTTGTTCAAACATTTCATCCTGATTTCCATTCGCTCTTCATATAAAAATAAATCTAGATTGACAGGAGCTGAGTCACCACTCAGGTGGGAGATGTTGCACTGTTTTTCAAATACTGTCGCTACTTCAGTGACAATTACACATGCCTGTATTGCTGTTTGTTCTTGTTTAGCAGCTGACTGTGGTGCTTGTGAATGCGAGTTTATGTGTGCCCTGCGTGCATGTATTACAGCAATATGACATCCATTTACTTTTCTATATCCTACGTCCTACATTCTCTGTCTTTAAGAGGAAATACTAATATTTCAAAATAAACATTTTATCATAAAAGCTTTTTAAATCATGATTCTAGAGAAATCCTTTGTATTTATAATTGTCAGCTCCGTTATACTTCTTCTCAAGTATTACCCCAAACTTATAAACTTGGAGGACTTTATTTAGAAAAGTAGGAATGGAGGGAGAGAAAGAAGAAGGGAAGGAAATAAGAAGAACAAAATCTAGTGTGTTTATGGGATCATTCAATGTTACATCTGATTTCACACTTTTTGTCATGTATAATAATATGTTGCTGAAAACATATTAAGAATTCATCAGTTTTTCTTTTAACAGAAGAAGACACTGGGACTCCAAGTAGGAAGTGACACAGACTCACAGACACATAGTTCTTTGTGTGTGTCTATGTGTGTGTGTATGATTGACAAGGCCATTTGACCATATCCCCTGAGCCATATCCCCATCCCTTTTGATTTTTAATTTTGACACAGGGTCTTGCTAAGACAGGGTCTTGTTAGATGCTGAGGCTGACCTCAAACTTGCAATGTTCTTTATAGATTTTGGACTAGAATCCAGTTTTCCCATATCCTTTTCTGGTGAACTTTTTAATACTCTTATATGTAAGACAAAAACATAACATGGCCATAAAAAACTTCCTATCATGTATATAACAATCATCAGTAAAACATATCTTCTGGGAATATTGATTTACTAAGGGGGGATATTTATTCTATTTCACCTTGCAAACTTTTGCACAAATGAACACAAAATCAGAACATACACTGAAAGCTTCTGGTAAAGACTCAGGCATATGTTAGATGCTCAACTGAGTCCATAGACTAGGGTTGCTGATTGGCCTGCTAATTCATGGATGTTGTAATGAGGATGGACTTGAAGGGGCATATCCAGACTATGTGGAGATTAGGTCCATATTCCTCATCAGGGCATCCTTGAAAAGTACTGAAGATTAGGAGGACAGTATCTTTGCCCAGCTCATGCATCTCTTCCTCAGTCTAACCTTTCCCAAGCTCAAGGGTAATTCCCTTGTAATACCTATTGGGATCAAACCAACGATTTCAGGCAAGCTTGACTCTTCCTTGTGTTTCCTTAGCATCTTATGCCAAAATCTGATGTGTTACACTGAACTAGACTATCAGTTCCTCACAGACGCCTGATACTGACTACAGTTCCAGACACAAGAAAAAGTACGAGTGGTTTTGGTGAAATGACTACACTTTAACAACTCTTCCCAACATAAAACTTTCCTGATGCCACTTTGTCATTAGCAAAGAGTGACACGTGTACATTCTAGCTGGAATGTACCACATCTGCTTTTAAATTCAACAATATAACCTGTGGCTGCCTAAGATCCAAATCTTTGCTTGGAAAATACAGGTAAGCTTATACTTGGTTGTATCGGTTTGAAGCGAAAATCCTAAGCTAACAAGAGACCCACACTTTGGCCCCATAAGAATCAGGTTTATCATCCAGAATCAGTGGTTTATTCTCTCAGAGCCTCAGTGGTACTTTCCCACATAAAATAGAAAACTTCTTCATTTCCTTCATGGCACTGGCGTGAAATATAACACAATTTTACTAATAGCAGTTGTCATGCACGGAGCTCTTAGGTATGTGCCAGTCACTGTCTAGTTTATTTATAGAGATTATCTTATTTGGTTGGTACTGCAAGCATATTCACAAGTTAAATTCAGCCATGAATCAAACCCAAGATGAATCTGATTTTAAATCCAGATCTGATGATCCTAAACTGTTGTTCAATAGTTTTCCCTCAAGGGAGATAACATATGCAAATACCTTGAAATATGTCAAAATGATAGTGCAGAAATAGGTACTTGGATTGAATCTTTAATTAAGTTAAAGAAGAGCTAACTCAGAGAAATTCAAAGAAATTCAGGAAATGCATTCAATCTACATTCAGAGTTACATGCACAGGGATGGGTTTGGAGAGATTGGGTAGGCTAACTGAGTTGGAATAACATCCGATCTCTTGCCTTGCTTTAGTGCAGGTGATTTTCTCAATCTGGATTTCCAATTCAAAGTCCTCTTTATTTCCACACATTCCATATCCACCACCTACTTTAATTTGGTCATAAATATTCTGGTCTTTAAGGTTCCTCCCAAATACCTCCTCCCTTTGATTTCTCCTTTTCTTGAATTGCATTCTTATAGTTTAGTCACTTCATTTCTGCTTCCAGAACTTCTTTTTCTTCTATTTTTATATTTCTTAGCTTTGGCATTCTTGACATTTGGGACAAGATACTTCTTTGTGTTTGGAGGCTGTACTGTGCATTGCAAGATATTTAGCACCATCTCTTCTTGGATGCAGTAGCCCTTACTCCCCATAGTCATGACAGTCAACAATATCTTAAGACATTGCCAGAACTCCCCTCAGGAACAAAACCATTGCCATTAAAAGCTACTCATGTAACCACTATAACTACAAAACATCATTTCCAAAAAGAGCCCATACCTGGGCAAATTATTCCAGTGTTCACTTTGGAAAATATTTTTACTATAGTTCAGTGATTCTCAAACTTTTATGACTGTTAGAGATACCTAGGGAGCTTATTAAAAGACAGATTTCTGGCCCTTTCACTATTATTTCCCCAGTTTCTGATTTGGAGAGTCTGGGTTGGGGTCCCAGATTTCACTTTTCTAACATCCTTCTTAAAATTTCAAGTGATAGTGATGTTGCTGGTCTGGGTACCACACTCAGTGATGCATTGTCAATAGCACTGTTGAGCAGTTCTGCCTCAGCTTTGTTGGTTAGATGCCTGGTATGATCACACTTTGTTGTTTCTCACACCCTTAGATCCGTGCTTCACATAGTGTGCTCTTATTGAGGTGAACAAATAAATCAGACCATGTGCAAGTACTTTGCAAGGGTTAAAGAGATTTACAGATACAGGACTGGAAATATAGTTCAGTGACAGAGCACATGCCTAGCATGCCCCAGTTCCTGGGTTCAACCTCCAGCACTGAAAAAGAGAATTACTGATATAAAATGCCATGGGTAAAGAAATGGGATTTGCAAAACTTGGAGGGCTACGTTGAAACAGTCTGTTTCCAGAAGCAGTTTGACAAGAGCATTAAATGAAATGCCTCTAGTACATTTCAAATTCATTGTGACTCAAACAAAGGGCTGCTGTAAATTATTTTGTTGTCATGGCATATCAAAGAAGTTGATGGATAAAGGGACATACTAATGAGAGTCTAAGTGACAATATGAAATGAAATTGACGGTCTCTAAGCTACTTCTTTAACAGGGTATGGAGAAGGCATCTCTTCTCATCACTGCTGATGATCAGGATCACTAAGCATTTTAGGACTCACATTAACTTTACAAATCCTGCTTTTCTGGGCCACATCTAACTGTTAATCTTAAAGACAAGCGTTGAGAGAACTTTGGGTACAAATTAAGAGGAATTTTTTTCTTTGTTTTGCTCCCAGGGATTGAACCCAGGGGTGCTTCACCACTGACTGAGCCACATCTCCAGCCCTTTTATATTTTTTTGTTTTGAGACAGGGCCTTGCTAAATTGCTGAGGCTGGCTTTGAACTCTCAATCCTCCTGCCTCAGACTCCTGAGCTGCTGGGATTATAGTGAAGCCCCACTGTACCAGGATTCTTCCTCTACTTCTAAAAACAGGTTCTATGCTCTTCAGAATTTGCTCACATGTCTTCTCCAAAGGACATTTGTGAGCCACTCTCTTTTCAGTCACACTCAACCCTCTTAAATAGATCACTCCATCCATTTAATTCATGGAGCTAAACACACTCTGCTATTCACTTGTGAATTTTTCTCAATGTACTGCTGGTTTTGTACTGGAATGTCAACGCCTCAAGGATACGGGCAGCTTTTGGCTTTATCTACCCTCAAATTGATAGCATCTTAGCAGAGTGCTTCAACTTAACAGGTCGTTTATGCATTTTGGTAGGTTAAATGAATTCATCTTTCTGTAATTGAGTCCCTGTCATGGGCCAAGCACCAGTAAATATATTTTAACATAGTTTTACTTCAGAAAAACTGATCCTTGGAACTATGAGCAGAAGGTGGGACCAATCTCTGTTTTCCTTTTGCTGTACATTGATCTTTCCTTGGTTCTACATAAAAAATTGTACAACAGCTATAGAGATTTTAAAAACCAATATGATCAATTAATTTAATAAGAGGCAGTATAGCATAATGGATAATGGAGGAGTCGACTGATTCATTTCCTGACTCTGTCACTTACCAACTGTGTGGCTGTGGGTTAGTGACTTAACTTCTCTGAGCCTTAGTTTCCTTATCTGAAAATGTAGAGATTATCTATTCTTGCTTTAATAATACACATAAAGTACGTAAAATAGTGCTCATGTATATTGAGCACAGGTAACAATTTTTACATAAAGCCATAAGTGAGAGTTCTACTCAAAATCAAATGCCATATAAATCAGGTAGCTGAAATTCAGATCCCACAAAAACATCAATTATCACTATTGAAAAATACAAGGGATGGAGACTGAAAATCTTTTAGATATAGGAAGTTTAAGCTACTGTCATGTGCCTTTATCTTACCCCCTATCCCATTTAGATTACACTTTGAGGAAATATTTTAATTTCAAGGTAATCAGACTAAAAGTAAGGAAGTGATAGCTTTGATATGACATCATCTAAAGAGGTTCTAAGCCACTTTTGGTCATCTGTGCTGGAAATGGTGAACTATGATTCCCTTCCTTCCAAACATGCCTTCATGTAAATGGTCTCAGAATATTATGGCACAACTCCAACAGTGAACAGGGGACTAAATAAAGAAAAGAGCCATGTCACAGAGGTTAGAGGCATATTGTAAGTAGTGCCTTAGCAGCAATCACATTTGGCTCAAAGGATTACATGAGAATCACACAGTGTCACAAATGCACACAGATGAAATCGAGGTGGAAACTCAACATCTGAGCTTGAAGTCATTGGAAAGTTTAAAGAAAATGTACAGCATCAAGACTGCTCAACACAAAACCTGAAGAACCCTGTGTACTCAAGAAACAGTTCTATATGAACAACCACCCTTTAAAAAAAAAAGCAAAAATCTTTTATATTACTTTATTTCTTTAATGAATCTCTCCTCTCATGGGAAAATGTTTGGCATTTCTAAATAAAACTAAGGCAGCCTGCAAAAAGACAATACTGGTAATAATAATTTAAGTTGTAAAATGCAATAACATCCCATTTGAAATGCATATTTTCCAGTTAACCAGAAAATAAGCTTTCTAACCTTAGTTTTGCACATAAACTCTCTGTCTTTAAGTGATCTTCAAAATCTTTTCTAGATTGTTACAGAAGTCATCATGCTCTAACTGCAACTATTTAATCCTGTTTATTTTCTCTTCATATGGCAACCACTAGCTATTCCTATTGCCTCATTACCAGACCTTCCCTAGTTATTGCCAGAAAGCAAATCCATTTGACTGCTTGTGGCAATCCTGAGATTTCTTTCTTTATTATGCAGCTCTAGCTTATTCTTACTCCTGTGTAATCCTGACTGTTCATCTGCATCTTGTAAGGGGTCTGTTAACCTGCAGATGACATTTGTGTCTGAGCGCCAGCTAGACTTTAACATCTACCCATTCTAGTTCCCAACTCTCATCTTCTCTGGCCCACTGAAGATCCTACTTGCACCCTGCTATAATTTCATCTAAAAGGGTTAATTAGGAGACTCATTAATTAGGAGACCTCTGTGTTTCCTCACACAGTTTTCAAAAGCAATATCTGAAATTATAAATTCTTGGTATAGAAAGATACCAAAGACCTAGTGTTCACTGAAAACAAAAAAGAACACAAACTACTAAAACATCATGGGGAAATATGATCTCATTTTTATTAAAATTAAAAAGTAAAATATAATGCACAGGAAAAACACTAATAGAAAATATCCATCAATTCACTGATTATCTCTTAGGCATTAGGTTTTAAGGAATCTTCAGTTGGTTAGTTTTTGTTTGTTTGTTTGTTTTGTTTTTCTATGCCAAGAATTTAACCTAGAGGTATTTCATCATGGAGCCACATCCCCAGCCCTTTTCACTTTTCATTTTGAGACAAGGTCTCACTAAGTTGCTTAGGACTTTGCTTAGTTGCTGAAGCTGGCCTTGAACTTGCAATCCTCTTCCCTCAGCCTCCCGAGCTACTGGGATTACAGGCGTGTATCATAACTCTAGGCTTTAGAAATCTTCAATTTTTATATATTTTATTTTTCTGCCTTTTATTTTCCAGTGAGCACTTGGTTTTAGAAAAACCAAGACAAAAACGGACTTATTTTCCTAGTGGCCAAAAAAGAGAAATTTATTTTATTGAAAGAAAAGAGAGAACTTTGAGATATGTTATATGGAATTTAAAAACATATGTTTTCAGTTATAGATAGACACAGTACCTTTATTTTATTTATTTTTATGTTGTGCTAAGGCTCAAACCCAGTGCCTTACACGTGTTGGGCAAGTGCTCTGCCACTCAGCTACAACCCCAGTCCCATGTTATATGGATTTGATGGTTGCAAATATTTAGTGCAGATTATGCATACAGCAAAAGAATAAGAGAACAGAAAGAAATGAGAGATAAGATTCAAAATTTAAGGTGCTTGGCATTACTCTAGACAATGAGTCAATATGACATAAAGCCCTATTTACTTACGCCAAAAATATGAGCAGACTTGATACTTGGTAAGAGGAACTCTTCTTGGCAGAGAGTTGTCCTTCAAATCATCAAGTTCCTGAGTATTTTCAGACTTTCTTCTAAGGAACATACAAACTCCTGCAAATGAAATTACTCCCCTTACCTGGCAATAGTATGTATTATGGAAGAGCCCAGTGCAGGCAGAGAGAGGGAGGGTGAGCAGTACTGTTTTTGTTAGGTCATTAATAAGAGGCTTCTCTGAGACACACTCACACCTACAGCCATCTGACCCTTGACAAAAGTGCCAAAAATATGTATTAGCGAAAAGACAGCCTTTTTAATAAATGGTACTGGGAAAACTGGATATCCGTATGTAGAAGAATGAAACTAGATCCCTCTCACCACATATTCAAAATGGATCAAATCTCAGACATTAGGTCAGAAACTTGGCAACTGTTAGAAGAAAACATAAGGGTCAATGCTCCATCCTGTTGGTGCAGGCACGAGCTTCTTTAACAAGACCCCTAAAGCTCAAGAAATAAAACCATGAATCAGTAAGTGGGATGCCACCCAAATAAGATGCTTCTGCATAGCAAAGGAAATGATTAAGAGGATGAAGAAAGAGCCTACAGAATGGGAGAAAAATTTTTTCCAATTCTTTCTCTGACAAGTGATGAAATCCAGAATATATAAAGAACTCAAAAAACTCAATGCCAAAAAACAAATAGCCCAATCAATAATTGAGCAAAAGAACTAATAATTGAGCAAAAGAAACTTCTCAAAAGAAGAAACACAAATAGCCAACAAATATAAGAAGAAATATTCAGTATCTCTAGCAGTTAAGGAAATTCAAATCAAAACTACACTTATATTTCATCTCCAGTCACAGTGGCAATTATCAAGAATATCAATAATAATAAGTGCTAGTGAGGATGTGAGGGAAAAGGTGCACTCATACAATGTTGGTGGGACTGCTGCAAATTAGTACAACCACTCTAGAAAGCATTATGGAGATTCTTCAAAAACCCAGGCATAGACCCTCATATAATTCAGCTATCCCACTCCTTGTTGTTTATCCAAAAGAACTAAAATAAGCATACTATACTGATACAGGCGTATCAGTGTTTATAGCAGCACAATTCATAATAGCCACATTATGGAATCAGCCCAGATGCCCACTAATAGATGAATGGATTAAGAATATGTTGTATACACAATGGAGTTCTACTTAGCCATAAAAAAAAATTACATTGCATTTGACAGTAAATGGATGGAGATGGAGAATATCATGCCAAGTAATATAAGCCAGACTCAGAAAGTCAATGTTCAAATGTTTCCTCTCATATGTGGAAGCCAGAGGAAAATAAAAAAAAAAAATGAGGGCGGGTTGGATATCAAAGTTCTAAGGATGATCAGTGGAGTAGAAGGAGATGAAGAGGGAGGGAGGAGGAATGGGAAAGGGGAGGAAATGCAGGGTGAATTTAACAAAATCATGTTATATGCATATATAAATATAACCACAGGGAGTTTCGACTTTATGTCAAGGATGGATACATGGATGAGCAAGGGGAGGACCAGTGGAGTGAATGAGGAGATGGAGAAAGGGAGGGAGTATGGGAAGGAGGAACAGGGACTGAAATGGAGTGGGTCAGGTTCCATGCATGCATGATTTTGTCAGGATGGACCCAGCTACTATGTATAACTACAATTCTCTAATTAAAAAAAAAAAAGGAATCTCTGAGTAGGTGAGATTTTAGCAGAAGTAATAATGAAATGAGGGCGCGACCATTTTGTTCTCTCAGAAAACAGCAGACGAAAAAGCTAGTGCAAAGACCCTGCGGTAGAACATGTGAGAAGGATTTGAAGTTCCTACAGAAAACAGTGTGGCTGGAAGATAGATAAAAATCATGAGGTAATATGGGAAACAAAGACAGAGTAATGGGAGACACATATTTTGCATTCTAGTTCAATTAGGAATGTTGAATTTTAAAACAATTAGTACAGAAAACTATAGAAAGATTAAGATGGAATGAAATAATATTATTTATGTCATAAAATAATTATTATTTATGTTATAAAAGAATCTAATCCTGTGGAGAATAGTGTTGGAGAGCAAGAAGTAAGAGTGTTTGTTAAGAAATGGTAGTTTAGGCCAGCTATCACACATGACTCAAATCTAGCTCACTGCCTATTTTTATGCTATTTGAGACCTAATAATGTTTTGTACATTTTAAATGGTTGTATAAGTATATAATGCCTTTGAGGTTGCCTGGTGACTGGCAGAGTCAAGAACTTACTCTCTAGCCCAGTGAGGAAAAGTTTGCCAGCCCATAGGCTAAACACTTCTGTTAGGCCTTAGACCTAGGCAATTTAATCATGTGTTCTTTCTCCATGAAAATTTTCATTCTTCAGGGGAGAGGAAGAAAAATGATGACTGGAAGATGGAATGAAGGGTAGAACATGGAAAAGAGAGAAGTGGTTGGATTCAGGATATATTTTGAAGGCCAGATAAGAAGACTTGCTTTTGGATTGGATATGGGTTACGAAAGACAGGAGTCAAAGATGTCCCAAAAGTTTTGGTCTGAACAACTAGTGCCCATTACTAACCTATTGCTGATTAGTCAGAAGGACGTTAGGCCAGCGGGGGGGGGATGGGGGGGATCAAGGGTATGGGTATGTTGTTTTAAATGTGTTCATTTGGGTACTCCTATCAGATGGCCAAATAGTGATGTCCCCTGAATGTCAAGAGGTGATATAGACAATATGTACTGTGGAATTTCACAAGAGGGCAGAGGGTATGGGCAATAGTGCATGTGAGTAAGACTAGTAATCATAACCTAATTTCTACTACTACTACTACTACTATCCCAGTGCATTTTAAATACTGTGCAATGAACCTGTTAGTCACAAGCATAAACCTAGCTGACCTATACTACAAGGTGCATAATTAATTAAGGGTAACAACCCCTGTGCTCTGCCTCTCTTGGCCTCCTTTGCACCAAAGCCACACCTCCCGTGGAAACTTCCTCTGGATGTGTGAACACAGCAGTTGGGACTCTGGGTGATTGTGGCTCCAGGACTCCCCATCAGCTTAACCTAGCTGGTTCATTTTGAGGTTGAATGGCAGCTGGCTCAAGACCCTTGCATGTGACCTTCACTCTCACTCTCCTTCCTTCCAAGTCAGACTTGCTTCTTATTCTGATGTCTATATGCTCCCAGGCTTTCTTAGGTCTACTTTACCTTTTACAGGTCATTTCTCCTAATTAAATCTTTGTACCTTTAATCCTATCTTGATGTCCTTTTTAGATACTCAAACTAAATGCAGAAGTCTAAATACATAATCTTGTGTAATTCCATTGGAGGTCATTAAAAGAACTCTAATCCAAGTTCTTCATTATGCCCGTATGACAGACCAGAGAACCAAAGGTTGGAGAGGTTAAGTGATTTCTTTTCAGCCTTTAGTTTTTACTTAAAAAGGGATTATTGAATGCCTGGTGTTGTCAGAAATAGGTGATAAGACTAAGTCAAGACTTACATGTACGGCCTTCTAACTCTGCACACATGAGTTCAGCAATGCGTTACAGTGGTGGTTCTCAGCCTGAGGGAACTCCTTCAACAGGGTATTGGGTGACAGATTCTACTGGCATCCAGAGGAAAGAGGCCACAGATGCTGCTAGATATGCAACAGTGCACTGTGTTAGGTCAGCTGGAGCTCTTGCGTTTCTTCTGAGGTGAACGCAGAGCATACAACGTGGCGAGCTCCACGCGGCAGCTGGGGGGACGGGACATGCAGCGTGGTAGATTCCATGCAGCTGTGGCGGGTGTAGGGCGTGGGTTTGGAGCAGCTGCAGGGAATGAAGCATCAAGCAGCCCGCATGCACAAGGGAAGAGCCTACCAGATGCTGATATGTAAGCAGTAATGGCGCCTCCTACCAATCAGTGGACTTTTATTGACTCATTCCGGAAGGACTCTGACCTTGGCAAGATCCCTTGACAAATCCCACAGGAAGCAGGACTCTAGATACCTCCTCTTCCTATCTCATAGCCCCTTCATTCCTGCCTTAAGCCCTCCCCTTCCTGAGTGGGCCTTTAAATTTTCTTTACCGCGGAACACTTGGCCATTCTCCCGGACACACTCTGATGGACAGGGGAGTTCAGCCCAAGAGTGTGTATTTCCAATAAAGCCTTGCCCAGCGGTTTTAATTTGCTGCCTTTTGGTCATCTGGCTTTACAAATGGTGCCAAAACCCAGGAATGTTTTTCAGATCTCCCCAACAGTTCCAGATCCATCCTCTCCTCTAAACCAGGAGAACTCCTGAGCCGCTCTCTATTTCCTTCATCTGGACCGACAGAAGTGAGGTATGTTCCCCATCTCCCTTGACTTTCTGGCTCCCTCCCTCCCGTTCCAGAGGTCTATCCGTAAGTCACGCGCGTGCAATAGACCTCCTCTTTTAAGGCATGTGTGTGTCTGTGAAATATGTTCAGCTTTTCATTTTTGAATTCTTTTTAAAGTTGAAAAATACCGAGATTTATCTAAACAATAGTTGAATTAGAGTAGAATATGGAGCTCTGTGCCCTATCACTGTATCCTAGAGTAATTATGAGGGATGTAAATGAGTAATTTGGTTAGTTAGAAGTCTGTCCACATTTTAAGAGAGTTGGTGCTGACAATGCCTTGACTATGGGTTACTTTGGGTTCTTCCATATACTACAATTTTCTTCCATATTTTTTGGCACACAATGCTAGGCACCTCCTGTACATAGATGTACTCTTTTATTAAAAC
The DNA here is from genome assembly GCA_028644305.1 of Xerus rutilus. NCBI lineage: Eukaryota > Metazoa > Chordata > Mammalia > Rodentia > Sciuridae > Xerus > Xerus rutilus. Next base: position 8,176,755 of record CM053416.1, on the reverse strand, counting down.
AAATAATAACAATTTAAAAAATGAGAAACAGAAAAACCCAGCACTTTCCTTTGTCTTGACATGTAAGAACCATATTGTCTGCATCACTTATGAATAATAATATGCTATGATTTGAGACATGGTGCTAAAATGGGGAAAGTATCATTATGCTGATGGAATTTACTTTCTTGTGAACCAAAGAGATGTTGCATCACATGCAGAATACAGATTGGCAATTATTCTCATTTCTATCTGCAGATAGAAGTCAGCTAACAACAGCTTCACTTTTAATCTTTTGCTTTTATAGAGATATGCATGTTATTAACTGAATCAGTATTTTAAGAGTTTCATGAAAACATCATTTTCTGCAGAAATAGTCTCCCTGGAGGGTTCCACAATTGTACTTTCCAGAACAATAAACAGTGGTGTTGTCATTTCTTGTTAGAGTGTTTGTATAGTATTTCCATGGTAGAGGGAACTTGGTAGTCATTAATATAGAAGTTTTCTAGGACTTTCCTAGAGAACACAGGGGCTATGTGATAAAATTAATATCAAGCAGAGCAGGAAAGATTTTGTTAATTTCTTTCTGGGTACATTTCCCTTGTTACATTAGATGCTTAATTCCTTTTCCTTGGTCTTATTGGATGTTGTACAATTAAATCTCTGTACACATTCCTTGGAAAAATATACTGTTCAGGCCCATGCAATTTAGAACCTTGTTATAATATTATTTTAGACTTATTTTTCAATTTTGGATAAGAAAGGAAAGTAAGTAAAGACCAGCTGGTTTAACAAAGGGTCAAAAATGCTCAGAAGACCATTCTACTATTCACTTTTTGTGGGGGTGGGAGGATTGAACCCAGGGGCGCTCAACCACTGAGCAATATCCCCAGATCTTGTTATAGTTTTAGAGACAGGGTCTCACTAAGATGCTTAGGGCCTCCCTAAGTTACTTTGAACTCACAATCCTCCTGCCTTAGCCTCTTGAGCCGCTGGGATTACAGGTGTATGCCACTGCACCTGGTTTCTATCCACTTTTATTTATTCAGATAGAGCCTGGACTGATGGTGATGATATAGTCATGACAGCTAAGATTTGTTGAGCACTCTGTGCTATGCATTTCTCTCCTCTGAGTCCCTAAGAAGTTGATAGTGTGTTTCCCATTTTACAAACAAGTGAACAGGTTGAATATCTTGATCAGCTTGTAAATGGCAAAGGTAGGTTTCAATCCCAAGTAGTTTAACTCCAGATTGGAAGATCTTGTTGAGAAAAATGAGTCTGTTCTCTGTCTACTACTGTCTACTCTGTCTCACTGAAGCTTGTACAGTGACTTTAATAAACAGATGGGCAAAATTACACATATAATATGAATTATATGATATCAAAGATTCAATAGACTGGACTACAGTCCATGGGATTAGAAATTTGGGTGGGGGCACAATTGGGTCTGCCCTTTTGGAGCTGAATGATTGAATTTAGGATTAGATTAGGTCATCTCTAAAGTCCTTCCTCACTACCTCAAAAATACTCCAGAAGACAGTGTCATGTTTAGTCATTCTTCATCTATGTTCTGAGTACACAGACCTGAAGTCATTCTTTAATACAAGAGTGTGGAAATATGAAGTACAAAGAGTTCCCTTTAGCAAGGCATGGTGGTGCCTGCCTGTAATCTCAGTGACTTCCAGCAACTTGGGAGGCTGAAACAGGATAATCACAAGTTCAAAGCCAGCCTCAGCAACTTCAACCCTAAGCAAATTATCAATACTCTGTCTCAAAATAAAACATAAAATGGGCTGGAGATGGAGCTCAGTGTTTGAGCACTCCTACCCCTGGGTTCAATCCCTGGTACCAAAAAAAAAAAAAAAAAAAGAGTAGCTTTTATCCATGGAATTCTGTTCTGTGCTATTCATTTAGAAGTAGAATAATAATAAAACTAGGTTCTATTCTGGGTCTTACATGTTGACATGATGACAGATGGAGAAATGAAATATGACTTCATAGATGCAAGGTCATTAAGTATTATTCTAGTATAAACTATTTCTATTCTCCTTCATGAGATATGCGAGGAGATAGGTGTCATAGAACCTGAGTGAGGGTATCTATAATAAAAATTCAGATTTTTCACATGAGAAAAACATCCATGTGTTGGGTACCTCAACTTGAGTTATAGGGCCAGTCACAGCTTTATAAACTAAACCATGCAAAATTGAAAAATGATTTAAATTGATCAAAATGCCCTTTGTGTACATGTAACATTTAAATACAGAAAAATGTCTCAAGTAAAAAATAGGATCTTATCATTTGAAAACTGGTGGGCTAAATCTATCGGAAATTGGCTTTCCCTAATGTGATAGAACTACTTTAGCTAGTAAAAAGAAATACCCAGCAAAACTATGGAAAAATCAAAATGGTCAATGGTTGCCAGGGTTTGGGGATGTGAGTACATGGAACACAAGAAAATTTTTAGGGCAGTAAAAATATTTTCTATATACTATACTGATAGATATATGCTATTATCATTTTGTACAAATCTAATTTTGCTGTGCACCTAAAATTACTCTTAAATATAATCTTAAAAGTATGCATCTTGCTTTCTTCTGATTAATCTTAACTTACCTGAAATTGTCCTGACCATATCCCTCTTACATAAAGTGATAGTCATGTATCTCATTTAGATTTAGATACATTCAGACCTTTTTAGGTCTGATTGGGTCTGCTCTGATCTTTACTTCTTTCCTTCCATTTTCCTCCTTTCCTCTTTCCCTTCCTTCCTCCCTTTCTTCTTCAGCAGTGGATTTGAACCCCAGCCTTGCACAAGCTAAACAAATACTTTACCACTGAGCTACATCCCCAGCCCTTCCTTGTTATTTTATCTTTTTTTTTTTTTTAATTTTTTTTTCTAGTTGTAGATGGACACAATGTCTTTATTTTATTGCTTTTGTATGTGGTGCTGAGGATCGAACCCAGGGCCTCACGCATGCGAGGCAAGCGCTCTACCGCTGAGCTACAATCCCAGCCCTGTTATTTTATCTTGAGACAGGGTCTCCCTAAATTGCCTAGGCTGGCCTCAAACTTGCAATCCTTTTGCCTGAGCCTCCTGAGTAGCTGATGTTATAGGCATATGCCACCATGCCCACTGCTTGCAAATATTTTTCTTTTGAGGTTTCTGTAAGACTTTATTTATCCAAATGGTTAACATAAAAGCCAAAATCATAGAGGTGAAACTACACTATAATGTAGGTTACTTTTTTAGGCATAATGGTGAATAAGCATGCTAAAAAATCACATAAAAGAGTTTGGTAAGAAGATTCTTACACGGTTCAATCCATCAGGAACTGTTCTTTGCAGGATGTGTGTTTATCCAAGTATGTATGCTCCTATAAAAACTACATTGGCCTTTAAATATAACTAATTAAAAAGAAAAAGCTTTAACTTGCTATTTTTCAATACTACTAACATCAAAAAAAATCATTCAGAATGCTCATAAAAATTGCTTTCCATGTTTCTTATGACTAAAAAGAGTTTTTGGGAAATTGGATTAATCCTCATTCCCTGACACATTTGCCAGTACTCTGAGATGAAAAGAAAAAAAGCATATTTATGTACCCTTCCTTAAAGAGCAGCAGAGGCAAGTTCTGAGTCCAGAATTATTCATTTCTGCTTCAAATCTTTCTTGAAACCTTCCCCATGGCTGCAATGTGCAAGAAATAGCTGGAGAATTTTTATCTCCACCCCCTCAAGCAACACAAATCATCTGTTCCCTCTTTTTACAAATAGGAAAGAGGGAAGCTGGCCATGATGATGTGTGCAGAGTAGGTGTGTGAGATCTGCTATTTCCATGGCCAGTTTTGAAGCTGATGTCACGATTCTTCCTACACAGCAATATGGGAAACCACATGAGCAGCAGGAATCCCAGTTGGCAGAAATGCTGGTTGTACCTGTTAAATAGACAGCTATTCAAGGAAGGGATTCTCAGGACACCTTAGAGGAGTCACTCAATATTCTCTTTGGAAATCAGAAGCTCCTAAAATGTGGGAGGATGTATTTCAAAGACTTTAAGAAGTAGAATGTGCTACAACAATCAATTATTAATATTCCATTTATTATTGATTTTACATTATCCTGGGTATAGGCAAGTGTTTCAACAGACATGAGAATGTTGGCCAGAAAGCAAGGGCTTTGGTGACCAGGAAAGAACATGAATATATAAAGTGTTAAATTAAATCAAGTTTTTAAGAACTTATCAAGGGGGAATTTGGGTAGGAAATGATGCCTAGAAGATGAGGATCTGAGATTCTAAGGGGATCTGAGATGATAATGAACATGGTTTTGGCAGAGGGTGATTTTAGCATTATAGTAGTAAAATGGAGATTCCCATAATAGCTGCCAATGTGTACTCAGAAGTACTGGTGTTAGTGTGACCACAGCAGGATCCTTGAACAACTTAAAGGAGCACTGGCATTTATTCAGGCATTTATTCCACATAATGCCATGGAACACGAGGCACTAAGCTGAAGCGGCAGTTGAAAAGACCATCTTGAGAGAGTCTTTATAAAACCTCAGGGAATGCATTGAGATGGGTGTCATTTGGTCCTTTTTCTTGTATCAGTTCTGTGTAGATGTGTTTTCTCCCTTCTTCTACATTAAGATATCAAAATGGATCTGCCAAGATACCACACTCCCCTTACCTTTATGGATGCTGGTTATGACTTCTGAGAAGGTGGCAGGTTATTCTGCCCCAGCTGGTTTATCTGTTCTAACAATAAGCTCCCACTTAATCCAATTTCCAGGTTATCATTTACATGATGCTAGTCCTGCCATGTTCTTTCAAAGACTTTCTCTAAAACTGAGCATAGCCTGAACTTGGGAGCTACCCATGTTCCAAAAAGTCATGGTTTTCAAACTTTATCTTTATTTAACATTCTTTTGTTTCAAGGCACACTTACAAAGATGTGTAGCAAACATAATAAAGAATTGTTGAGGAGCTGGAGTTGTGGCTCAATTGTAGAGTGCTCGCCTATCACATGTGAAGCACTGGGTTCAATCATCAGTACCACATAAAAATAAATAAATAAAATAAAGTCATTGTGTCCATCTACAACTTAAAAAAAAGAAAAAGAAGAAGAATTGTTGATGTAGAGTTTGGGAGCCTTGCCTACTAATAACTGTCTACACACACCTCTTGTCTGCCTTTGCTTCACCATAGCCACTGTGGAAAGACTCTCCAGGGCTCTGCTCTGCCATACTCAGAGCTGGAAACACTGGCTAGATTAAAGTCCACTTGATTGTCCTTAAGGGAATTTCTACAAGTCTATTATCAGTGTAATTTGGAAATGTTCCCTTTTCTACTCTAAAAATAGTCTGTGATTCTAACTCATATTCTATAACTAGCACTGCATTATTGATTTGTACCTGTAGAAATGTATTATTTTGGAGTAGCAGAAAATCCAACTCAATCTGACCTCAAGGTGTTCTGTTGGCTATAATTGAAAGGCTCTGGGGTAGCCCTGAGTTAAACACAGGTGACTTTCCAGGTACTGAGAAATCTAAGATTCCCTCTCTTTCTCTTTCTCTTCCTGTCATTTATCTCAATTTATCTGAGTTTGATTTTATTTATGGACAGATTTTCTTTATGTCTTCATGTGTTAGATCCCTAGGAGTCTCTAATATGATTTTCAAAGTAATTTAAAGAAAATGTTTGGATTTATGGTTTATTTGATAACTAATTTTTAATTTGTAGATTTTATTTTAGGATGTTTTATTAGTATTTTTAGTATTTATTATACATAATAATGGGGTTCACTTTGACATAATCATATATGCATGTAATATAATTTGCTCCATTCCTATACCCAGTATTTCCACTAATCCTTTTTTCTTCCTTCCCCCCACTCCCCTTCTTCAACTCCACTGATCTTTCTTCTATTTATCTACTGTTCTTTTTAAAAATTGATGCATTATAGATATATCTCTATGTAGAATTCATCATGATATATTTGTACATACATACAGCATAATTTGGTCAATTTTATTATGAAGTTTATCCCCTTTCTTATCACTTCACCCTTCCTCTCAGTTCCTATCCTCTACTCCACTGTTCTCCCTTCTATTTTCATGAGATTTCCTCCCTTTTTAAAAAAAATCCATATATCTCTCTCACTTACAAATATGAGAGAAAACATTTGAATTTTTCCATTCTGAGTCTGGCTTATTTCACTCAGCAAGATGTTCTCAAGTTCTATCCGTTTACCAGCAATTGACATAATTTCATTCTTCTTTATGTTTAAATAAAACTTCATTGTGTTTATAAACCACATTTTCTTTATCTATTCCTCTATTCATGTGCACTTGGAATGGTTCCATAACTTGGCTATTGTGAATTGCACTGCTATAAACATTGATGTGACTGTATTACTACAGTATGGTGATTTTATTTCTTTGAGATAAATACCAAGGAGTGGGATAGTTGGGTCATATGGTATTCCCATTCCTAGTCTTTTGAGCAATCTCCATACTGCTTCCCAAGCTGGTTGTACTAATTTGCAGTCCCACCAACAATGTATGAGTGTGACTTGTTCCCTACATCCTTATTAGCATTGACTATTATTTGCATCTTTGATGACTGCCATTCTAGCTGGATTAGATGAAATCTCAATGTATTTTTGGTTTGCATTTCCCTGATTGCTAGGTATTTTGAATATTTTTTCATATATTTGTCAGCCATTTAGGTTTCTTCTTTTGAGGAATGTCTGTTTAGTTTACTTGCCTGTTTATTGATCATGTTTTTTGTTATTATTTTGCTCTTAAGTTTCATTAGTTCTTTATATATTCTGGATATTAAAGTTTTGTCAGAAAAGTAGTTGGGAAAAGTTCTCCCATTCTGTAAGCTGTCTCTTCCCACTCTCAATTTGCTCTGCAGAATCCTTTAAATTTGAAGCTATCCTATTTATTGATTCCTGGTTTTACTTTTTGAGCTTTAGGGGTCTTATTGGGGAAATTGGTGCCCATGTCCACATATTGAAGTATTGACCCTGTTTTCTTCTAGTAGCTACAAAAATTCTGATTTAATTCCTAGGTCTTTAATCCACTTTGAGTTGTCTTATGTGCAAGGTGAGACTTTATTTTTCAGTATACTTTTAAGTTACATAAAAATTGAACAAAAATACAGAGAGTTCCCATATTGTCTCTTCCCTTCCATATAGTTGCCCCTATTAACATCTTGCATTAATGTAGTATATTTATTATAGTTGGTGAACTAGTGATGATAAATATTTTTAACTCAATTCCATAATTTAACTCAGAGACCATTCTCCATGTTGTAGAGTCATATGAGTCTTGAGATATGCATAATGTCATATATGGGTCATGACATTGCAGTAGATTCCCTGTCCTAAACATTCTGCATGCCATCTATTCATCCTTCTTTCCTTCCTGCCAAACCCCTACTAGTCAGTTATATGCTTATAGTCTTCTCAGCTTTGTTTTCTTCCAAAATGTTACACAGTTGGAATCAAACTGTGTGTAGCCTCTTCCAACTGACTTCCTTCACTTAGCAATAGTCATTGAAAGTTCCTCTTCATTGTTTAATAGCTCATTTTTCTCTGTCATTGAATAATATCCTGCTGCAAGGTTTTACCACTATTTGCTTATCCACTTATCTGTTGAAGAACATCTTGAATGCTTCCAACTTTGGGCAACTATAAAATGTCAGCATAAACATTTTTGTACAGGTTCATGTGTTCCTACATTCTCAGATTCTGTGGATAAATTTCAAGGATCCTATGGCCAGCTTTCTGAGAACAGCAAGAAATGTCTTCAAAAGTGGCCATGCCATTTGCATTCCCACCAAAATCAATGAGCTCCTATTGCTCCACATCCTGGCCAGCATTTGTTGTTGATAGTATATAGGATCTTAGGTATTCCCATAAATGGAGAATACCATATCCTTGTTGCTTTAGTTTGTAATATCCTAATGAAGTTAATCCACTTTTAACTTGGGTCCACTCTTGAATCAATCTCTGTATTCAAGGAATGGACTATATTGGTTGACCATCTGTAACTCAGGCCTTTGTCTCAAGCATGGACCACAAGAATTGTCAGTTACTTGCAGATGCACAATTCACAGATGAAAACTGATTTGCAGGTATATTATAAAGAGAATTGGAGGCCATAATGACCCACACATCAATTAGCTACAAAATATGTAAACAAACCTCCTGATGAAATATAGTAATGACTATTAGAAGGAATGCTTGTATTTAAATCATTTTCAAGTGAAAAGCATGCAGTATATTTCAAGGATCAAGGAAAGAGATGATACACATATGGAGTGGAGGCTGGACTAAGTAGCAAGGGGAACATGGGGCTGATTGAAACAATGTGAAGACATGTGGAATAAAATACATCAGTTTTCAATATTAATTCTTTATTGTCCACATTGATTCATGAGTATGTATAGCTCCTTTCTGTATGAAAAATACCACACAGTGGAAATGAAATAGATAATCCACTAGAGGTCTTTTACAATTTAAATCAAGCTATTATTCAATGTAATTACTAGTCTGAATGTTGTAAAGCTTCTCTAAATAAGAACTATGGGTATTGTTTATTCTATAAGATGGTTCATTGCACAATTATGAATAGTCAGCATATGACTCTTGGTTGGTGATCAGAGTTTATGTTTTAGTTGAGAACATTTTTTTTGGTAATGAACATACAATGTCCATTAATTCAATCAAAGAGATTTTTACATACATTGATTCAATAAATGTTCTTTGAAAATGAATACTTTGGCTAAGTAATAGGTTGCCTGTCAAAATGCAATCAATGTGTTTGAATCTTCCAGTAGGGAGGAAAACGTACGGGTTAAAAGTTTATACTATTGGTACAAGTTAGTGATGTAACTTGGGGCGTGCAGTAAATGAGGTGAGGACTCAAAAAGAGGTGAGTAAATGCAAATATTTCACAGTTGTGTAATGATTTTTGTGCAATGATTGATTTAATCTGAGATTGATCATTAGCAAAAGTTTAAGCCATATGGCAACTGACATTTATGTATGTGTTTTACCAATTTTATCCACTGAGGAAAGGAGTTTAAAGAATCAACACTTTGTAAGTTCCTTGATGCAGTAGTCTAAAGAAGACCTTATTCAGTAATAAATACAATGGTAGAAAGATTGTATGTAAAATCTTTGAAAAATTATGGAAGACTAGTGTCAAAAGAATTTAAACTGATGATAGATTGAATTTATCCAATTCAAAGGCATGTGTTTATTTTATCCAGAGTTCTGATAATATCATCCGTTGATGTTTTCTGGAAATGTACTGAAAAAAAGAAAAAGGAAATAAGAATGATTTATAGAGGATATGGATTTTTTACATAGTATACAAAAACCTAATATGTATACAAATTTCATCACTGTGAGTCTAGTTTTTTAATTTATTGAAATGACAGGATTTGGGAGAAAAGATAACTGATTTAGCTACCCGTCCACTAAAACCTATCACCTGTATGTCTGAAAAGGAGACAAGTTGTTTTAGCTTCTGTTAAGGGCAGGTACAAGGCAAAGGGCCATACATCCCGACCAGGAATTGAGGAATGTAGTTAATGTAACTTATTCATTCAGGTGACTTAGGATATCAGTTAACTATGATTGAAGCTATCAGTTACCTCCCAGCTTTTAATAACATTATGGGTTAGATGGCACCGTGGTTTTAGCGTGGCTATTGCTGAAGTCCTTGTCATAGACATCATCAACATTTCATTTCCATGGTTCCTTAAAATAGCCAAGTGGCATGCTACCCAAGACAATTAAATCAAATATGGTGCCATATTTTGATCCAAAAATATTTGGGGTTCTGAATTTACACGGAGAGATAAAAGTAGAATCTGGATTCAAATGAATGGTCTTAAATACAGAACTTAATAGATACTAAACTACCAAGTTAATTTGGATCACAGTGTTTTATAGTAGTCAGAACACTTGACTGAGAGTAGAAACGCATGATTTGGTTGTTAATTTTCCCAAACTGTCTTGATCATTCTGGTTTCTATTTCTTCAGCTACAAAACAGAGAACAAAGTAGAGATTGAAGTCAATACAAATACTTAGCTTTATGGAACTACTGTCTTTCTAAACATAATTAAACTGTCTTAGTGGAATGTGACCTCACATCCTGATATCTTTTATACTATTCCAGTTTATCAAACTCAAATAAACTCTCTTCACTTTATTTTGGTTTATGTAACTCCTGGCTTTTGATTCACTGTCCAGTATGAGATCAAAATTTCTTCTGGGCTACTGTAGCAGATTCTAGCTATGGGAAAAAGACAAAATCAAATATGAGAAGATTTAATAGAGATCATTGGATTTTCTTAAAGTCTCCAAAAACAGTGTTTCTAGAAAAGGGTAACTTGCCACTGGTATTTGCCCAAATTTGTCTATTCAGTTTGGTCCAGAAACAAGGGAGGTTGTTATTTTAAGTGCGGATATAGGACTCAATATTTCATTTATTCAGAAGGGGGCACACTTGTGCTTTTAATAGCAGAGGTATTCAGATTAGCTAGTATATGAAATTTATACATAAACTTTTAGCAGACTACAAAACTGTTCCTCATTATCAAGGTTTCTTAAAATACCAATATATACCAATTTAATGTTTCTTAAATATGGAGAAAGCCAAACTTTAGCATGCAGATTTCTTTTTAGAGAAGAACTTCTTTTTAATTCTTTCCCAAAGTCCAGAGTCCTGTTATGCTGAAAACTTTTAAAATTTGCTTTCATAGTTATTCAAAGTGATTAGCTGTGCTGTTCATAAAGACTTCCATGACCATGGAAATAACATGTTTTGGGCAACCTCTGATAAATTTTCAATTCATCTCCAATTTTGACAACTTGACGATGTTAAAAATTAAAATTTGCCATTATTCATACACCAAGATACTGACCAACTTTGGGGAAGAAGACTTAGGCTATGATGTATTGATATTCTTATCAGTGGTTTTATGTCCTGAGTCATAATCATCTTTCTTAAAAGCACAAGACTGGTTCAACATGAGGTTTGCCAAAGAGTAGGAGTTTATCCCACATTTTATCCTTTTTAAAATTCATAGTTCCACTCAGAAAATTGACTCAGTGTTGGTATGCTCAACCTCATTCAGGTATTTGGTCAAGAATGATAATATCCAAAGGGTTTAAATCACACAGCAATACCTAAAATACAGAGAACAGAAGAATATAGAATATAATTAAAATTTGCAATGAGCTTTTGTTTAAAATTACAAAAAGTTGCAATCTCTATATGTACATATATAGACATACATGTCATTTATATATGTATATAAATACATATATGCACATGCATATGTGCATACACATATATTACAAAGGGAGATATCTTTGATATATAAAGTACTTTTACAAATAATGAAAAATATTTAAAATAATCCAGGCGAAAACTGCGCAAAAGTAAAAGGTGGTCATTACACAATGATCATTACCTAGTCATAGAATGACTAGGTATTTAGTGCTTATTGAAGAATAGTCTTTCTCATAATATAAATAAAATTCACGTTAAACAATGAGATTGAGAGACCGTGTTTTGGCCCTATGCAAACCACCTGGATTAGCATGAGACTATATCCGCAGGCTCTCTCTGCTTTTCTTTTCCATGGGCTGCTACTTGTTCACCTGCCTCCTTTCTTCAACATATTCCAGGTCTTCTGCATTTACGTTCTTTTCTTCCTAAGGTGGACAGTGTTGGTGCAGATGTAAGTTGGTACTATAATATAATATGGCAGTGTAATTACCAATTTCAGTATCTATGCCATTTGGCTAGATATGCTCAACATCTTTCTGGCAGAAATAATCCAATCAATAACTGCAAGAAGATATTTGTTGCCATGATGCTTACAAGCAGTGAGAAGTTGATAACCAAATCAATGTCTGTCAAAGAGAATTAGTTTAGGAATGGTGGTAAAGTGCTTCAAACAAATACTTTATAACAATACTATAAGGAGAATCTACATATATTGATTCAAAAGAAGTCCAAGTGTGTTGGCAAATTTAAAAAGTAGGCACATTGTGGAGTAATTTCTGTCATACAGGGGAGAAATACACAATTAAGTACTTAAAAAAATATACCTGAATTGTACCCTCCAAATTACCCCAAAGAGTTATTGTCTTGTCATTATGGGGTTACACATGTTATTTGGAATCTGTCTTATGACATCTAATATTTTAAAATCATGTCTTTAACTTACATTCAGAAAACATAATAAAATTGTTGTTAAAACACTAGTCTTGAAATCAAATTACTTAAAGTTTCATGGAGAGCAAACCAGACCATAAAAGTTAATCTTGTGATAGGAGATGTTACAGAAATGGCAGTAAGAGAGGGGAGGGGAAACAAGTAAGAATTTGAAGGCATAGATATTAGGTGTTTCTTTACTAACATATCTCAGTTTCCTCTAAAATTCTTTAAAATAAGGAAGTTGGACTATATGATATCTAGGTTCCTGTTTTAGTCAGGAACTAACTGTGAACAAAAGTCCTGACAAGAACAATATAGAGAAAGAAAAGTTTATTTTGGCTTACAGTTTCAGAGGTTCAGTTCATAGATGGTCAACTCCATTACTCTGTGCCCAAGATGGGGAGGAGGCACATCATGGTAGAAGGGCATGGTGGCAGAAAGTAGCTCAGGACGTGACAACCATGAAGATGAGAGAGAGTTCTTTTCAGGGACAAAATATGAACCCCAAAGGCACTCCCCCAGTGACCTACTTCCTCCAGTCACACACTACCTGCCTACAGTTATCACCCAGTTAATCCATATTAATTAGTCCACTAATTAGGTTATAACTTTCACATAATTTAATCATTTTGACTCTAACCATTCTTGCACAGTCTCATACATGAGCGTTTGGAGTATGCCACATATCCAAACCCTAACAGTTCCCTTCCACTTCTGACTTTCAGTGATTCTGTGGATAAAAATTAGTCTAACTTTTGCAGATGCACCATCTGTAATGTAGAGCTAATCTGTGAGAGCAGTAGCCGGAGATTCTTTGCAGGAGAGCAATGATATTTCCCACAGCCATAAAATAGAAGGTCTGCATCTTAATCATTTAAATTTCCTTATTAAGCCATGAGAGGTTTCATGTCTTTTCTCATTTCCTACCTGAAGATGCTGGCAATAGACTCAGCTGAGGTTAATAAGAATTAGAAAAGTGACCAGAGGTGACATGACCGAAGTCTTCCAAGGTGCTTTCTGAGGAGTTTGCCCATTAACTGGCAGGGAATTGAAAGTCTTGGGGTTGCAGCATGGGTTCAATATCTGACCTCAATCAGCCATATTTTGATTATCTGCCTGTTTTACCTTTTTCAGAAAGGCTACCAGCTACCTGAGGATGTGATGGTGTCATGTGTGTTATTCTATTGCCTTTAGCCTCCAGTTCTTGGCACTAGGTGGACAAAGGACATAACTGCTCAGCAAAGGAATAAATGCATGAATGATTGAGTGAATAAGTGAGCAAATGATTCATTGGATGAAGAGTCAGATGGCTAAGGACATGCATGGATTTGTTGTGCAATAAATATATCTAGTCATAACATGTGGCATTAAGTACTTGAACAGGACAAAGCCAAGTTACCTTCTCCTCCTCAGCTTCAACTTCTTCATCTGCAATACACAGAGATTGGACTCCATATATTCTAAGTTCTCCATCAGTCTTACCATGACCAAATTCTATGCATTCATATATCAGACTTTTTTTTTTTTGGTACTGGAGATTGAACTCAGGGACACTCGACCACTGAGACACATCCCCAGCCCTATTTTGTGTTTTATGTAGAGACAGGGTCTCCTTGAGTTGCTTAGTGCCTCACCATTGCTGAGGCTGGCTTTGAACTCGTGATTCTCCTGTCTCAGCCTCCCTAAGTGCTGGGATTACAAGCTTGCGCCACTGCACCGGCTCAGACATTTTTTATGATTTATTTTCTCTCATCCCTTTCAATCATTCCATTAGCTATTTCTTATCTATAAATTGGATCTAAAGCTTTCCAGTCACCGCCATCATCATCATCCAAGTCTGTACCATCATCTTTGATCTAAACCTCAGCAATTCATCTAAGTGGTTTCTTTGCATGATTGCATTTGCTCTCATGTAGTACATTTTTCACATATATAGCACATAGTGTGCCATGTTTGAGAAAGCACCTTAAATACTGTTACTCCAGTGTTCATTACCTTCCAGTTACTGCCCATGGCAATTTGAATGAACTATAGTTTTCTTACGCTGTCCTGTGAGGTCCTCTGTGATCTGGTTCCTGTCTACCTCCATCTTCCTATATGCCTCCGCTTATCAGGGAGGGTTCTTTCTGACCTCTGGTATAGCAGGATAGCACAATAACTCCCACCTTAGGGTTTCAGCATTGCTCTTTCTGCTGTCTGGAAGATAACTGTCTTAGACCTGTGTATACTCTCTCCCACTAGAGTCGAAATGATTGACACCTACTCACATAGTCTTTTCCTGGTCATCCTAGATAGAGTATCTCCAGAACATTCCTGTTTTCCTAAATATGTATATGCAGGAATATATATATATATATATTACCCTTCTTATACAGGAATATATATATACACACACACACACACACATATATATATATTCCCTTCATATACCATGTTTTATATTCTTCATAGTTTCATAGTCCCATTTCTGGCCCTGAATTATATTGTTTGCTATTTGATTTCCTAGAGTTATGGTCTTTCTCTACCCTCACTCATGTATGAATGAGCCTGTTGTTTATTGCTCTATTGAGGACAGCAGTAGTAGAAACATAATAGGTGACATAATAGGTAACAGACCCACAGTAGGTGCTCCCCAGAAGATCAGTAGCACGTTAATAAGTAATTTCCTGTCCAGACATAATGGGTCTTAACTGAGAGTTTTTGACCTGTGCAGTGATTTGCATTCCTTTCTGTGGATTTGTGTAATGCCATAATGAAGTGCTGGTGGGTGTGAAAATATCTGTCTCAGAGTGTGTTGTAAGGATTAAAGAAGATAATGTACATTAAAGGTGCTTTGTTAGAAGGGAAAATGGTGTTTGTCACTCTGATCCTGATTGCACAGATGAGGAACCTGGCACTCCGTGTCCGCCCGGTAGCTACTCAAGGTCACAGAGATGAGCTCTTGTATGTGCTTCACGGAGCTTCAGGAAAAAAATCACTTTCACATAGTTTTTCCACTTTTGGGCTGAACATCCCTCACTAAGAGGTCATAAGGATCACATTGACATCTCCTGATACTTAGGGATAGAAAATGTCTACTGTTTGATCAGAAAGCTTATGAAGAACAGTTAAAACAGCCAACGGGAACATAGGAATGAAAAATTCAAGGCAGAATTTGGCCCACTGGCCCAGATGGTCAGGGAATAAACTACTTGTGATGTTTAATGTATGGCTATAGAAAAGTTAATAGGTCTGTGAACAAATGTCCCAAACCCTCAGCTCAGGGTATGATTTCCCAGTTTAAAAAAACTTTTCTACCCTGAGTGCAACAATTTTTACTCAGCTTTTGTCCAAAGAAACTGCCACTATTTAATATTTTTTTCTCTTTCCCTTTTTTCCATAGCGAAATGTGTTCAGTATTACTTGATGGAATTCTACCTTGTTATTTGATATTAAGAGATTTTCTTGTCAATTGTAGCCACCAGGGGTAATCCAAGCAGCAGACACTGAAGGATGTATTGGAATATTGAGTTATAAAGCATATTTTTATACAATTCAAATGACCAGCTATTTAAAACAACTCAGCATCAGAATAGTGTGATTTCATTTGTAGTACACTTAAGCAATATTCCATTTTGAAATTTAATATTTGCTCATTAAAATACACATTAACAATGAGTCACACAGTGCTGTAACTGGGGACAAAATTTAAAAATCATATTGAAAAATCTTTGAAGAAACTTAATGAACAGAATGATCAGAGAGGGTTCATGATTTGGCAAAGTCTTCACAGCTTTTTACCAACTGGGCTAAGAATGATGGGTTTCTTTATGCTGGTTCACCAAATCTGCATAATGTAATATTTGCTTCATTACATTTGGATTGAAACTTTCTGATACAACTGAAAGTATACAAGATTGTTTTTTAAGCAGTAATAAATGTTAGAAAATGAAAATGAGAAAGGAACATTTTGCATTGTAGTTTTCTTAGAGCTAAATGTAATTTTATTTTATTTTTACTTATTTATCTTTTGCTGTAATGGGGATCAAGCTTAGAGCTTCATGCATGCTGGGCAAGCACTCTACCACTGAGCTGCCTCTCCAGCCCTGAATGCAGTTTTAGAGCTGAAAGCAGCCCTTTCTTAGAAACTACACAGGTCTAGAGAAACATTGGGACTTGCCCAAAGTTATGCAGCTCTAGAATCCATGATCTCAACCATATCTTCCTTAGTTTATACTTCTTCTCATCCTATTATTTATTTATTTATTTTTAAATGAACACAATATTTTTATTTTATTTCTTTATTTTTTTGTGGTGCTGTGGATCGAACCCAGTGCCTCACACTTGCTTAGGCAAGTACTGTACCACTGAGCCATAACCCCAACCCCCATATTATTATCTCTATTTTATTTCCTGGTTTATAAGTTCATCCAATGTGATCCACAGACAACAGTAGTGCTAATCATACTCAAGTTAGGGAGTTATTCTAGATCTTCGTGATGCACCTCCTTCAATATGGAGCCTCTGTAAAGAACTTTTTAAAATAATTTGGCTTTATTCTCACCACCACAGACAAAGACCCTAACTATAGGCATTAGCCACATTTGAAGGAGGGCATTTCTATTTATAGAGATGTATTACTCAAGTTTCCATAACTAGATATTGGGGGACTGGGATGCAAATCTCACATCCATGTCTCAAGAACTTGAAAGCTGTGCTGGGATTGTAGCTCAGTGGTAGAGTGCTTGCCTAATATGTGTGAGGCTCTGAGTTCAATCTCAGAACCTCACATAACTAAATAAAATAAAGGTAGTGTGTATCTACAACTAAAAATATTTTTTAAAAAAAGAACTTGAAAGCTTTTGTCTCTTGAAGACTTATGATGGTTAACTATTTCTTCTGTCTTGGAATCACAATTTGAGTTCCTCATTTTGTGTTCTTTCTCAGAAGTTAGCTTTTTACTTGAGTAGTAGCCTCCAAGATTGAGCCCTGATCTCTTCTTTTCTGTTTTTTTTTTTGCAATATTTTGGAGTAGTGTCTTACATTCAGAAGTGGGATCTCTCTGTGGACTGTTGCATCTGGAGTAGTCTTGTGACTTGCTTTGCTAATATAATGCAATAGCCTCAGAGCTGCCCAGCAACTCGTCCAGGCCTCATAGCCACATAAATAAGATGAATTTAGTGGAAGAGGAGTAGAGACATGGGTCAGTCATGTCCTAGCTGACAGCCAGTCAGCCCCAGAGGTGGAGCCACACTGCTGATGTGTGGCTCACTACAGACATTTAAGAATACCTACTCAAAAATCAAAAAGCTGCTATAAACATTGAAGTGGCTGCAGCACTGTAGTATGCTGTTTTTAAGTCTTTTGGGTATAGACCTAGGAGTGCGATAGCAGGCTCAAATGGTGGTTCCATTCCAAGTTTACTAAGGAATCTCCATACTGCTTTCCAGATTGCTTGTACCAATTTGCAGTTCCACCAGCAATGTATGAGCGTGCCTTTTTCCCCACAACCTCGCCAACACTTATTGTTGTTTGTATTCTTGATAATTGCCATTCTTACTGGCGTGAGGTGGAATCTTAGGGTAGTTTTGATTTGCATTTCTCTGATTGCTAAAGATGTTGAATATTTTTTCATACGTCTGTTGATGGATTGTATATCTTCTTCTGTGAAGTTTGTGTTCAGCTCTTTGGCCCATATATTGATTGGGTTGTTAGTTTTTTTGGTGTTAAGTTTTTTGAGTTCTTTATATATCCTGGAGATTAGTGCTCTATCAGATGTGTGTGTGGCAAAGATTTGTTCCCAGAATGTCGGCTTTTTGTTCATTTCATTGATTATTTCTTTTGCTGAGAAGAAGCTTTTTAGTTTGAATCCATCCCATTTGTTGATTCTTGATTTTACTTCTTGTGCTATAGGAGTCTTGTTAAGGAAGTATGATGAAGCTTTGGGCCTATTT
>CM053416.1:8117297-8158492 GCA_028644305.1 Xerus rutilus | reverse complement strand
GGTGCATGGTGAGAGATAGGGGTTTACTTTCATTTTGCTGCATATGGATTTCCAGTTTTCCCAGCACCATTTGTTGAAGAGGCTGTTTTTTCTCCAGTGTACGTGTTTGGTTCCTTTATCTAGTATAAGGTAACTGTATGTAAGTGGGTTCGTCTCTGTGTCTTCTATTCTATACCATTGCTCAATCACAATAGCTAAACTGTGGAACCAACCTCATGTCCTTCGATAGGTGACTGGATAAAGAAACTGTGGTATATATACACAATGGAATATTACTCAGCAATAAGAGAGAATAAAATTATGGCATTTGCAGGTAAATGGATGGAGTTGGAGAATATCATGCCAAGTGAAGTAAGCCAATCTCAGAAAACCAAATGCCGAATGTACTCGTTGATAAGCGGATGCTGATCCATAATGTGGGGAAGGACATGGGAACAATGGTGCATCTCTGTTCACGGGGGTGTAAGGGGGGAGGGAGCATGGGGACAGCAAGGGTGTTGGAATATGATGGTCATAATAACCCTAACTTTATGTATGACTGCATATATGTTGTGATTCTATACAACTTACAACTAGAGAATTGATATGTTATCCTCTATCTATGTACAATGAATCACTTTACATTGTTAACATGTAAGCCTAAATAAAACAAAACAAAACCAAAAAAAAAAAAAAACAAAAAGCACCCAGCTAAGATCAGCCCAAATCGCTGACCCAGAGAATCAAGCTAAACAATTTTATGTGGATTTTGAGTAGTTGTATTAGTCAGCTTATCTAGCTGTGACCAAAAGATCTGAAAAGAACAATTAGAGGAGGAAAAGTTTATTTTGGCTCATGTTATCAGACAGCTCAGTCCATAGATGGCTGACTCCAATGCTTTGGTCCTGAGGTAAGACAGAACATCATGACAGAAATATGTGGAGGAGGAAAGCAGTTCAGGGCATCGTATCAGGAAGCAGAGAGAGCTCCACTTGCCAAAGACAAAATATAAACCCAAAGTCACTCCCTCTGTGATCTATGGCCTCCAACCACACCCTACCTGCCTCCACTTATTACCTAGTTAATCCACATCAGTGGCTTAATTCCCTGATTATGTTAGGACTCTCATAATCTAATAATTTCACCACTGAATCTTCTTGCATTGTCTCACACATAAAATTTTGGGGGTACCTCATATCTAAACCATAATAGTAGTAGTAAAGAATGGATATAAATAATGTTACTTTTATTTTAAGAAAGAGGAAATTGAGACTCTAACAGTTGATCCTCCTTGTTTTAAATTCACATAACTAGGAAGTGGAGGAACTGCTCTTCTAGATTCTTTTATAAGAGGTCAAAAATTATTTTTGCAACTATATTATCAATTATATACCCAAGTGATATATCGGTTCATTCTGAAGTTGTGTACTCTGTATTCTTATTTACCATGATATTGCAGTGCACCCACAGGTAAGCATGTATTTTCTACTGGTTTAATGAACCCCACCCTGGTCAATTTCTGAGGGAGCTGTCCATAGTTACATTTGCCATCAGGATGTCCACTGAAGCAGGAGAGATGAGAACAGGTAGCTAGGCTTTGCATATTTGAATTTTTTGCCTATCCAGACTAGGCCTCTAGTTAAAAAGCTCTCATATAGATTCCTGGGAAAATTTGCTTTCTTTACTCTAAATAAAAAGGTCCAAAGGACCTCATTCCATTTTTAAACTTTCATGTAAAAGTACAAGAAGTACCTTGAAATTGGAAGTGATGAGGTCACTATCTGCAGAGAAAACCTACAGAGTAAAAAGCACAGGCTTTAGAGGAGGCAAATGTGTTTTTAAAAAAGGAAGTCTTCATTATAGCTTCTTAAATACCATTCAATCAGAGAAGTTGAATTGACAGGAATAAAAGACCTTCCTTGTCTATTTAAATATGAATTTTATTCAATTTGTGGTACTTTTAAAACAGTTTAAAATTTATAGTGGTACATCTTGTATCCAAATATGTGAATTTTTTTTATAATTTATTATGGTTTCAATGAAGTAGCTCTGAGAATATTAACACTTTCTAATACTTTCCCCTAAAATACTGATGTGTATCTACTTATTCAGTCAATCTTCAATAAATATCACGTTAAAATAATCCTTAACAAATAAAATGTTAAAATATCTTGGATATTATGTAAAAATAATATCAAGCCTGTCATCCAGAAATCCAGCACATAATATTATAGAGCAACTTTGTTTTTTTTTATTTTTGTTGGTTGTGTATTACAAAAACATATTCCCCTGTTGAATAATTCAATTGACATTGATACACTCCAACTCCAAGTTCTGGTCACTTGATTCCAACTTCCATTAACCTATAGTTCTTTGGAAGAAAATTTCAGGAAACTGAGACTTCCAATGTCATGTTATGGCTCTATGATTGGATCAACACAGGGTATTGTAAATGTACATTGCAGGATTTTCTTATTTGAACTGGGGGAGGGTGTGGTTAGAGAGAGTTTCAAGGATTCCACGGGAAGGTGACACCTGACAGATCAGTAGAACTCAGCTAAATACTGGATAAGAACATTTCCATCACAGTGAGTGTGATGTCAAAGGCAAAGATGACTTAGAATTTCTTAAAGAGGAGAAGTCCATTGTGACTAGCAGTCAACATTCTTGGAAAGACAAAGCAGAAACTAGGTATAGTAAGTAAGATTGATCTATGAAGCTGAAATTGCGTCATGGAAATCCTTTTTCATTGTGTTAAAGAATTTGATCTTCCAAGAGGATTGGGATTCTGTAAGGAAGCAACCTAGTCAAGTCTGCATTTAGAAAAATCATTTTGACTTGAAGATATGCTCATGCTTAGATGAGAGAGAGAACTATAGGCTGAGGGACTCACTTGGAACCTGTTCTGATGATTCTAGGTGAGAGATGCTGTTGGCCTCAACTAGGATTGAGTAGAGATGAAGAGAAGCAGTTGGAATCATCAGATTTTTTAAAAGGTTAATTTGAGTGGACTTCCGAGTTGTTAGGATGTGGAAGAGTGTGAGGATGAAGGGTACAAGAAGCTAATTAGATTTCTAGAACCAGTAACAGTGGCGAGTATTTCCACAGTCAAAGGTAGGAAACACAAGAAGTTTGCAAGTGAGGGTAGTGAGATCATTTCAGGGATAATAATTTCATGTCTATATATGACTCCAAATGAGATGACTAGAAGAAACTTGGATTTCTGGATTTTGAAGCTCCATAACAGGATCTGAGCTAAGTATATAATTTTTGTAGCTGTCAGGGAAGACATGCAAAAGAGTGGTTTTTAAAATTTTGGGCTCAGATCATTTGAACAGAAAACCAGGTAAGATTTAGAATCCTGGGTATCAAATTCAGGTTGTCTCATGGAGTAGGTGAACAATGTAGTCACAAGTCTTCATTTTGGCAAGTAGAACCCCTTCTCATGGTCTGGATGGAGTTAATACTCTGATCCCATTTTGAAGCAAAAGAAGAGGATCTTGCATAGTAACCTGAGCAGCATCCACACATACGAGAGGGACAGAGGAAGAGGAACCCAGAAAGAAGATTGTGAAGAAGTAATGAGACATGGAAGAAAGCACAGCAGACTATTTCTATGGAAAGAAAGTTGGTGCAAGAGAAGAGGCAGTCCATATAGTCCAAATATTGTGAGGTAAAGATGAAGGTTGAAAGACAGCCACTGCATGGAACAGAAAAGGAGGTCAGAACAAAGTTAGCAAGCACAATTCAGTAGAAAGACATGGGCTGGAGCCAGATTGCAGTTGTTTGAGGTTTGACTGCAATGAGAGTGAAGAGACAGGATGCAGAGACAAAATCTTTTAATGGAAGTTAGGACGAGAAGGGGAAGGAGGTTGCTGCAGAGGAATGTGGAGTGGAGGGTGAATTTTGTAAGATATTCTTGATCCCTCATTTTATTTTAAAGCTGTGTTTTTAACAGATTCACTGAAGCCTAACTTACATATTATAAATTCATCCATTTAAAGTGTGCATACAATTCAGTGGATTTTTCATAAAATTACAAAGAGGTACAATCATCACCACAATTCAGTATGAAAATATTTCCATTGCCTCGGGGATACTCTTTACACCCAATTACAGTTAATCCCTAGTCTTATTCGTGCTTAGCTCTAGACAAACACAAATGCATTTCTTCCCCTTAGAGACTTATCTGTTCTAAACATGTATAAATCATACAATATATGGTCTTTTGAGTCTGGTGTTTTTTGTTGTTCTTGAGTATATAATTGGTAAAGTTCACCCTTGTAGTGTGTGTCAGTACCCCATTCCTTTTTCATTGTTGAATTATATTCTTTTTTGTGGATATACCACATTTTGTGTATTCATCCATCAGCCAACAGACACTTGAATCATTTTAATCATTTTAGGTAGCACTCATCAGTGATGCTGCTATGAACATTCACATGAAAATCTTTATGTTAACGTATGTTTTCATTTCTCTAGGATAGTTATCCAGAGGTGGGATTGCTGGGTTGTTGGGTAATTTCATGTTGAGCTTTTTAAGGGCGAGTCAGAGTCCTTTCCAAAATGACTGTGATATTTTTGCATTCACACTCCCCCATCCCTACGCTAATAAGGTTGTATTTATTTATTTACCTTTATAACTGCATTTATTTATCCTGAAGGTAATGAAACTGTTTCTTTGAATACTGAGGATCAATGTAGGGTGCTCCCTGTGCTTTTGTGTATTGTGGTAAGGTCAAGAATGGCTGAAATTTGATCATCACCTTGCCCTGCAGAGGTGGCATATATTGCTGTTTCGTCAGCCTAGATCCAGGGGGCCAAACTTTGGAGTGAGCTTTTCTATTCTCTCCTTCATATCCCCTGCCACTCCATCTTCATCCCTTCTCGCAGAGACCTAACAGAAGACAGATGGTTTAAGTATGCCCACTTAAATGTACAGGGAGGTCCAGTGGGACAAGAAGATAGAAGTCCCTAGATTGCACCATCATGTCCTTAGAGGCATGGCTATCTATTATTGCATGCTTAATTAAGCATTGTGAGTCAGGGGACTTGGAGAATGTCATTGAAGTCCCTGTAAGCTCAGTTTCTTCAACTTTACAATGAAGGGTATGGTAATGCAGATTTTAAAGGAACAGTGCAGTCAGTGACTAAATGAGATCTGATATACAAGTCACCTAACAGTTCAACTCAGAGATGGCATTCAATGAATAAAGTACATACTAACATTTTATAATGTGAAATGCAGCCAAGAGTATCATCAAATAAAACAGTGCAGTTTTATCTGTGGAATTTGTGTATCTTCTCTGTCTCCCTTGCTCTTATCCCATGCTTATGTTCTTCATTTTAAATTGAAGCCTCTTGAAGTTTAGAACCCCAAGTTTTATTTGATACTGATAAAAATCACAATGCTAGCAATACCTTCCTCCATTATTTTAGAGTAACAATATATTAAGGAATTTGTTAATATCTTCTGTATGTAAGATTTAATGTTGAGCCGGGCATGGTGGCACACACCTGTAATCCCACTGGCTCAGGAGGCTGAGGCAGGAGGATCAGGAGTTCAAAGCCAGCTTCAGCAATTTAGTAAGACCATATCTTAAAACAAAAAATGAAAAGGGCTGGGGATGTGACTTAGTGGTTAAGGCCCGCCAGTGGATTCAAGCCCTAGTTAAAAAAAAAATTTCATGCTGAAAATGGTTTTGGATAAATATCTCGAACATCATGTGTCGGAGAAACAATTTTTAGCTTCATCTTCCTCACATACACAACCCCAGAGTGTGGCCATTGTGCTGCCTCTGCCAGTGGTACAGCATCAGCCACAGCTGGTTAGTATGGAGAAGTAAAGAGTCTACAAAAGTGTATGAAGTGTGACTTGCAGCCAGATTCTCCCAAGATGTTTGTTTGTTTGTGCCCCACTGCGCCTGGCTTCTTGCAAGGTTTTGTTGCTCTGAAGAGACAAGATCAAAAATGTCCTAACTTGCCTGGTGTGGTGGTGCATGCCTGTAATCCCAGAGGCTCGGGAGGCTGATGCAGGAATATCACGAGTTCAAAGCCAGCCTCAGCAATTCAGCAAGGTCCTAAGCAAGTCAGGGAGACCCTGTCTCTAAATAAAACATAAAAAGGTCTCAGGATGTAACTCAGTGGTTGAGTGCCCCCCAGTTCAATCCCTGGCACAATATAAATATGTATCTCCTAACTCAGTTACTCCATTGAGCTAGTCTGCAATTCACAATATTTGCATTCTCCTTCCCAGCCCAGCTAGCACATGCTTACTTCCTGTTTTCACTTTAATACCTGAATGTTGCCCTGATATAGCCAAAGCTTACTTTAAAATGTTATCCTTGTAGATTAAATACACAGGCTTCCTTCTCCATAGCCCTTACTCCCTTATGCAGCTGTTTGAAATTCATTGTCTAATAGAATCGTTAAGTTGTATATTTTAATGAAGGTATTTTATAACTTTAAAAGGAAACTGCCCCCAGAACAGACAGCTTGCCTCTAACATTGAAATCAGGTGTTCAGAGGCAAGAACTGTTTCATAAACCACTCTGGACAGCTCTTCATAGAGTTCACATACACAGTTCTGGCAGATAATAAAAACATCTCCTTTTGGCCAAATGTGATTGGCGCCATCCAGGTTCCCATCTTACCTCCTGCTGAGGCTATGGGTTTTCTTTATTATCCAATTATTTTGTCAGAGAGATGTGTAAATTGAAGTAGCAACAATCATGTTCACATGTATGTTAAGCAACAGAATAGTTTGCACAGATGCAGAGTGTTACAAGTTGTATTTTCAGCTTGAGTCCAGATGTGGAAAATATTTCTATGATTTCCTTCAACATCATCAGTTTTTAAGGCCTTCCCAGTCCATCTAATTTTGAAGCTGTAAATATGTTCTAGTATCTGAAAAGAAAATCTAAGTGGTCTTTCCTGCTAGAGACTGGAACTAGTTTGGTATGTCAGCAAAACTAGTATTCAGTTTACATGTGTCTAAATGCTTGATGATAGGCTGCTAAATCCAACATAATTTAACCTATATTTCTTAAATCAACATAAGGCAATGTGCAGATCAACTTGTCTGTCTTATGGTTAATATGTGTATGTGTATGTATATACATATACATATACATATATATACATATATACACACAC
Source organism: Xerus rutilus (assembly GCA_028644305.1). Classification (NCBI taxonomy): domain Eukaryota; kingdom Metazoa; phylum Chordata; class Mammalia; order Rodentia; family Sciuridae; genus Xerus; species Xerus rutilus. Next base: position 8,151,358 of record CM053416.1, on the reverse strand, counting down.
CTATACACGCACACACACACACAAACAAACATCTAAATACTAGGAGATTCCACATAAAAATCTTCAACTTGGGAGTTTAGCTCGGAGTGCTTCACAGGTGTGAGACCCTGAGTTCAATACTTAGTGTCTTCTCTCTCTCTCTCTCTCTCTCTCTCTCACACACACACACACACACACACACACACACACACAATCTTCATTTGGGCTTTTCATGATAAATCAAAGATTTTGAAATGCTTTTTTTTTTGGTACTGGAGATTGGACCCAGGGATGTTTTACTACTGAGCTACATTCCCAGTCCTTTTTATTTTTATTTTTTGAGACAGGGTTTCACCAAGTGCCTTAGGGCCTCACTAAGTTGCTGAGGCTGGTCTCAAACTTGTGATCCTTCTGCCTCAGCCTCTTGAGTCGCTGTGATTACAGGTGTGTGCCACTGCACCTGGCTAAAATGCTTTTCTTAGAGTAGGACAATAGAACAGAAATGCATATTTACACTGTACTTCCTGTTTGCCCAATTCCTCCTAGACAATCTTGGTATTTCCTTGAAATCACTGGATATTTAATATAGTGGAAAAAATTTTTGTCTTTTAGTACCAAGAATAGAACGCAGGGTACTTGGCCACTGAGACACATCCCCAGCTCAAAGACTGGCTTTGAGCTTGCAATTCTCCTGTCTCAGCCTCCCAAAGTGCTGGGATTATAAGTATGCACCACCACGCCCAGCAATATAGTGAGATATTTTAATTCACCTTTTTCCTTTGACTATAGAAAATTGAACCTAAATTTATCAAGGCCTTTTTAATTCAATTTAACCCAAACAGGTAATACAGTTTAGAGGTGTTTTGGGGAAAGCTTGAGAGTGTAAAGGCAATATGGCAAATATTTATTTAGTTTTCTGTGCTTCCATAGAAATGATAATACGTAATACATATTACATAATTTGTTTCAAGCCCTGTAGTTTATGCAGCATATTATCTCATGTAATTCTTATAACAGGCCATTAACTAGGTGCTAAATCCTGGTATTGGTTTAATAATAACAGTAAAAAATCAAACTCTGAAACTTAGAAAGGTGATATGCATTACTCAGGATCACAAAGCTTGCAAGGGCAGAACTGCAAAAACGCTTTTTCTAAAAACCCATATTTTTACTATGTTCATGTAGCTTGTTCATGTAACAATTATATTATGTATAATTATAATGCACCAATAAAAAATATGAAAAAATCAATAAAACCCACATTCTTTACCACTCACTGTCTTCCTCTTATTTTCCTGGGATTATGTTCTAAACTATTTTAAAAGTATCCTTAAATGTTTAAATATTTTAAAGATTATACTTAGAAACATAAATCAGTGTAAAATGTATATTTATATGAATGAATGTTTGTCCTTATGCTTGATAAAATGCTCCAGATACTGTCTTCCATTCCCCCTTTTAGGAAATAAAGAGTTCTGTATTTAAGAATGGCTCATCCAAGGGATCAGGGTTGGGTAGCATTTTCCTCCAGTATTTTTTTGTTTTTTGTTTTTGCTATTGTAGATGAATTATGTATGTGCCCTGAAGTAATTAGCAAAGACGTTGTTGTTCAGCTGAATTTTAAACTAATTAATCTGACCTAATTCCTGTCAAAAATAATTAGGATAAAATATATCCTCCCTAAGCAACTCTTTCAAGCCAAGATGCTAACACACAGTATCTCCTGGGGATGCACTATGCTAAAATGGAGAGGATCATTTTCTTAATAGTTTTAGAGGAAATGCTAAAATGTTACCTGGTGAATTGCCACCTGGGCATTATAACCTGCTCTTCTGAATAAGGACAAGCTGAATTAATAGTGGAGGTCTGATGTAAGTGGTAAGTCAGACCCTTTAACATAATATGGTTTGCAATTAAAAACTAGTCCCTCCTTTTCCAAAAGGCTTTTGGAAGTCCATTCATTTTTGCTACTATAAAATTGATCAAAGGACCTTCTGATTTTCATCCTCACAGCCTAGCTGCGTAAGGTAGTCTTTTTAAAATATCCTTCGTGATAGAAAGGGACTGGTGAACTGGCTCATGTGATAATTGAGTCTAGGCTATGTTTCTAGAAGATAATTAAGGCAAAGCAAATAAGTAGGCTTTACTTGCAGAAGCAGTTTGTCAACAGGTTGTTATGATCTGGAGTTGCAAGACTGTAAGGGACTGAATGGGGATGGTGTGTGCTGTGGTTGCCCAGAGCCTGAACTGCTGCCCAGTTGTTCTTCAGCAGCCTCTGCTCTGTGCCCTCCAACCTTGCCCTTTGACAGACAAAGGAACTCCAGGGATAGGAGAGCACTGCAGGGCATATATATCATATTCCTAAGCAGTTCAGAGTTAATAATTTCCTTATTAAGCCTATGAACCCTTCATGTTTTTGCGTCTTCTCTTCCCCACCCGCTTGTAAGTTAGTTTCTAGGCAACCAATAAGCACTGAATTACATTAAGCTCTTTATTTCAAGTCTGTGGCTCAGGATTTTGCTGCATATTTGTTGGCTCATTTATAAAGAATGCAGCATAAAATTCATTAATTCTGTTTAATCTTCAGGACTTTAGCGATTTGGTTCTAAACCACATTACCTGTCCCTGTTTTTCATGTTTAAATCACCTGGTGCTGTGATGCTGTTTTATATGTGGATTATGCCAAAGGTGCTAGGAGCTCTAATTTGGATTCACAGGAGTAAAATTCTACAATTTCCAGTTCTTGGTGATCATGCAGCACTTTGGGGAAGCCTATTAGGATATTGAAATTTTCAAGCTCTCCTTTCTTGAATGGCCACTGTGTCTGCAGCTGACTTTAAATAAGACAGTGCAGAGACAAGATATTTCAGGAATAGTCTGAAAATGCAGTCCCCATTTAATATTTACTTTCACAAATTAAGATTTGATATGAAAGAAAGGGTCTTGGAAATATTCCTTTGTTGATGCATATCAAAGGAATCAAAGTTGTGATTTCAAATTTCATCCAGGACTGTGAGAATGACGATTCATCTTCCAGCAGAGCTGCTCTGTGTTTTGAGTGTTGAATGTTGTAAGAAATTGTCTCAAAAACTCTGAGAAAGTGTTTTCTCTCTCACCCTTCGTGTGTGTGTGTGTGTGTGTGTGTGTGTGTGTGTGTGTGTATGTTTTATAAAGGGCTTTGGTAAATCTCTCCTAGTGTACCATGTATTTAATTCCTCACAGCTGAGCAAAAAAACAAAAAGTGTTTGTTCATTCTTTAATTTCTTAAAGCACAAAGCAAGCCGGGCTCAGTGGCACAAGCCTATAATCCCAGCACTTAGGGAGGCTGAGATAGGAGAATCGTGAGTTCAAAGCCAGCCTCAGCAACAGCGAGGCACTAAGCAACTCAGTGAGACCCTGTTTCTACATAAAACACAAAATAGGGCTGGGGATGTGGCTCAGTGGTCGAGTGCCCCTGAGTTCAATCCCCAGTACTAAAAAACAAAAAACAAAAAGCAGCAACCTACAGTGATCACACTAAAGGGAATGGTTTGCAGAGGAGAGAAGTAAACTCTCTTCAAAACTCAAACTCCAGTCTAATCTCTTTTCTTTTCACCTGCTTACCATCTTGCTAGTGGAAGTGAGGAGAGGTGTGGAGAGGGAATATGAATAAATAAGTTGAGTAGTCTCCCAGTGGAGGGAGCCCCCTGTCCACCACAGTTTCATGGTGTTTCACAGAACACAACTTCAGATCCCTGCTGACAAAACTTGTCAATGAAAATTTGAGTGTAGTTCCAAAAAGCAATAGCACCCTAACTTATAAAGGTCATGCATGCATCATTATGATAGCATGGCTGCCCTGAATAGGACTATGACTGCTCTCAACTGCCTGCTATGTACATATACTATGTATTCCAAGGGTTCATTGGTACCCAAGGTAAGAACAGACTTGTTAGACTTGTAGGAAAATAGACTTGATTCAATCTGTTGCAATCAATGCATATGCTATATACAATGAAAAAAGGGCAAAACAGAAATTCAGTTGCTATGGAGTATGTCATATAGAAGGATCTAAACTGCTCTAGGGTGGGCAAATTATTTTTATTTATTAATTATTATTATTTCCAAATTTTAGTTTGGATGAAAAGACATCTAAATTTCATGTTAAACGCACAGAGGGAACTGAGCCCAGAGTTAGACTAGTAGACTTAGCGGTTAAACTAATTCTTAAAACATTTGTGTCCTTCCCCCTTTGAGCTATAAGGGCACTTACAAAACAACTCATTTAATCCTCTCCCTTATAGAAGAGGAGAAATGTCTTTTCAAAGCTAATAATAGCCTCCTTTTCAATATGTGAAATATGGGATATGGGCTAGGAATTATGCTAGTGCAAATTAACTATTTTTACTTGTGAAATTTAATATTCATCTATATATCCATGATAAAAGATATATAGATTAGTGGTTTGTAACACACATACAGAAGGGGAGGGGCCACACACTTGTAATGTTACCCACGTCAATAAACTGATACTTGCTTCCCAAAATAGCTAAGCAGTGGAACTGGATGCCAGCTCCCTTCCTTCCTACCTTCCTGCTGCTCTTCTTATGCCCATGGTTATCTCACTTTTCTTTATAGTTTTACTACATTAGCATGCATCCAAACTTGCTGAATTTTAGTCTTTTTTTTTAAGTTCAAATACATTGACTCATAGCTCTATAAATTCTTTCATATCTATTTTTCTTCACTCAACTCTTCATTTATAGTGTTCATTCATGTTCTTGTTTGTAGCATGCCTTGGACCTGTGTGTGTGTGTGTGTGTGTGTGTGTGTGTGTGTGTGTGTGTGTATGCTGGATATTTAACCTAGGGCCTCATGCATGCTAGGCAAGTGCTCTACCACTGAGCTACTTCTCAGCCTTGGTGACTTGGGCCTTTCTCATATTACATAAATATGTCAATTTATTTGACTGTATGACTATCATTCATTTTGGTCATTTTAGTAATGTTACCAAGCAAGAGACCACCACAGAGGTGAGGCAGTCACAGCCATTCTCAGATACTGGTTCTTGTGATCACACTGGAAAGATTTCAGTCATGTTGCTCAGAGTAGATAGCACAAGTGTGTAAGAAGGGATGGGAAAGGAGAAATGTGGACACTCTCAAGAGAGGGTAGGTCCTCTCAGAGAAAAGAGCCAGCAGGTCCCTCCTGCCCTGAAATTTTATTAGGGGGTCCTGGGAAGTTTTCAGAGTCCAGTCTAGGTCCGCTTCTTAACTTTTGACTGACAGCAGGATGACATCAGACTTTCAAGTCCCCACTACACATGGTCTTACCCCATTCAGGGGAGATTTTCTTAAGATCCAAGGCAACTTTGGGTCACTTTGACCCACACTGACTGCTTCTAATTAGAACTTGCAAATTTTTTGGTTGGAGGCTTTGCTTCTGATTATCCTGTCTCCCTGAGTTCTGGAATCTGGTCTGTGTCACAGACGTGCCGCTCCCCCCTTTCCCCCTCACCGTCCCATTCAGGGTAACTTGTGTTTTTGATTGGCAAGGAGGAAACTTTTGGACCTGTATTTCTGCTGCTGATAACAGGTTGTTGTTTGCTGAGGAATTTAACATTTCTATTGACTAAAGCCAGGCAGAGTTGCAGAAAATTGCTTTTAAAAAGAAAGCATTTGGAAGTCAGCACAGTGGGGGCCCAATCCATAGAATTATCCCCTTAGACTCATGTTCCCACCACTCACTTTTGTCTGTTACCTATCAGTATGAATTGCATTTGGTCATGGTTGCTATGTTTCTAAGTAGTCTTACATTTGTTTCTTGGCCCATATATACATGTATTTCCATCTCCTAATTCATACATTTCAGCATAGTTATATATATCAGATAATAGAACCATATATACGGCATTGATTACCTGATTACGGTCTCATTGATGTTTAGTTTGATATTAAATGTTGTAAGCTGATTCTGTCCTATATCATTGAAACAAATGTATATAGAAAGCATACCATTGCGATCCTCTTTGAGGCACTGTTGTTCTTGTTTCATCTGTTTGACCATTGGTAACATAGGTGAAACACAAGGCATTATTCTTGCTCTCATGTTGGCTTTGACTTTTTTTTTTTTTTTGGTATTCTTTCTGCCTTTTTATCAAGCCAAGTTTTCCTGACATAATGGCATTCACCATTTCTTTTGTTTGAAATGTTCTTTTGAAGCCTTGCATATGGTTCCTTCTTATGATAGTTTTATCTCAACTTAGAAGTCTCCTCTGAGCTGGGTGTGTTGGTGCACGTCTGTAATCCCAGCACTTTGGGAGGCTGAGACAGGAGAATCATGAAGTCAAAGCCAGCCTCAGCAATGGCAAGGCCCTAAGCAACTCAGTGAGACCCTGTCTCTACATAAAACACAAAATAGGGCTGGAGATGTAGCTCAGTGGTCGAGTGCCTCTGAGTTCAATACCTGGTTAAAAAAAAAAAAAAAAAAAACAAATCTCCTCTGACCATCCTACCTGCTAAGCCATTTTCTATTACATTACCTGTTACACACCAGTAGGTATTCTGTTTATGCTTCATTCTTTTAAAAAAAAAATCTTTCTGTGCCCACCTTTCCTCATTTTCCTGAAATGTAATAACCAGGAATCAAATCTCTCTCTCTCTCTTTTTTTTAAAGTTATTTCCAGTGTCTAGAACATATCTGTTTCAGAAAAGGTACTCAATCAATTTCTAACAAAAGTAGAAGAAACAAAAGGAGGAAGGGAGAAGAGAGGGAGAAACAGAGGTAGGGAGGAAGAAAGGAAACAAGGCCACACTATGCACATAATAGAAAAGTTTTATAATGAAGCATGATCGGTGTGAATGAAAAATATTTGTTCACTCAGATCTTTTAAGAAGACTGCAAGCAATCCAAAATGCAACATTAAAGGTTAGAAAGGAGCAGGAAGACCAATGTGTCTTTCTATTCAGTGATACAGACTGAAAGCAACCAAAGAAATCAAAGATCCCAAAGAGTGTGTGACCATCATTCCAATTTTCTGTATATCTCTGTGCCAATCTATATATACATGCATTCTAACTGTCCAACTAATATGCATCTCAAAGAAACAATCTGAGTCAAAAATGACCCCAGGGTTACTAGCCATGGAAACAGAGGAGAGAGAGCATGGTCATTAGATTCTGTTGTCAAAGAACAAAGGAGGGACAAAAAACAAAAAAGGAGAAGAAGGAGAACTCTAGCAGGCAGCAGTTCAGTATTCTTTTATTCATTCAGTGGAAACTGGATGACATCCAATGTTTAATGTGAGCAAGGTGATTGGATAACTCTGTGAGAACCAGTCATCTTGAAGGGCTCTTCCAAATCGCTTGTTTATCACTATTGTATGACAGATAGAAAATGTCGATATTTATAACAGTCCATAAAGATATGTAGTCAGAGAGGACTAAGAGTGATCCTAGGGAGTCACACAGCAGCAAGTGTCATAAGTATAAATTCCAGGAGTGGACTGAAGTATTTTAGTATTTTATGCATAATGTAAAGAGAGGCCCATATTCCTGTAAGCAGATTCAATAGGAATTTCAAAATAATACTTGTGATTATGAGCAAGGAAAAAGTTTAAATCTCTAAAGTCTCAAATTGATTCTATAACAATAGCAAATTCTACATATTGTATCAATAACTGTTTCTACTTATTAAGGCTCTTTCTTTCCTCCAAAAGAAGGAAACTTTAATTTTATCATGTTGGTTAGTAAGGGAAATGACTCATTGTATGGACGACTTGGTGGGAATATAAAGTAAGAAAAGGAGGGCATGAACTGAGTCCTGCAGACACCAAATTCCTTCTCTAAAGTCACTGCTTGGGAAAGAGTAAAATAGAACAACCCAGGAAGTCCAGGAAAATTATAATGGAGCGTAGTCAGTAGATTGCAAAGGCAAGACAATATGAGTGTTTCTGAGCACATACACAAAAGTGACTTTGATGTGATGACATCTAAATGGAGCAGAGAAACTGGGGCAGAGAGAGAGCTGCCTCTCATTTGTGAAAGCTCAGAGGGGAGAGTTGAGCTGAGTAATTTTACTTGGCAATGAACTCAATATCTCCCTCCTCTTTCCCCCATTTAAAAAAAAAGTGCAAAATTATACAGGGTAGCAGAGCTAGATCATCTTCCTTCTGTACTTGACTCAGCATTCCTCTGTATGTATGGATCACATTCCAAGGACTAGGGTATAGCAAGTAGAGTTCATTTTGCTGTCTTGCAAAAGGACTTTCAGCTTCCTGTTTCCCTTATCTTGTGATTCACATGAAGAGGAGGTCACAGATGTGTTATCTCTGAGGGCCTGAAGGGCCCAAAAGATTGATTTTGGTATCCTAACCCTGCTCTGCGTCTGCACTGACCACAAGCTGCCATGCCTGTGGATCTGGCTCGTCATCATTACTGCTATTAAAACTTAGAAGCTAAAAAAAAAAAAAAAAAAACCTACCAGCATGGAATAGCATTATGGTTCAGCAAGTATGTTGAGATTATTTTCTGAGGTTCTGGTCCTTGTTTCCTGGGCTTTCTCTCTGGGTTTATGGGGCTTTTTTTTTTGGTACCAGGGATTGAACTCAGGGGCACTCGACCACTGAGCCACATCCACAGCCCTATTTTGTGTTTTTATGTGGAGACAGGGTCTCACTGAGTTGCTTAGCACCTCGCCATTGCTGAGGCTGGCTTTCAACTCACAATTCTCCTGTCTTAGCCTCCCTAAGTGCTTGGATTACAGGCGTGAGCCACCGCGCCTGGCTTATGGGACTTTTTGAATAAAAACTTTTTACCTTGTGTTAGAACTGCACCGCACATATAGCTCATGGGGAAGCCACAAGCTCACAGCCATCCTAGACTCACCTCTCAGGTGTTCCAGCAGATGATGGTGAAGTTCATGAGAAAGCGGTAGTTTTTCCTAATACACAGAAAGGTGTTATTTCATTTGGAAGTGAGGCTTTCTGAAGTATTTTTTTTTCACTCACTAACTCAGACATAATGGACTTAGGAGATCATTGCGTATATTGCAATATGTAATATAAGTACAAATATGTAACATTTTTCTATCTCCTTCCCTAAGGTGTAGATGCCTTGAGGTTTGGCCTGCATTGATTATCTATTTTTTATAAGAAACCACTCTAAAACATAGTAAATAAAAATACAATAATCTGAATCTAAAATTTGGGCTCTTCTCCACCCCATATTTCAGGCTAGTGCATCTTGACTGGGAGCTGGGGATCCACTTTCAAGATGGTTCATTAGCATGGATGCTGAGTTGGTAGTGTTGACTGTTGGTAGTAAACTCAGTCAAAACTGGGGGTCTCATTTCCTGCCAGCTTCTTATTTGGGCTTTTTATAGCATGGTGGTCTCAGGGCACTCAGACTACCTAAATAATAGCTTTTTGCTCCTGAAAGAGTTTTCCAAATGAACCAGGCAGGAACTGTGACCTGTTTGATCTAACTTCACAGAATCAGCTCTGTCATAGTTGTAAATCCATTTATATTCAACAGAAAAGAATGTAGACCATCATCTCCCTATAGATTAAGTGTCAAAATGATGTTATAAAAAGATCATGTTGGTTGTGATCATTTTTGAAAAAATAATTTGCCAAAAATGCCATTTCTTCTTGGCCGGCCTGCCCAACATAATGTCTGATACAATATCGTTACTTAATAAATATTTGCTCATTGAGCAAATAAATTCATTGGATGAAAATAGACAAATAAATAGCATATTTACTCTACTTTCTGCCCTTCCTGACTGACAATGGTTTTTGGTATGAAGCTTGTCTCTTGCCTTGAACTTGTACTATTTCATCTGAGCATTTGCTTTTGTATGCCTACAGTCGATATTGTAGTCTTAATCTTCTTTGGGGACTAAGGAAATGATCACACAGAAGGATCAGTCCTGCCTTGGAAAGTAGCAATTTGAAGAAATGAGGTAGGATTTGATTGTAAAGATGTATCAAGTCATCAAAGAATATCATAAGAGAGAAAAATAGTCCTGAAAGAGGAAAATAACTGACGATGAACCAGTATAGTATAGTGGGGATGAAGGAAATAATAGGATGACAGCTTCTAGGGGAACAGCAGCCAAAGGAAACATCAGCGTAAGCATGTTTAATTAATGAACAGTAGCAGAAGAGGTGCTCTAAAAAGATTAGAGATAGCAATTGCGGCTGTGCCTCCTGGGAGATATTGGATGACTGAAGTACTTCTGCGTGTGATGTGATTAAAATAATCAACGAGAATGTTGAGCATTGAATCATGAACTTAAAAGATTTAGTGTCCCCCTCTAATGCTGTAGCAAGCATCAAACTGTAATTTCTGATTCAGCTCATAGTACAGGAAAGACCACCAGCAATGACTGATTTCAGAAGTCATTGTCTTTATTCTTTGCCCATTGTGACATGATATGTTATTGCCCATCAAGATTTTAGCTGTGTGCCCTTAATATCCTAAAAAAATCTTCAGAGAAAAATTACAACTTGGGCTGCATGGCTTAGAATCAATTACAGATTTTAAATTTCTGTATCATCAATGATTATTTTTATTTTTAAGGGAAATAAGAAAACAGTTGGTCTAATCTAGTTAGTCTGTGGAAACTTGTATCAAGTTAGGAATAGAAACAAAATAGACTGCTGATCATATCGTTCTTGACTATCTCACCGAGAGCAGGTGTGTCTTAGATTCTTCTAGAATGGAAGATATTTATCCAACTATGATTGAAGTTAGAAGAGAATAAATTTTTCTTCTCTGTTACTTTCTTTCCATCATTTTCTAATTTTAGGTTAAAGAAAGTAGAGTCACATATACAGGGATTTAGCTGTCAGGCTTCACATTCGTTCTACTTCATTCAAAAAATGACTGCGAGGGTAGCGTCATTCCCGGGTCATCTGACTAAACCTATCTGCCTGCTTTCCTGGCGAGAATGACAAATAACTATGCATCTCCCCTTAGCTCACTGGCTATAATAAATAAATAATTAGCAAAGTGGGTTTGTGGGGAAATATAATTTTAGAATATGATGAAATTTACTCTTACTTGATTATTAATGATATAGGATTGGGAAATAGTGTTATCACTGCCTTTAAAAAGCACTTATAATATTCTTGATTTAGCTTCATATTCTCTATGAAGCATTTCAAATCTAACATCTGAAGTCAGAATCTCAGTAGTCAATGCTGAGATTGTGCATATGAAATAATTTTCAAATGAAGTTTGCTTTATCAATAGAAAGTTAATTTATGTTTTGTTATTTATAACTACGTTGGAATTAAAAAGTAAATATATGCTTTAATTGGCATCATTCATACCCTCATACTAAGATATCTGAACCAGGTTGGGCACAAAACTTTCAATATTGATGCTAGAGATTGCAGATATAGCAAGCCCTTACAACAGACCAACAGTACGACATAATAATACTTCAAAACGAGTATTGTCTTGATGGGAATGAGCAATAATTGTGTTGTTGGTATGTAAAGGTGACTGTATAAGATCAAAAAAAAATCCAGTTAGAGCTGTGGCTACAATTGAGAGATTGATTCAGGGAACTTAAGTAGTGTTTCCTCATTCTCACTAGGTCCTCATTACTCACTACCATCTTTCCATATTCCTAATCAGCGCCTATAATTTGACTGTTTTGTTGTGTATCCATGCTTAGGTATGGAGCTCCTTGTTGGAAAGACCATGAGTCACTTGCTTTCCACTCTGAATCTCTGGGACCATGTACAGGGCTTTGCCATGAATGATTATTCGTTTTTACTAAGGAGTTAAAAACTACCATTTAGAGAAAGGGATTTCACATTCAACTTTAACAAGTCCAGTGCCAGGATCATTCCCAAGCCTGGAATCCAGGTCCTCAATTTGTGCTAGATGCACATCATCTTCTCTCCAGCTACAGTCATCAGCATCACCTTCTCACTGGCTACAGTCATTGGAGTTTAATTCAGGATTTCTTTTGCTCTTTATGTTTTCTTTGTACATATCTCTGTCTTCATTTTCCTTCTCCAGGTATTTTTGGTGCATGCTGTAAAGACCTCAAGAGAGTCTTCAGTCATGTAGTAGAAACCTATGACTAAAATCTGGCAAAAAATAATAATAAAATCTAGAAAACTATCTCATATTTTAGTTGGTAGCCTGTTCCTCCAGGGTAAAGAATAAATGTTTGGCTGGACCAGGTTGTCAGTCAAAAAGAAGAAAAATGGCTTTCTGTTCATTTTATGTTTTTCTCTTTAGAGACTTCTGACTAAGCAAGACTACCTGTGCCATTACTTGGCTTGTGATGTTTTTTTCATCCCCTTGTGTATGCCCAACAGCATCTGGAGTGGCAGTTTGCTCAGGGAAATAGCTTGGACACATTCATTCTATTTAGTCATTTGGACCAAGGGATAGGGGAAGTAGAAAAGAAAAGGAATAACAGACTTGGAATGTTCCACCATCTCACTTTTTGGATTTAGTGCTGGCAATAGCACTTATGAGCTATGTAATCTTGGTCATGCTGCTTAAACTCTCAATATCTTTAGTTCTTTTAATTGATGCAATAATGCTGTTGTGTTTGCTGAAGTGATACAGGTTTTGCAAAGCTCTTTGAAAAGTATTCATTCGCACATAGACAGACCCTCCCACAAATAATAAATGAATACTTGTTAACAAATGCAAAATGAAATTTCACCTGTCAAAATAGTCCCTTAAGCCCTCATAAACTGCTAAAACCCACAGAATCATAGTACACTAACCTTGTCCTTAACTTTAACATAAAAATTAGATCATGTCTTGCTGGATGCTATGGTGCATGCCTGTAATTCCAGTGGTTTAGAAGGCTGAGGTAGGAGGATCACAAGTTCAAAGCCCACCTCAGCAATTTAGCCAGGTCCTCAGCAACTTAGTGAGACCCTATCTTAAAATTAAAAAAAAAATAAAATAAAAATTAGCAAGGGATGTGGCTCAGAGGTTAAGTGCCTCTGGGTTCAATCCCTGGTACCAAAACAAAAATAGATCATGTCTAATCTGAATGAAGCCACAGAAAGATTGCCAATAATGTTAAGAGAAAGTTCCGAATCAGATCCGCTTTTTATCCATAACATGATCTGTCTTACCCTAAGCAGCATTTTCCAGAAAGACACTAGCATATTTGGTACCTCTCAGGTCTCTTAAAAAGGGTGCTTTAAAAATATCTTGTTTTTGCAATATCCATAACACAAGGGAAGGTGAGACTCTCACAAGCTTAATAGGAGAGAGAGACCAGAAACTTTTTTTTTCTAAATAAAGAACTTATTTTCATGGTGCCTGGTCTCTCTGACCTAAATTGCAGTAATTCAGTATGTGTGAAATTACCTTTTCTAGGACAAGAAGATCATATCAGAAAAGAAGAAAAAAAATGACAACAGAGAGGAGAAAAGAATATACAATATAGGGAAGAGTTCAGACTGCCTAAGAAAGAACCTAAGACTAATAAGAAACTAAATAGTAATGACAGTGAACTCAGAAGGAGAAACTACTAATAGGAAGGATTGACAATAATCCACAGTGGGCAACCATGTTTAGGAAGGTCAGAAGATCTTTTAAGAACTAAAATAAAATGGTTTTGAGGACAAAGAAGTGGCATGTAATTGAGTTCTCCATTTCCGGGACTTTATTTTATTAAAGTTTTTTATCACTTTCAAGTTCATGGTGATGGCCCAGCAGATTTATTTCTGTAATTAAATGGATTGTTATTTACCAGCAGAAATAAAGCTGGCATAAAAAAGATACATGATCAGTAACGTAGTTCAGACTTTATGAATTATTAGTAAGGACTAGTGAATGGGATCGTTATTTCTTTCTGCACAGGTTCACCAGTTGTGTCCTTGGTCTGAACACTGGCATCAGATCATGATTCTTTGTGACCATCCGTGGTTCTTTTTGTTCCCACCTTCCTTGGCTTCAGGATGCATCATTAAAATAACCCAGAATACAGTCTTTTCATAGTGCTGGGGTCAGCCCTGTGTCAACGTGAGCTCAGTCATAATATTATCACTGGCAGGTATTACAGGGTGGGTTGGATTTTGCAAAGTGGGATTTGATGTGTGGGAGCATTCAGGTTGGAGTTGGAGTTCCACATGTTTGGGTGGGTTGTGTACACAGGTTCTCCATGAGTCAGCCTGATACACACTTGGCATTTGTAGATGGTAAGGAAACTTTTGGAAGATAATCCAGTCAACTCTGAGGCTGAGGGACCTTGGGATTATTATTATTAGATTCAGAAGGATCTGTACTTGGAATGAAAAATACTACAAAGAGGTTCTACAGCCTTCTTGGCAGGAAAAGGAAATCAAAACAGAATTGCTGGGTTGAGCATCCACAGTAAATCTCTGCTGAACTTTTCCAACCATGATACACCTTTCGAGTTTGTTTAAATAATGCTGCTCATAAAATTTACTGAAGTCAGCCAAATTCAGCTTGAGAATGAAAGATAAAAGAACATACACTTTTTCGCCAGGCATGGTGGTGCACGCCTGTAATCCCAGCAGCTAGGGAGGCTGAGGCAGGAGGATTGGGGGTCTAAAGCCAGCCTGAGCGAAAGCAAGGTGATAAGCAACTCAGTGAGACCCTGTCTCTAAATAAAATACAAAATAGGGCTGGGAGTGTGGCTCAATGGTCTAATGCCCCTAAGTAGTTCAATTGCTGGTACCAAAATAAATAAATAAATAAAAGAACATACATTTGATCTTACAGAATTTAGTATTTCATTTATTCCTTGTATTCTTTTTTTAATAGCCATAGAGTAGTGGCAGTCAACTTTTTAAGCTTTACATAAAAAGAAAAGTGAAAACCAGAATAAACCTATTGTAATATAGTCAATTGCTAATATAGCCTCCATATCAGTCAGGATGGGTATGGTTCTGCTGTATTAAAAAAAGTTCTTCAACTATCAGTGGCTCAAAATAACAAAGATCTTTCTGATGCTATATGTCCATCTTGGGTCAGCAGAAGTGATTGTTTCCCATTACCAGGGACACAGGTTGATGGATGCTCTGCTCTTTTGAATATCATTATCCACTTTGGCACACATAAGGAAAATTTAATTGTGCCCTAGTTTATAAAGATACTTGACTGCATGTTATATATAGGTCTAAGCAAGTCATTTGCAGGTCCAAGGTGCAAGGTAAGGATGAGTCTTAAAATATAACAAGAGCAATCCTACTATATAGGTCCAGAATGATTAAATTGGGAATACTTGGTAAAGAGCCATAATGGGTAACTCAGCCTAAGACCTATCTTTCCTTGATTAACAGTGTTCCTCCAAATGTACGCATTTTACTGCTGCACATGCTCCCAACCCCCACCTTTTTTTAACCCCTTACTGTTTAAAATTACCCCAACAGGGGCTGGGGCTGTAGCTCAGTGGTAGAGCGCTTGCCTAGCATGTGTGAGGCCCTGGGTTTGATCCTCAGCACCACATATAAATAATAAATGAATAAAATAAAGATCCATCAACAACTAAAAAAAATTTTTAAAAAATAAAAATAAATTACTCCAACAGATATCACTGAATTAAATGAAAGTTATGGTTTCTGAAAACAGACTTTTGGTGCTAGAGAGATCTTAGAGAACATTTGGTCCACCCTTTCACTTGACAGATAAAAGACATGAAGAAAATGTGACCTAGATAGGTTGCATTACTTACCTCATTGCACAAATAGAGTTAAGGTCAAAGATGAGATCTCAATCAAAATCTTTTCTTTTAAATTGCATAGCTATTATAGCAATAGTGGCAGTTTTTGAAGAATAATTTCTACATAGAGGCAAATTATTTTCAACTTTCATTTTTGGTGCCATGCTAAATATGTTTATATTCTTTTTTTTTAAATTTTTTTAGTTGTTGATGGATCTTTATTTTATTCATTTATTATTTATATGTGGTACTAAGGATCAAACCCAGTGCCTCACGCATGCTAGGCAAGCGCTCTACCACTGAGCCACAGCCCCAGCCCCAAATATGTTTATATTCTAACACTTACAAACCCTTTCTGATGTAAGTTCGTGGGAGTGGGACATTCAAATTTTATTAACGATTATGTTCCCAGTAGCAGGAATAATATCTGGCACCCTGAAGGTGTTGAAATAATATTTGTTAGATTTCTCTATTTATTCGTTTGGTTTTTGCAAATCCATTTAGCCTGCTAGCTGGTGAGTTCAAGACAATTCTATTTTATCCATTCATATAGACTCAGAGCTTTAACAAAATGCCTGGCCAATAGCAGCACTTGGTTACATATTTTGATGAATGAATAAATAGAGTAGTGAGATATCATTAATTTGAGCTAATTATAATGCTGGCATCTTATTTGCTAGAAGGCTAAACTACATTTTATTTCTCAAAGAAATCTGACTTGATTTAAGCTCATATAAATGATAACAAAGCTTACAATGCTAGTTAAAAGATTCTTTTTCTAATGGATAGCTTGCATGCAACATTTACCTGTCCAATTTTAGATGGAATAAAGTTCTCATTGATTATCAAATCTTTCTAATGCTTTATTAGTGCATTATAGTTGCACATAATAATTGGGTTCATTTTGACATAATCACATATACATGGAATTTAAGTAAATCTTTTTATCCTGAAAAAAATGCCATCAATTCCATTTTAGATGTGTTTAAATGATTCAGAATTCTTAACTACATTTACTTTTGTCTAGCAAATATGCAATGGACTTGACTTGAATTTATTGTAATTATTTTATTTATATTTCAGCTCCATGCATGCTTAAAGGTAGTATTTTTAGATATTTATTACAATTCTCTTTTTAGTATAAGTCTGATTTTTAAAGTGTACCAACTGTTCATTCCTTTTTCAGAAAAGTATTCAGACTCCAAGTCAGAAAGCTCAAGTGTTGGGATGACCCATACACAGAAGATTAAAATAGAATATAATTGCAAAGCCTAATGCATATTCTCCCTTTCGATAAGTCTCCTTTAGCCTCCCACCTCATTCTTAGAGTTTGTTTAATATCTAGCAAATTTGATTCGGAACTTGTGCTTGTTTTCTATGAGTAGCATCGCCCCTCAAGGGATGCTTTGGTTTAGTATTATGGTGTGTTGAAATTTGTGTGTATGTCATGGGGCTAGAGGAGGAAGATTATTTAATATTTTTTATTTCCCAGTTGAAGTGAGTTAAAAAGCAGAAGAACTGATATAAAAGGTAGAATGAGCTTGGCTTCCATGGGACTGCCTGGAGCAAATAGCACTGTTAGCATCTACAACCAAGATGACAAACTCCTGTTTTGCCCTGTCAGAGAAACTAACTCCACATTCTATTAAAGAGAAATTGGTATTTCACTGACTAATTCATGGAGAGCTACTACCTAAGACAGTCTCCCTTAGACAGCACATTGACCAAACTTCATTCAACCATCTACATTTTTATTCTGTTTCCGCTACTGGAACTCACCTCCATGCCAGCAGTCTTTTCCTTTCTTCTTTCTTTGCAACCTTTGCAGTCTGTCAAGCTGATTTTAGCTTTCTTTACCCTCCCATTTCTCACCTTCTTCAACACACACATACTCACAGCCTGTTCTTCTTTCAACAAAAGTATCTCTCATGGCTACTTCAGTAAGGGTTCTCATCCTCACTGCATCCAGAAGTGTAAAATATATGTCCTTTTACAAGCCGGGCGCGGTGGCTCAAGCCTGTAATCCCAGCACTTAGGGAGGCTGAGACAGGAGAATCGCGGGTTCAAAGCCAGCCTCAGCAATGGTGAGGCGCTAAGCAACTCAGTGAGACCCTGTCTCTACATAAAAACACAAAATGGGGCTGAGGATGTGGCTCAGTGGTTGAGTGCCCCTGAGTTCAATCTCCAGTACCAAAAAATAAATAAATAGATAGATAAATAAATAAATAAATAAATAAAATATATGTCCTTTTACAAAGCAAAAGAGGCTGTTTATTCCAGAAAAACTTTTTCCACTGTCAGTCCCATAGGAATAGGTGTCTTGTCTGTTATGTGTTGAACTGTGCCCCACACTTGCATGAACACATTCATTGATTTAGACAACAAATATTTACTGAGTGACTGCAATGTGCTGGACATTTCCCAAAAGATGAGCCTAATATTTAATAATGGCTTTCAAATTTATGGTTTGTTTGACCAGAAATTATTTATGTTATTCTCTGTAAATATTACTGCATGGCCATGGCCATAAGGGTTATCACTCTTGGTATTGGGAAGAAGAGCTGCTTAAGTTGCTAAGAGGAGATGCCAAACTTCTGGACACGTGTGGTTGATAGAAAGAAACCACCATGATAAAAATGAAGCCTAAAGGGCCATTTTACCATTGCATACTTATTTCTAGCTAGAAAGTGAAGTTGTAAGGATTCAAAGGTGTCTTAACTGTAAAGGAACTAAAACATCAGACTCAAGAGGCATAACGAGAGGTCCAAGTTGGATTACATGGAATTTATAACATCCAGTCTTCATTTCACATATGAAAAAACTGAAGAACACATAGAGAAAAAATATTGTCCTCCTCAAATCTTGGTAGGTCTCTCCAGCTTTGGATCATTCAATTGTGGTGACTTATTGGTGTAAAGAATTGGCATTGAGGATGGAGCTTGGTGGATCAGGCATGGCATTTGAACACACAAAGGGTTTATCCAAACCTGCACAACAACAATTCAAAATAGTAAAATAATGGTGGTAATATATAAAAAATGGAATTAATGAACCAAAATAGGGTAATTCTGTCTTTCACTCACTATTTAACATACAGAAAGATGTTGTCTCTTCCTTTTAAATTGTCCAACCAAACTACTTTCTGAGGTGCCATGTGGGGGGTGGGGGCCTCTAAGCAGAATCTAGAAAATGTTCAGGTTAACCAGACTATCCAACATCTCTTTTAAATTGGTGTTAAATTATTTCTTAATCAGATTTGAAAACTACTTTCATATAAACTACTTAAATAATTGAGGGAAGGGGTGAATTTTCGTACCCCTCATTATCTAAATGATCTACATGGACTAGACCCATCTGATAAAAACCAGTCCTGGACTCTCTTTTGTCTTATGTGGATGTGGCCCCAGATAATCAATATGAGCACCCCTCAGGTGCAGAAGAACAGATTTATACGTGGGTTTATTATTAGATCAGCTGGGTAACTGAAGGATGAATTAAAGACTAATAGCTGCAGTGGATCATTTCAGGAAAGATTCCAATTGGGAATGGTACCCTCTCAGAGGGGCTCAAGCTTTATAATATTAAATATCTTTGGCAATTTTTCTGCTGTCCCCAAGAGGCTCTTTGGTGTGAGTGGAATTTCCTACTGGGGAATCTATCCTGTGTCTTGGTACACATTGGTTTACATCCTTCAAGGGGATATGTACATCCAGATCCCTTCTCTTGGAATTTGAGTTTTATATCTAAAGGCTTTAACTCCTTTGTTGGAGGAGGCAAGATGTCAATATTGACTTTACGAAATATAATCACATACATACATCCATGCATATGTATATACACATACCAATACATCCGTATATATGCATGTATGTATATCAGAGTAATTTTGGTGATGAACATGGTTTCTTAGAGTACGCAGTAAGAAGCCATGGGAGGTTTCTTCAACATTTTTAAATAGCCTTAGTTTGCCTTTTTCTACCACCCTGTCTTTAATTTGGTGGATGGGTTTTAGTCTCATTTTTCTTAAACAGTTTATACCTGGGTAAGAAATGGAAGTTACTCAGAAGGAGAAGAAGAGATCTGAGACACACTAAGTGCTGTACCCAAATGCACCTGAGTCTGTGACGCTGAAATGGCTCTGGTGCAGACGTGACCCTTTGCAAGCCTTAAGCTCTCAAAAGAAGGAATGATAAGACAGAAGTATCAAAGGAAGTCAGAAATAATGTGGGGGATGGTCAAACTGCAAAGGTAGCACACTTGAAAATCTACTAATAGAATTATCAATCCTCTACCCCACACAGATATCCATTTCCTTTTCAACAAAGCTTTCCCTGATATTTCTCCATGCTCAAAAAGCATTTTTAATATAATGGTACTTCAACTATCCTATTAATATCATATCAATTACATCATCCAGAAAACACAAACATGTTGTCCTGTTTGGATTCATTCTTTTAAACTGCCAACTATTGAACACTTTATATCCTATGTATGGAAGCATTATTATTTTACACTTATAATTACCTTTTAATGTGGGCATTTGCATCTCTATTTTACAGATGAGGAAGCTGTTAGAACTATTCAGTTAGTAAGAATCACTTAGTAAGAATAGATGTCAGTACTGAAACTCAAGTTCTTCTCTCACTAGCATCTCTCTGCTGCATCATAATCTATATTGTTTATCCAGTAGCAGGGAAATGACTAGGCATTAATATATCATTTATATATGTGTGTGTGTGTGTGTGTGTGTCTACACACACATGCATGCATGTATGGATTGAATGTACACATACATACTTATACAATTAATTGTATATAATTATCTTCTAATATATTTATTTGAGAAAACAGTTTATTTGTTTAAAAGCCTCATATTCATTTGTTTTATCTTTACACCTGCACTTGAGTTCCAACCAGGAAATAGGATGGATCTTTTCATTTTATTGGACATACAGCATCCAAACCTCCCTTCTAGACACCTCCCTCCTAGACCTTAGGGAAACTCTGTATTCTGAGATAGAGCCTGCCCACCACTGTCACAGTTAAAATGTCCAGATGTAAGGTTTCCTAGCTTACATGTCAACTAGGGGTGGTGGGCATCCTGATTGTAAGTATCATTTCTAGTTTTATAGGCCCTGTCCCAATTGCTAACATATTACAAGTTCTAGAAGACTACTAATGTACTTTTACTAAATCATGCTCCACTTATATTAACCAGAAAAAGTATCTATGGCATGAGTTTCAGAACTCAAAGTCAGTGGTGCACTGGAAAGAGTGTGGATGTTGGTGACAGAATGTCATTTTGCTTCCCTGTATCTCTGCTTTATAAAGTATGAAAATGGGGGTAATGATTATTCCCACACAAAGTTGTGGAGAGAATTGAGTGTGTGTTACTAAAAATTTGAAGAGATGGTTTGGACAATCAAAATAGAACTGCAGGGTCTTTTTTTCTTTCTTTCTTTTTTTTTTTTTTTGGTATCAGAGATTGAACTCAGGGGCACTTAACCACCAAGCCACATCCTCAGCCCCTTTTTATATTTTATTAGAGACAGGGTCTCCCTGAGTTACTTAGGGCCTCGCTAAGTTGCTGAGGCAGGGTTTGAACTCATAGTCTACCTGCCTCAGCCACCCAAGTTGCAGGGATTACAGGCGTGCACTACAGTGCCCGGCAGAATTGCATAGTCTCTTAATACCCATGGCATTCTTGAGAAGAAAGTGAAAAATCTAATAGAATTCTACACCAATTTTCAGAGAAAACAAAAATTAAAAACCAATTTCATTTCACAAGCAATGGGTCATATCTATACCTTCCATTTGATATTCTGTTCTATTTTCCACCTCCAAGGTTTCTCTACTCCTGGAATATTATTTGCTTGTCAAGAGCATCCTGGGGTAGAAATCAGCATTAAGGAGTTTACTGAACATGAGCTTGGTTACCAGAAAATTAACACATGCTATTTCAAACAGTCTGTAAACCTAGGTAAGCTTGATTAAAACCTCCTTTTTTATTGAGGAAAACAGAAGCTCAAGGAATCGTGTTGCTGAAGTTTGTGAATCTAGCAAACAAAGTGTTGGCAGTCCTATCTTTTAAGTCCAGAATACCCTTGGGCTCGGCATACTTCCTTTCTCCATAATGAAATAGACATTTCCTTCCCTCAGTCTTTTTCTGTGAAATATGAAGAGAACAGCCTCGTCCAATTCCTGATAAGTTAGAAACCATTTATGATTGTTATGGTATCATGATTGTTACGAATATCATTTCACTCATCTTTGAAAGATGGTATAGATTTATCAGTTTGCTGTTTCAGTTTAGAAGTAAACTCAATATAAGCCAAAGGGGAAAAGGATATTCCCTGTTCATTTCAATTTAACGTAAACCTTAAAAATAAGTGTTTTTGATGCATTGATTTTCTCTCTTTTACAATCACCTTTTGGATTTTATTGACATGAAATTGGCCCATATAAATGCCAGTTTACAACCAGCAACAGTTAAACACATTAGGTTAAATGTCAACTTTTCCAGTGTCTAGCTCTGTAAGCCTGGGCAAGCAGACACTCAAACTTCCCATGCATTGATTTTGTTATCTATAAAATGAAGATGATCATAGCACATATCTTGTGGTCTATTCTAAGAACTAAATAGCATAAATGTGTTTATAGCATGTAGTACTCAGAAATCATTGCCCAGTACTTCTAGAATGAAAATCATTATCTCTTTTCAACAAGTACATATGAAATATGAATATATTGTAATTATATATTATGTAATTGTATATATGTTATACATGTATTTGCGTGTATGTATATTACATGTATTATCTATTTATCCAGACAGATACACAGATCTCATACAAAAGGAATCCCTCCATCAGTGAAATAAACTGTGGAGGGTTTACATGGCATCCTACTAGGAACCACAATAAGTTTTCTTTCTGGGTTCGTTATGATGACTTCGGCACTAGCCATTTATCTCTCAGAATGCACTCTATAGCCCATCACCATCTGAAGCAACTGAGTCTTGTTAATGAACATATTTGCAGACCCTAGCCAGACCTACAGAATTGGATTCACAGGGGATGATTACTAGAAATTTGCCCTTTTCTTTAAAACTCAATGACTGTGATGCACACTTAAGTTTAAAGTCTAAAGATTGTTTTCCCTTGTTCTACCAGTTGTCTTGGTTAAATCATATAGCTTTTCTGGGTCTTATGATTTGATGAAAGAAACCTTTAGTCTTAGAGAGGAGACCTGCAGTCTGAATTTGAATCTGCTGTTTGCTAGTGGTATGCCTTTGACAAGAACACATTGACAAATGTAGCTTTGTTTGCACCGAAGTTAAAATAGACATTTCATCACCTGTTCAACCTCACACACAGCTGTTATGAAGATAAACTTAGTTAATAGAAGTGAGTAAAATTTGTAAACTCTAAGAGCAGTAGAAATGAGCACATTTTTGTCTTCTAAAAAATGGAAAGTAAAAATTTTGCAGGTGTGATGCGAGGGCAAATAATATCATTTAGAGAGAGTTTTGAATTTTTTCAAAGTTAGGTATTTCTAAAAAGAGAACACAACTTATGATCCTCTTAGGTTGTATTATTTTACATCTGGAAATAGTAATTTGTTAAGTGGTTCTAACTTGTTTAATGAAGAATATTACAATATTCCTATGACCTCCTTATAATTTTATTGATAATTGATCAATGCCTAATAGAAAATATGAACTGAATATTTTAATGTAATCATCTGCTAGTGGCACAACACTTTTTGTGCAGACTTAAAGGAGGGATAACCTAATATTATTTTAATCAATAATAGCCTGTGCCACTTAAATGATGAATCTCTGCACACATTCCACTCCTTTCTTGCCTGAACCAGACACAGAGCTGCAGAATTGTGGGTTCATTTATCAGAATGAGATCCAGCCTAGCAACTAATTCTAATGTTCTCTAGAACTACAAAGGATTTTTCATGCTACTGTACTGGTGGTAAAACCTGAATTTTAGATAAACATTCTCTAAGTGTGTCATTTATACCAAAAAGTCTTCTATCTCAAAGCAGTCTGTACAGTAGAATCCCAAAGATGTTTTGGGAAGCTCACCGAATAAAAAGCCTCATATCTGCTGCCTTAACATTATATTCTGGGTCTTGAATCCCAAACCCATTGCTGTTGCAAATGGTGAAGGATCTCAGGAAATAAGCAAAACCAGGGCAAGAAAATCTCAGGTCATAATTCAGAATGCATTTCAGATGCCAGTGTAGTTGGGGAGCTAAATGGCAAAGGGAACCTGAAAGTTTTTAGCATTACCATTTTCACTTGGTTTGTCCTCAAAAAAATATTTATTTCATTTATTTCTTCTGTTATTCCCTTCCTCCAGCCTTCCCTATCCTATACTTTATTGCTATTTTTATTTCTATTTCCATTTCTATTTATTTTTGTGGCTATATTGAGGTATAATTAACAAATAAAAATTGTATATGTTCTGGGTGTACAGCATGACAATTTGATACACATATGCATTGTGGAATGGTTGCTATAATCAAATTGATTAGCACTTCTGTCACTGCACTTAGTTACTGTGTGTGTGTAGCAAGGAAACTTAAGAGCTACTCTCTCAGTCAAGTAAAGAGCACAGTATCATTAACTATACTCATCGTTTCTTTTTCACTTTCCATTCCCTCTTTTCAATGTGCTATACTCTGTTCGGTAGGAGAAAAATTCTTCATTTCTTCTTTTCCTTCTCCTTCATACTAAGGATTGAACCTAGGGATGCTTTTACCACTGAGTCACATACCCAGCTCCTTTCATTTTTTGAGACAAGGTCTCCCTAAGTTCCTTAGGGTCTCACTAAGTTGCTGAGGCTGGCGTTGAATGTGTAATCACCCTGCCTCAGCCTTCCTAGTTGCTGAGACTGCAGGCATGTTCCACCATGCAAGGCTCTTCATGCAATTTTGATGCAAGCATATCTTCCCTTTGGAACCACAGTGATTTTAATTCACTCTAAGGTATATATGACTGCTAGGAAATCCTTTTCAGAGGGAAGAACTCTCAAGTATTTAGGAGGTGAAGAGGCATTAAAAACTAATTAAAAAGATAACTTCAGAAAACAACAACAACAACAAAATGTTTCAGGCCCCTTTCTTGCAAAAAGAGAATTTCTTTTGAGGGTCATCTGTGTGTAATTGTGAGGTCTTCAACTCAATGTATGTGGATTTATATCTTTTGATCCACTGTGTCATTCCTTTGGCTCACACTATGCAGAAGTTCCTATGATATTGTCCAGGTTTATTTATCTTATTAAAAATTTAGTATGTCTGCACATTTCTGGTGAGTAGTGAATACACTGGCTTCTAATAAGAAACTATCCACAGAGAATTGGCTGCTCCTCTTGGCCAAATGAAACGGAACACACTCATTTCTTTGCTCATCCCAAGATACAACAATAGCACCACAAATCAAAGATGAGAATTTTGCTTCATTCAGCCTCCATATGTCACTCTATTCTCAGTGTCATATAGCCATGACACCTGGATCTTTGCCTATCTGAACTCCAGCCAAGAGATAATTGCTCATGCTCAAGCCTAGGCATGCAGTTCATATTGGCTTCCTGCTGGGAACCCTAACCCGAGAACAAGTTAATCTTTGGGTTCTGATGTAGCTTTTTCTTTTTTCTTCTAAATTCTTCAATTGACACCGATAATTCTTCACTCCTTGTCATTTTTGGAATCAAAATTTATAAGGATTTATTCAGAATCCATCTGCACAGACTCCTATAGGCTGTGAGGCAGACAGACCAATGCCCAATGCTGTGGCTCAGTATGCTGCTCACTCCATTTCTGTCACCAGCAATTTCAAAAGTGTGCTATTTTTTGCATATCTACAATGAAATTAGCTTGGCTGGACTCACCATAAGGAAAATTTTTAAAAACTTTACCTTATTTTGGAAAATAGCATAAGCCCAGCACTTGAAGGAAAATGGGGGAAAGACTATAGTTCTGAAAACTAAATGTCTTTATTAACAGCAGTTACAACTACTTGACTTATTGTTTAGTATGCTGTAATCTGACCTTGCAAAATGGAAAATAAGCAGTCTAGTGAGAGGTTACTGAGCTCAAGTGGTTATTAAGTGTAAATGCAGTTAGTGATACAAAGGACTTTCAAAGCACATTATGTAGTATAATTATTGATAATGGTAATAAAATAAAGATGATATAATTCTTGGATAGTTGAACTTTTGTTAATTATAAGAATTTATAGTGCTTTGAGTTACTGTTTTGTTCTTGTTGTTTTTCTCATGAATAAGTTAAAATATCTAATTTATTTCAATAAATGTCAGATTTTATAAAAGGAGCTATAAACTCATCATGGTCAACCCCTAACAAAATATCATGTTTCTTCTGAAATGAAATTCATGTAACATTTACTGTTTATTAACATGATTATTTCTGATTTTTTTTTATATAATTTAACTGTGCTTTAGAAAAGTCACATTTGGAGAAAGAAAGAGGGGGAAATTACTAATAGAATATAAAATAGAGCATTGTGGAATGGTGGTACATGCCTATAATCCCAGCGGCGTTGGTGGAGGCTGAGGCAGGAGGATCGTAAAGTCAAGGTTAGCCTTTTCAACTTAGCAAGGTCCTAAACAACTTAGAGAGACCCTGTCTCAAAATAAAATATGAAATAAAATGGCTGAGGATATGGCTCAGTGTTTAAGCACTCCTGGCTTCAATATAAAATAGGTAATAGGTTTTCTCATTTACATATAAGTGGAAAGAAGACTGGACTATGACTTGAAGTTTATACCAAGTAAGGAAGGTAAATATGGAAGCTACTATTATAATTACAGGGTAGAACACAGTTGTTACAACCCATGGCCAGTTGCAGTTATGGACCACAATTAGGAGAACACTAGAGCAGATCTAGAAGGTAGGCCAGGTGTGTGTCCTGAAGTAGCTCTACTGAATTGTGTGCTCTGTGTGCTCGGATGCTAGACTCTCAGAATATTCTTGATCCTGCTGGAGAAAAGAATAGCATTTAGCTAGGAAAAAAAAAAAAGATACACTCTGCAGTGTGCATTCAGTGGGTGTTGTTGTGTGATTGTGAGGTTTATGGGAGGGATGGCATCAGAGCCAGACATAGGGAGTGGAGATGTGTCTGTGACAGGGAGTGGAAGTGTGTTACCACATTAGATCAGGGAATAACATGCAATTTGGAAAGAAAAACCAAACTTCATCTCGAAAATATTGCAGGTACTGTTGTTTAGAAAGATGGATAAAAATATGCGAATGAAAAATTCATTTACCAGACTTTTAGGGCTCTATTAGAAGAATTTTATTCCCTTTGGATTTTTCTAGAATTAATCTATAATTTTCATTTGTAACACATAATACATAATTGAATCAGGGTTACACATCATCTAGAAAATACTCAAGCACTATTAAAATGAAAGTTATGAGGAGAAGCTGATTACAGCTAAGATATTTGCCCTAAAAATAAAAAGAGTACCTGTTGATCTTTATAGTTTCTAAATTGGATTCAAATCCACTGCAACATTTATCTTATGGTAGCATATGGGAGTTGTTTTTTAAAAAATAATGTTTTACGAAAAAAATTTAAAAATTATGAGTATGAACATGAAATATTCTACCAATCACCAAAATATACAAATAGGATTTGCTCTGATATCCTGTTATTATAGTCAAACCATAATGGTAGAATGTGTAATAAAGGAAAATAAATAAATTTGGGGAGAAAATCAAATTAATAACAATACCACAGTGATAGAGCTCTTGATTGCTAAATACATGTTCATTGATGCTTTCAGGAAGATGGAGCCTTAGGTGCTTGCTATACATTTAATCAGAAGTAGAACTTTTCAGTAAAATGCCTCCCTTTAACATGGCATTTCTCTCATGAAATGTATTGGCAGGATTCATTAGCCATGAGCTTTAAAAAAATGAGAAAATGAGATTAAAATTAATCTCGTATACCAAGTAATTCTACAGCTGTACTATTGCCATTTGTTTTCAGGCTATTGATATTTACATATATTAGAATAATTAATTTGGAGACATGAATTCTTATGAACTGTATGAAAACATTTTGAAGGGGTATACTAAAAAGTTTCTATTTTTCAAAACTGCCCATGAATCTATTTAATAATTGAAACAAAGACAAGGAGCATCCATTTTTATTTATTGCAATTTCCATAGAACCAATGGAACAAAAATGTGACTCTCTGTGAAAATAGACATGGTTTTTCCCCCCAGATACTTTCATTTCCTATTCTCAGTGTGTGTGTGTGTGTGTTTGAGTGTCTGTATATATGTAAAAAATGATGTATGCACTGTCACTCAAATGTGGAAAGTATAAAATGTAGATTCCTTATTTCTTCATAAGTGGCCTTCAGAAAAACTTACATGCCCTAAATGAAAGTTAATTCCTTTGTGGGTGAATGTTCAGTCAGGTCAGAGTTTACACCTACTGTCCAGAGATACTTATCTGTCTCCATGGATGTGGGGAAAGTGTCCCTGGTCTCTATGTTCCTCTCTTTCTAATTTCAGATAAATTCCAGACAACCCGTAACTCCTCTCAAATGAACTGTGAGCTATAGTTTTGAATCTTGTTCTACTTGCTTCTGAGTCTTGAAGCTCATGGGCCTATCATTTAGGAACTATTCAGTAACTCTTCCTTTTTCCAGTAATTTGGCTTCACTGGTAGCTCAGATCTTCTGACTCAGAAATGCCTACCTTTCAAGTCCAGGGAAATACCATCCATACCAAGATATCCATCCAAGACTGCCTATTCTTTCACTGTGGTGGCTCCAGTCTCTTGGCAAGCTTACCTCTCTGTGTTTGGCTTTCCCTCTGGGGACATACCAGAACTTCTGGATTCCTCTCCCACTCTAGATGGACTTGACTATCTCATGACTCATACCAGTCTGTTCTCTCTCCTTCTCAACTGCAAATGACTCAGTAAATCATTTTCAGAGGTAAACGTTTAATCCAAAATAGAACTTTTCAATAAAATGGTGTTTCTCAGGTGAAGCCTCATCACAAACATGATTTTACAAGGTAGAGCCCTAACACAGTCTTTTCTAGGTACCTTGTTTTGCAAGAACAGAACTTTTTAAAGTTTTATCCATAAGTGATGGTTGAAACCACTAACTAAGAAATGCCTTGTTCATTATTTTTTGATGCTACATCAGCTTTTATCTCATTAAACAAAAGTCCTTTGGAATACTGAGGTCCTAATATGACTTTGAAAATAGAGTATGCAGGTTGTTTTTCCCCTTGAGAAAAAAACAAGTCAGGTTTGAGACTTGAAGCTAAATAGGGATTGTGAATTCTGGGCTGAAGTTGCCCTAATTTTACCTGAGAATAATTAATCTCATGGCCAAATCATAATGATACAATGGGTACCAAGAAAGAAACTGATTTTTCTAGGAAGAAATAGTACCTACAGGAATGTTTTTGAATGGACTCCCGGTATCACATATTGTGCTTAGTTTGGACTGGAGTCTATTCTAAATAATTGATCTAACTGGTCAATTAATGAGAAAAATCATTTAAGGGGAGAAATGATTTTAAAAATGTTTTGAATGCCTGTCATTCAATTTTCAATAGTTTAAAGTAGGGCTGCATTTGTTTTCTTTTTTGTTTGGTTTTATTTTTTAGCATGCTTGAAGAGCTATGTTGCTTTTGTTTTATCAGCTATACCATAATGTATTGTCTTTTATTTCCAGGTTGTTTATTTTTTTAAGTGAATTGAGAGCTCCCACATATTTTTGAAACAGCTCAAGACAAACTGTTCATAGATGTTTGCATTTCCCCCTCCAATCTTTTAAATTTTTGTTTTTCTGGAAATAATTTAAGAGAATTCTTTTTGCAACTTGCCTTTATTACTATTTTGAAACAAATAAATATAGTTTTCATAGGAACAGCTCTCTTCCAGGCTCATATTCCATTAGATTGTATGAATAATGAAAGAAGTAATAAAAAGTATATCTGAAAAAAAGCAGATTTAGGAAGAAGCATAGATTATTCCTGGTAAGTATACAACTTATTTAGTGTCAGCAGAAGAGTTACAATACTAGATCACAGTTAAGTAGCCTTGAACAGTCCTTAGGTGATGCATATAACTTACAAATCTTAGAATGGAAATTGTGATTCTCAGTTAATCTGATAGTTTAGTTAAGTGGAGGTCAGTAAAAAGAGATTCTACTGCATTTACATACTATTGTTGTTATTTGCTAATATCATTCATGCATATATTGCATATTTCCCTTACTTTTTCTTTTAAACTTATTTGAATTCAACAGCCTTCTGCAGACCCTTCTCATGGGCACATGCTCTGCTGAATATTAACAATGTCAAGTTGAATAAAGACTTGTTTCTGAATGCAATAAGGATTTAAAAAGGGGATACCAATCACTCATTCATATTCTTGATGTATTCAACTTCATCACCCCCCAAAATAATAGTAATGAGTATATGACTTCAACTGGCCCCATCTCATTTATTTTCATGCTAGCTTTTCTTCCCATGTTTTATGTAGATATTGCTATATAATTTCAAATGCATTTGAAAAATATAAAAAACAGCTGGATAATACTGTGTTCCTTATCATTGATGATTGATCTACATTAGCTATCTATTTCCTTTATATGTCTTCACTCTAATGAGAAGAAAGTTAAGTTTAAATCTCAGGCTCCTGAAACCTCTGATTCATATATGTGGCTTGAGTGTTGTGGTGATTTAAGTGTCAGCCAATGTTTTTGCAGATAGTTTTTACTCATAAGTTGCTATGGGCCATATTCCCTCAATTAGCTCTGATAATGAATAGATAGGATTTGGTATTTCAGCATTTCTGGCCAGTAGGAGGCCAGCATTATTTTTCTCTCAGACTTTCCTTCATCTTTTCAAAATTTATGGAAATAATCATTAAATGGTTAAAATGGATCTAATATTTATTAAGCAAGACTGTTTTCTAAATCTTTGCAGCTAAGACCAATTTTACTGTAAGTTTCAAAATTAGAAAAAGATTTTAGCATTATGAATTTCTTTGGTGGTTTCATTAATAGTGAATTTTTGATGCTTTTGGATCACTCTCCGAACTCTTTTCAGTTTCCTTTAAGATATGGTGAAGGGCTAAGGATTTTGCTTAGAGGTAGAGCAATTCCTTGATAAGCATGAGGCCCTTAGTTAAATTCTCAGTACTGCTAAAAAAAAAATTAGATGGAGAAAATTTAAGATACATATATTTATATAATATATATAAATTTACATATATAAATATACATACATAATACAAATAATATATATTATATACAAATGACATATATTTATAAATTCATGTGCAGAGAATATAAGACTTTAAATTAAAATGTAAATCACCTCCTTTAGAATTCTTTCTGTTTATCCCTAGCATGTTTTATTCATCTTAAAGTTTTTACCCCAATGTCTGACACATAAGTAGCAATCAAAAAAAAGATTTTTAAATTAAAGCATTTGAAATGAAATAGCATAAATTAATTTACTCTATTATCTGTTTTTTTGATTTAAAAGTTTTCTTAAATGTGATTTTTAAAGACAGAATAGAAATTTAAAAATGAAAATAGAATATTAGTAGGGACCATACCGAAATTATCTAGACCACCTTCTCTAGTTAAATAAAATTGACAACTGAAGAAATTGATTTTACCAATGGCAAGCTAACTCATTTCAAACTCTTAGATGTACTACTAATCTATGTAGTTTATTGGGTTCAAATATTTGACTTAACCAATATGTATTAATAACATATAATAATAAAAACACTGTAAAAGGACTGAGTTTTAAAATAAAAGGAATAAAAAATATATTACTTACAAGGAGTTCATGAACTCTGGAGTAGTATATGAGAAGCACTGGAATTTGATTCTCAAGACCAGGGTCTAAACTGGAGACTGGACTGGCTTCCACACTTATTGATTTGAGGGTCATTAGCATCCATTCATTACAACTGGAGACATGTAATAAATATGATCAGCCAAGAAAAGGAATAAAACAAAAGAAATAGTAATACACTTTGGTATATTTATATAGGCACATAACAATGTTTCCTCCCCTTTCCCATCTGTTCTCACTTATCCCTAATCTCCTTCTTTATGCCACTGATCTTTCCTCTATCTTTTTGATACCAGCCCCACACACACATTTTTCCCCCTTACTTTGCTCTAGCTTCTACATATGAGAGAAAACATCTGGTCAAATGAGTGGAAAGTAGAACAGTAGTCTAGAAAGGAGGAGGGAGAAGGGGAGGGAAAGTAGGGGCACTGAGGTCTGATGGAGTAAATTAAATTCCATGCGTATATGGGTATGTCAAAATGAACCCAACTATTATGTAAAGCTATAATGCACTATTAAAAGAAAAAATAATAATAAAGAAATAGTAGAACTAAAGATGAAATCTTGGTGGAAATTTACTCTGCTGAAACATGTAACAGGAAAATTGGGAGATAATAACACCTTGAAAATAAAGGGACACAGGAGAAGCAAGTAGGAAGTGATGAGATTTTTATATACACAAATCTACAGTGAGGGTGAAAAACTAAAAAAAAAATGAAATCAGAAATTCAGAATCAATGGAGATTATTGCAAAAGCACCTCTGCTACCAAGGGAAGTATATAGTAAAGGGTCACAATACAGATTGAAAAATATTTTGAAAAACAGACAAGTGGTAATGTTTGAATCTGAAAAGTCCCCCCAAAACTCAAGTGTCAAGGGCTTGATTCACATTGCAGAAGTGTTCAGAGGCAGGGCCTCTGGAGGTAATTGGATCATAAGGATTCTTACTTCATCTATGGGTGGGTCCATTGCTGGATTCATCGCTAAATAGGCTATTGGGAGTTAATAGAGACTTTAGGTGGGGAGCCTAATTTTGGAGAAAATAGGTCACTAATCACATGTGCTTCTACCCCTGGATAAGTTTGACTGGATTTGAAGCACAAAAATCTTAGCTTTAATCAGTTTCTCCTCATAACATTTTGCAGGAGAGGGGAAAGAAATCTTTTTCTTCTGTTCTTCAAGAACCTTAGCTGTAAATGTTTTCAGTGAACAGTGTGTACAGCTTCTGAAAATTTGTTTTTTTGTTATGTTTGATAACATGTATTAAATGCAACTTTTGAGAAAAATTTAAAAAAAGTTAAAAAAAAGTAAAAAAAAAAAAAAAAAAAGAACCTTAGCTGAGGCCTTTCATGAAAGATAGATTAACAAGCAAAAACATACCAATTTATTTAATGTAAGTTTTATGTGATGTAAGCACTGATGTAAAGATATAAAGAATCATAGAGGTTGACTAAACCTGAGTGTTTTGATACAAGCTTTGACAAAGAGTAGAAAGTCATGGAAAACATGTTAGGAAGGTGGAAGGCCCATGAGCTGTGAGTGGTAAATTGGAGGAAACCTAGCAGGGTCTGTTAACTCAACACCTCAGGGCCACTTTCCATCTTCAGACATGAGGGTGATTTTTCATCTGGAAATAGAGAGGAAACCTCTCATGTGGATTTCTCATGACTTGCTTCAAGAGAAGGTCAAACAGTCCTTCTTGAACCTATAATTTCTCAAATTCCTTCAGTTTTAAAATACTCAGTTTGGATGAAGGCATCCATACAAGGGTAGTGTGTTCTGTACTTGGTTATTCCCCCATGTGAAACATTCTCCAAGAGGTTTCATCATGGAAAAACTGAGTTGGTATGTTATCCCATATCCCATTGGAACAGTCTCAGTCTTGGAAATGGTAAGTTTAAGATAGGGATTTATTTTTTTTTTTATTTTTTATTTTTTTTATTTTTCCTCAAAAGTTGCATTTTAATACGTTATCAAACATAACAGAAAAAAAACAAACTTTCAGAAGCTGTACACACTATTCACTGAAAACATTTGTTGAGGCAAATAGAAAAAAATATTGTTACAATCATAATTTTTCTAGCTTTGCACAAAATTATAAGCAGATTACATTCTTCATATTAAACATCTTTATATGCACTTTCAATGAACAGTATATATATATATATATATTTATATATATTTTTTATCAACCATCTTTACTATACCCATTCCCCTTTCCTGCCTCCCACCTTCCCCATGTCGCGTCCAGTGTTTCTCTATTTCTCTTATGTTTCCCATTCCCACCTCCCTTATTCATCAGTATCCATTAATCAGAGAGACCATTCGGCATTTGTTTTTTTGGGATTGGCTTACTTCACTTAGCATAATGCTTTCCAGTTCCATCCATTTGCCTGCAAATGCCATAATTTTATTCTCTTTTATTGCTGAATAATATTCCATTGTGTATATGTACCACAGTTTCTTTATCCATTCATCTATTGAAGGACATCTGGGTTGCTTCCACAGTTTTGCAATTGTGAATTGTGCTGCT
>CM053416.1:8045142-8116797 GCA_028644305.1 Xerus rutilus | reverse complement strand
AATTGTGCTGCTATAAACATTGAAGTGGCTGCTTTACTGTAGTGTGCTGTTTTTAAGTCTTTAGGGTATAGGCCAAGGAGTGGGATAGCTGGGTCAAATGGTGGTTCCATTCCGAGTTTTTTAAGCAGTCTCCATACTGCTTTCCAGATTGGTTGCACCAATTTGCAATCCCACCAGCAATGTTTAAGTGTACCTTTTTAGTAGAAAGAGAGAGAAATTCTGAATCTTAGAGGCAATGCCTACAAGCCATTGAGATGCAGAAAGCACAGTTGTACATCCTGAGCAATAGGCCTTGGGCCCATGTCCTTATAAAATGAGGGAAATACACAAGTGCAGGGAAAATAGGCACAAAATTGCACAACTCTACCGTGATTCCACCTTTAGTCTGGCCCCTAATACAGTCGTTCTATAAATATTGAACCCACAAGCCTAGACAGGGCTTCTTGCTCTTCAGATAGCCTATATTCTCCCTTGAATGTGTATCTACCTTCCTAAATAAACCTCTGTCTGTGCCTTTGTCTGAGTTGTGATGAAAGTTTTTTCTATCAGTTAGGCCAAGAACCCCACTGGTCCTGAGTTGAATTCCCTCTCCCCTTTGGACCCTTCTCTGTAGACATCTCTTTTCCCTGTGACTTAAACATTTGTGTCTTATTTATGGGGCCAGTGATGTAGATGATAGTGGAGTGCCCACCAGAGTTAGGGCTCTTCATGGTAAGAGAATGAGGCAGTTAAAAGTGGGCATTTCTTGGGGCTGGGGTTATGGCGCAGTGGTAGCGTGCTCGCCTAGCACGCGGGAGGCACTGAGTTCGATCCTCAGCACCACATAAAAAAATAAAATAAAGCTATTGTGTCCACCTACAACTAAAAAATAAATATTAAAAAAAAAAAAAGTGGGCATTTCTGGGCTGAGATTGTAGCTCAGTGGTAGAGCACTTGCCTCACATGCGTGAGGCCCTGGGTTCGATCCTCAGCACCACATACAAAGCAATAAAATAAAGACATTGTGTCCATCTACAACTAAAAAAATATTTAAAAATAAATAAATAAATAAATAAATAAAAGTGGGCATTTCCATGAGAACAAGAGAATCAGAAGTTTAATGGTCAGATCAAATCATTTACTCCACTTTCAAGTCCAGAGTGTAGACAAAAAGATTTCTAGAAGTTGACCTTAAAGTATCTTTAGATGGTAGAGTTTAAACAGCAATGGCCAAGCAGTGAATTTCCTGGTTTGCCTCTAGTGATGTCACTGTTAAAGACAGAGTATGGCAGTGCCCAGCATTAGCTTGCAGGGCTTCTTGAGATATTTCATTAAGGATGTAAGTAGTCAGATTGTAGCTCTCAGTGGTGCCAAATCAGAAGAAGGAAAGAGTGATGTAAATGTTCATTTTATAGTTAGATTTTGGAGATAGGAGGTAGGTGAATGAACTGAGGAGGACCCAGTCTCATTTATAAGTAAGTAACAAAACTTCAAATACAATGAACAGGGGAAATAGAATCAATGAACCTGCAGAGCATGCTATGATTTTCCTTAGAAACAAATTTTCTCCCTCCACTCATCCCATTTCTATCAAAGATAAGCCAAGTAGGACTGATTTGTTTGCAAACTAATTCTAGTTTCATGCATTACACTGGGCCTGGTTGTTTACACATGTGCAGTAAGGATGGCAATTGATCACCTAGGTTTGCTCTTTAGTTTGCTTTGTTGGAAGTTTTCTTAGGAAATTTCAGATTGGACTTTTAACAGCCCTTGGAAGCTAGAAGACCACCCTAGGAATGTTGCAGTAGACTTCCTACAACACTTACAGATTTAGGCAAATTGTTTTCTTCTCAAAGTCTGCAACATACCCTAAAGTTATTGAGCCTGTTAGGAAGTGCCCTTACTCAGCTATAAGACTGGGGGATGTGTAAACCAAGTCACGGGCCAGTTTAAAAAAAAAAAAAAGCAAAGTTTTATTCAAAAAAGCGCTTATAAGTCATAATTCTTCATTACTTCCCTCAGGCTGGTGGAATTTATTTTCTGTCTGATTGGTCTTGAATTAACAGTTCCATAAACGGATCAAAGTTTCTATTAGAGTTCTGGAAATTTCTGTAGCTGATAGAAAACCCCTTCAGAGAATTCTAGTAAAACAACAAAAGTCTTAAAAATAATCTTGGTTAAAGTGTTGCTAATTAATTATATTTAGTATGCAGTATTTTAAGATAACTGGAGTTATAAGGGACCATATGTCATATGGACAAATTATAAAGGCAAATTTATAGGAATTTCAAACAATTTTTGAAATACATACAGGTGACATATATCTTTACAAATATAACATAAAGGTTTATTATTACTACTTATTTATAATGCTTCCCAAGTAGTTTAACATATCAAAAAATCCAATTAGTTTAATATATCTCTTCTTACAAGGTAGAGAAGAAATTCTTTGGAGATTTTCTAGGGGCCCTCAGGAAAATCTCAAAGTTAGTTTGAGTTTAGAAAGACTATTTGATTTAGGCAGTTTATAAAACAATATTAAAAGATTTGAACACTTGATTAAATAGAATCACAGCTTTTTATTAACCAGTAATCATTAACCAGTAACCCAAAGGACAACTAAGTAGAAAAAAATTACAAGTAGGCAAGTAGAAAAAAATTACATAGTCACAAAAACAAACAAAAAACTTAGCTCTTTCAATATAGAAAAGATTACGTTTTCCTTCAATCATCAATGATCTGATAAAGAGAACATGAAGGCCAGGAAACACTTTGATACAGCATAAAATCTTTGCTTCTTAGGCAAATTACTTAATGGAGATTTAAAAAAAAAACTTTAAAAATAGTACAACCAAACTTGGTCCTTTTAACAGAGAAAGAAAATGAAGTTCTAGTTTTGAGCAAGTACGCTACTGATTTTAAAGCTCATTTTAAAACCTTACAATAAATACATTTATCTCTTAGCCAGATTAACTACCTGAGATAGGATCTCTTTTTTGGCAAATCTTGTACAACTTTGTATGCAAGATTTGTCCTTATTATGACTCTGGAATAACCAATCTTCCTACGTTAGGACAAAATTACTCTTGGTCTCCTCTCCTTAACAGAAATACAATTTTCAGGTTTTGTTTATTTTTCCTTATCAGAAATACAGGCTATGATCCTTACATATTTTGTATGCAAAATTATTTGTTTTATTCCTTTTAGTGGTTGTATTTCATATATTGATAACAACGTCTTTTGCGGGGGGTACCAAGGATTATTGAACACAGGGGCACTGGACTACTGAGCCACATCCCCAGCCCCCTTTTGTATTTTATTTAGAGACAGGGTCTCACTGAGTTGCTTAACACCTTGCTTTTACTGAGGCTGGCTTTGAACTTGTGATCCTCCTGCCTCAGCCTCCAAGTAGCTGGGATTACCACACACCATAATAAGTAAACTTATAAAGGTTGTGAATTGATTTTTTTTTTTTTGTGAAAAATCCCATGGAAATATCAAGAAGCAATTTGTTTCTCCAGACCCTCCTTTTTCTTCTCTTTGTTAGGAGACAAGAATTATCTCCTTTGAAGTTTCCATTTCAAAGAAACAGTAAGCTTTACATCTACAAGTAAGAGACAGGGAATGTAAGTTTTCTCTAAAAGGAATTTAGGAAAATATTTGCTTATTATCAAACATCTGGGGTAATTATTACTTAACTTTTCCTTTCTTTACGTACAGTATAGTCCAGTGAAATTTTAATGCATCTATAAAGCACCTTGCAAGTGAATGCCTAGAGCCATCAGGGTTTGATTATAGTCTTAAGTGAATTTTATAAGGGACATTAAAACAGCCTTCTGAGTGCTCCCAGGGCCGTTGTCAAATAACTCATTAGTGCCTGGTGTGGTGGCACATGCCTGTAATCCCAGAGGCTCAGGAGGCTGAGGTAGGAGGATCACAAGTTTAAGACCAGCCTCAGCAACTTAGTGAGACCCTGTCTCAAGATTAAAAAAATAAAAATTGAAAAAGAACTGAGGATATGTGGTTCAGTGTTTAAGCACCTCTAGGCTCAATCCCTGGCACCAAAACAAACAACTGACAATAATAATAATAACTAATGAGTATTCCACACCAAATTTACAAGAGTCACAACTCAAAGACAATTCTTACAAGTTTTCTTTTTCTTCTGTTAATCTAAATTTGAAGGAAAAATGATAGACTTTTACCTTTAGATCAGACCCTGTAGATATAAATCCAGGAGTCTGATTTTAGTAAGAAATTTCACCTCTTTCTGACTTTGTCAAAGGCCTCAGATTTCAGCTATAGCTTCTGGACTAAGCAAGTTATCCTAACCTAAGGAATCCCATTCTTGTTACCAGAAACTATAGGGAAGAAAAAAACTTTCTTCCTTCCATCCCTCTAGATCCTAGACTGGGTCCTGTAACAGAGGATAGAGTAAGAAGAAAAAAGCATGCAAATTTACTTAACTTCAGTTCCGTGTGACAGGGGTATCACTTTAATTAAGGGGGGGCCATATGGCTTCTTGACGAGTTGAGGTCCAGAGAGACGAGGAAAAAGGGGTTCCCGGGAAGACAATATGGGGTGGTGATGATTCGCGGAGCCAATCTCCTCAGGCCCCAGGGTGTAGGTAAAAATCTGCTCTGCCCCAGGGAGATGCAGAAACACCCGGGACAAGAAGCAGGGACACTGGGGAGGAGCAGAAAACATGTTTATTCCAGAAGCTACAGAAGCTTATATGCACTAGTGGACCAATCAGGTCCAAAGGTCACAAACAAAGTGGTGCTCTTTGGCAAGAGCACAGTCTATTAGCATAGAATGGAGAAAGATGGAAGGGAGGGGTGGGATGGTATGGAGATGCTCCTACACATGGGTACCCTCAGAAGGAAATGAAGCCTCAAGGAAATGATTAACCTTGAGTTAAAACAAGCCTTGAAAAGAGTGGAAAGTCATGAGAAGATATAGTAGGACCAAGGGTTTTAAGTTCAGAGTAGTAAAACGGGGTGGGGTGGGGGGGTTGGGGCACTGTAGGAAGGCCTGTTTCTTTAGGTACCTCTTGGCTTTCCTCCATCTTCAGACAAGGGTGCTCCTTTCCTCTGGGTATAGAAAGGACATCTCTCATATTGTGACACGGGGTCCTGTGAGTTCTGGAGAGTTCTTGTCTTGAGCACTCAAACAATGAAGTACTCAAACAATGGAGCTTGAGAATTCAGTAGCAGATGTATTAGAAGCAAGTAAGGAAAGCTCCCACAACATGGGAGGGTCCCAAAGAGTATGCCATTGATGGCTCTCTGTCTAGGGGTTTTTAATACTGTTTTTATGAGAAACTAACATTTCACTGGAGAGTGTCTCTTGATTGTTCTACTTTTCTGACTCAAAAGAAAGTGTGCAATTTTAATTTCTTATTCCTATAATGGAATGTTTTAATGCATTTGTTAACCTGACTTTATCCTGTACTTGTTTCTTAAAACAAAAGAATTGCATGGGTTCAAAACAACTCTTTGGGGTTGACTAACGCTGGGGTAGTCAAGGAAGCCTGGAGTAATGAGAGAATGTATGGGCATGCCAGCATGAGTGGGGCTTTCCAGTCGGGCAGCCCAAACCAAACCAAACAACAAGCTCTAGCCTAGGTTTTAATCTGGGGTAGTGGTCCTGCCTCAGCATGAGGTTCTCATGACCACTTTAGGGGAGACTCACCTTCAGGGGAAGGAAGGAGAGGGGAGGGTCTTTTCCTACACCTGCAATTTCTTAAATTCCTTCAACTTAGGCGTCAATATGCCAAGGCTCCATATTCTGGGGATATCATGTTATAAACCCCATCAGTTTTAAAGTTTGGGTCTAAATAAAGCATTTCAGAAGTCAAGCATACACTCAGATCCCGCCAGAACCAGATCATAGAATCTTTGTTCATTTACTTTCTCACAAAGAGGTGAAAGGGAAAATCCAATAGCTCTTAAACCAAGTATAGATGGTAAGGCTAATAGAGAGGAGGAAACATGGAGGGAAAAAATAAAGTTTCTAGCATTCCAAATTCTTATTTGAAGGTTCTGGCGTAATACTGTTAGGGAGCTCCAAGGAAAATTGTTTTGTAGTTTTTGAGTTGTTTCAATATTTTAGAATTCAGAAGGATTTTTGTTTTGTTTCTTTGTTTTAATTTACCATACATGTTTCTTCTTGCATCAAGTGAATGATTTGGAGTCTGATACTCCATCACTTGTCCCTGTCTCAGGAACATGGTTTTCTCTGTGGCTTGGCATATTAGAGCCACCTCTTTAAGAAAAGTCTTAAAGAAATCATCTTCTCCCATAATTTTACAAAAGCAAAATGTTACCTTCCATAGCAGACAGCCAGACGTGAGGGGTAGAAACTTGAGTTTAAAGGAATAATTCTATAAAATGGGCCCCATGTTTTCCCTTTTAAAAAGTAATTTATTTACCTGCAGCCCTGCTTAGCTTTAGTGAATAGGATATGTTACATTCCTCAGCAAACTACCTGTTATTTGCAGGGGAAATGCAGGCTCTGAAATGTTGATAAGAACACAAGTTACCCTGAAGGGGGAGGGGATTTTTGCGACCCTTACACAGACCGGATCCCAGAACTCCAAGACATAAAGATCATTCTCCTTAACTATAAACTAGGCTCCAATTAGAACAGGCAGCATGTGCCAAAGTGGCTAGAATTGTCATGTGCAGTAGGAACTTCAAAGTCTGATGTCATCCTGCTGTCAGTCAAAAATCAAGAAGTGGATCTGGGTCAGACTGTCTGGAAACTTCCTTGGGACCCACAACAAAACTTGAGGGCAAGAGAGATGTGCAATTTCTCTCTTTTCTGAGGTAATCCACTTTCTCCCTTGAAAGTATCCCCTTTCTCCTTTTCTATCCCTTTCTAATAAACTTATGCCTATAACTCTCAGTGACATATCTGAAATCTTCCTGGCTTGCAAGAATTGCAATGTATAGGGGGCCTTTGTGCTGCCTCAGTTTCCCAGAAGGCCCCATCCCTATAACACCCTCACCTAAAATGTCAGTTGCCCTAGATTTGCAAAGTGCTTCAGATAGTAGCTCTTAAAATGGCTGCTAAAGAGACCTCTGTGTGCTTATGTTAGAAACGTTTCCATATGTAGAAAAAAAATCTGTATTTGTTTTTTTTAAATTAGGTTAGCTTTCTTATTAAAGAACAAAATATTGTAAAAACTGGGCAAAGAATAGATATGTTTTATTCATCTAACATGAAAGCTGGAGGAGAAAACAGAGGTCATTGAATTTAGTAATAATAAAAAGGAATTTAGAAGAATCCCTTTCTTTGATGCCATTTTGGAAAAAGGCACAAGATGAATCAGTAGAGTCCATGGTTCTTCACTTTTATTCCCCCATAGAGTTTCTTCATGTGTATTTTTACATTTTGGTCTTCTTTATTACACAAAAAAAATAATGACTTAATCTAAATATTTCGTATTTTACAGATAGAAAATAAGTTTCTATGGGAATGAATGATCTTTCCAAATCGTAACTCCAGAAAAAGGACTAAATGAAAGTCAAATCAGGGTTTCTTGAGTTTGAGTGAACTGTGTTTTTTTATTTTCCATTTCCTTTGTGTTGAAGGTCTAAGAACTCATTAGAATGCCACAACAGGACATGAGAGATTGAAAAAAAAATAGAGAAAAATGATAGAAAATGGATATAAAAAGGACCAAAATCATATTAGTTATCCTTCTCTATTGAATTTTGCCTTTAGATAATTCTCCACCCTTTTGAGTATATTGTGGATAATGTAGTGATAATGTAATTGTTTTTCTAGAATCTTTGGGGTTATTAATCTAGGTCAGTGTTTCTCAAACTCAGCATTATAGAAATTCTGGGCTGAATCATTTTGGGTTGTTATTGTCCTGCACACTGTAGGATGGTTAGTAGAATCCCAGGCCTCGGCATACTAGAACCGAGAAGAGATTCCCCCAGTCACAACAATCAAAAACATCTCCCAACAATGCCCAGTATCCACTGGAGGGCACCACTGATGTAGGCGATGTGGAATCTGGATCAGAATTGAAAGATGTCTAGGAAGATTTCATACCATTAGTTTTTGTGGACACTTTTTACTAGGCTTCGGGTAAAATGAGATATTTGAGACGCTCTAAGGAAAATAATCAGGACTGTAAGATGTGAGGCAGGTGTGAGAGTCAAGGCTTAATGCAAACAGATGGAGCAAGCTGTATGTGAGTTGACAACCTGCCTTGTGGATGCAGTGAGCCAACAAGAATACTATTATAATTTTTT
This sequence comes from Xerus rutilus, assembly GCA_028644305.1. NCBI lineage: Eukaryota > Metazoa > Chordata > Mammalia > Rodentia > Sciuridae > Xerus > Xerus rutilus. The sequence continues at coordinate 8,108,548 of CM053416.1, read as the reverse complement.
TTTAAATATTTATTTTTTAGTTGTAGGTGGACAGAATATCTTTATTTTATTTTTATGTGGGTCTGAGGATCGAACCCAGTGACCCATGCATGCTAGGCGAGCACGCCACCACTAAGCCACAACCCCAGCCCCAAGAATACTATTATAATTTAATGTAACTCAACACTTTGCTAACTTGTTTATGTGGCCCTAAAAATACTGAGCAAAACAGAATTAAATCTTTCTTCTTGACTTCTGGACAAAGCAGTCAATCTCTTGAGCTGAGCATGGTGATGATGATGGTAGTAAAACTTTGATGCCCAAATATGTTTTATGGTGCAAAATGGGAAATGCCATGAAGAAATGACTATTTTGCAGAATGAACTGCGCTATTCTATGTAACTTCTGTCTTGAATCTATTCCTTTACTACTTAAAACTAGAGGGATGTATAAATCAGCTCCCTATAATTACCATAAAAGGAAGGTACTTCTTGGTTTACCCCATTATGATTGATTTTTTTTTACCCTACATTGAGTGAGCACCTATTATTCCCAAAATAGAATCACCTATGTAGTTCTGGTGAGTCTATCAACTTAGAGTGGCTGATCACTTTCTAGAAGAAATATGATGCAATTTTTCCCAATCAGATTATTTTTATGATTTATAAAAGGTGGGTTCTCTAGACATTGGCATTGAGATTTCTATTATGTTCAGATTTTTGCCCTTTAAAGATTCTGCAAGGCAAACAATGCTGTGCTTGGCTATCTTGCTTGCCAGTGCTAAGAGTCTGGTCATAACAGGAGAAAATGGAGCCAAAAAGTAGAGAAATGTAAAATCAAGTGGGCCCTAAAAGATATTTTCATGACTTCTTTAAGTACCTGGATCCAGCTCTATCTGAAGATACATTGTTTCCCTTGGACATCCAGCAACATGAGTCAATAAAATAATCTCTTTGTTTCATCTAGTTTGCATTAGGTTTCTGTCATTTACAGTTGAATGAGATCTGGTTAAAGAGAATATTCTAATTGAGCAAAAGTGGGTAAGGAATTGAAAATGCAAATAGATTATAGAATGGCAGAGAGACAGAGAGATAAAAACCCAACAGTTATAAAAAGGAGTAGAAAGCCCCTTGAGCCTTAATGCACAAATAATAAGTGTGTGAGTTTTCTTGTGAGTCTGTTACCCAAGGACAAGTGAGGCACCAGAGAAAAATGACCTCATAGCAGATTGAAATAGAGACGATAATGGAGGAAGAAAATGTCTAGGATCTAAACCAAAGACTGTCCTTCTGCTCACCTACTGTTTCCACTTTCTAATAATGAAAGACCAGTCATTCAACATGGTCCTATAAAAACTATAATTTGTTTTTTTCAGCGAACATTTATGAATCATCACTTAAGAGTGAGAAATTCTAACTTGACAAAGATGAAGTTTCTGAACTTGACTAGACTCCATCCAATCCAGGGAGGAAAGAAACAGTTCAAGATTTCATGCTTGGCATGATAGATATTGAAATGTAGGCAAATGCAGGAGAGAATGGGTAATTCACTCTATTACTCATGTTTTTTTTTTTTTTTAATTGCAAGTGATAAGACCAAAAATGTCCAAAGTAACGTTAGTTAAAAATAAACAAAAAACCCTGTATGGGATCTGCATTCAGGCACAGTTAGATCTAGGGATTTAAAATTTAATACTAGAGTCTGTTTCCCTCTCATCTTTCTATATTGTTTGGTTCTGCTTTGCCTTCCTTCTCAGGGTGTCTATCGGTGCTATGGCAAAGAAAAATATTGACAACTCTGTTACTGCCATGAGAGGTCTTGAATTCAGTGACAAGAGTTATTTCTCTTCCCCAAATGACTCTGATGAACTCCACTTTAATTAGTCTTGTCCTGATCTTTGCATCTAAGAGGCTATGTTTCAGCTTGGTCCCCATCTCACATCTGCAGATGGGTGCTAAGGCTATAAAATTGACAGATGCACCAACATCAGGAGAAGTGAGAGGGAGAAAGTTACCCAAAATAAAAGAGGGTATTTAGTCAATATTGTTTGTTATTATTCATTATTAATATTTTGTCTCATTATCATTATTGTGAAGTTGCCTTGGTCTTTTACGTAACCTAGGTGGGACATGAAAGTTGTTAGGTGACTACAGCTGCATGTTGCCGTAAATGTGAGTAAGTGTTCGCATAACCACCATTGAGTTCAGATGAAATTTCAAGTGACACATTAGTATAAGGGAAACCATACAAGTATTAGAGCAAATTTTTTCTATCTACCATTCAAGTGTTCACTATAATCTAGGCATTGTACTAAATAAACACTTTAATTTGGTTACCTCATTTAATCCTCCCGAATTTTGTAAGGTTCCTGTGATTATCTTTCCCGAATGGAAAATATTATTCCATGAAGTTAACTCATTTATCCAACTGGGAAATGGCAGAGATTGGACTGAAGCACCAGAAGTGTGAAACCATTACTTGAATATTTAATATGTGGTTTACTTAGAGTGTCCATACATCATGGTTTAGGACTCTTGTCCTAAGATGATCATTAATAGCATCCCCTTTTACTTTAAAAAATGTCTAGGTTTGGACAATAAATCATATGATCATCTTATTATGGCCTTCCACATATATGTGTGAGTGTATGTATGTAGTATGTGTATATAAAATGAACTTCCATACATTTTAGTGTCTTTTAAAAATGATAACTCTTTTTATTTTTGGTTTTTAATTAGTGCATGAAGAATATACATAAAGATGCAATTCACATATTCGTATGTGCCCATAGGATAATTTGGTCAGATTCATTCCACCTTTCCTTCCTTTTCTTGTCCTTCCTCCCTCCCTATCAGTTCACTTCCTCTCCTCTACTTATTGGTCCATGTGTCTATTTTTATGCCACTACCATGCTGGTGTGGTTATGATTGGCTGTTCTCGGTCTAGAAATAAAATATTGTGATACTTCCAGCTTTTCTTTTTTGCTCACAATTGCTTTGGCTATTGGGGGTCTTTCATTCCCATATGGATTTTAAGATTGCTTTTCTAATTCTGTGGGGACTGTTATTAATATTTTGGTAGGAACTGCAATTCAAGTTATAGATTGCTTTGGATAGTGTGGACATGGTAATATTATTAATTATTCCAATCCATGAACATGGGAGAGATTTTTCATTTTTTGCTGTTGTCTTCAATTTCTTTCATCAGTATTTTATAATTTTCATTTTAAAAATATTTCACTTCCTTAGATAAGCTTATTCCTAGGTCTGTCTGTCTCCCTCCCTCCCTCCCTCCCTTCCTTCCTTCCTTCCTTCCTTCCTTCCTTCCTTCCTTCCTTCCTTCCTTCCTTCCGAATTTGGTGAATGGGATTGCCTTCATGATTGTTTTTTCCTCAGCAAAATCATTATATAGAAAAACTATGTTCCTTGTATAGAGAAGCTATGAATTTCTGCATATTGATTTTACATCATGATAGTTTACTGAATTTATTAGTTCTAATAGTCTTCTTTGGTGGAATCTTTAGGCTTTAGGCTGTGTATAGAATTATACCATCTGCAAACAGGGATAATTTGACTTCCTCCTTTCCTGTTTATATGCCTTTTCTTTCTTTTGCCTAATTGTTCTAGCTAAACTTTCTAGTACTATAATGAATAAGAGGAGTGAGAATGGACTTGTTCTTGATCTTAGAGAAAATGCTTTCAGTTTTTCTCCTATACAGTTACATACATGTCTTTCATTCAAAGTGATTTCAATAAGCTTTTTTATTTTAAGGGAAAGAGATTAAGAATTATAGAGAAGCCAAGCAGAGTTGCACATACCATTTAATTCCAAGACTTGGGAGGCTGAGGCAGGAGGACTGCAGGTTCGAGCTAGTCTTGGCAACTTAATGAAACCCCATCTCAAAATAAAAATTAAATAGGGTTAGGGATTTAGCTCAGTGGTAAAACACCCCTGGATGTAATCTCCATTACAAAGAAAAAAAAATGTATACAGAAGTCACAGAGATAGTACGGAGTTCCAATATACCCTGCTTCCAGGTTTTCCTTTTATTAACTTCAGATAAGTATTTGCCAAACTTAACCAATATTCATACTTATCATTAAAGTATAGACTTTATTCATATGTTTCATTTTTTACCCTAATCCCCATTCTCTGATCCATGGTCCCATCCAGGATACAATATTCTATGCAGTTGTCACGTCGCCTTGGGCTCATCTGGGCTGTAATATTTCCTCAGCCTCTTGTTTTTGCCAACATTGACATTTTTGAGATGTACTGATCAGGTATTTTGCAGAAGGTCCTTCAACTTGCATTTCTCTGATGGCATTTCATAATTAAAATGAGGTTATGAGTTTTTGAGAGGAAGACTACAGAAATAAAGTGCCAGTTGATTTTTTTCTGCAGTGGCAGAACTGAACCCAGAGCTTCCTTCACACATGCTAGGCAAGCACTGAGCTATGCCTTCAGCCATTTTTATATATTTATTTTTATTTTGATACAGGGCCTCTCTAAATTGCCAGTCCTGGCGGCATATCTGTGATCCTTCTGCATCACTCTCCCAAGTAATAAAGTGGCAGTATCATCACATCACATCCAAGGTAGATACCATTTACTTGGATTTTCACTGTTGACGCTAACCTTGGTCACTTGATGTGAGGTAGTGTTTGGCATGTTTCTCCGCTGTGAAGTTACTCTGCTAAAAAGATTATTTATTTGAGGTATAATTTGTACGAAGAAAAATGCACACATTTCAAACATGTGACGCCATTACTTCTGACAGATAAATTTACCCATATAGCCACTCCCCCAAGTCAAAATGTGGAACTTTTCTATCAGACTTCTAAAGTTTATAGAAACTTTAACTTAACTCAGTCTTTTTACTTTATGAAGACCTAGAGAAGCTTTTAAGTTATCATGGGGTCAGAAAGTGCCCCCAGCTATCTCAGGTATAGCAAACAATTTAAGTTGCTCTGGAAATAAGTAGCTGGTTAATTCTATAAGGTGCATTTTACAAACTGGTTGACCTATGTGCCTTTCCTGACTGGGCAGAGTAGGAAATGAAATTTTCCATGATTTGAAACCTTGTCCTGTACATAGACATGAGAATGAACACAAGTTTAATAATCTTCTCAAAGAAAAAATCCAAAGGAAGAAGAGACCTCCTTCATAAACGCTGAATGTGTGGGAATGGACGGAGGAAGCAGCCTGACATGACTAGGGTCTCTAGCTTGGAAGACTATTTTGGGTAAAATCAGAGGATATTGTCTTCTGAAGAGCAAGAATGAGAGGCAAGATAATCAAATGATATTCTATATTCAAAGCTTTCTAAGATCCACTTTTTTTGTCAGGTCTATAGGGGTAGGTGTAAGATGGGTGTGATCCCATCTTCCTAAGTGAGACTTGATCAGCAACAGTTTTCTAAAGCAGCTTGTATAAATGCCTTCTGAAAAACATCAGTTTTAACATTCATCTCTTAGATTTATGGGAAAATAATGCTATTAACAAGAAGCAACACAAATATAAGTGTAAAAGTTGACAAGGTGATGTTATCCAAGTTTATATTTTTATCAATAGTTATAAGAATCGTGACATGTAATTCGAACTGAAAGAAATGTTATAACTTAGAGGAGAAAACATCTCTTCAGTTTATAGCTGAGATAATATATAAAAATGTTCAATGATTTACTAAGATCGTATTATTATTTTTAACTCTTTATATCATCTTCATTGAGATGTAAGTTTGATAAAAATGCACACAGGATAAACATACAGGTTGGTAATGTTATATATGTGTAAACCAAGCATAAATATTTATATAATAGCATTACCTCATTCAAAATATGCAACATCTTTATATATAACTGATTAGAACAAATAAATTTAAAAAAGGCAACATGTCCATTACCCTAGAAAAGTGCCTTGTACCTCTATTTACTCAATCCATCCACTACCTCCAGACCTAGGCTGAGGAATTATTGTTGTACATTGAGGCTTTTCTGGTTCCTCAAACAAAAGATATCATTTATCACATAATCTTTTTTTTTTCTGTCAAATTTTATTTGCAATAAAAAGTTTTAGATTTGTGTGCGCTTTATCTGTGGTTTGTTCTTGTTCAGAAATGGAAATTGTTCTACTGTATGACTGTACCATGATGTATTTACACTGTTGATAGACATTTGAGTTGCTTCTACTCTATGGCTATTTGCAGCAACACTACTATAAGCATTTACATAGAAATCTCCATAGATATATATTTTATTTCCTTGAGTGGAAGTAAAAATGTTAGGTTGCCTGACAGATGTATGCTTAACTTTATAAGAAACTGATCAAGAGTTGTCTGAAGTGGTTGTACCATTTTACCTTCCGGCCAGCAGTGTACTGGCTTTTCCCCATCATTGCTGGTAGTTGGTATAGTATTTTCTTTATTAGAGATTCTAATAGGTGGTGGCCTTTCATTGTGGTTTTGATTACCCCTGATAACTAATAATGTTTAGCATCTTTTTATATACCCATTGCCTTCTGTATATATTCTTTGGTAGGCATATAAATTCTTTATTCTCAATGTGTATGCATGTGGGCATGATAACCTGATTTATATAACAAGTTCTTTATCAAATTACATTTTATATATTTAATTATATGTTTCTCCATACCTGTTTGCCTGTCTTTTATTTTTTGAAAGAGTCTGTGAAAGATTGATATTTTCCCTTAATTGTTTGAATAAAATCATCTAAATCTGGATTTTTCCTTAAGGGAAGAATTTTGATTATATATATATGATTTCATAGATTTTATTTTAAAAAGCTTATTGAGATACATTTTACTTCATTTCAAGGGTATAATTTAATCATTTTTATTAACTTCACCAAATTGTGCAACTCTCACCTTAAATCAGTTTTAGAACATTTCAATACCTCTAATAAGGTATCTCATGCCTCTTTACAGTTAATTCCCATTTCTACCAGCTGGCTCAGGCAATGGTGGGAAGGTTTATAACCATTAAGTCAATCTAAGAGACATAAACCTCTACAGATTTTCTGTTCCCTTTTGAGCCAGTTTTGGTAAATTGCGTCTTTCAGTGAACCTGTCTGTTTCCTTTCATTATTATTTATTTTATGGACATAAAATTGTTCTTACCACTTATTTCCTTATTCTTTTAATAAGTTGAGGGTCCAGAGTGAGGTTCTGTCATGCTGAGTGCTTCTCTCCTCTTTTTCTTTCATCTGTCCAGTTAAAGAGTCAACTTTACTTAACTTTTCAAAGAACAGCTTTTGGTATTATTGATTTTTCTCTATTTTTGTTCTTTTTCTATTTCATTGAGTTCTGCTCTGTATTCTTTTTTCTTTCTACTTAGAGTTAACTTATTTTATTTTTCTTTAATGGAGAGTTTATATTACTCAATTTTAGTTTTTTTTTCTAATGTAAAAAATTAAGGTATTAATCTCTTGAGTTGTGGGTTGAGTTATGGGTTATTTGGGCTTATGTTTTTTAATTTTTAAATATTTGAGGATTTCGAAGACACCATTTAGTTATTGACATTTATTTTAATGCCACTGTTATCATAATGAATTCCATGATTTAATTCCATGGTTTAATATGTATTAAGACCTGTTTTAGGGAGCAACATAGGGTCTATTTTGATTAGTATTTCATGTATCTTCAATTTAATTGATTATTTCTTTTGCAGTGTGCACCTGTTGTTACAGGCATTGAATTTTAGATACTGAATTTACTTTGTTATATTTTTCATTTCTAGACAATCCATTTGGTTCTTTTTAAAAAATATTTTCTAGTTCTTTCTTAATTGTATTTCTTTCTCAAATTCTTCAACATTCTTACAATGTCTATTTGTATTAGTTTTTTATTACCATGTCACAAGTTACCACTCATGATGAGAAGTCTGGGCAGGTTCGCTGGGTTCTTTCCTTAGCCCTCACAAGATGGAAATCAAGGTGTCAGGCTGAGATCTTATCTGGAGGCTCTGGGAAGAGTCCACTGCCAGCTTCTCTGAGGTTGTTACTAGAAATTGGCTCCTTGCAGAGATGGAGCTGATGTCCCTGTCTTCCTGCTGGCTGTCTTCCAGGGGCCACCTAGTTCTTAGGGCCACTCTCAGGTCCTTCCATGTGGTCTTCTTCCTCTTAACAAAAGAAAATCTCTATGTAACATCTTCATCTTATCTCAAGTCTCTGTTTTCCTCTTTTGCAACCAAATCAAACAAAGTCACTGTGTTTGAAGGACCTCTGTGGTGTCAGATGGGCTCCCTAGATAATCTCTTTTCCTTTAGGTCAACTGGTTGATTATCTTCATAGACATGAGCACTTTTCCATGTAACATAAAAGACCATGCAGGTAATTCCAGTATTCTGTCTACCTTGCTGTTTGTGTTTAGGTGCTAATCCCAAAATCTTTCATTCCAGGTTCTCGTTGTATTGAGTATTTTTTTCTCCAGCATTTTCCATGTCTTATGTCCACTTGATTCTATACCATGTAAATGTGACATAGTTATGTGTGTGCATTTCATTGTCACCCTTTGAAAAAACTGTCCAATGTTTTCATGGAAAGGTACTTGCAGATCAGAATGATCTTTTCCAGGCTTACTCTAAGTCTTATTTCTAGGACTGTTTAGGGTGTGTGTTTAGCCTTTCCATTCAACTGTAACTTTTCTGGGCTCTCTTTTAAATGCTCCATGTCCTGAACAGGTCTCTTCCCTTTCGAGTGTCAGAATCCAAAAACAGATCTGCAAATAACTTAATCTTACCTTTTACAATGTGTGATCTTTGTCCCTAAAACTCTTTTCTCCTCCTATCAATCCTGGTCCTAGAACAATGATTGGCCCATTTCTACATGAACCAGTCTTACACAGAAATTTGCGGTCCACATTCTCAAAAAAATAAACAAAATGGAACCATAATGCCATCTATAAAGGGCCAGATTCTGTGTACCCTGGCTAACTGTAAAAAGATGAATGAGATGCTGTAGGTATTGAATGTGTCATGATTGTTCTGTTTTATTTTGTTTTTTGTACTGGAGATTGAACCTAGGTCAACCACTGAGCCACATCCCCAGCCCTTTTTTAGAGTTTACTTAGAGACAAGGTCTCACTGAGTTGCTTATGGTCTCACAAAGTTGCTGAGGCTGGCTTTGAACTCACAATCCTCCTGCCTCATCCTCTGAAGCTGCAGGGATTGCAGGTGTGCCCCACCAAGCCCAACATGTGTGATGATTTTGCAAACTCAGCACCACTTTCTGGCCTCTCTACTAACAACTTGCTTTCTTATACTTTTTCTCCCCCAGTACTGGGATAGAACTCAAGGGCGCTCTACCACTGAGCTATATCCATTATTTTGAGACAAGGTCTGGCTAAGTTGCCCAGGCTGGCCTCAAACTTGCAATCCTCCAGTTTCAGCCTCCTGAATTGCTGGAATTACAGGCATCTGCCACCATACCCAGATAGATTTCACTTGCTATGTAGTCCAGGTGTGTATAGTTCCTGGCTATAAAAAGAAGATTATGCTTGTGACCTCCCTAAGCAGCCTATGGCAGTGGCCGCAGTCAATGAATCAGAACTGAGCACTTGACTACAGAAAGTCCTATTAAAGTTTTTATGAAAGGTTTATCAATTTCCTTAAAGGTAGAACGTTTTAGGTTTACAACCTATTTTGAAAACAAAATCATTTCAAACAGATGTGATGGTGTGCGCCTGTGATCCCAGCAACTGAGAAGGCTGAGAAAGGAGAACTGCAAGTTAGAGGCAAGCCTCAGCAATTAACAGAGGCCCTAAGCAACTCACTGAGACTCTATCTCAAAATTTAAAAAAATAAATTGACTTCAAAATACACTAATTATCCTTTAAATTCCAGAAACTGTGTCTGATGACTAAAAGGGTAGTAATTTATCTGGCAGCATTCCTGCTCTGGCCAGTTTAGATTTTAGTCACTGTCAGATAAAGGTGGTGTGGAATGACAAAACCAGTTCTGATTCATTCAACACATGAGTGCATCTTAGGCACAAACGCCATTCATAGCATTGTCCTGAATAAAAAGATCAATAATCCCCAGCCCTTAACCTCAAGGATCTTACAACTTGGGAGGGAAAATAAGACTTGCACACAAATAGCTGCACTACAAGGAAGATAACGATGGCTGCCAGATGTTTGGGGAGAATGAGCAGAGCAAAGGGGGAACGCAGAATAAGGCAGCATTCCACAGCCAGCCAGGAGGTGTGCATCCAGCACTGTGGGATGAAAAATGAAAATAGAGGAGGACAGAACCACCAGGGACATGTGCAGGTGAAAAATCAGGTGGCAATCTTTGTTACTTACCTCTCTGTTTTTCAGTTGTCTTGTTTTGTTTGAGGCACTAGGTTTCTAATAAATAGCCTGAAATTAAAAATTAAAAATGGATGTAGTCTTGGTCAAAGACTGCCTGAGGTGCTGGCACTTAAAAAGTAGCCCTTGAGGGGCTGGGGTGTGGCTCAGTGGTAGAGTGCTTGCCTAGCATGTGTGAGGCCCTGGGTAAGATTCTCAGCACCACATATAAATAAATAAAAAAACAAAGGTCCATTGACAACTAAAAAATTAAAAAAAAAAAAAAAAAAAAGAAGTAGCCCTTGAGTCTCCTAGTATGCCTGTCTGTGGCTTCCTTTCCTCCTCCTTTCCTTTCCAAATGAGTTTGTGCTATCTTAACAGGATATCCATTTGCAGCGATTCCACCTTTTTTCTTTGGTGTATTGAAACAAAAGAACTGGAAGGGGATCTTTTGGGCTTTGAACAACAGAAAGAAAATACTATATAACTGAAAGAGTTTAGAGGTATTCCTCCCAACAGGCCTGGCTCCAGGAACACAGATGTTTGAATGAAGCTTCAATCTCTTTCTCCCTCTCCCTCTCACTTGATTTGTCTGTCTCTGTCTCTTTGTATTTATTTCTCTTCTTTTGGGATTCAAATATCTCTCTGTTCATGTGGAAACTGCTGGCACAAAATATGACAGGGTTAGATGCTCACAGCTGGGGACTGGGTGGAAGAAGTAAGTGTCATCACTGGATACCGTTGTGCAAGGTGTGCATTTACGCAGGAAGTCATCAAATGGGAGGGTGATTGATAGTTACACTGTGTTCCAGAGCAGGTTTATGTATGAATTACAGCATGGTTTTATGGTAGATCACAGTAAAACATCTTGTTCTTACAGAATCAGAATTGCATAACCATTTCCCAAAAGAAAATCATAAAGCATGTTGAAGAAAGGGACCATTTTTATCTGATTTGTACAGAAATATGTCTATGTAGTAGTTAGTAGCCCTGAGCCTCCACTCTAGCTGCTCCATCTGGGGCTTAACTCTGAATGGCTCTGTTTGGGCTCTGTGCTCACCTTGAACTCAGCACTTGGACCAGAAGGATCTGATGCTGATTAGCCAGGCCTAGACTGTAGAAAATGGAGTGGGTTCTCAATCTATAAGCATTGAAATTAGCAGGGGTCTGTCCAAAAAGAAATTGATGGACTGTTCCACAGAAGGAGGAAAGTGGTTATTCAGCAAAAGAAAACAAAACAAAAAGTCCTGTACACCAGAAAATGTTGCTAATGATCTTCAGCTACCTTTGTGCTGGCTTTCTACATATAAAGGAACAGAGAACATTGGCCTAAAAAGAGCACCGTGGCCAAAGGGACATGGCCTATTTTAACAGAGGATTTGAGAGTTAAAAGATAACTTGGAAAGCATCCAGTTCAATCTCATCATTTTCCAGATGGGGAAACTAAAACCCAAGCGAGGGAATAGAAATGCCAAGGGCACACAGGTAGTTGGTGGCAGAGAAAATAAACTACCCATCTCCTCTTAAATACAGTAATACTTTCCTATCATCAACAACAAACATACATAGTCGGTGTCTGGTTTTCTTTTTGCCCTTAAATCTGTGTAATATAGTTTTGGTGTGCTCCAGGAGAAAGCCTCAGCAAGAGTTGAGTTAATCTCCTTGAGTCTACTCGAGTTCCCAAGGACAAAAATATTAAATGTCCTTACACAGGAATGAGAGCCACTTGTTGCTTTAATGGTCAAGTTTTGCAGGAGGGAACATCTTTGATAAAGAGCTCCATAATTGCAGTTGCAACCTGCTTTGGCATCCTGACTTTGCCCCCAGGATCCCCAGCAGAGAAACAGAAAGGCATCAATAGGGAGACTTATGTGTGTCCCTTTCTCCTACCAGCACCTCTTCCCTGCTGCTTCCTAACTGCAAAAGCTTGTCACCAGCTCAGAAACCTCTCTGGAAATAGGTAGGAGGGAGCCTTCCTTACACCTGTCAGAGCTAGAGAAGAAAGTGTGCTCTGCAGAGTTCTCAGTTGTTCCATCTCTTGCGACAAAAGGAAGAAAAGCAATGAGTCCGAGGTTTTTGCCACAGAGCTGCTTTGAAGACTGCGGTCAGTTTAGCCAGCCGTGGCCCTAGTAACCCCATGAAGACCAAGGACACAATGCTATCTCTAACGTTTGCTCTTGGCTGCTACTTCCCTTCAGGCTAGTCCAGTGCCTAGCCCTATAGATGTCTCTGGGTAAATCATGAATCAGACTCCAGTGTGTTAAAGATTTTTCTTAGTAAAAACTAGCACACGGTGGATCAGGAGTAAAGCCTGGGGTCTCCCAGTGCCACTACTTCATTGGCTTTTCTTCTCCTCATCATTCCCTCGCGTTTTCCCTGAGGGAAGAGCTAAGGCTCCGGACCTAGGGGCTGGGAGCAGTCATCACCAGTCATCCCCCGCTCATCCCAAGAATCCTGGCACCCGTACCCATAATGTGGGTGTGGGTGCAGGCGGACAAGAGGCTTCCACGGTGGTGAGTTGGGGGCAAGAGCTCAGCCTTCACCTGCGACCCGAAATCCCTAGATTCCCTGGGGACCATGAAACTCCCATTGCAGGCAACTTCCCCTCCTCCCCAGCCGCCCACCCGTTCCCCCCTTACCTCAGCACGCAGCCCCTCCCTGCGTGATGATGCAAACCAGTGGGGAGGGCGGGCGCTGGGAAGGGTGGGGAGAAAAGGAGAGCAGGCAAGGGAGGGAGGGAGAGAGTGGGAGGAGGAGGAGAGGGAGCCGAACGACCATTTAAAGCGATAGCAATCCCTGCCCTCTCCCCAGTGCTGGGCTGTTCGAGAGCCCGAGCTGCAAGCCCCGGCGCGAGCGCGGCGCACCAGCTGGCGAACCCAAGAGCGCTAGGCGCCCCAGGCTGGCGGGCGCCCTGGGACCCCTCACCCTGTCTGGCTGCCCATTCTCGGGCGCCCCCACCTTCCGTGCCTGCAGAAGTCCCTGGGCTTCCCCAGAGGAGCTCACCTCTAGGGCCCCGGACCTCCGGGAGCCCACCACCATCCCCTCCAGTGCCGCCGCCGCCACCGCAGCAGCCCGAGCAGCATGGTCCAGCTGGGGAAGCTGCTCCGGGTCCTGACTTTGATGAAGTTCCCCTGCTGCGTGCTGGAGGTGCTCCTGTGCGCGCTGGCGGCGGCGGCGCGCGGCCAGGAGATGTACGCCCCGCACTCGATCCGGATTGAGGGGGACGTCACCCTTGGGGGGCTGTTCCCGGTGCACGCTAAGGGTCCCAGCGGAGTGCCCTGCGGCGACATCAAGAGGGAGAACGGGATCCACAGGCTGGAAGCTATGCTTTACGCCCTGGACCAGATCAACAGCGATCCCAACCTGCTGCCCAACGTGACGCTGGGCGCGCGGATCCTGGACACTTGTTCCAGGGACACTTATGCGCTCGAACAGTCGCTCACTTTCGTCCAGGCGCTCATTCAGAAGGACACCTCCGACGTGCGTTGCACCAACGGCGAGCCCCCGGTTTTCGTCAAGCCAGAGAAAGTAGTTGGAGTGATTGGGGCTTCGGGGAGTTCGGTCTCCATCATGGTAGCCAACATTCTGAGGCTTTTCCAGGTAGGGGGGCGCTCCCTCGGGCTGGAGCGTGCTCCGGCTCCCGGCGCTCTTAGCCTTAATAGGTGGCTTGGACTCCAGGGTTGCAGAGTCAGGTCGGCCTTCCCACATTTCCACTCTGGAAATCCCGCCGAATCCTTCCCTCTCCATCCTAGGAGGTACCTTCCCTGCTTGCTTTATTTGCCTTCCATCTCTCCCCTGTCCACGCTCCACTCCTTTCGACTTGACATTCTGGATTTATGGCCCCATTTACAAGAAGCAATCTGCGAAAAACAAGGCGATGATTTAAATGGGTTTGCATGAGAGTGAAATATAGTCCGAAAACAGGCTTGTAAAAGTGCCGGGCTCCTAGGAAAGCAGGTTAGGCACATGGATATGAAAGATAAGAAGATGCCTAGAAACTGGGCATTTCCTAACTCCCTAGAGTCCCACTCTGGAGCCACCCAGGAAATCTGAACTTCTTTGGAAATTTTTGAGAGGACCTTAAGGAGGCATTTCATAAACTGAGGGCTCAGCTTTAACCTAGATGTGGATGTTAATAGCTCTTCTCTCTGGGGTTGGATTTCCGACCTGTAGCCAGTCTTCATCAGAGCCTGGGGCAGGAGACGTGAGGGAACCTCCCTAAGTGTGGAGAGGCCACCTGCAGACGTGGCCCCCCAGTTGATTTCCTCTGGGCAATTTTTTTTTTCCACCGTCTAAATTGCATTTGCAGTTCCGCCACTGGCAGGAGCTGGACGATCAGCTTTCTACTCTTGCCACTTAAGACCTCAGCCCAGAGATGAGCTCATGCTAACTGCGAAACAAAATAGCTTTCACTGCCTGCTTTCTCCGCCCCCTCGCCCTCTACCTCCCTAATTCAGCCCCCAACCCCAATCCCGGACTCTGATCTCCAAGGAAGATCTCAGAGCGAGGCAAGAATGCGCCTGGGGTGGTGGGGTGGAGGTTCTCCTCCGGATTCCTGAAAGCCACGGCAAAAATGGGAGGAAGGCGGATGTGGTACTGATGAGCGGTGGGTTCTACCGCAGTGCTCTCTTGCCTCCTGTTCCCGCAGCCTCTGCCCCGTGGCTCCTGTGCTGCATTGGGTAAAAATGGATAGCTTTGAGCTTCAGAAAATGAGTTTCAGTGTCTCCGTGACAGAGGTTCCCTTCTCCGTGTTTCTTCCTGTATGTGCATCTATCTCTGTCTCCTTGCTTTGTTCCCCACCCCCTTTATTATTCTCCCATTCAACCTCTGCTTCCTTTCTCAAGAATTCTTTCGCATTCCTAAGTTCTTAGTTCATCTTCGTCTTGAGATGGCCCTTTCTTCATGCAAGGATCTATCTGTGCTTAACGGTACCCAAGCCTGG
Organism: Xerus rutilus; assembly: GCA_028644305.1. Taxonomy (NCBI): domain Eukaryota; kingdom Metazoa; phylum Chordata; class Mammalia; order Rodentia; family Sciuridae; genus Xerus; species Xerus rutilus. The sequence continues at coordinate 8,093,322 of CM053416.1, read as the reverse complement.
TTATTCCTTTCCCCAGATGTGCCTCATGTTCCTGGCACCGTTATGCTGTCCAAATCTGAGGGACTGTCTCCTTCTCAAGAGTTTTCTCCAAGAGTGTGGGTTTCACGAGGGGACTCCTTGTCAGATTCAGGATGTCACTGCTCACCTCCAGGGGTGCAAAGTTTGTTTTCAAGAACAAGGGGCATTCATCCAAGGGGACAGCCTGGCATGGCCCTTTTGGTCCTTAGAACATCCCTGATGCCTCTTGAGTGTACCAGTATGGACAGTCTCTAGATGTTTGAAATCTTAAGTGTTTTGGGGGTAGATTAACTCTGGGTTGCTTGCTTTGGGGAAGAACCTGGGGTTTTGTAATCAAAACCCAAAAGTACTTCCCTTATCTCTGGGCTCAGTGCTGGACAACTTGGGAGGGCAGTGCTGCATAAAGGAGGAGATCAGAGATGCACCTGAGAACCACTGGTGTGTGTGTGGCGAGGGGAGGGGGGTTACTGCATTTTCCTAAACCTGGGCTTGAAGGCACATTTTGTGTTTAGCATTTTAAAATCATTTTGTTGCCTGTTTCTCTCTTCACTCAGGGCATGGGTATTACTGCAGATGGGCCTGTGGGTCTGAAAAAAGGGAGACATGTTGAAGTCAAGAAAGCCTTTGCAGGTTAAGCTCAGAACTGTTTGCTGGAAAAGATTCCACCAGGAGCCAATTCCTTATCTTAGTGTTGGAACCTGAGGCAACTTATGGAAACAAACAACTGATCTTACAGTCAGTTTCCCCATTCTCTAAGCCAGAGAGGAGAGGAACTGAATGCCAGTGTGAGCAGTGTGGGTTGGGACTGAAACCATTCAGAGAAAACATCGTCATTTTCCTCTAATTTGCAAATTGCAGCTATTCATGTTGGATTGAACAGCTGAAGGGAAAAGAGCCCCCTGTTTTCACCTGCATTTTATTGAGAAGAGGTTGCACCAACTTGTAGCTTGTGTTGCAAGCTAGATGTAGCCATTGGTTAGCCATTGCCCAAGTTGATGTGTGTGAGTGCATGTTTCTGTGTGTGTGTGTGTGTGTCTTTCTTTCCCAGTGGCCTTTTGTTGTTGTTGTTGTTGTTGTTTTGCTTGTGATTTCAGAAGCTCCTAGCATGCAAGTCCAGCCCCCAGTTTTCCAGCTTCTGTCAGCTTGCAAAATGAGTAAGGAGAATAATGGTGCACAAACCCCATTGTTCATAGACACAATCAGTGGAAGAGGAAAAAGAGAACAAGTGAATCTTCTCTGGGATTCCAGGGTTCAGCTCAATTAAAATTGTTTTTTAGAAAATAAATTCCTCCAAATGATTGAATTCTTTACAATAATTTGAATATTCTTTTTCCCCTCTGGTCCCTCCTGGTTGCTGGGGTGTGGGGTGATGTCAAACTGATCAATTGAGGTATAAATTTATAGTGAGCTAAGTCTCTAGCTTGGGGGAGGAAATTCTCAGGGACTAAAGTGGGAATGTGGGGTGGGGACAGGAGGGAGTAATGAGATAGCAATAGATGTAACAGATGCTGCTGCTGGCAAAGCCTTGGGATGAAGTTCTTTGCTGAACGTGAGGACTTGGGTGGGAATGACTACTCAGATGTAAATAGTGTCTTTGACTTGTAATTCTCATCTGCCTTTTCCTGCTCTGGGCCAAAGATAGGAGCTGAGCAACTGCCCTATCTCTCTGCTCTATAGCCACACTGAATAGGTTAGTAAATGACATGGCTGAGAACAGGAATCATATCCAGTGGGTCTTCCAAATCCAGAAATTTGAGGCTAATGAAATTAGTGTGTGGCCAGGGCTCTGCCAAGTAGAATTAAATCAGTACGACTGCCTTGCAACGCATTTTCAGCCTGGAAGCATCAGGGAGGAATTTCTGGAGATTTGCTTTTGAGCCTGTGCAAAATAATACTCTCTTAATGCTAAGAAAGATTAAACATAAATTAATATTGACTATGAGTAACATATTTTGAGGAAATAATCACAGAGTGGGGATAGCTTAAAGTTGAGAGGTTATATAATTTGGTGACCAAAGAATAAATCTCCTCTGACCACTGTTTTATGGGCTATAAGTAAGATATATTATACTGGCAAATAATGGGAACATTTTTATTCAAGGCTCCTCTGTTACTGACTTGAGAGCAAACAGTATAAGAGTATAAATAACTTTTGCTACATCCGGTTTTGAATGAACAGTATTTTACATGTAATGACATGGATCAGGCTATAGACTTGGAATTGAATAGCATCTCTTCTACTTGCCCCACCCCACAACTAGATGGAACTAATGGTCAACTATACCCTTATTGGAGCATATGCCAATGTAAGACTGTACCAAAAATGAAATACTTTTGTAAATGTGTTAATATTTTTCCATCTGCTCATTGAAACAAACACAATGTGAGACTTCTAGTTTAGTATTTTATGCATAATTGCTTACATTTTCCTCTCCTTTCTACCCAACCCCCCATTCCTTTTTTCCTCTCTCCCCCTGTTCTCTCTCTTATGTAATAGAACAGAACTCAACTCTTAGGGTAATGTGGTATTACTATAGTGGGGAAAAATGTTTTTAAAGGCAACTCTATCCTACACTTTTTTAAAATTGCATAAATATAGGTGTCACTGCCATTTGGAATAATCTCTATAACCATCTCTGACTCCACATTTACTGTGTTTTAGGAAATTTACCTAACAGATGGTGAGTGGGAACTTTTTAAAGGGGCATTTTTTAAAAGAGCAGAGAGAGAAGGAATGAAGACATGCACCTGCTATATTTGAAGAGGCTTCCCTGTGTATTTTATGTATATACAACCCATATAATTAGGATGTCTTTGGACATTTTTATCCTTGGGAATAATTGAAGCAATGAGCAAGTTTACTTCAAATTCACAAATGTTTGGAGTCTTAACAAATGACAACTGCTCTATTTTGTAGCTACATGCAGGTTATGTCCTCTTAGATCTAAAACATCATATAGGTAAGTTACAGAGTGTCCTGTAGTCTTTCTTAATCCTGCCATCAACTGGCTAAGTTACCCTCAATAAGTCACTTAATTATTTAGAATTCATTTAATTCATTTGACTTTTCTCTTTAAAAATGTAGTTTCTAGGAGTGTCTCTTTTTCTTTAGATTGGAGAAAACTTGCTCTTATCAAAACCTTATAACCAACACGTCCTTCCAGTTCCCTGTCTGAATTTTCAGTGACTTTGGGAGAGTTTTGAAGGGTATTTTCACACAGCTACCTTGGTCACTATTCACTAATTTCCCATATTGAGACTTTTTTGGGATTCTTTTATCAATCTGCTCCTCCATCACATAGATCAAGGATAGTGGTGGAGAAAGTGACCTTGTGGGAGCTGACTGTGTGGTCAAGGCAGAGTGGGAGAACTCTAGTTTACAGTTTCCTCTCTCCAGTGTCCTATCCCATCTCATCTCATCTTACAACAGTACTAGGATTCTCTTTAGGGAAACTGCTGAATAGTGACAGTCTGCCTGTGTTCCTGACCCCAGGGATGAGACATTTGTCTCAGGCGGAGCAAATATGTTGATTGGTTCAGTTAGTTGTAGGTATCTGACTGTCTAGACCAATCAAAATCCTCCCTAAGACATATCTGTCAAAGAAAAGTGGGAAAATTATCTTCTCTCTGGAATTTCTAAAATAGGTTGCTGAGATGCTGGGGCAACCAATGACCATCCAACTCAGGGAGATACTTTCTGTAATATAGATTCACACTGAAGGAAATGGGGCTCAATGGTAGAGAGAAAGCTGGAGCCTTGCTTACCTGGAACTTCTAAGTCCAATTAGCACTGAATCTAGACTCACCTCTGAATTTCTAGTACATGTATTTAAATTTTAAAAAATCAAATCCTCTCACTATTTGAACTTGATTTTTTGCTACCTGCAGTTGAAAACAACTGATTTCCTCAATGTAACTTTCACTGACAGACATTCACTAAATACATTTTTTATACTTTAAACATAATCCTTCTAGCCCTGGTTTGGGATCTTCAAAAGTCTGCATCCTTTCTTACTCTTCCAACATTTATTGTAATTGCTTTAAAGCATTCATTAGTACATCCTTCCCATCTTGATGCAGTTCAGAGAGAGGGCAAATACTTTTGATGTAAACTGTAGCCTATGGGCCTCCTGTCTAGAAGCTTTGGAACTGCACTCCATTCCTTTCATTAAAGCAAATCTTTTGTTGATATCCCCAGGGCACAGAAACATTTTCATGGCATAATGGAATACAAAGTATATTAAACTCCTGGGTCCCTATACAGTAGGCAACAAGCCTGACTCTACCCTAGCCCCCTTTTCTTTAAATAAACAACTAAAAACAGTTGCAAACACATTTTCCCAACCAATAAATTGCATATATGATAACTATTTAAGAGGAAATTTGTATAATATATAGCCAGACTAATTAATATAAATGTTGTATGCATAAAAAAGAAAACCCTTTTACAGGAAAATATGTATCTGCAAAGTATATCATAATTCTTAATATTATTGACATATTCATGTTTGACAACTAACCTTTCAATTATGTTTACTACTAAATGTTTCTTAAATCAAGTTTGTAGATTATAAGATCAAAAATAAAGTCTACAAAATTATAACAGTATAGGTTACATATCACATTTTATGCAAATAGGAGTTCTAATTTCTTTTCAGTAATAGTAGTAGTGACCACAATGACTATTTGAGTCCTTGGTACAAACTGAGCCACTGTGCCATGTACTAAAAATAACTTCATCTCATTTAGTCCTCACAAATAGTCTTACAGATGTGCATATTGTCATCTTCATTGTCTAGGTTTGGAAAAGTGATTTTTATAGCCCAAAGTCACCTAGCTGGTGAGGAGCAAAGTCTGGGTTCCAACTTTTTTTTCTGATAACACTCAGGCTGCTAACAACTATGCATACTGCTCAGTCATTGCACAAATGCAGAAATGATTAACATAATTATAGATTTGCCTACCTTGAAAACATAGTGGTTAGAAGACGTCAAAGTTGCCAATTGCTGTATCTATTTACAGAAATACTGTATTTCACTTGTAAGACAAGATGAATTCTATAGGCCCATAGAAACTTAAACACACAAACTCATACCTCCAAATGAAATGTGCCCCTTCTCTGTTAGTCAACAAGTAACCCATTATGCAGGCTCAGATCTACAGTTGAATTTTCATTCAAATAAATGAGAAAAAAGTTTCTTATTGTCCTGATTCAGTGCTCATCATTATGGATGTTGATGGCTCTTCCTAAACTTTATTTTATTCACTACACTCTTTCTACAGACCTCAAGTGAGGAAATCCATCATTCAGATACTTGTGCAAAAGTGAGAGGAATAGATTAATACAATTGCTGAAAGTCAAGTTGACAGAGCACAGGAAGTACCTCCAAATAAATGCAGCACTAATGTTTGTGTGGGCTGTGGAGGGAAGGGTAGGAGAATTTTCATTTTAATGGATTATTTTGCCTCTTGCTATAAAAGTGCTGCAGCTTAATAGTTTTATAATTGGCCATTTACAAAAGTCTCCATCTCTGATTGTTGTGTGTTCTCCATTCGCAGCTGCTGACTCTTCTTCTTGGTGGAAGGTAGCAACTCAGCCACTTAAAAGGGCTCAGTCATCATCATTTAGATGGAAATGTTTCTGTTAAAGTAGTATTTAAACATTTTTATCATATTTGAAACTTTGGTATGTTTTGAAGGTATCTGGTCAGGCAAACATCACTGGGGCCATTGCCCATGAGAAAACATAGTATCAAAGGAATTATCAGAATTTCCCTATAGGAGGTATTAGTCAAATTCTGTAATTAGACAGACCTGGATTAAAATCCCTCCTCTCTACTTAATACCTGTCTGACTTTGATCAAATGGTTACCACACATTTCATCAATTCCTTCATCTTTGAAATGGGAATAATAAAAATATTCCTGTCTGACAGGGTAATTATAGGAATTGCCTGAAAAATCCATGGAAATGTTTTAACACTGAAGTTAGCCTAAGTGTTCTGTAAATCTGAAAGTTATTCTTTTATTATTATGGTACTATCACTGAATGTCACTATTGCTTAAATAATCACTATTGCTAAATTTGCTGTAAAATTTGCTGTAAAATGACCCTATTACCTATACTAGATTTCACTCTTTTCTGTTTTCTTTTTTCTTTGAATAGAATGTCTAGGGGGCTAGGGTGAGAGAAATACTTTACTGATGCTATTCAGTGGAATGAGAATTTTCATGCCCTGATTAAAACAAATCATGGATTCTGTGAATTTAAGGTAGCAGAGAAGCTAAGAGCAGTGGAAGTCAGCCAGACCCAAGTTTGAATTCCTTTGCAACACTTTTCTAGCCACAGAATTTCTGGAAAATTCCTTAAACATTTTTTCTCACTTTACTCCTATTTTCCTCATCTACAACTTGCCCCAGAAATATTTATTAAACCCCTTCCATGTGTACTTCCATGGACACACCAATAAAAAGCACACTTTCTCTGTCTCTCTCCTTGTTCCTCTCTCTCAGCTTACACTGGCATGTGTGAAAACAGATGGGTGTTATAAATAAATCCTGTGTTATGTTGGAAGCTGAGCATTGTGGGATAAGGGGAAGGAAAAGAACGTGGAACGTGCTGAAGACTGCTGGGTCAGCCCTGCTGCAGGGGTGAACGTGTAGCTCCAGTTTTAAATAGAGTGGTCAAGGTGGCCTTGATCAGGGAACATGTGAGCAGACTTGAGGTCAGGGTTGGCAGAGTGGACTTAGGAGAATACTGCTGCCTGGGAGCAGGAATGACCAGTGTTGAAACTCTAAGGCAAAAGTGGGCCTGGCATGTTGGAAGAATATCCAGGAAGCCACTGTCGCTGTGCAAAGTCAATGGAGAGGAAGAGACAACAGGAGGACTGAGGTCTCAGATGTGCTGCAGACAGAGTGTCAGGCCTTGGAGTTCATCACAAGCACTTTCTTTTTCAGTACAATGTAGACAACCAGAGATAGGATCCAGAGGTTTGACAGGATCTCTTTTGTTTTAAAAAGTGAACACTATCTTCAGTACTGAGGATAAGGGGGGGAAAGAGTGGAATCAGGGAGAACAGATAGCAGCTACTTCTAAGTGTTCCTAAGATAGATGGTAGTTTGGTGGCTTCAGCTGGATGATGGTAGCAGACATTCCAAGAAGTGGCTTATTTGAGGTAGGATTCCCTGGTGGATTGAATGTGGGATGTGAAAGGAAGAAAGCCAACAAGGGTAAATTCAAGAGTTGTAACTTAGTTATCTGGAGCACTGCCAATACTGTTCAAATATTGTTTGAAATGCAGAAGGCTCTGGGTGGGGCAAGTTTAGGAGTTTAAAGGTCAATTTTGAAGATAAGGTTCAAGATAGTTTCCTGACATCCAGGTAAAGATGTCAGCTAGACAATTGGGTAGGCAACTTTGGAAGGAAGGTCTGAACAAGAGGTGCATTTGTATAAAATGGAGATATTAAGGATGATTACAGGGCTGGGATATTGCTCAGTGGTAGAGCCCTTGCCTAGCATGTGTGAGGTCCTGGGTTCGATTCCCAGCACCACCTCCACACACAAAAGTAATAATCACATGAAAAGGTTACTTCCAGCATTGAACAAGATAATGCAATTAGCACTGTGGGTTCTGAAAAATCCATATTAGCTAAAAATAATTATCACAAATGAAAAAGAAATTGTGTAGTTTGTTTTCACAGTACAACTGAACACAGTGGTTTCTCATTATTCTAGTAATATTTAATACACAATTATTTTAGTCAGATGTCATTAGGACAAACATTTAGAAGAAGCATTTCTATTTCCTACTTTTCCCCCTGAAATTGTAAACATATTTTATAAGGTTTAAGTTAGTTCTGATTGTGTACCTCTTTAATGAGAAGAAATTTAGAACCTTTTAGTTGGTGCTCTAGTATCTGTTATTATTTTTATTATTATTGTATGTCTCATTAAACTTGGTTGAGAATTAGTTATCTCTGATACATTTGCTGAAGTTTAGGCAGTTACCCAGGTATTCAAGAAGAGAAGATGTGCCTGCCTTAAGATAACCCTTGGATACATTGAACAGTTCATGCAACTCAGAAATTTTATTAGTTTCTTTTTTAAAAAAAAATGCTTATTTTTTGGTGGTAGGGATTGAACCCAGGGCATAATGCCTGATAAACCTGTACTCTACCACTGAACCATGACCCCAGATCTTCATTCACCTTTTAAATGAAAACTGGGTAGAGAAATTTTATTTCCCCAGTTTAAATTCCCTTTAGATATTCATATACCCTTAATAGCCTGTTTGGCTTTACCAAAATTCTATTCCTTATTCATTTGGCTACCAGATATTGGTCTAAATATGTACTTGTACTCAGAATGCATGACCATGTTGTCTCTACACATCTATAATTTTATTTTAACACTATCATTATGTAAGCTATATTTTAATTATAATTATAACACATTTTATATCAACACACATCCATTTCTAGTGTTCAGGGGGAGAGCAGCATGTAGTAAATTTTATGAAAATATAGCATCTGAAGAACAGAACAGAGGGTAATTGTGTAATTCTGTATTCACTATAATTAAGTTCAGTGAAATTGGCATAATAGAATTAAGATTTAAGAAAAAAAACACATTGAGGCACCATGGCTTCCTCTCAGCCACCCTTTTTATGCCTCATCGCACAGACTTAGCATCTTTTTATATCTAAGTAGCAAAACAGGCCAGTAGATGAATGATAGGCATGAGTGGTAGTAGGAAAATGAAATACTGCTTTTGAATTTGGAAAGAGCATAGTTACTAGCTTCTATGCCTACTGGGCCCACCATTTCTGGAACAGTTAAGCTCAAGCCAAATAGACTATCTTACTATCCTCCTGAGTAGCGACATATTTATATTCTAAGCTTTACTTCCTGTTTTTTGATAATTGAGAAGATTATCACAAGACTGCATCACGTAAGTCTGATTACATTATTATGTACCAGGCACCAGGTTCTCCCTCACCTTCTACTCTTCAATCTATCTCCTTCCCTCCTTCCCTCCCTGACCTCCCCCTCCCCCCGCCCTTCCTGGACTTGAAATTCAAGTTTGGACAGCAAGAATGACTTCTGAGAAAAGTTCGTTGCACTTTTTATATCTCAGGGAGCCAATATAGCTATGGTTAAGCATATAGCTACTGAACATGGCTCAGATCCCTGTTTTCACATGCTAACCACTTAGGTAGTTAAACCGATTCCAAGGGCCTCACTATTCCTACCTGCAAAATGATGATAATAACAGTTCTGTCCTCCTAGGACTATTGCAGGCTTAAATAAGATTATTCATGTCAGGTGCTTAATACAACACCTACAGCCCAGGGGAGTCTGTTGTTGATTTATCAGTAGTGTTATTGCTAGTTTTTTTCAGGTGTGATCAGTCTTATGCCTTACCCCATTACCCTTTAACCCACATCCCTGTTGTGTCCCTGTGCAGGGGCAGGGTTGTCAGAGAGCAATAGCTTCCTGATATCTGACCCCTAGTCTTCACTGACCTTGGGTTGGTCCACAGCATCTGTTGCTGCTCATTGAAGCAATCTCTTGTTTGAGAAGGAAAAGTGGATGTTACGGCAAGTTAGAGTCAAGGAGAAAGACTTCTCTCTTCATCACCCAGGGAACCATCAAGGAAAATATTCAAGCAGAAGGAGCATCAAGCAAAGGGAAAAAGGCTTAATTATACAGTTCTGTAATTGAGGCCAAGTCAGACAGACAAAAGTTGAACTCATTCCCATCGTGTACTGACAGTGGGTCTCAGGTGCCTATTATAATCTCTGTAAGCCTGAGTCTACATCTAAAAAAAAGGAACAGTGATATTAGGACCTACTGACCTACTGCATGCTGCTATTGTGAATAATAAAAGAATAAATCCTTTGAAAGCACTGGCTATGTGGGTTGGCATATAGTGTGTGCTCCATCAATGTTAGCTACTATGACTACTTCCATGACTAACATTATTGTTCAGTAGGTCCTTCTCTTTCTTGAATTGCACATGATCACTTGGATAACGAACTTAACATTTATTAAGCATCACCTGGAAGTCCTTCAGTTGTACCCCAGTCAGGGTCAGCTGTAGGTGAGGGGCACATCAGTACTACCACTAGCACATCCTGGTTGTCACCATCTTCACCACACTGACCACACTACGCACCTACTCTGTGTCAGGCAGCAGGCTTGACCCTGTATATGCTTTATGTCCATGTTCACATGGGTAGGAAAAATCCTTTTCACAGGTAAAGATGGTAAGGCATTGTAAGGTTTATACATGACCCACAGTAAGAGATGGAGCCAGGATATTCAAACTTCTGTCTCTCTGACCTCAGTAGTCCTCAAAATGTAGTTTTTCTGCATCCTATTGAGGAGATCATCTTTCAGCCACTCCTGTAAGAGTAAAGAATGTTCTTGATGCCCATTTATGTCTAGCCCCTATGCTACCATAAAGTCAGAGCTGGCAGGTGGAAAAATTGGGGTCTCTTCAAAAACCGAAGGGAACTTCCTCCCTTCAGCTTTTCCTCTACCAACTAGCTAACATTTTATTTCCTTCTTAAGAATTCCCACATGTTTGTTTGGGGACTTACCTTGACCTTTCAGTATTTTTACATCCTGTACATGACTCATCCACTCTATTTAAAGTTAATTTATTTGAGGTCAAGTGTGGGGTCTTACTCATCCTGGAGTACAATTATCTCCTATAGCATCTAACTCTGTGCGTTTTATCTTGTAGGACTTCTGCAAATATTTATTTGAGTTTTGTTGAATTGTGTTCAATAGTACATTAAAAGTTATATAGAGAATTCTTTCATAGAAGGGAGCATTCAAAATATATTTATAGCCTTTTTACAGGAATGTTAAGTCATGGTTCTACAGACTTTTTTTTCTGTTTAGATTGAGTATAGGTTGGATATTCTTAATTCTAAAACCTGAAATCTGAAGTGCTCCAAAGTCTGAAAATTTTTCAGTACCAATATGGCGCCACAAGTGGAAAATCCCAAATTGCCTCATGAGACAAGTCATTTTTAAAACACAAGCACACTATAATGTTATATATATTTACATTTAGGCTATGTGAAGGTAGCCTATGTGTCATTTCATCCTCAGATAGTCATGCCGTAAAAAAAAAAACATGATAGAATGATCCCCACAGTGCACACATGAACAGAGCCTTAGAGCCTATATGAATAGCTGTGCATAAAGCATAAGTAAAATTTGTGTTTAGACTTGGATTCCATCCTCAAGATATTTTCATCATATATATGTGTGTGTATGTGTGTGCATATATATGTGTGTGCATGTCTGTGTTTGTGTATGCAAATATTCTAAAATTTGAAAACCAATCTAAAATCCAAGCTACTTCTCACCCCAAGTATTTCAGATAAGGGATACTTAACCTGTAATTCATATTGTCTTATTTTAGTATATACTTATAAACCCTAAGTTTCCTCTATCAAGTTTGAATTTTCAACTGATTTGAAGTTGGCTTGTTGCTTGTATTATTGATTTATCCATTGAGAATGCCATCATTCTATCATGGCAGAGTTGAAATTGTGTGGGGACGTACACCTTAGATCCATAAATTGGTTTTCTAAAGAAGGAACATGAAGAACTAGAGTCTTTTCATATTTCTGCAGAACACCAATTTTTCATATATAATTTTGCTCCCTTAGAAATATAAAACTGTCTTAATAAGGTTTATCCTAATTTGTTCATCTTCCTTTCACCAGTCTTAGTGGGAAGACACTAGGCTGAGTGGAAGAATGTCATTATGGCATGGATCAGGGACTGCTGGATGGAGTCAATGCCCTGGGTGTGTTTTCTTATTTGTTTCTACTCTATTAAGATCAGTTAATGCCTTAAGTGTGCAAGGAATTTTTCTGACCTCTGCAACTGGATTATGTCATTTCATCCTTAGATAGTCATACTGTAAAAAGACATGATAGAATGGTCCCCATAGTGCACACATGGAACAGAGACTCAGAAACAGTTAAATGCTCATGCTGACCAATGATGGAGGTGGATCTTGAACTCAGTCTGCATGAATGAAAATTCAGAGGTTCTTACCACTGAAATAAAGTTGTGTGACATTCTGAGGGTGGATTCATTTCTATAATTTCCTTCATTCTTTTTGTAATTAAATCAGTGTTATTGCAAGTTCATAAGAGATAGAAGGAATACCAGCCTATTCAATAGTAGATCTAGGTGAAGGTTATTTTATCACACCAATTCATTCATTCATTCAAAATGTATTGAATACCTACATGTGCAAAGTTATGCATCATAGCAGTAAGCTCCCTTTCCTTAGATTCTCCCTCAGCAGACACAAAAGTCTTGGACCGGTTCACCTGATATACAGAGGGTTTGGTGCTGGGAGCCTGGGGAGGAGGTGTCTTATACTGACAAAACCAACGCTGTTGCTGTTGTACTACATGATGTTGTAGTACAATGGCACACTTGCCTTACTATTTTTGCCTGGGATTAATGGTAAAATGGTGCAAATTTAACATGGAAAATGCATGTATTTATGAGTTGACAGTTCTACATGCATGTGGACATCATATAACATCAGCTGGCAGCTACCTGCCATCCACCATGACTATTTCTACAACCTAGGCAAGTTACTTTCTTATTTATCCAAGGGAAAAGCACTTGAAAGTGACACAGGGGCCCAGTATACTAATGAACACATCATGGCTAAAATGATGGATTTTCAAATATGAACCTGTGACCTGTATGAGGTAGACTGACATTCTATTTTAAGAATAGAAAATAAAATTCCTTTACAATTCATTAAGGAAAAAAATAGGCCACTTCATAATTTCCTGAGTTTGAAAGTTTCACTTAGATATATTTATGAACAACTCGAAATTAGTTAAAATATATATAATGTGTATGTGTGGTTTTGTCTTCTGCTAGCAAGTAGTAAATGAAATTACTAGCACATATATACACACAGGAAAATAGCTGATTTGATTTAATTTAATAATTTGCTTTTTTGTAGATGTGTCGCTATGGTTTTATATCTGAATAAAATATTTCTTCTACTTTCCACCACAAAATTACATTCAATCTAATATAGCCTGTCCCAAATGTCTTAGTGCAGTTTTAATTTTTAATAGCTTTCAGAAGGATGGGATTACAAACATACCCCCAAAAATCCTATGAAAGTTTAATTATTGAAATTTTCCTTATACTTATTTACATTTGTGAATTTTGGAAAGTAAATATTTAATTGTATTTACTTGTTTCTGTCCTTCTGATTGAAGATGGCAAACACTGGAAGACAAAAAATTAAAATTAAATATGTATTATTAAAATTTATCAAAACTCAATGAATGCCAGAGAAATTTAAGTAATTAAACTTTCAAAGGGCACTTTCTTGTGAGTGTAGTATTTATTCCTCTGGAAGAATTCACCCTGAAGCTCTACTGAGACTTTGGAGACACCCAGTTTAATGAGCAACTACTCTTTGCTTGGGACAAAGAGCACTAGGGGTTCCAGAGATGGACATAAAATAATAACAATCTAAACAACAATAACAACAAATCTTGTCAAAAAAGAAAACAGAGCAATAAACCATGCATTAGAAATAGCAGAGATGCTCAAGTGTTAATGTGCCAAAGAATCACAGTGCAAGCACCCCTCCACAGTTGGACAGGTGCAAGGTCTGGGAGAGTGTATTTTTGTTGAACATTCTCAGGAGGTTCGCAGACAGATGTCTCAGTTCACAGCTACCTTCAAATTTTATTCTGCATCACATCTACATGGAAGTCTTGTTCAAAAGTATCTTTCTGAGCTGCACCATCAGGGTTTCCAGATCCCCAAGTTTGCACCTTTGAGCAGTTCCCAGGTGTGGCTAGTGTTTCTGGTCCAGTAATCACACATTGAGAAACACTTGTTTATGGAGAACATCTTCAGTGTGGGATTCAGTATGCCATGAGCATTGTTTGCAGACAGCCTTAGGAAGGCAAAGGGTCTGTACCCTAAATTGGCAATAGATAACAATGCCAGATAAAATTTGTTGATCCAAGGAAAATTATAGGAAATTTACCTGCATTAACATTTAATTCTTTAAATAGGGTATGGAGGTATTCCTCATTTTCCCCACTTTATAGGGGAGCCAGAGAAGTTCATTAATTTGCTTGAGCCACACAACTGGCGAGTAGCAGATTAAAAAGTTGAATCTAGGGAGTTTGATTCCAGAGCTCACACTTTTAAAAAAATACTATTTTTAATTAATGAATCATGATTGTATTACATTTGTGGAGCATAATGTTATATATATATCTCCATCTCATAGAGATGCTGGGAGGCCTGAAGATCAGAAGTTTGAGAGCAAGGAATAAGGGCAGAGTGGAATAAGCCTTACAGCATCTGCACAGGCTTCTTGCGCAATCACCCTGACAGATACTACCACCTCTATTTTACTTCATGTATTTTGCTTTGAAGAATGGAAGGGAAACATTCCTTATCTGTAAATAGCCTCTTAGAAAGGGTACAATCATGTAATTATGCAACCCTCTAGAGAGCCTTGTTCTTCTAAAAACTCTTTGAAAAATGTTCAAGGTTAAGGACATTTTGCTCTTAATTTAGCAACTTGCAGATGATTATCTTGGAATGATGTTCTCTCCCTCTGCAGATGTTCTGTCAGGCTTTGGAAAGTTCTGGAAAAAGTGGACAAAGGATTTTTTTTTATGGTTCACAATTAAACATTAAATCTTTTGTAAGTAAAATCCACTTAGAGACCAAAAGGCACTTCATGTCACTGCTGTAGTCTTCTCCTCTCTACATTTTCATAAATTTTTCTTTCCAAAATGCCTTTGAACAAATAAACTCGATAGGGCCCATCCATTTCTCTCATCAGACTTTATCATTAGTAAGAATCCTTTGGCATTCCATCTGTCAGTCCTTTGTCCGAAGCACTTCTGTGGGTCCTTCTGCCTCCTTTTCTCCATTATTTGGACTCACCTCTCCAACTAAAGTAGCAGTCTGCTGTGGTTTCCCTGGAAGTATGAAGAAAGTCCCTCTGTGGAAAGAGAGGACTATTGATGAGCTTAAAATGTAAGCAAGGGCTGGGGCGGTGGCTCAGCGGTAGAGCGCTTGCCTCGCACGCGTGAGTCACTGGGTTCGATCCTCAGCACCACATAAAAATAAATAAATAAAGATATTGTGTCCATGTACAACTAAAAAAATATTTAAAAAAAAAATAAAATAAAATAAAATGTAAGCAATAGGGCTGGGGTTGTGGATCAATGGTAGAGCGCTTGCCTAGCATGTGTGAGGCACTGGGTTCAAGCCCCAGCACCACATAAAAAATTAAGTAAACAAAATAAAGGTATTGTATCCATCTACAACTAAAAATATGTTAAAGAAATGTAAGTAATACATAGAATGTGTCTGAGAATTTAAAAATAGGAAAAATAAAATCAGTGGAAGATAATAGAAACCATTTCATCTGAGCACATCATTTACAAATGAGCAACTTAGGCCAAAAAAAAATGCAGTAGGTAAAAAAGAGTAAGAGATGTGCCTGAAACATCTGTCGTATGACATATTACGAATTTATTTCTTGTCCACTCAATAGTTTAGTACAGACTTAGGTGGTTTGGTGGTCAGTTTTCTGCAAAATGGTTCAGGAGCCTTCAGTTTTCATTGTGTGCCTCTAAATTTGTCTCAGAAGGGAAAGGAGAGAGAAAATTCCAAGCTCAATTGTGAACTCTTCATCTGTCCAATATAAATTCTTTATGCCATTTCTGGACACATTCTTTGGACTGGTGAAGAGTGATATGGCCACACTCAGATGTAAGTGGAGATAGAGAATACTATTCCTTCTCTGTTGCTAGGACTGTGTCTCCAAATTCCAAGGAGTATAAATACGCCATCAATAGTTGATCATTTCAAACACAATACACTATTAATCTAAGTCAGAGAGAGAGAGAGAGAGACAGAGAGACAGACAGAGAGAGAGAGAGAAGAATGCATATAATATAGACACTTGGAGAATTCAATACTTTATGGAAAAGTGTAGATCCAATTGCTTCTTATTTCTCTCCTACCTCAAGATACTTACTATTTTCCTTCATCTGCCACCTCACACTTATCTTAGTACTTCTATGAGGAAAACTTTGAAAGAAATCACTCCAAGTCTTCAATGCTTTGAAAGGTATAGCACAATCAAACCCTAACACTGTATGTACAGATTTTACCAATTTTAAATGATTAGTGGAAAATGCATTTTAATTAATGCAGAAAAAGGACTGATTTTTGTTTCAAAAAAATACCCTGAGCTGTTGTGCAAAATAATTGGAAAATCAGAGAAATCTAAGTCTGGATGACAATTAAAATGTTTTTACTTTATAAAAGTAAAACAAACTAAAAAGATGCACTCATACATTGTTGGTTGGACTGCAAATTAGTGCACCTACTCTGGAAAGAGGTGTGGAGATTCCTCAAAAGACTAGAAATGGAACTACCACATGACCCAGCTATCCTACTCCTTGGTATATATCCAAAAGATATAAAATCAGCATACCACAGTAATGTAGCCATATCAGTGTTTATAACAGTACCATTCATGAGTAGCCAAGCTATGGAATCTGCCCAGATGCCCTTCAATAGATGATTGGATAAAGAAAATGTGGTATATATACACAATGGAATTTTACTCAGCCATAAAGAAAAAAGAAATTATGGCATTTGCTATTAAATGGATGGAACTGGAGAACACCATGCTGAATGAAAAGAGGCAAACTCAGAAAGTCAAAGGTTGAATATTTTCTCTGATATATGAAGCTAGTTCAAATTAAGGAGGAGATGGGGAGGAGAGGAAAAGAGAGGGAATTGCATGAAAATAGAAAAAAGATCAATGGGAGAGAGGAAGGAAAAGATAGTAGAATGAATCTGACCTAACTTTCCGAAGTACATGGATGACTAGACCACAGTGAATCTCACTATCATGTACATCCACAAGATACTAATTTTTAAAAAGTACATAAGTAAATAGTAGAAATATCAGTAGAATAGAGGGAAGGGAACAGGAAGGAGGAGGAGAAGGAAAGGGAAAGTACTGAGGACTGAATTAGAGGAAATTATATTTCATACTTTTATAATTGTGTTAAAATGAATGTTGGTGTTATATACAACTAAAAAGAACTAAAAAAAAACTTTCAGAAACCACACTCTTTGTGGAAACTTTACAAATTAAGAATATATAAAGAAAAAATGAAAATAACTCAAAATACTACTTCTAGTAAATGATCTCTAATTTTTGAGACTTTGTTAGTGGGGGTGGGTGAACACAAATACAATGCACACATAATATCTTTAATTACTTGATCAAACTATAAAACTGTTTTTGTAACTTATATATTTTACCTACTAGTATTATATTATAACTGTGATTCTGTGTAATTTAATAAAACTCTGTATCATAATTTGTAATGATTGAATGGCCCTCCATTATTTGTTTAACCAGTCACCTACTGCTCAAAATTTGGGTTGTCTTCTACAAACAATGAAACATTCTTTTTTTTTTATTTTTTAGTTGCAGGTGGACAGAATATCTTTATTTTATTTTTATGTGGTGCTGAGGATAGAACCCAGTGCCTCACGCGTGCTAGGTGAGCATGCTACCACTGCGCCAGAACCCTAGCCCCAATGAAACATTCTTATCCCTATGTCTTTGAGCATTTATTCATTTATTTCCTTAGAATGACATTTTAGAAGTAGATCAGCTGCTTTTCAGTTTTGACATATATTGACATGTGTTCCCGGAAGGTTACACCACCTCACTTTTCAATCAGCAATTTAGCATCATCTGTGGCTCCTAACACTCTTACTAGTACCATTATTATCCATTTGTTTCATCGATATCCTTCTGATAAATAAAACAGGACACCCGAATGATTTTACTTATATTTCTTTGGATAAGAAGAGTGAGGTTGAACATACTTTCATATATTTTTGGTTATTTGCTTTTCTTCTTTTGTCACTTTATGATCTTTACTAATTTTCTATATTTTTTGTAAGAACTTTTTATATATTGGAGTATTCACTATATTGTCATATTTTTGCCCATGCAGTTGGCCTGCTTGGCCAAGTGTAATTTATCAATTACAATTTTATGCTTATAGAAGTTCTTCGATATTGTCCAGTCTATTCAAAAGCCCTTTACTGAACCCAGACCTGGGGAAAAAACATCAGTCATATATTATAAGACTGTCTCATATATTATAGTTAATTTATTTCCTTTTTGGCATTATGGGAATTTAACATTTTTCATCTTATAGTTATAAATGATCTATTTTCTCTGAAAAGGATTATAAACTCCATGATTCAAATAAAACAAGATTTTATGGGGTAGATATGGTATATATTTTAAAAAGGAACAAGCTAGAGCATAGCTTAGCACTGCAGTATGTGCTTAGCACACACGAGAACTGGGTTTGAGCCCCAGTACAACATACACACACACACACACAGACAACACACACACACAAAGTCATAAATCACTGTGTTGGTGATTGCCTAATTTATAAAGATGATATTTATAATTGTTATAAATACATTTTATTTTTGTATGAAATAATATTAGCAAGAATTGCATAGGATAGGCATAGCATCAAGAAGAGAGCATGGTGCACATCCTCTATTCTCCATCAAAACATCCAGGACTTTTAACTCTGGGGCACTTGCTCAAGGGCTCTCAATACAATCATATGTGTCAGGTTGGGTGAGCAAATTGAAAAGTCCAGGCAATTATCCTTGGCTCCCTCTGGAAAGAAGCACATAGTACTCTGTGGAGCAAAGGTGGTATGTCCACAGATTGGAGACATGAGCTCCCCTGTGACCCTTCAAGTCAATGTGTGACAAAATGCCAATATAAATTATATTGATGACAGTATCAGTGAGGTGACAGTCCTTTCAGTGACCCAACATGTTGTTTTTTTTTTCTTCAGTATATGCATTAGCCAATGGGCAAAGCCATCTGACAGATCTATTTGGTACAATGAATGAATCTGACACTCACATTTTGAAAAACTGAAAATGTATCCATTTGTCAAGGCCAGCTGGCTGCTTGCACTGTTCATTCCTCCAGGTAAAGATTGATGATACTGCAGGCAGTAAGGTGTTATCACATCACTCTATGACCTCTGGAGTCAATAGGGAAGGAGCAGCCGGATTAGGTAGCTAGCTCCTTGCCACAAAATATTAAGTAGCAAATTAAAGAGCCTAGATTCAATTTCTGCAGTCTTGTTTATATTATGACATCTAGGCTGCTATAAAGAAATCCTAACAATATGTTAGGATAATATTTACTTTTTAATTTTGTTAGCCATAATCTAATTATAACAACTATCACCATTAAAATATGCCCTTATTCTCTCTCTTAGTCAAGCTGTGTGGTCTTGGGTAAGTCACTAACCTGCCTTGGACAATTTTCTTTACATGAAATAGAAATGATGCGTACTTTTAAAGACTGTAGGAAGATTGATGGTGATGTCTGTGGAGTCCTCCAATGCTCAGCATGCATACATCACTTCTATAAGGAATGGAATAAATCGTTATTGCCACAACGAGTCCAAGTAGATGAGAATAGAAATGAAAGTTTCATACACACCCAGCAAAACTGACAGGCACCCATGCCCAGTGCAAATGCAGGAAAGCTGTTATTCTCACACTCCAAAGGAGGTGGCATGAAAGCCACCCAACTCAAGAAGCTTCTGGATTGGAAGTTGAGAAACCTCATTCCCTACTCTGTTTACTCCTCAAGTGTCAAAAGGGGTATTGAAGTTCTGTAGCAAGAACTTCCTTTGTAGTTAGAAATAAGTTATGCCAAAAACATATAAGGAATCACAGAATGATATAGCTGGAAGGGACCCCAAAGATCTTGAGTTTCATGGAATTTTAATAGGCTTGATCTGTTTATAGGTGTTTTTAAAAAGGACCCCATGGTCAAATATAATTTGGAAATGGTAGGCTAAAGTTAAGGAGAAAATTATGCAACTAATATGCAACTAATAACAAGTAATAGTTAAAACAAATACTACTTACTTCATTTTCCCGACCTCTTAAGATTTTATTATCATACCTGACTGACAGTCATTATACTGTGTTGCTTGCAGGTTGATTAGAGATTTTGCAAGTCAGTTTCAGATTGGAGGAGCACATCATTACAGTTCTAGCTTGTCTGAAGTTTATGTGATAAACAAAATTGTATATATTCAAGATGTATAGCATGATTATACAGTATGGAATGATTAACACAACCAAATTAATTAGCATATCCATTCAGCACACATATTTATCATTGTGTTTTGTGTGTGTGTGTGTTGAGGATACTCAGGATCTTCTCTCCTAACACATTTCAAACAAGTGATATTAACTATAATCTCCATGGTATGCATTTGATGTGAGGGCTACTATTATCATCATGGCTAAGACTAGCTTCTCTAGCCAGATCATCCTGAGCTGGAATCTCTTCTCCATTACCTCTTAACTGAGCAATTTTTGGTCTGTTGTTTATGCTTCCTATTCCTCAGTTTAAGAAAAAACAATGTACTAATGGGTTATTGTCTGATATGTGGATTACTTATTGAATCAGCAAATGCTCAGCTAAGATAATAAATGTATTTAGCATGGTATTAATATTTATCTTTCCCTGTTGATTCTTGCAATTATTTTAGTAGTCAGTAACAATAAGAAGAATAAAAAGAACTTTACAAAATGCTTAGAATGTACCAGTACTACATATATCATCTCATTTAATCAGTACTACATTACTCTGTAGGTGTTACCTTCCACATTATTCTCCTTTGAAGAAAATCAAATAACTTGCTCAAAATATGAAATTAGGTCTGGACCACCTCAAGCATGTGTTTTTGACTTTAAGATGGCCATAGTTTTACTTCTGAATTTGCTTGTTATTATTGTTTTGAACTTCCAAGCATCTGATTTGAAATTCTTTCTTTATTTGGGAAGTAGTTTACCAGTCTTCCACAAAACAAATTGAAAATATCAAATACATTGTTTGCTGTCTGTATCAGAACTGGCCAATGATATCCTGCCCTAGGCTTTGAAGCAGAAATGATGTTATGAGGATGAAAGAGTGGAGAGAAGAATGCGTTCATGGGGAAAGGGTGTAGCTGCAGTCTGTGAATCAGCATCCCATGGCCTCCTTCCACTGGGTCAGCAGGGTGTGCTGGGACATTTGACTTTGATTTGGCATGATTCTATCATAATAGCACAGCCTTGGCTTCTGGTTTTTTAATCTGTGTCTAGTTACTGAAATCTATAACCTTTTTTTTTAAAAAAAAATTTCATTTTCTGTCCAAACCAGCCATATCTGGTTTCTGTTACTTGCAAACTTGTGAACTTTACTGCTATACTCAGGGACGTACATATCCAAGAAAGTGTAACATATTTCTGTTAGGAGGCAAGAGCAGGAACACTTTGAGAGTATCCGTTAGGTGTGGAGAAGGAAAAACCGAAGCCAGTTTTGTTTGTGTTAGAATTCTACCCACAGCTTCTTTTGCTTGGCAGACCATGTGCTAAGGAGGCTGTCCTTTCCCCCAGTGATAGCAGGCAAGGTCAACCCAGGGCTGACAACCCAGAGATCCTCTGTGCTGTGCCTCAGGCATCCCCAGGCATGAAGGACTTCACTCAATGCCTTTATCACTTGACACTACATTGTTCCTCTCCTCCAGGAGCAGCTTTTTCTGCGTGTGACAGGAATACACTGAACTAAGACCTAAAGTGGACAGGAGTGAAAAGTGCCAAAATTAGCTACAGAAAAAGCATAAAAGGCTTACATTTTTCTGTCAGTCCACAATGTTAGGACCTGACATACAATGTGAATCCTTAAAGGAAAATGATGTGTCTGGCCCAGGGAATGTTGGACTTCCAGGTGCTGATGTTGTCTTTATCTGTGATGATCCAGAAGATAGATATTCCTAGCTGAAGGGCACAAACCTCAATCACCTTTAATCTTGTCTACCACTCTCTGAGGCAGGCACTGTTATCCCCTTGCCCTCAAGGTTCAAAATTTTAGGAATTTTACGTGGATAACAGTTGGTTGGCAGAACAGCACATCTGCCTGAATACCATTGCATGACATGGAACCACTGAATCCTAGGCAGAGCAATGAACACAAACCTATTTCACACAAATTTTAGTTCAGTCTCTGGAGTGACTAAAAAGCAATTGAGTGTGTCTGAACTAAGATGTCTTTATACATAATAAATAACATTAAGGAAAATTGTTCTAAAATATGTAGGCTTGACTGGGCATGGTAGCTCCTATAATCCCAGGAATTCTGGAGGCTGAGGCAGGAGGATTGCAAGTTTGAGGCCAGCCTCAGCAACTTAACAAGACCCTGTCTCAAAATCAGAAATAAAAAGGTCTGGGGATGTGTCTCAGTAGTAGAATGCCCTTGGGTCTAATCCCTAGTACCAAAAAAAAAGAATAAAATAAAATAAATATATAAATGTATTACATAACTCATATTTGTGAATGGTGCTAATGGTAACTATGGTAATGTGGAACTCACAACATGAATCTTTATGTGATCTCTGATTCATTTCTTATATAACTTTGCCCTAACTACGGCAGTAATCTTTGTTCTGTCCCACAGTTACAAACTTAACATCCAAAACATGCCTGCCATGTTAGAAATATGTGCCCTCAGTTGCACAGGAGCCAAGAGTAAGAGAAATAAGTCCCTTGGTATACGAAATACAGTCATCTTTCATACTCTCTTGTCTTTTGTATCAATCCCATTTAGTATTTAACACTCAGCAATTTGCATTGTTTTAAATGTAAGAATTTCTTTCACAAGACAGTTTTATGTATGGTTGTTATTTATATTCTTGTTCTAACAATAATTGTAGACTGTTGAACAAGTTCTACTGTACATTTTCATTAAAATTATGAAAATATTGAAGGACATAAGGTGGAGGGCGACATCTACACATAAGTTTTCTGTGGGTGGGGCAAGGTGCTCCCCTTGTGTCTCTTGCTAAGCATATCCTATCTAGTTGTGAATTCATTCTCAGAGCATATGAGTGACTTCCATTAAGGTAGGTGACAATCTTGAGGTCAAACATAGAAAGGGAAAGATGGAAAATTTTTAGATAATGGTAAATCAAACTGTATTTTTTTTGGCAATGAAAAATGTTCTTGTAAAGTTCAAGCACTATAAATTCCATGGTGAAAAAATCTTTCTCTATACAGATATAACTACCCCCTACATTTGAGGAAATATTAGTAAAGTTTCATTGCATATACTTATTTCATTTCTCTCTGCCTTCCCTCTCCACTCCCTTGCCACATGGAGATTAAAGTCTGTGGTGGCATCATATATTAAGTAGTCTAGGAATTGACATGAAATTTGATCTGAATCTCACAGGTAAATTTCAGATGTGATGAAATTCACATAAGAAAAAATCCTGCAATATTCTTATTTTATCAAATGCACTATAATAATAAAAGCAAATCTTATTTCTAGCTAATAAAATATAATTCCTTAGGTGATGTTACATTATAGTAAAAAGCAAATTTAGATCATTAGCTCTTTCTTCCTAAAATACTAGGGAGTGGGGACAAATGGACTGAATAAATTGTTTGGAATGAAATTTGTAGTTTTTAATAGTGAGTTTTTCAAAGTAAATGTATTTTATTTGCCAATAGCACTAAATATGCTATTGTGTAGATTTTTAAAAAATACTATGTATATATTACTTAAGTGATTTTGTATTAATGCACTTATTCATATTTCTATCACAGTATATAATTATACACCCTAAACAAATAAAAATATATTATGCACTATGTTCTTTTATGACTTGAAAAGAGGCTATATTTTCAAGCTCATTCAAATATTCATTAGGTATCAACTGAGAGCCAGGTTCTGCACAAGGCCTAAGTAGAGATTTTACATTAGAGATGGAAAATGTTCTTGCCTTCTGGAGCTGGTGTGTATGTGTATGTCTTAAATACTAGAGAAAGCAAAGTCCAGCTATTTCCTTGCTACAGAGCCTCTTGAATAGTCATAGTGAATTATGAGTGTCCAAGAAGCAATGTGATAAGCAGCAGGTTCTAGATTTGTTTAACAATTAATTCTATTCTTCATGCATCATCTCCTGGGATTCATGATACAAAGGACGTGTATTAAGAGATACTAGTTTTCTATAACAATTAATTTTTGTTAAGTAACTATATATTGAATATCTGACCTTATTCTGGACATTCTGGAACATGTAATGATGTGCATGAGCACTGTGACTAACAGGGAATTAGGAAGAAAAGCTCTGTAGCTGTAATTTAATGTGCCAAAGAAACACACAGACCTGTACGTGTATGTAAAATACAATTTATATAGTATGTGTGTAGGTATACACCCATGTACACATGCATATATGCATATATAAGTGAAACTGTTGTTTAACTTGGGTGCTCAGAGGTTTTGCCAAGAAGGTAGGATGGTAGACCAGATAGACTTTCAGCACATTTGCTTAATTCTTAATTTGGAATAATTTTTTAGTCAGTTTTTTATTGCTGTGACCAAAAGATCCGACAAAAACAACATGGAGGAGGAAAAGTTTATTTGGCATGTACAATATTTAAAGTTCAGTCCATGGTCAGTCGACTCCATAGCTCTGGGCCTTTGGTGAGGGATAACACCATGGCAGAAGGGTCTTGTGGAGGAAAGTAGCTCAGGACATGGCATCAAGAAGCAGGGAGAGCTTCACTTACCAGGGACAAAATATAAGCCCCAAAGACATGCCCTCATTGACCCACCTGCCTATAGGTATCCTACAGTTAATCTATTAGTGGAATAATGCACCAATTAAATTAAAACTCTCATAATCTATGATTTCACCTCTGAACTTGCTGACATTGTCTTACCATGAGCTTTTGGGGAACCTATCATATCTAAACCATAACAGATAAAATCAGACATTTCAACTGGGTAGTGTCAGTCTAGCCTTGACGGAATGCTGTTCTGTCTAAAATGAAAAGTATGATTAAATGTGCTATTGTGGAGATGCCCAGTTATATTCCAATACCTGCAGAGCATTGAAACATCTGCTTTCTCTTCTTTCATCTGTGAAAAGGTGTTTCACATGAAATATAAGTATAAAGACAGTAAGAATAAATAATTTTTAGTAATAATTAATAGAGGCCAATTTCCTCTTCTTTGTGCATGGCTTTTGTCCTATCACAACTTGCATTCTCATAGTCAAAAGATTGTCTTCATCCAAGAGGGGTCTTAGCAATAGGAGTGGAAGAGAAAAGCCTCTTATTCTGACTTTCCATCCTCTGTCCAGAAGCTTCTAGAAGGTTCCAACAGACCATCCAGGCCACTGGTAGCTACAAGGAGACATATTAAGACTCTAATGAAAAGTAAATAGACGCCCAAAGAGGAACTCCAAAGTAGCTTGCAAATTGTATCTATCTTATGTATTTAGAAGAACCTATAGTGACTTATATCCAAGTAATGTTGTGGGACTCCTTCCCCAAAATGCCAGTGTGTGTTTGCAAGTATGTGGCAGGACTTTAGAGGTGAAATTAGGAATAAGGTGAAAAATTGCCTTAAAATTCTAGCTCCTTGAATAGCACACATGTGAAGGGTTTTCATTACTCTTAGCCACCATATTCATCATAGAGGCCACTGGAAAACTGCTCTTTTCTGTCATGTCATAATAGATTGCTACATTCATTTTTTTATTTAATGGTACAGCTCGGGTGCTATTATTATTTCCATTTTATGAATTTAGAAAGTAACATTTAGAGGTGCTAAATCTCTTGGCTGAGGTCACACAGTTATTAAGAGATGAATATGAACCTTTTTAGTTGAGTCTCAAAGACCACAACTTAAGTCTTAGAAAATATCCCCCAGAGCACTTGAATGAATTAACAAATAAGTCGTCATGGCCAGACTGAGCAGGTTCATATAGCAGGGGAATGGCATAATTATGGTTGGATAGTTAATATAAGAATTTACCTGCATACGAGTTACCCAAAGAATAATGTTTAGCTAAGAGCTTCATGTTTACAACCACCAATGGAAGTGGATGTGTGTTGGTGTTTGGAATTAGATCACACATTCAGCAAAGTATATTTTTATTCCAAGACCAATATGATACTAGAAGCAGATGACATGGAGGTGCCATCTGATAGTGCCCCTGTGTAGTTTATCATGTCAACCCAATCAATAATTTAAAAATATCTTGAGCCTACAACATATACAGCCATAAAGCATATTTCAAATCAATGCAAATAATATTTTGCTATGCTAAATCTGGAGTTAAATCACAATGTGTAGCCTAAGATTAATGGGCCACTTTTTCTTCATCACTTTGTTAAATTACTTAGTTTAGAAATCATTCACAAGACTGTGAGCTGGAGCTGTGCTGAGCAGTTGGAATAATTTCTGCTTTTGATCAAAATACTTTCACCCCTTCCCCCTATACCTAGTTCTTGGGAAAGAAAGTTTCTTCTAGAAAAAGCCACATGTTTATAGCTAGATCTTAACCTAAGAAGAAAGGAATTGTGTATCTTCCAAATGAAGCCTATCTTGGCATAGACTCCTACTACTTCATAAAATGAGCACTGATTCTGAGGTGAGGTCTGATGCTTTTGGAATCCTGGTTCACTTTCGTGAATATATTTTGCTTGGAATTAAGTTTGAACTCAGTATATTATCCATAATGCACTCTGTCTAGCCACAGGTATCCTCTGAAATGCAACTTCTTTTAGGGCAGGCCCTGGACCTGCATCTCCACTGTGGCCTTGACACTGACCCCAATGTCTAAGCATTTAGGGAACATTCAGTAAGTATCTGTAGCAAATTATGTGTGCAAACCAGTGAGCAAAGATTAGTTTATGTAGTATAGAGAAAGGTAAAATATCCATCCACTCTTGTTTTCTACAAACGTTGAATACCAGAAATTTGGTAAGTTGTTCTCCAGTTCCTTTTGTACACATGCTGAAAAGACATGTTCTTCCCTTAGAATTTCCATGTCATCTTGTTTGCCTGGAGGATAACTCCTCTTCCTTGAACACTTAGTTTCATTACTTAGTCTTTGATATTGAATTTATTATCTTCCCACCAACATAATTATTTTGCCATCTAGTGTGTTCCATTCATTACCTATCTGCTCTATTACAAGTTTTATCATATCAGTTATTTGTTTACTTAGCATAATCAGAATGAATTCTTGAGTGTTTCTCCCTTGTGACATCTATCATCAGAAAATTACTCCAACATCTAATGGGTGATTCTAGAATGTTGGCTGAATTGGATCATATCTGATTGCCAATTTATATACAGTAATATCCCTTTGTTCTTCTGAATTCCAAGTAGACAGATGGAAAGTCCTAACATTTTGTAGTTTACCCTATTGCATATGTTTAGTCAAAGTGTCTGAGAAACAATATTACATGAACTAGTGGTTTTCCAGTTGTGGTACCCAAACCAGCATATTGGCATCACTGGGTAATTTGATAGAATTCCAAGTGCTTGGGGCCTTGTTTCACACCTACAAAATCATACACTCTGGAATTGGGCCCCAGTGTCTGTGTTTCAATAAGCCCTTAGGTGCTTTTGATCACACTTCAGTTTAGGAACCCCTGATTTAGACTTAAAGAGTAAAGTTCAGATTTTGGACAGACCTGACTCCTAAACCACTCAGCCACTAGAGTCAATTTGGGCAAGTTACTTCTGGAAACATCTTACCATCTTTTTGCTTTTCTTGGCTAATAATGATAATAACTACATTAGATTAACACATCCATTATACTCCAGAGAGTGAAACAATACCAGTTCAACAAATGCTGGCTGTTACCATTGTCATCATTCACAGCTTATTGACCTATCTCAAAGGCACACTTCTAATAAATGTAATAATATGCTTTGTAAAATTGGCAGCTTAGAGAAAACATATTGAGAAGCTCCAGGCAGGGCTGGAGCAGAAAATCAGTGGCACCCTGTAAAAGATACTTGGAGCAGTGAGCAGAGAACTGAGATGATGTCACTGATGCCACATGATGGCATCAGTAAACCTTTGGCTACTTTTATCAGTATAGGTCTAGGAGAGGAAGGTGAAGGACAATATTGGGTAAAGGGGGAGCATCGCTTCAGAAGCTCTGACCTCAGGGCGAGAAATGCAGCAGCATGGCTGGGAGGGAGCCACAGGAGGAGACATCTTGGCTCATTCTTCTGCCTTTCCAGCAATCTCCCAAGGGTACTCTCCACTGGTCGACTCCAAGAGAAGCCAGAGGCCAAGGATGCAGTTTTAGTTAGGACATCTAAGGCACAAAAGGCACAGGGAGAAATGATCTGGACAGGAAAAGTAGATAATTTTGCCACATATGAATAAGCTGTAAAATCATTTTCCATTGTAATATCATTACCATTGTAGACATGTACAGAAATGAGTACTTAGTTCTGACTTGAAAGATCCCAATAGGTTTCAAGAAGAACTGGAATTTTAGTTGGGCTTTAAAGGGCTTTGGATTTTAATGGAGAGTATGGAGTAGAGATGGAGTAGAGAAGTTGAAAGTAAAGACAAAGTTGGTATTTGAATGACACCAGAGATTTCCACCTCTACTCTCTTCACCAAGGCTGGGAAGTAAAAGTGAACTTGACTTGGGGAGCTTGGATAACAGCGTAAATAAAAGTGTAGAAAATGTAGTAACATGTGGTGAAGCCAGGTAAGGGATGAGTTGGTATGATCACCACAAAGCACTAGCAAGTGGTCGTGGAAAAGTTGAGGCTGAATTCTTGACTGTGTGACTTCAGATGAATTACTGGAACCCTTGTGAGGCCATTATCCCCAGCTGCTCCATTTCAGTCCCCATTGCTTCCTCTTTTCCTCTCTTTCTTCCTCTCCATGTACCCTTTCTACTCTACTGGTCTACCTTCCATTTATTTATTATTTTTTAATTGATGATTTATAGATATATATAAAGGCAGAATTCACTGTGGAATATTTATATATGTACATATCATAATGTTGTAAAATCCTTTCTGCATCTTCTCCCTTTTCCCCATCCCCCTTCCTTCCCCCTTAATCTCTTCTATTCCGTTAATCTTCCCTCCATTTTCATGAGATCCAACCCCTATGCACTTTCTGTCCTTTGCTGTAGCTTCCCCAGGTGAGAGGAAACATTCAACCCTCGACTTTCTCAGTCTGGCTTGTTTGACTTGGCATGATTATTGAACACTCTTTATGTGCCTCATACTGTATTAGTCATTTATGTCTTTTCTCGCTTTGCTTTATCTTTGACTATCAGCAACACAACTGATGATGTAGTTGAGAGGAAAGTATCAAAGAAAAACATACCAGAAAATTAATTCCTAGTCAACTCTTTGGCTGTATAATACAAAGGACATGTGAAATGTCTGACAGTGGAGCATTGACTGTGCAGTTGGACATCTGTGGATGAAATAGTAACTTAAAAAATAGGCAGAGCAGGTCAGGATTTGGGGAGGATGTGTGGTTGTATAATATTAGTGTCATGTCTTTTGAAAATTCTAAGGTCCTTAGAAGAAAAAAATTATATCTGT
This sequence comes from Xerus rutilus, assembly GCA_028644305.1. NCBI lineage: Eukaryota > Metazoa > Chordata > Mammalia > Rodentia > Sciuridae > Xerus > Xerus rutilus. The sequence continues at coordinate 8,063,715 of CM053416.1, read as the reverse complement.
CTATCTATCTATCTATCTATCTATCTATCTATCTATTTATCTGGAAAGGGTAAAAGGTTTCTGTGACAATTATGGGGAGGAGCCAAGTTGATAAGACTGCAAAAGGGCAAGTTGTAGGCATTCTAAGTGTAGACCTATGATAAATATTTACTGTGATTAGATTCCATAAAAAAATAACAACAGTGCCTTCATAGATGGTAATTTATTTTAAGCAACCTGGCTAGTGATATAAATAACGAAAATGGGTAGACTTTGAGATTCTCATTGGCAAAACTGTGACTAAAAACCTAAACAGTAAGCTGTTCATACTTTTTTGGAGGAGGGGGTTGCCGAGGATTGAACTCAGAGACACTCAACCACTGAGCAACACCCCCAGCCCTATTTTGTGTTTGATTTAGAGATAGGGTCTCACTGAGTTGCTTAGCACCTCACTTTTGCTGAGGCTGGCTTTGAACTCACAATCCTCCTGCCTCTCAGCCTCTGAGCCACTGGGATTACAGGTGTGTGCCACTACACCTAGCCTGTTTGTATTTTTAATCAGCTCTCTTTGGAGGTGAGCAAAGAGCTCTCTCACCCAGCTCCCTTAGGGGTGAATGCAGTGCATAAACCCGTTCCTAAAATCCTCAGGTTAGTTTGCTTTCCAAAGTCCAGTGTTTGCTTGTCAAAAATATCATGAACTTGTTTCAGGAAAAAATGCAAAACAAAATAATTTGGGCAATAAAGGATATTGACAGAACAGAGAATTTAAGAATTTTTAAAAAGAGCTAAAAATAAAGCAATTATTGGTGAAGAGTATGTATAAATTCAGCTAGAAGGGGGATATGATTAGAGATGGCAATTTGAAAACAATTCAAAAGTACAGGATCAAAATGAAAAAAATATATATAAGTTCAAATTACAAGAAGTTTGAGGACCTTCAAGAGAGAGTTTATAGATTGAAGAGTAATAGTTTAAGAATAAAATACGTGGGGAAAAAAGAATAAAATGTGTGAAAATACACAGAAATGTTGATCAGAATGTTGCAGAAAAGCTACACCAGTCTAAACTGATGTTCCTGAATATTTGAATTGATTGGAGAACATTACAGCAATTGTTTTAAAAACATATGAATCAATTCATTCAACTGGTACATATGAATATTGCAAAATTTTAATTGTTGCACACAAATGTCACTCAGAACTCAAATTTTGGGGGAAAAAATCCATAATCCCAATAAAGAATGGGGAAAAAATTACCTTTTTCCTTAGTAGGTAGGATAAAAAATGAGGGCATAGTAATTTAGAAAGAGTTCATCCTTGAAAAAATTATGCTAACATTTCTTAGCTACTACAGTTTTGAAATGTGATGATACACACAAAGAAATAAAACTATTGATTTTTAAAAGGTGATGTGTTGGCCAAGAGAGAAGAGAACTTTGTGGAGACCTGAAGTGTTCTCTTACAGATGTATCTGAATGTCATTTCAAAAAATAAACACATTTCTCATAACAATGCAGCGAGGTTAATGGAATAATGCAGGTGAAAGCTTTTTAGCTTAAAGAAGTTCCATCAGGACGAGGTTTAACACACCGCGACCCAGAGCAGAAGTGCCAGGACAGTGGCTATTTTTACACGATCCTGGGAAACATTCACAGCGTTCCTGGCACCAGAACACAGCAAGAATGATTGTGTTTTTGCCTTAGCGAGGCCTACTCTTCTCACATAGAGTAAATAATCCCTCATCTCCTAAATTGGAAAGTAGTTTTCTTCTTGCACTAAAACTAAAGTTTATTCTCTATATTTAGCATTCTTAATTATTAGAAACTAATACTATAAATGCTATAATGCTATTAATGCTATAAATTAAATATCTGAAATTAATGCTATAAAGCATATATTTGCATATTTATTTGTTGTTAGCTAAAGATAAACTAGGTAACTAATCTCAGCTAATGACAGATGCCCCAAAGAATCAAACATGTTTTCTTCCTTACTTTTTTAAAATTTTTATTTTGGTAGTGGGAATTTAACCCTGGGGTCTTTAACACTGAGCTATATTCCCAGCCCTTTTTATTTTGAGACATGGTGTTCCTAACCTACTAAGCATGGCCTTGAATTTGCAACCCTCCTGCCTTAGCCTCCCAAATTACTGTAATTACAGATGTGTGCCACCACAACTAACTCAAACATGTTTCTTTTAAAATTATATATATATGTGTGTGTGTATTATGTATATAATTTTGAAAGAATCTATTTCAGAATTAAAACTATGAATAGGTATAATTCAGTTTTTTGAAGAGAAATTTTCTTCTTACCAGTTTAGCCAAAAGCAGATTTAAGTAGGAGAAGTGAAAACAGTTTTTTTGTTTTTATTTGTGAGATATTTGAAATATTTTATGTGATCTTTAGTAATACACCAAAATTAATGGTGTTTTTAACTATATGGACTAGTATTTTTGTTGTTCTTAATTTTTCCCTCTAGCTTTTATCTTTACTGCTTCCATTTGTCTATTCATTTAGGAAAAATCAATTTTTCTTAATATTGCAAACTCAGTGAATGCAGGGCATACACGCATTCCTAAAATCTTTAAATTTCTATTGATTGGACTTAGCCTTAGACTAATTATAAGTTTTTGGACAATTCTAATTTTCTACCCATTTGATAAGAACTTTTCTGTAATATCAAGAACATATAAATAACTCAAAAATCTGACCACCAAAACAAACAAACAGAAAAAGAAAATAGTCAATAAATGAGCAAAAGAAGAAAAGAAATGGCCAACAAATAAATAAAAAGTGTTCAACATCCAAGCAATCAGGGAAATGCAAATCAAACTACATTGAGATTTCATCTCATTTGAGTCAGAATGGCAGTAATCAAGAATACAAACAATAATAAATGCTAGAGAGGATGTGGAAAACAGGAACACTTTTACACTGTTGGTGGGATTTTAAATTAGTACAACCACTATGGAAATCATCGTGGAGGTTCCTGAAAAGACTAGGAATGAAATCACCATATGACCCAGCTATACCACTCCTCATTATTTATCCAAAAAAATTAGTCAGGATCCTATAGTAATACACTATAGTGATACACATACATACCCATGTTTATAGTGGCATAATTCACAACAGCTAAACTGTGGAACTAGCCTGGGCATCTAACAATTGATGAGTGGATAAAGAAAATGTGGTTTATGCACATAATGGAGTTTTACTCAGCCATAAAGAATGAAATTATGCCATTTGCTGGTGAATGAATGGAATTGGAGAACATCATGCTGAGTCAATAAGCCTGACTCAAAAAGTCAAAGGTCAAATATTTTCTCTCATGTGGAAGCTAGAGAGAAATAGGGGATTTTTGAAAGGGAGGGGGATGGGAATCCCATTAAAATAGAAGAGAGATCAATGAATAGAGGAAGGAGCTTAAAGAGGGCAAGGAGGCTGGATGGGAAAATCAAAGAACTGTGGAATGATATTGACCCAATTCTACTACATGCATATATGAATGTACCACAGTGAAAAGATACAAAACAACAATTAAAAAACAGTAAACAAATAGATGGAAGATCAATGCAGTAAAGATAGGGGAACAGGGTACTAGAGATCAGGAGGGAAAGAAGAAGTAGTGGAGACTGAAATGGAGCAACTTATATTCCATGTATGTATGATTATGTCAAAATGAATGTAATCATTATAGCATATGTAGCTATAATGTGCTAATTTTTTAAAAGAATTCTTTCTATTTGTCAATGGAGGCGATATTTATGGGGATTTCTTTGGAGTTAAACTAGAAAGAAAAACTAATTTTTATATGAAAAGGCAAAAGCTTTGTTGCAAAGTGAATTTACATTATGCACGTTTGAAGTAGTTTATGTACTTCAACAAGTCGACCCTTCCTTCACCTCCAGATTTATGTCTACCACGCCACAAGCTTCCAATACATGGAGTTGCCTATATTACTGTAAGTTCGGGGGAAATTGTTCTTTTCATAAAAGACATTAGCTTTTGCATAAATTTCTTTGGTGGCAACTATCCAAGAAAGAAAGCTGAGAAATTGTGCATGAGTACAGAAGTAAAAATTTTTTTAGGCCAATCTCAATGTCTTGGCTAACCTTGTCATTTAGAAAGAAAGTTTAGACCTCAAAGCCCTAATTCACAGGCTTTTAGTGTTATCAGTGCATATATGTCTGGTTTATAGACAAAATTTAGAACTGTAAAAAATCCAATCTAAATTAGTTCAACGATGAGAACTAGAATTTCAGTACATGAAGTACTCAGGCAATCTTGTTCTGTAAACTCCTGGCTTGCTGTTGTGGTATCTGTTCTGTCACTTCTAAAATGCTGGGAAGAGTTACAGTTTCAGTGCCACTAATAAGAAGATAAAAATATATCAGGTTTAAAAGAAACCATAATTGTCTCAACAGAGTTACAGGTTGTCTAAGTTTGCAGTGCCAACCAAGTGGCCCCTACCTGCTTACCACTGACCTTCAGTTCAACTCACTCTAGACCTGTTAGAAGGTAATAAGGCACATGGTATGCACTTGAATCTATTGAACACACACACACACACACACACACACACACACACACACACAACACTGCTCTGGAATCTAGAATGTACAGAGTTAAAACTTTATGTACTTTTGGATAAAAGTGGACCATTACTTTTTTATCTCCTAGTTTTTTATTGGTGCGTTACAGTTATCCATAATGATGGAATTTGTTGCTACATATTCCTGTAAGCACACAATAGAACAGTATAATTTGGCCAGTATCACTCCCAGCACTTTCCCCCTTGCTTCCAATCATCCTCCCTCTCCCTGGTCCCTTTCCTCATCTGATCTCCCTTTGGTAGTCTTGTGACACCTCTCGACTTTTCTTTCCCTTTTTCTTCTCTAGCTTCCACATATAAGAGGAAACACACCACCGTTAATCTGAGTTTGACTTATTTCACTTAATATAATGATATTAAATTGCATCCATTTTCCTGCAAATGTCATAATTTCATCCTTGTTTATGACTGAATAAACATCGAGTATATAGACCACATTTTCTTCTTTCACTCATCTGTTGAACACCTAGGCTGGTTCATAGTTAGGCTATTGTGAATTATGCTGCTATAAACATGAGTATTATGTATCACTATAGTACGTTGACTTTAATTTTTTAGGCTAAAAAAATTAGTAATGGTATAGCTGGGTCATATAGTTGTTCCATGCCTAGTCTTTTGAGGAACCTCCCTTGATTTCCATAGTGATTGCATTAATTTGTAATTCTACCAACAGTGTAAGTTTTCATTTTTCTCTATATCTGCTCCAAAATTTATTATTGCTTGTATTCTTGATGACTGCCATTCTGATATGTGAGATGAAATCTCAGTGTAGTTTTGACTTGCATTTCCCTATTGCTAATGACGTAAAGTAGACCATTATTTACATGGCATGATAACTGATGGTTCTAAAACAATTAAATACCAGCTTGCTTGAAATCATGTCCTAAGGAAGGTAGTCTACTGTGACTTGGCAAATTGACTTTTATACTTTTGCAGGTATAAATAAATACTTGGGTTTTTGTGGTTAATCTCTCATTGTAAATTTTCTATCTTAAAAACTGGTTCTATTTTCTTCCTTTGCATGGTTGGCAAGAATCAAGGTAAAAGACATATCCAGCATTTGCCAAAATTTCCTTAATTCATTTTATAATTGATACCAATGAGAAGTGCACTAAATGTGCTAACTCCTCATGATATTTTTAATTAAAATATACTATATGCATGAAAAAATATAGATAATGCAAAAATAAAAACTCCTATCACCTCTGCCTTGCACTCTCACAGAGGAAACATTGTAGGATGTGGCTCAGTTGAACGGCATTTGCTTAGCTTGTGCAAGTCCCTGAGTTTGAACCCTAGCACTGCCATAGGTAAATAAATAAATGCTTATAAAATGAAAATTGTTCTGCAAAGCTCATGGGGACATTAGATCTTTGAAGATCTATGTTGAAGAACATAAATAGTAGTTTGATCTCCAATCCAAAAATAATAATTTTTGATGAGGAACAGCACTCTGACAATGTGGTCTCCCCCATCAAAGAACCATAGCTAGAACTAAAGAAATTGTTGGGTCCAATTTCACATTTTTCATATGAGGAACCTGGAAACAATGAATTGTTGAATGATCTTTAATTACTTCTAAGTAATTTCAGAATACTGTTTTCCCCTCATTTGACTATGATAAAGAGTGGCATTAAAGATAGGGATGAGAAGGAACAAGTCCATTTTGGTTTTAAGGAACCAGTGAGAAAAAGATTATTTCTTCTGTCATTTCCTGGTGGATAGAACTTCTCACACCAAGTCTCTCATTAAAGCAGGGAAATACAGGGCATGAACAAGAAACCACAGAATCTTCTTCTAAGCTACTTTCTTTAGGGCAAGAATATTCTTCAATTTGTTTATGTAGCATTTTAGATTATGAAATTGCTTTGTGTTTTAGTTAGCTGTCACTGTGACCAAAGACTTAACAAGAACTGTTTTAGAGAAGAATAAATTTATTTGGGACTCACAGTTCCAGAGTTCTTGGTTCATAGGCAGCCAGCTTCATTGCTCAGGGCAAGGCAGGGCAGAACATCATGGCAGAAAGACATAGAAGAGGAAAACTCAGGATGTGGCAATGAGAGAGAGAGAGGGAGGGAGAGAGAGAAAGAGGTGGGGAGAGAGAGGAGAGAGAGAGAAGAGGGAGTTTGTGCAGACCAGGGACAAAATATTAACCCCAATGATCCACCTCCTCCAACCACACCCACCTGCTACAATTACCACCCAGTTAATCCATTCAACTGGATTAGTGCACTGATTAGGTCAAGGCTGTCAATAACCCAATCATTTCGCCTCTAAACTTCCTTGCATTGTCTCTCCCATGAGTATTTTGGGGGACACTTCATGTCTAGACTATAACGCTGTCTTTGGTTTTGTGGATTTGTTCTTAATTTATTTCTTCTGTAATCCCTCCTTATTAGTGAACTGGAAAGGTTTTGTGTATATATATATATATATATCTTACATATACAATACTACGTACCCAGAAAAAACATATATATTTAATACTTTTTAGTTATAGATGGACATAATACCTTTACTTTTATTATTTTATTATTTTTATGGGGTGCTGAAGATTGAACCCAGTGCCTCACACTTGCTAGGCAAGTGCTCTACCACTGAGCCCCAGCCCCAGCATATATTTTTAAAGAATATAATAACTAAGATAATATTACAGTGGCAGAATCTCAGAAGAGTGGAAACAACTTCTTGGTCTTTTCTCTCCAAGTAGATTTGTAAAGCATCTTCCACCCTGACAGCCCTCTTGTAATGCAGGATGCTAGTCAAACTTCTGTTTTTTTTCCCAAGAGAACAGTCAGCTTACATGATTCTTTTACAAGGTTTTCTTCACCTTTGGAAATTAATAATAATAGATAAGTATAATGTACATAGATGATATCTTTTCCTGATTTTTTTTCATGGGCTCAATGTACTTCAGCTGGCAGCCTTCACCTGTTTAATCCTCCAATAATCCCCAGAGGGAGAAAAGTGGCAGAAACTCTTTCCCTCATTTCACAGTTGAGAAAACTGAGGTTCAGAGGGACTAAATGACTCAGCCAAGGCCATCCTTTGAAGTGATGCCATCATCTGGAATGATACCCTTTCTGCTCACCCTCCCACATGTGATGATTCCTATTCACTGGTCCACTCTGACTGCTAAAATGCACTGTCCCTGTTCTTACACAGAATCCTTGAAATTTCCTTTGATTAGGATGCTCAGACTATGACAGATACAAAGAATGCTCTATAAAAGGATGGATCTTTTTGGTTAACCTTATCCCACAAAATTTGACAACCCCACTCTATATGAAACATGAGATATCTGTTACAATCATGTTCCTGTTTAATCTAGCTAGAACTAGGGTTTGTAGAACTTGAAGATACATCTTGTGGCCTCACTGCTCCAATGAGTACCCTGGAAGTTGGAGATGCATTGCTGTGCCGGTAATTCAAGAACACCTTTGCCAGTTGATCCCCGCTGCCTCCCGCACTTCTTACAGACTCAAAATTCAAGATCAACATCAAGTATTATAACTGAGTGCTATTTATCACTTGTCTTGCACATATTTGCAGGAAAGAAAGGTGCTCAAGTCATTACATCCTCCTGTGATTCAAGTCTTACGACCTTAGGTGGCAGCAGAGCAGGTAGCTTTCCAGGTGTAGAAAATCATCCCCATTGTGGACTCACAAGAACATGGCCTCTGATATTCCAAGCTGTCTCTTCATGAAAAGAAAATGGGACTGATTGGTTAGAGAAAATTTTGAAGGCCTCAGGCTCCTGTAGTCATCTAGTGAAGTACGCATATCTAGATTCTAAACCTGCTCTTTTTACTCCAAAATCAATGATAATAATAAAACTGTCAAGAACTTCAGAGATAATTTTATCTTTTCTTTCTATCCCTCCAGTGCACAATAAAGCAAACCTCCCCTTTGGTCCTCCTGTTATCTTATGTAAATTACTATTTAGGATTAAGTTGAGTCTTCCCTTAGGAGGTCCTGCAGGGCATATCTGGGACCACGTTTCTCTCTGTCTTTCTAGAAAGTACATTCCTTGGTCCTGATTAAGTAATGGAACATGTTCATTAGAGGGGTAGATGGATTATTAGCCTCTTGCCTCACTTGAATATCTAGTACTGATTTTTTTTTTTAATTTATATAACAAGAAAATAAGTCAGGTCAGGGATATAAATTCCTGGCACGTATGCCACCTTGCTTCTTTCTATGTTCCTTTTAGTAATTATTAATGTATCATGACATTCTTCCCTCTGAGTCCAGACATGAACTTAGGATTCTTCTGCTCAGTACAAACCATCCATTACTCTTTGATTTGAGCTGAGATGCAAGAGAAGTCCTATTGTTTTCATCCATGACATAGATATTGGGAATAGTAGTCAATTTTTATGTAATAATTTATATTTATGTAATAAAGAAAGTAGCTTTAGGGAAGTGATCTAATATAGACTTTAGGAAGAAAATGTATATCTAATTGATTTTAGGAATTTGGTTTGTCATTCACCTTCCTCCTTCAAAAGTCATATTGTTTTTATTTCAGACTCACAAGTAAGCCCAAGATATAGACCGACACAGGCTATGAATCCTACAGAACAGAACCTTTTAGCCATGATCTCTTTATGGCCCAGTCTTCCAGGATTTTGTCTATCTAATGGATAATGTTCATTTTCTTTTTGGGAAGTTGAACTGAAAGAAGAAAAAGAGAAGTATGAAGGATAATATGGACTGGGCTAGTCATCAAGAAATGGTATTTGAAAATTTCTAGTATGTAGAGTAAATGAACAATGAAAAATGGAGAGGGTTAGTATTGAGAAGATGCATCACCAGTCTGTGATTATCACTAGTGTGGCAATTAACAATAAATCGATCAGAGTGGTCACAGCTAAATGCTATAACAAGTACTCCTTAAATCCAAGTGGTATGACTCCATTAATGTGTATCAGATCCCAGTGTGAATAAGGTAATGGTTTCTTAGCAGATTGTCTCCAAGCAATGAATCAGGAACCCATGTCCTTTTCTTCTTATGATGTGGTTGCTTTACACGAACATATGGCTTCTTAAATTTCAGGAGATGGGAACATGGACAGTAATGCATGAGTTCTCCTGGCTAGACCCTTATCCTTTTGGCCATAATATAAAGTATGACTACCATGTAACTGCAGAGGAGCCTGTGAATGGATTATTCTGTGTCTAGGAAAAGGGAAATATAATGCAACTCATTGTCTGGGCACAACTGAAGTTAGTTAAACTGTGGCAGAGAAGGGCACTGTCCAATTTAAATAAGTTTCATGTTGAAATAAAGCATCCACTGGAAACCACCAATCTAGTTTGTATGCTAGAGAGCAAGAAGTATACTCATATGATTTATTTAATAATTCCACAAATACTTGTATCTACCAAGCACTGTGCTGGCAATGGCAACTTCCCATTATTTTCTTCTGGGGCCCTGTTTCATTTCTAGTACTTTATATCAGGGTGTGAGCAATTGACATGGTGTGGACACCCACCCTCTCATGGAAGCATCTCATTATCCTTGACCAAAACTAAAATGAAAGGAGTCAGATGTATTGCTCTACATATCAGAAAGTACCTCTTAAAATCTGGCATTTGTTTTGCTACATTTGAATAATTCCTTCTTGCTCCATATTGCTTGGCCTGTTTAAGTCTGTGATCAAATTCTTTAATGTTCTTCTGGGCAAAGCATACAACCACATTTTCTTTGGCTTCTTTCTTAAAAGGGTAACTTCTTTGTTGCTTTTTTTTTTCTTTTGTAATTATCCATTTGGGCTATATATTCAAAAAAACACATAGTATGAAAAGATAAACAGTATGTTCTTTGTGAGATTTGTCTTCCCTCACCCAGCCAGTTAGTTGTAAGAGCCTTGACACCTTTTGTAATAGTTGTTATTGATTCTCACGTGTCCATCTGAAGTTTTTTTGTGAATATATGCAAACGTGCATGTATATATTTCAAAGGTTATCATGTCATGAAATTATAGAGGAAGGAAATTGGAATAGGTTATATAAGTAAATGTTTGTTTGCACTCTAATACAAGTGGTAATCATCAGAGAAAATAACATAATAACCAATCTTTGCTATTTATTTTTCAAATCAGATTTAAGAAGAGATTTTTCATAGCTAATGAAAACTTCTTTTTTACTTTAACTCTCACTTATTTCTAGTAATTTCCTCTGTAAACTTTCTGTTTAGATGTTAAAATTGGTTTTAGATTTATTTAGGACTAAATTTTCAAAAGTAAGAAAAATGTCACTTAAAATGAGTTTGTTTTAAACTTAGTGAAATAGGTATGAAGCTAGGAACATGGGACAGTCATATGTGTAAGACTTATCTGAAATTATTGGCATCATGTCAGCCAATTAGAGTCCATTAAACATAGCAAAACATTCTGATAATTAAAGCAACTTTAAACTGGGGGCAGTGGTTCATGCCTGTGTTCCAGCAACTTGGTAGGCTGAGCCAGGAGGATCTCAAATTCAAGGCCAGCTTCAATTTAGTGAGGCTCTAAGCAACTTAGCAAGACCCTCTCTCAAAATAAAATATAAGCCAGGCTCAGTGGTGCACACCTATAATCCCAGGAACTTGGGAGGCTGAGGCAGGAGGATCGTGAGTTCAAAGCCAGCCTCAGCAAAACTGAGGGGCTAAGCAATTCAGTGAGACAAGACCCTGTCTCTAAATAAAATACCAAATAGGGCTGGGGATGTGGCTCAGTGGTCAAGTGCCCCCAAGTTCAATCCCTGGTACCCAAAAATAAAAATAAAAGAAATAAAAAAATAAAAAGGGCTGGGAATGTAGCTCAGTGGTAAAGTACCCATGGGTTCAACCCCGAGTTCAAAAAGAAAAATATTAAATCAACTTCGCAGATTGTTGGCACTAGATTATTAAATACACTGTCAGTTTAAAACTAGATTCCCTTCCCCTAAATATGTTCCACAGAATAATAATTTCATGTCATTCTTTTTTTTTAAAGATTTTTATTTTATTTTTTTTTAGTTGTAGATGGGCACAATGTCTTTATTTTCTTGCTTTGTATGTGGTGCTGAGGATCAAATCCAGGGCCTCACGCATGCGAGGCAAGCGCTCTACAACTGAGCCTCAATTCCAGCCCCTCATGTCATTCTAATTAGACATTTGTCTAATTGTTAACTGCCTCCCTTTAATTTTGTTAAATATTTTGAATATACCACCTGTGTTTCCATAGGACATAATTAATGTTAAGTGAAAGGGGGAAAAGTGAACAATTTTGCATTTAAAAATACATTCAGGCAGTGCTGGATTAAATGAAATTAAATGCTTCTTGACTTCTGGGTTTCTAGAATATAGAAAGAGCTATAATGGGCCCTGTGAACTTTCACATTAAGTAGGTTTAGTTAGACTATCTTTTGTTGATGAAACATTTTAAAGGACTCTTGTTTCTAGCAACACTGGGAAATTCTGTTTGAGTCTCAGTTGTGCAGCTGAAATTTTGGTATTGGGGGGGGGCACAGACAAACCCATCCAGTTTCCAATACAGAAATCTCCATATTATCTGTGCTGTAGTTTCATTTGGCTGCAAATTAGTGCTATGATAACACATGTTTAATACCTTATCAATCAGCTGATTTTACAATTGGAAAATTCTCCCAGGAAGTTTTAACCTGAATACTTTTTATAGTTAGGAAATTTTAACTTTTAAAGTTTGCCTATTGGGCCCAGATAGGCTCTCCAGATATGGATTAAGGAAAATGCTACCCAAGTCAGATAATGCTTTTTATTCTAAGACCATTTGTATCCAGAAGAAAAAAATCTTCCTAAAATTAGTAATTGTAACCAAAGTTTAAGTAGTTTTTAAAGAATATTTTAATTTAAATTTATGTTGAAATTCATTGCTATTAAATAAATAAAATCTGCAAATTTTATCTTATATCTAGTAAAAAGTAAGGTAAATTGTAATTTTGAAAAATTGCTGGAATGAAAATAGAATTATATATTATATTCAGTGATCATACAAATAAAATTGGATTACAGAACAGAACACTGTCCTTTACCTAATATTCAACATTAACAGCTCAAATCAAAAAATAATTCTGATCAAAATGGATTCAAGGAGTTTATCAATTTTCCTAAGGCCTTCTCTTAGTCATTTAATACCCAAATAAATTCCTTTTATATCCTCTATTGTGTTTCTTTATAAACTTCTTAATTGTTTACTATATATCTTTGCTATATCCTTATGTGGCAATGGTTTTACATGTTTTACCTAGCAGATTCCTGACATCCTATCTGTGCAATTTAAGGTTTTATTTCGCAGTTGATTTCTATGGTACATTGTTTAAGTCATTCAGTCATCAGTGTAATTGGCTTAATGTGAGACAGGTAAGTTATCATCTTGAAAGGACTGGATTTTACGAGGCTGTGGATAACAAATATTTGAATGGCAAGAAACTCGTTATGTGAAAATATATATGAGTACATATATGAATGACCCCACAAACTTCAAGTTCTCATTTTTATAATCTTCCACCTAATCCTACTTCTGGTCAGCTTCTTGCAATAGAAAGACAGACAACTAGACTGAATGATCAAGTTAATAACTTTGGTGGTTTGTTTCTCAATCATGGCAGCCATTCTTCATCTGAGAAATAGCCTGCCAGGCAAATTCCCAGTTGCTGTTGCTTGGTATTCATGATTCTTTCCCTCTCTTCCTCCCTTCCTTCCTTTTTTCCTCCCTCCCTCCCTCCCTTCCTCCCTTCCTTCCTTCCTTCCTTCCTTCTTTCCTTCCTTCCTTCCTTCCGCCTGCCTTCATTAGAGAATTATAATTATACATAGTGTTTGGGTTCATTTTGACAAAATCATGCATACAAGAAATTTGATTTCAACCCTTATCCCTCTCCCCTTTTCTCCCCTCCTCTCTCCCGCTATTCTCTCTCTTCTACTCTCCTGAATTTCCTTTCTTCTACATAAACATAAAGGTAGAAGTTCCTTTGGTATCTTGATATATGCATATAACATGATGTTTTAAAAATTCATTCCACTAGCTGGGCGCGGTGGCGCAAGCCTGTAATCCCAGCACTTATGGAGGCTGAGACAGGAGAACTGCGAGCTCAAAGCCAGCCTCAGCAACAGTGAGGCACTGAGCAACTCAGTGAGACCCTGTCTCTACATAAAACACAAAATAGGGCTGGGGATGTGGCTCGGTGGTTGAGTGCCCCTGAGTTCAATCTCCAGTACCAAAAAAAAAAAAACTCATTCCACTTATATTCCCCTTTCCCTCTCTTCCTCACTCCCTCTTGTTCTCCTTCTACTCCACTGATCTTCCCTATGCCTTTACGATATCCATCCCCCCCTTTTCTTCTTATTTTACTCTAGCTTCCACATATGAGAGAAAACATTCAACTCTTTATTTTCTGAGTCTGGTTTATTTCACTTAGCATAATTTTCTCCAGTTCTATTCATTTGCCAGCAAATGCTATTATTTGTTTTTTCTTTATGGCTGAATAGAACTCCATTGTGTATATATAACACATTTTCTTAATCCATTCATGTATTGATGGGCATCTGGGTTGATTCCATAATTTGGCTATTGTGCACTGTGCTACTATAAACATTGATTTGCCCATATCACTATAATATGCTATTTTAGTTCTTAGGGATAAATATTGAGGAATGGGATAGCTAGGTCATATGGTGGATCCATTCCTAATTTTTTTCTGGAATCTCCATACTGTTTTCTAGAGTGATTGTAGTAATTTGCAGTCCCACCAGCAATTATGAGTGTACATTTTTCTCCACATCCTCACCAGCATTTATTATTATTTGTGTTCTTGATAATTGCCATTCTGACGGGGATACTGTATACTCTCATTTTCAAACATGCCCAATCTTATTCTCTACTTCTTTCCTTTGTGGACTGAACATTCATTCACCTGGACTGCCCTGGTTATCTAAAGAATAAGTGGCTTTCCCTCTCTTGTATTCCAGTGTCTCTATTCCCTCTCCCCTAGAAAGTTTCTTCAAATTGTTCATAGATCTAAATACTACTTGGTGTTTAAAGACTTCAAAAAATACTATCCTTTGCAGGATATCTTTTGATTCATCAAGTCAATTAATAAATAAACCACTAATTGGCTCATTGATTGCTTCAGCAAAATTCTCCCCTCCACTCCTCACAACTTGCCATTCTTTGCCAATGATGCTTATATTGCTTTCTAGTAATACATTTTAGTTCACCTATTTAACTTAGTGCTACCTAAAATGATATTAAAATATTCTTTAGTATATTAGTTATTTTACACCTTTTGATATTTCTGGGATTATATCTGTTCCTTGAAGCCATTAAGCATAAATTGTTAGTTTTTTCAATCTCCTAGTATATTGCCTTATTGATCATGTAGTAGGTGTTCAATAATTTTGCTGTTATTTTTTATTTCTATATTTTTACCAATGCATTATAATTAGACTTATAGTGGGATTTATTGCTATGCTCTCATACATGTGCAGTATTATTCAGTTTTGTTCCCCAATAACATTTTGGAGAATGAGAGAAATGTCATCCAGCCCTCATCTCTATTAAAGACCAATGGGGATGCTATTTTTGTGTGTGTGATATACTTTGATGATAGCACCTGGGCAGATGTGTATGACAGGATTCCAAGAGCATAGAAAACGTTCTACGTGTTTTCAGGCTGAAGCCAATGTGTGGTCCTTCATTCCACATCATAAAGATATTCTTAAACATATGCATTGAACAGTTGCACCTTGATGATTTTGTGAATGAATCATATGCAGCACAGTCATCAGTACTTAAAAATATTCTTCAGAGTGCAATTCTTTTGAAAGTTTTATTTTTTATAACTCTGAATGTAACTATTTCACCACTAAGGAGGCTAAATAGAACATTGGGGTTTTTTTGTTGTTACTTCTGTGTTTTGTTTGTTTGTTTTATGCTGTATTATGCCCCAAAGAGAACAGGTAACTTGTTCTAATCTTCCATTGCAACATATATACACAATTTTTTAAGCATCGTGTATAAAAATTGATTTTTATAGTCACCAGGATGACAAATATGAAGACATGTGATTCATTAAAATATTTCCAATTTCCCGCCGGGCGCGGTGGCTCAAGCCTGTAATCCCAGCACTTAGGGAGGCTGAGACAGGAGAATCACGAGTTCAAAGCCAGCCTCAGCAATGGCGAGGCGCTAAAGCAACTCAGTGAGACCCTGTCTCTACATAAAACACAAAAATAGGGCTGGGGACCTGGCTCAGGGGTCGAGTGCCCCTGAGTTCAATCCCTGGTACCAAAAAAAAAAAAAAAAAAAAAAAACAAATATTTCCAATTTCCTAATTTTAAAATTAGAAGTAATTTCTCAGTACAGGCATCAAGTTTTCAACTTTAACAATAGTGATTTGATTCAGTGCATTCCAGTGAACTAGAGTGCTACATTTTTAAGTTAATGCTAATATTTTCTCTGTAAAATTTGGTAAAATTTAGTATGTGTATCAATTGATATTTGACTAGTCACTGAGGTGGTATAAATGCTTGGCCAAGCTTCTCCTATAGGCATTCAAATTCAAGGAAATGAATGTGGAAATTGGACAACAGAATTAAATAACTAATGGACCTATATAATCCTATTTCATCATTCACTCAAACACATTAGAAATGTTTTACCCAAGGCTCTATTCTGCATATAGTTCAGTCATTAGAATAATTATTCTTTTAAAATATTTTTTAATTTTAGATGTACACAATATCTTTATTTTCTTTATTTTTATGTGGCGCTGAGGATTGAACCCAGTGCCTCACGCATGCAAGAAAGCGCTCTACCACTGAGCCACAATCCCAGCCCCAAAGAATTATTCCTTTTTGGGGGGTACTGGGGATTGAACAAAGAGGCACTCAACCACTGAGCCACATCCCCAGCCCTATTTTGTGTTTTATGTAGAGACAGGGTCTCACTGAGTTGCTTATCACCTCACCGTTGCTGAGGCTGGCTTTGAACTCGCGATTCTCCTGTCTCAGCCTCCCAAAGTGCTGAGATTACAGGTGTGCGCCACTGCGCCAGACTCGAAGAATTATTCTTGATGTACCCTTCATTTCACCTTAGATCATAGTCAGAGCTTGATTATTTTTGTCTGCACCAATCAGTGGTGTAGACAGCATATTGGAACCTAGTTTGAGAGGATTTGGGGGATAGAACCTGAGTAAAATTTTTACATAGCACTGTTGCTCATGTTACACACAACCTAAATCAGTGATTTGGTCATGCATTAATTTGTTCTAATAATGTCCTGTAGTTCTTTATTGAGCACTTTCCCTGGAGTCTTACTATGTACCAGATATTGAAGATACAATGAGGAACAAGTGCTCTGCCACCAAGCTACATCTCTAGTCCTGGCATCATAGATCTTATGTTTTGCAAAGAGTAGTTCTAGAAATACCCATAGGAAAAAAGGGTTTAGATATTCAATAGTCACACCAATATTTGAGAAAATCACAATAAATATGAAATGCTAAACAAGTAAGTCAAGGGAGATTCAGTATTGTTAGGAGTCCAAGAAATACTTCCCTATATGCTCTTTGAACTAAAGTGGGAGAAAGATATTACCTAAGCAAGTGGCATCGTGAAGGGAATCAGAGAAATGAGCAATATAAGCAGATTGTCTTAATTTTTCTTGCTGCTAGGCAAAATACCTTTGCCTAGATAATATGCAAATAACAAAACTTTACTTTTTATGGTTTTAGAGGCTTAAAAAGTCCAAAATCGGGCTGGGGTTATGGTGCAGTGCTAGCGTGCTTGCCTAGCACATGGGAGGCACTGGGTTCGATCCTCAGCACCACATAAAAATAAAATAAAGATATTGTGTCCACCTACAACTAAAAAATAAATATTTTTTTTAAAAAGTCCAAAATCAAGGTGCCAAAGAATCAGCATCTGCAATGTAGATGGTGCCTGCCATGTGTCCTACCCACCTCTTAATACTATTGCACTGGGTATTACTTTCCAAGATAATCAGTGTTGGAGGGTACACAAAAGTTCAGACCTTACCAAGGTAGGATTTATTGTATTTATTTTTCATTCAGAACTTACTATATATCTATGCTTTTCTCTGTCCTATGATATAAGAAAAGAAGAAGAAGAAGAAGAAAAAGAATGTTTCCCCAAAACTGAAGTGAGGCTGGGTAGGGACAGGGATTATCACAAGATGACACTGGTTTCAAATAATCACTCTAAGTCACCCTCAGGTTGTTCCCCAATTCAAACACAGATGTCTTCCTTTTATTGGGTGTGGGGAGGGATTGCAGTACCTTCTGGTGACTGTATTTAGAAGAATCTCAGCCATACCAGTCACTAGTGTAGGAGCTCCAGCAAGTTACTCCAGCTCACTGTGCTTCTGTGTTCTCATCTGTCAAGTGATATTATTAATAATACCTACTTTATAGGATTTGGTGCAGATTTGAGAAGACCCTAGCCTTGTGCCCAGCATTTAGTCTCTCTATAAATTTTAGATATTGCAGTCACATAGCATTTTTGCACATAGCTTGCTAAATTAGAAGTAGATCAAAGGAAATGAATGTGGTTTTGAAATGGTGAGTGCTGAAAAAGATTTATTTGAAGTAAATTGTTATTGATAAATAAAACTTTTTCATACAAGGTCAAAATTCAGAAAGGGAGACAAAATTGTTGAAAGAAGCAAAAAATGATGATTTCAACTGATTAAAATATGCATTATGCAATGACACCTAGGAATACTGGAAATCAATGAAGTTTTGTTAATTGCTATTTTTTTGGAAAGGGAAGATGAATGTTTGTAATAAACTTAAATGAAAGATTTTTAAAAATGGTTCCCTTGAAACACAGAGGCACAAACAAATGCTCATAATTTTGTAGTCTGGGCTGAAGTATTTCTCAAATGTCCTTGAAAAGTTCCCAAAGACAATCTTTCCTCAGGAAAGTATTTCTCCTGTGAGTAAATAATGTTCTT